>OY728131.1:1567096463-1568296463 GCA_963277665.1 Viscum album | reverse complement strand
TCCCCATGTGGCCTAACTTTATGGGAAGTACCATGGGAGGGCCCATGCTTTTGAGAAAACCACTTTTGAGGTGTCCCTTGGCCATTAATGCTTTGTCCCCTCACTTTCCCTATAAATACCAAGCCCTCCTCTCACCTTTTCGACTCCAAAACCATCCTCAACGAAGTTGTGGTATCCTTACCTCCCAAGGAGTCCTCACAAGGTTCCCCCAAGACCTCAAGGTCCCAACCATTGAGTTTTAAGAGTTACGTTTTAAGGTAAGGGATCCGACCTCTCTCTTTCATTTCAAGTAATCTCTTTTATGTCATTCCTTTTATGCTAAATGTTCTTATGTTGGAGGATGTTATTTTATACTACTATTACTGCCCTTTTTATGTTCATATAATTAGAGATCCCCTCTTACTCTCATTATTTCGTTTTATGAAGTTTTAAGTGGCGTCGTTAGGCTGCCGAAATTTTTGTAACAGATTCTTTCTCCCTTCTCATTTTTCAAGATCTATTTTCATGTAAAGTATTTCAAGTTCCTTTTTATTATGTTGGGGTATGATATATAAATTTATCATACAGATCTATTATGATAATATGATGAGATACCCCATTTGATCTCTTCAATTCAGTATTTTGATGTTTTAAGTGGCACCGTTAGGCTGCCGAATTTTTAAGTGGTTCTTCACCCTTCTGGTTTTGAAGTTCTACTTTCATGTCAATTCTTTCAAGTTAATTTTTGTTATTTTGGGGTATGATATCTATATCTATCATACTGGACTCTTATGTTCATATGATTAGAGACCCCATTTGATCTCCTCAATTCAGTATTTTGACGTTTTAAGTGGCGCCGTTAGGCTGTTGAATTTTTAAGTGGTTCTTCACCCTTCTCATTTTGAAGTTCTACTTTCATGTAAATTCATTCAAGTTACTTTTTGTTATGTTGGGGTATGATATCTATATCTATAATACTGGACTCTTTAGTTCATATTATGAGATACCCCATTTGATATCTTCAATTTAGTATTTTGAAGTTGTAAGTGGCGCTGTTAGGCTGCCGAATTTTTTTGGGGATTCTTTCACCCTTCTCATTCTTTTCAAAGTTCTACTTTCTTGTCAAGTCTTTCAAGTTCCTTTTTAATTATATTGGGTAATTATCTCTATATCTATCATACTGAACTCTTATATTCACATGATGAAAGACCCTATTTTATCTTTTCAAATCATTTTTCTTGAAGTTTAAGTAACGCCGTTAGGCTGCCGAACTTTCATAAGAGAAATCTAATTTTTGTCTTCCTTCCATGTTTTTCATTTCAAATGGTATGTCCTTGAAATTTCATTAACATGATCATCTATCCTTCTTATTCTGTCCATCTACTGTTTTATGGGTCATTTATTAATGTTTGACCCATTTTTCCTCTCTTTTTAATGTCTTCTAAAACCTCGTAACATAGCCGTTATGCTGCAAAATTTCCGTCTCAAAATGTCTCTCTCCTTTTCTAAAGTTCTTTTATATTATTAAGTGAATACTCAAAGATATTTCTTCTAAAGGGATATTCACATATATACCAAAATGTTCTATTTTAAATTCTGGGATTTACATAAATGAGACCCACCTTCCTTTTCTGTGGGTTTTAAAGTGACGTAAAATTCATGTCTTTAAAGAAGTTTTTAAAACGTTGTGATTATGAAATGAAACCCATTTATTTTATGCTATGTGGGTTATTTATGAAATTTTTTATGATGATATATGTGGCTCACATGATAATAAAGGCAAATTTAAGGGTGCGCCCTGATAGCGCTCCAATGCATTGGGTAATGATGTAACCACTAGAGATTACAATTTTCACGATACCTTGGTGAATAACCTTGTTAATTTTCAAATGACACCTTGGGGATGGACCTTGGTGATATTTTCATGATTGTCTATGTTAAATGATGTAGCCACATCTTCAAGTTATGAAAATGTAATTTTTATTATGATATGCCTCATGATTTCATTCTCATGCCTTAAAGTTCTTTTCATGACCTTAATGAAGTATCTCAAGTTCACATGTAAAATGTTTCTCTTGTTTTCCTTACTGGGACTTCTGCTCACCCTTTCTTTTGATGTATATTCCCAGGTTATGAGATACAATAATGAATCTAGGATGAACATGAGGAGAAGCCTTTCAAGTGTTTAAGAATAATGTTTTATGTTTAATGTTGTAAGTTCTTGGTTTCCAAGACACTAAACCTTAATGATCCTCAGTTTTGTAAAATGTAATGAAAGTTTATGTGATAAAAAGGCGGGATGCTATACCCTACCCCCTAGACAGCCCAAACACCCCTGTGGACAGCCCACCCACCCCCTTGACACCCCTTCTCCCTATGGACTGCCCCCCACCCCCTTGGATAGCCCGCCCACCCCCCTGGACACCCCTACCCCCTATGGCCAGCCCACCCACCCCCCTGGACGGCCCGCCCACCCATCCTTGATAGCACGGCCACCCCCATGGACAGCCCGTCCACCCTTGTGGACAGCCCGCCCACCCCCTTACCCCCTGGACACCTCGTACCCCCCGGGATAGCCCCGCCCACCCTCCCAAACAGTCCACACCCCCCTCCCCTGCAACCCCAGCACCACCACCTAGACATACCAACCCCCCTGGACACCCCACACACCCCTCCCCCACCAGGACACCCCACCCAGACCCCCAGGACAGCCCACACCCCCTGGACAGCCCCGCCCACCTCTGTGGACAGCCTTTCCCACCCTCTTGGACAACCTCGCCCACCCCCGTGGACAACCCACCCACCCCCATGGACGCCCCTACCCCCTAGACAGCCCAACCACCCCCGTGGACAACCCACCCACCCCCCTCGACACCCCTTCTCCCTATGGACGGCCCCCACCCCCTTGGATAGCCCGCCCACCCCCCTGGACACCCCTACCCCCTATGGCCAGCCCACCCACCCCCCTGGACAGCCCTCCCACCCCTCCTTGACAGCCCGGCCACCCCCGTGGACAGCCTGTCCACCCTTGTGGACAGCTCGCCCACCCCCGTACCCCCGTGGACACCCCGTACCCCCCTGGATAGCCCCACCCACCCTACCAAACAGCCCACACCCCCTTCCCTGCAACCCCACCACCACCACCTAGACATACCACCCCACCTGGACACCCCACACACCCCTCCCTTACCAGGACACCCCACCCAGACCCCCAGGATAGCCCACACCCCCTGGAAAGCCCCGCCCACCCCCGTGGACACCCCCTACCCCCTAGACAGCCCAACCACCCCCGTGGACAGCCCACCCGCCCCCTCGACACCCCTTCTCCCTATGGACATCCCCCACCCCCTTGGATAGCCCGCCCACCCCCCTGGACACCCCTACCCCCCGTGACCAGCCCACCCACCCCCCGTGGACAGCCCGCCCACCCCTCCTTGACAGCCCGACCACCCCTATGGACAGCCCGTCCACCCTTGTGGACAACCCGCCCACCCCCGTACCCCCCTGGACACCCGGTACCCCCTGGATAGCCCCGCCCACCCTCCCAAACAGCCCACACCCCCCTCCCCTGCAACCCCACCACCACCACCTAGACATACCACCCCCCTGGACACCCCACACACCCCTCCCCCACCAGGACACCCCACCCAGACCCCCAGGACAGCCCACACCCCCTAGACAGCCCCGCCCACCCCCTTGGATAGCCTTTCCCACCCCCGTGGACACCCCCCGCCCACCCTTGTGGACAACCCACCCACCCCCGTGGACACCCCCTACCCCCACAATCCATTATCCAAAACATATCAAATTGGTTTGAACACAATCCATAATTCCCACAATCCATTATCCAAAACATGTAAACGTTCACGATAGCCTCCCCCAACTCTGATTTACATGTTTTGAACACTCTCATTCCAAACATAGAATACAAAAACATTAAATAAGTCTTCACAAACACAAACAATATCCTATTTAGATATTAATTTCAATAATCAATTAAACCACCAACACCTGGAAAAATTCTATTCATTAAAACAACTACAACAATATGGTTGAGATCAAATTTTACCTATTCGTATGGGGGTGTACCTGTTGGGGTGCTGGTGTTCGGATTCGCGAGAGCAGTGGAGTGGGATGGGGTTCGCGAGAGTAGCGGAGCGAATAGATTAGGGCTCTGTCCGAATGGGGAGAGGAGATCGCGATCTGGAATTTGGGGGAAACCTTTGCCAACGGTTTATAAAAACCGTTGGCAAAGGCACACATTTCCCAACAGTTCTAGAGAACCGTTGGGAAATGTGTGAGTATAGCACCCCTTTCCCAACGGTTCCAGTGAACCATTGGGAAAGGGTCTACCGAAATTCCCTTTGCCAACGGTTTTGTTAAACCTTTGGCAAAGGCTCGCTATACCAACGGTTTAAGTAAACCATTGGTATACTACCGTTGGGAAAAGACTAAATTCCATTAGTGTTCAGAACAACTTTGATGGCCAGCTTTCAGAAAAAGTGTGTATGTGTTATCATACAACTGTTATGAAATTAATGATAATAAATTATATACAGAATAACATGATGAAGATAGTACCATGAAAAATAGTGGAGTTACAATTATCGCTTATGTGATGCATGTTTATGGTAGTAAGGTCATAAATCCAATTTATGAAAATATGTCATACTTTGGCATTATCAAAAAAATACGGGAGTTGGATTATATGACATTCCAATTGCTGATTTTTCAATGAAAATGGGTTGATAACAATAATGGTGTTAAAATAGATGAATTCAGATTTGTGAAATTCAATTTTAGTAAAGAAAGAAGGGTATAAAGATGAATAGTTTTTAATAGCATCACAAGTGGTAAAAGTATTTTATGTTCCAGATCCCGAAAACTGAAAGTGGTCGATAGTTTTGTTATCGTCAAAAACTACTGAAGGGTCCGACGAAAATTAAATTGATTGCAATCATTTATGTGGTACGTCACAATTTTTTCACAGTGGTACTATTGTATATGTCATTTTTAATGTTAGAGGAGACCACAACGAATGTATTTGGATAATCAATAGAGGTGTCAAATTCCATCAGCCTTTGAAAAATAGAATGGTGGTTCAATAAACAAGATATATTTTGTTTGTAATATAGATCTTGTTACCTCATGTTATTATCTTATCTTTACTGAATTTTTGTAATCTAAATTAACTTTTAAAAAACTTTTTCAGATAATGACTTCGTACACATTTTGGTGCTCCTATCCATGAGGCTGAACAATTCTCTCAAGCTGTTGCTGCTACTGTTTCGGCTACTGCTCACAGTGTAGAGAAACAACAAGTTTCTGAACCTATTGCTGCTCTTAGTGTTGAGGTCCAACAACCATGAGCACATGTCGTTACTACCATTTCAAATGAACATATTGATGATGTTGATATCGATGAAATGGTCAGGGATGAAGTACCAACGTCACCAAAAACATAGGTGTGTCGTAGTTTGATGGTGTTAGCCAAATTACTTAAGGAGAAAAGAAAATGCATCAAATTTGATATCAGATGGAATGTAAGAGGCCAACATGTGAATCCATACATGTCTATGTTTAATAGTTACATTGGAATTGTAACTCAACAACGCGTTCCAATTGGCATATATTAATGGAACCATGTCATGTCTGGGATGAAGGCTGTGATATGGGATGAAATTACGATAACATTATGATAGTATTTCATTAATTTATTAGAAAATAAAATAATGAAACAGTGTATTACTTTTCTCAATCCCTTACAGAGTACATTTATAGTAGATGATTCACACATTAATTTTGTACTAAGGCTTGTAAGAAGGATTCATCAAGGTTTTCACACTATGTTAACAAAATTTCACCTGAAACATTTCAAAGGTAAAATAAACCCACACCCCCCTTGTCAATGCTCACCTGATATCCCAAGAGCATGGGATGCATTTATTGGCCGTCGTGGGGATGATAAGTTTCAGGTACGTTGTGGATGATAATATGTTGGTTGAGGATACATGTATTCAATACTTTGATTGTCAATATTACATTTATGAAATAGAAATTTCGTACTAAAAATAATGAATGTGAATCAAAACCAACATACCCCTATCGTAAAGTAAATATGGGGTACACTTCACTAGAAAATAAAATGGTACGTATTTTAAATTTACAGTAATATTATTATGTTCCATGAAACTACATCATAATTATCATTCTATATTTATATGTAGATTGAGGATTCTAATGCCAAAGACACTTCTATCCCACATCATGTGATATGGAAGGAGGAACATGTGAATATGGAAGGGAAGATAGTTGATGAAAACAGACAAAAGTTTTGGGAAATATGTGTATGTATGACATGTTAAAAAGTTTTGTTTTAAATAGCAATTACATAAAAATAATTACATATTTTCATATATCCAACAGTCACATGAATCCGCTACTCTTGTAGATGATGTAGACATTTTATTAATAGATTTGAAGTGGCCAAAACAATACAGCTGTGTCAAAGGTGTGGGGTTTGGGCTGACACCCTGAGTATATATTGAGAAAAAACAATAGGATGATATAAATGAAAAAAATGAAACAAATGAGAGAATGACTAGAAACTCGTGAAGAATGATTTCAATGGCAGGGAGAGTTGCAAGTAGCATTTTTTGGTGGAAATTAAAGAGAATACAAAACTAATGAACAGTTCGTGCATGAAGATCCTGCCCCACCCCCACCTGCTTTGAGGCGATCCATTCCCCTCAAAGAGCTGTCTTAGCCGTGGTAGTCAATATTCTAATAATTGTTCCCATGAAATGTGAATCAGTCAAACACTGATACTTTTCCTGTATTGATCTTCTACAAGGTTATAATGACTGTGATTTATATCTTTCAACACCCACCTATCACATTGTAGAGAGGGATACAGTGTTCCACTTCCCAGAGGACAAGCTGCGTAATAGACCACCTCCAATAGATCATCTGAAAGTGACACTTTCTATAGCTCATTATCCAAATACAGAGCTACATATTCCACTTGATGATGATGATATTTATATGGCCGAAAATTCTATTGGGATATTCATTGCATCACCATCACAACATGTAAGAGTACATGTGGAAAAAGAGGAATGTATTTCCATTTTTTCAAGCTAAATCATTAATAACTAAGGTAAAAAAGGTCTAAACCAATGAATGATATTATAGATGAAGAAAAGGAAGGGGGTGAAAAGAAACATGGGATCAAAAGCATCTAAAGGATCAACCAACTAATCCAAAAGATCTAATGAACACACAATAACACCACATGTTCTCTACCCACATTTACTAGCATAGAAGACTATTGTGGATACAAAGCTAAAAAAGTTTTAGTAGTCATATAGTAGTTTTGAAGAGAATATATATGGAGAGGAAATTAAAGATTTCATTGTTGCTAAAAATGTAAATGACATCCTTGAATAATGTTGGAGAGGGGTCATAGTTGTAAATTTATATATAAGGTATGTTTTCATGATTTGATTTTCTATAAGATGATACAATGTGATAATTATTTCTAAATTAATTTTATATTTTTGGTAGGAATATATATGAAAAAAATTTGAAGGAATTTCCCTATGATCCAAAATTCGGACTTGTTAGTCCTCATACCAAATCAACAAAACTAACGAAATTAGAGCCATAAAAAAGGGATGAAATAGTGAAAGGATTTCTGAAAACATTTGAAAGCAAGATTAATGATGACATAATCTTACTAATAACAATTATATTTTTTCTTCATTCATTACTTATTCCTTTTTTTGTTTTTATGCAACATTGGCTGCTAATTGTGGTGAACTTGTATAATCCAATGATTTATTTTCTGGATTCAATGCAAGAATATACAACAAACCGAACACACATGATAGAGTTTGTGAATCTGTATGTCACTATATCCTATGTTTTAGGACTAAACATCAAGTTATATAATTTATATTATATTTTACTAAGGATTATGTTATGATAGAGCGATCTATCAATATCATCAAAAAAAGGAATGAGGATAAGGGATAAGAAAAATGAGGTGAGAAAGTACTATGTCTGGACAAGTATCAGGGTATATTAATAAAATTTCTGTATCCTAACACGTATCAAAACAAGTTACTTATTATCTTAATGATCAAAGTTTTTGTGGTGTCTAAAACAAACAAATAATAAAGATATTGGTTATTATGTTGGTAAATTTATCAGAGAGATCATTTTCCATCAACAAACTAGTATCCTTGAATTGGTATTTTAAGAAACAACTACAATTTCATTTAAATTATTTAGTAATTTTTTATTTATATATTTTGCAGTAATAATCTGACTGTCAAAAAATACTCATATACACAAGATGATATAGATTTTTCCAGAAATGAAAGGGCCACATACCTGATGGATGATTGCACACAAATATCATAAAGTCTCACATTGCTACATGTATAATTGGCGGACATTTTTGAGAGGGGTTCACAGAGATCAAAAGATGAAACATTGTTGTATGCAAATGTTCATAGAAAAACAATAATTGTTATTAATTAAAAAATTATTTCTACAATGAGTCATTTGTACATTTTAACAGATGAAATTCACTAGTAACATGCAAGAATGATGAACCACTTTTCTTTGGACATTAGATAATAGAAACAAGTAAAATCTCCAAAATACCTTCATATCACACATGACCACTCACATTCAAAGAAAATATGAGTAAAAGTATCCAATATAAATTGATTTCAGTATGAGAATCGATATTCTAAATGGATTCCCATGTGTTGAAAATTTTCATTGGTATAAATTTTATGTTTTCTGATTATCCATAATAAGAAAATGAACATAATTGGAACATCCTTCTTCCCTAGGGTCTCCACTCCCAAATCCATGTTATGAATTTAGAACAATAAACTGTGGGTTATTTGTGACATATACAAGTCAACCCATCCTCAATCCTAGGCATGGTGTGACCGATATCACTCAAAGTGTCTCTCTTTTGTTTAAAATGGACATGATTTTAAATAAAAACAAAAACTGATATATGGAAACCAAAAAAATGCATTTTTATTATGTTCAAATGGTATTCCAATGATCCATGGGTCATGTGTGACGTGTATGAGTCAACCCCTCCTCAATCTAAGGCACATTGTGGCCGGTATCACTCAATGTGTATCTCTTTTGATTAAAATGGACAAAATTTTAAGTGAAAACAACAACTGACATTTGTAAAACAGACCAAACACATTCAGATTGTGTTGATACGTTTTTAGAATGATACATAGGTTACTTTTGACATGTAAGAGTCAACCACATATCAATATGAGGCATGGTGTGATTGGTATCACTCCAAGTGTCTCACTTTTGTTTAAAATGGACAGAATTTTAATTGAAATAAACAACTGACCAACGGAAAGCTAAAGCAATGCATTTGTATTGTGTCGATACTTTATTAAGACAATCCATGAGTCATTTATGATGTGTAAAAGTAAACCACACCTCAATCCAAGGAATAGTGTGACCAGTATCACTCAATGTGTATCTCTTTTGTTTAAAATGGGCAGAATTTTAAGTGAAAACAACAACTACCATACGAAAAACTAACCAAACGCATTCGGATTGTGCTGATATTTTAGGAGAATGATACATGGGTAATTTTTGACTTGTAAGAGTAAAAATTACCTCAATATGAGGCATAGCGTGACCGGTATCACTCAAAGTGTTTCTCTTTTGTAAAAAATGGAACGAATTTTAAGTGAAAACAACAACTAATGTACGAAAAACCAACCAAACGCATTAGTATTGTGTTGATAATTTAGGATAAAATACATGGGTCATTTTTTACAAGTTATAGTCAAAACCACCTCAATATAAGGCATTGTGTGACCAGTATCACTCAAATCGTCTCTCTTTTGTTTAAAATGGATAAAAGTTTAAGTGAAAACAACAACTGGCATACGGAAAACCAACCAACAACATTAGGATTATGATGATACATTTGGAGAACAATACATGGTTAATTTTTGACGTGTAAGAGTCATCCCAACCTCAATATGAGGCATGGTGTAACCGGTATCACCCAAAGTGTCTCTCTTTTCTTTAAAATGGAATGAATTTTAAGTGAAAACAACAACTGATGTACGAAAAACTGAACAAATGCATTTGGATTGTGTTGATACATTAGGAGAATAATACATGGGTCATTTTGGATGTGTATGAGTCAACCCTGCCTCAATAAAAGGCACGGTGTGGCCAGTATCACTCAAAGCGTCTCTCTTTTTTTTAAATAGACAAAATTTTAAGTGAAAACAACAACTGATGTACGGAAAACTGACCAAACACATCAGGATTTTGTTGATACATTCAGATAAAGATCCATGGGTAATTTTTGATATGTATGATTCAACCCTGCCTCAATCCGAGGCACGGTGTGACCGGTATCACTCAAAGTGACTCTCTTTTGATTAAAATGGACAGAATTTTAAGTGAAAACAATAAGTGACAAACAGAAAACTGACCAAAAAGATTCTGATTGTTTTGATACTTTATTAAAACTATCCATGGGTCATTTCTGATGGGTACGAGTCAACCCTACCTCAATCCAAGGCACAATGTTTCCGGTATCACTCAAAGTATATTTCTTTTGTTTAAAATGAATAGAATTTTAAGTGAAAACAACAACTGATGTATAGAAAACTGATGAAAAACATTAGGATTGTGCTAATACGTCTATAGAATGATCCATGTGTCATTTTGGAAGTGTAAAAGTCAACTTCGCCTCAATCCAATGCATGGTGTTATGGGTATCACTAAAAGTGTCTCTTTTTTTAAATGAACTATATTTTAAGTGAAAAAAACAAATAACATACAAAAAACTGACCAGACACATTTGGATAGTGTTGATACATTAGTAAAAGGATCCATGGGTCAATTGTGATGTGCAGAAGTCGTCCCATCCTTAATCTGAGGCATGGTGTGGTAGGTATCCCTGAAATTATCTTTTTTTAATGGACAAAATTTTCAGTGAAAACAACAACAGACGTACGAAAAGCCAACCAAACACATTCATATTTTGTTTATTCTATTTGAAAATGAAAAATGGGTCATTTTTATGTGTATGAGTCAATTATTCCTCAACTGAATGCACAATGTGATCGTTATCACTCAAAGTGTCTCTCTTTTGATTAAAATGGATAGAATTTTAATTGAAAACAACAACCGATCTATGGAAAAGCCACCAAACACGTTCGGATTATGTTTATATATGTGAAGAGAAATCCATGGATCATTTTTGATGTGTTCGAGTCAATCCCACCTCAATCTGAGGCACAGTGTGGCTGGTATCACTCAAATTGTCTCTCTTTTGTTTAAAATGGACATAATTTTAAGTTAAAACAACAACTAACGTATAAAAAACCGAAGAAACAAATTAGGATAGTGATGATAATTTAGGAAAACGGTATATGGGTCATTTGTGATGTGTACGAGTCAACCATGCCTTAGTCCAAGGCACAGTGTGATTGGTATCACTCAAAATGTGTCTCTATTTTTGTTAAAATTGACTGAATTTTAAGTGAAAACAACAACTGACGTATAGAAAACAATCAAAAAGTCATTACCTATGACATAAGACACATAGAAAAATCTCATAGGGTCATAATTATTGATTAGAAAATAAACACCCATTACTAATTCATCACACACCCTAAATATAAACTTCTAGCCTTAGAGATCATGGTGAGGGATAAAACAAAGAGGAAAGGGAGAGGGAGAAGAACGAAAGGGAAAGAAAAAAGAATAGAGGATTTAAATTGGATAAATTTTCCAGATAAAGGACTCTTAGAGTATGTTTTAGGAAGGTTATGAGAGGAAATAGTTTTAAATAGCTTAAATTATGCCATATCATCGGCAATATTAATGGTCTGGTTGGGAAGTTTTCCAAACTGTTCACCAACTTTTTTGGAGCCATTGGATAAAAAACCCTCTTCTGCACAGTTGGAACAAACAGTTAACTAACTTTGTTCCAATCATTCAAAATGACTTAGTTAAACTATAGGTCCATACCACATGGTTTCTCCTAACTGTGAAAAACCCATGTACCTAATAACACCCTTAAAAAGGGAAGTTTCGTGGTTTTTACTTAGAGTCATACAACCCATCCTTTCCTATGTATGTTAAACTGTAAAAGATCAAAATGAATAAGTAACTTCCCCATGAAATTTTACCCACTTGGGTTCTCCTAAATTGTGTCCCCCAATAAAAGCACTACATGACTACTAATCAAGAGTCTAGGATAGGAAAAGAATAAGCATATATCTCCCCACCATTTATAAATTCTATAAATGGAATGTAAAGAAGACAACACACCATAGGATAAAGGCATAAACCAGAAGAACACATTTTTTTAAGTGTCCCAAGAATCACCCAAATCCATCTACCATGAGGAATCTATAGGGGGAACTCTCTATATCCTAATGCAACATATCCCAAACAAAACTCAAAATCTATAAAAAATTTCTATATCCATGCTTGACATGAATAATGACCACAAAAAAATGAATAATAACTCGCATGCATGCCTTAATCAAATTTTTCTTAAGGTTATGACATTGAACTCTCCCAATATATTTAATCTTAGGAAATGTAAGATATATTTGGAGGATATAGTATTTAATGGTACCTTTTTATATCCATAATAAATAATTAGTACATCACATTAGCTATGGATTTTTTCCCAAAGTTTCATCCCAAATAGACTACCACTGTATATTTTATCTATGTGAACTGCTTGTTTGATATGATAATTTTTTACAGGTCTTGTTTGGGTGTACTGCTGTAGAATGTTATGTTACAACAGGCAGGGCATTTATCAATGCTAAAAAAAGAACTGATAAAGGGAGCCTTTATCATCTCTAAATAAGTGCTGATAAGGGATCCCTTTTTCAGTGCTAAAAAGGCATTGAAAAAGGATCCCTTTATCAGCGCTTTTTTAGCACTGATAAAGAGGACCCCCACCCTTTATTAGAGATATTCTTTACAATTCTTTTTATCATTGTTAAAGCCCGTTTTGAGTGATGATAAACCCCATTTTTATAGTAGTTCCTCCTTTCATTATCCCTATGTACGCATAACAGCGTAGAGCCTATATATACGATATATGAATACAATAACATAATGTCCTAATTAGAAACAACACACCTGGGTTTTCTTTGTAGAATTCCATTAAAAAGGCTATGCAGGGAAACACTATTTTGGCTTTTTTTGAGACATTAAATAGAAAAACCCCCCTAAGAATATTATATGCTCCTAATTACAATCACACGAATATACACACAAAATATGTGTCTATGTTCCTAACATGATGTATAAATATTCCTCTGTTTCCTTAGCATGCCAATATTCAAAATCTCATAATCAAATAACATCACTCCCAATGTGACCACATGAGGTGGAAATCAATAAAATAAAAAATAAAAAATAATTACACCAATTTCCCACCCTCATCAAGTAATGACCCAATCATTTACTAATAAAATTTCATTTATTTTTATTTAATGTCTTATGGATATAGAAAAATCATGAAATTATTTTATTATGTCTAATTGTATTTTAAATGACCATTATGTGTAATTACCATTGGTAACATATTCTTTGAACAATGATGTCATAACTAGTATAATAATCGGGTTTTAACAAATCCTTTTTACAGAGACAATGGAAGTGATTCCCTCAACTAGTAGAATATTACTCTATGAAGCCAATTTATCAAAACTTATGAATTATATAGCATTTTTAGTATTTTCTCTTGACCAATCCCAAGCTTATCTCTAATAACATAACCATGAGTAAAATCTTTTGTGGGAGAAGTTCAAGCTCATCAAGATCATGACCGAAAACATTTTCATAGAACAACAATGTAAATGCCCTACCATCACAGACCTTACTCTTAAGGCATGCACCAGTGTAATGATGTGATATGTATCAAGACCCTAGAATTAGGAATGTGTATATTATTTTTGTTATAGAATAATGAATATATTTTTTCCTTAGTATTGTTACATTGAAAAAGATTTTTAAATCACAAGTAGTATTTTTGGTTAATATTAAAATTCAATTAAGACTTATATTTTGATGAATGAATGTATTTTTGAAATAAAAACTATTTTCATAAAATATTATTATTAAAATAATTTTATTAAAAATAAATTATCATATAATATTTATGAAGTCAAACTTAATTTTTTGAAGGTTTGAAAACTGTTTTTGTCAAAACCTGTCAATTTTCATTGAAAGTCAATTTTTATTTTAAATGTTAAAATTCACATAATTATAAGATTATTTATTTGAAAATAATATCATTTATGTAATCATTAGGTTAAAGTTATCAATCTATAATTTTTTCACAATTTTTATGAGATAGTTGAGTTTTCTGGTAAAAATAAAATACCGTATAAATATACAGTGTGCTTTATGACATCATAATGGTTCAATATTAATGTTAAAGTTACAATAAAAGTTATATTAGGTCAAATAATTGTTTTAGCTTTAAAATAATGTGATTTTAGATTTATTTAACTTATTTTAGAAATCCTTAGTGAATCTTCCAACACATATAATATATTTTTTGATTTTAAAATAATTTCATTGAACCTGTGACTCACCTCAATATAAGAAAGGGAAATATTTTAATATCTTAATCCGTTGGCCCTATAAAATAATTTATACCACTCCCATTATCTAGAAACCATCAATAAAATTGTGGTATGGTTTGTGGTGTTGAATATTTTATTGTGTTGTATCGAAAACCAAAATAATACAGAAAACCCTCTCCTTTCATAAATAATCCCACCCATGCATCCATTTATCTTCACTAAAACTCATTGAATCTCATAAAACCAACTAAGTATACTCCATAGAGTCCTACCAAGGCACACCTAATCTACCAATAATCATCTCCTAAGTATTTGGAGTCACACATCCACGTAAGAGATTTCCATCCTCTCCATTGAATTCAAGCCCCTTATTTGAGATTAGTTATTTTAATTTTAATTTCTTATATTTTAATTAATTTAAAAATATTTCCTTACTATCAAATTGACGTTATTTTTATGACGGATCATTTTTTAACCCTCATTTGGTCCCTTACCTAAGCCACAACTCTTCCAAAATTCCTTAATGGATTTTGCTCTTCCCATATCCATTCACGAAATTATTATATGTTATGTATTCTACATTAATTTTTAATATATTGGTATATGTTCCTAAATATACCTATATCTATCCATTTAACATATAAATTAGGATATACCCCTTTTATCATCAATCCATTTTATTAATTTCTATATGACGTTGTTACACTGTTGAAATTTCACCATGATTTTCCATGACCAAATCATTGAGTAGTGAATACCGTACCCATTTCTCTATCAAGGGTATTCACCATTATGCACATATAATTTTTGATTATTAATATGTATGTATTTATACAATATTTACTTGATCTTTGAATAAAATACGATGATTAATGAATCCATGTTGTATGTGGAAAACATAAGCATGAAAATGAAATGATTATGAAGGGTGTGCCCTGATACTGATTCAATGCATTAGGTAATGTTTAGTATCACGATACATCATATGGATTGAGATTTTACTCATGATTATTAATATTCAATGAGACTTTAATAATTCCCCTTTAGGTGCAATGATCTTTAACTCATGCTCCTCCTTGTGCAATGAGTTTTGACTCACACTCCTCCATGTGCAATGCATCGTGACTCATGCTAATATGATATTGTATATTGTTACCACATTTCCATGTTATGATTATCCTGAAATATTATGCCTATATATTCATTTTCTGTTTATGATACCTTGATATTTATATTGTTTAAAATGTATTTTATTTGTCAAGTTATGACATGTTTATTCCCTTTCTAGAATTTATATTTCACCCCTTTCTTTTATATGTTCTCAGGTTATCCCATGCAGTGTTAAGTATAAAGGAATAACAAGTATTGTCAAATACATTTTCAATAATGATGTCATATTTCATTTATTAAGTTGTTTTTGATGTCCAAAATTCCAAAATACACTAGTCCTCTTCATCTTATGAGTTGTATTAAGTGCAATTTTATGCAATAAATCATGTTTAGATATAAGATAAGCAGTATTGTTATTATAGTTGGTCTCATAGTATATGTTTAGTTGTTTTTGGGATTAGGATTAAAAAAGAATAGTGAAAATCCATAGTGATAATAATAAGTTTAATAAAACATCCCTAAATTTTTGTAAGTATAGAGTAAGTGGTTTATTAAGAAAATAAATCCCTATATGGATACTACAGATGGATGTGGATCTGGGACAGATGTACCAAGGAGTAAAAACTCTGACTTGGTGTTCTGGGCTTGAGTTAGGTTAACATAGTACATGAAAACACGCCTTAATACACACTTGGTTTGATATTCTAGGGGATATTATTTGGAAAATTCATAATCTCATTATGAACCATAATTAAGGGAACAAAAAAGCCCATAATAGTATACATTAGGAGATAGATAATGGATAGTATAGACTTAAGATTATAAATTCATAAATTAAGGAGATAAATTCAATTAATAAGTTATCTCTTTAATGTAATTGGATTTCCGTATATGTGTCAACTGTTAGAAATGTATTCATCCCTCTGTCTATATTGGATAAGGTAGGACCAGGATAAAGAATTTAAAAGGTAGGGTTATCATCTATAATTCTACGGATTCCTTTATATCACCAATGTTAAGTAGAACTTTTCAAAACCTACCACAAATCACAAAAGTAGAGATTTTGGTGAGACAAACAATGTGGAAATTATTTCAAACCATTTACATTACTCCTAACCTACCACATTTTTTAGATAAAACTTCCTGGAGAACTTATATAATACTTCCCTGAGTGGAATTTGATCTAATTCTCAGCAAGGATTGGATTTCTCTATATAGATCCAACATTTTTTTCCACATGTGGGGAAAAAGTCTAAAAATGATGAATTAAAACCTATTTCTATACAAGTGAACTGAGGAGGATGAATATTTTTAGCACAATCATCTCAACCATAAAAATTATTACCCTATGAGTAAGAATTTATGTATAAAATTATTGAGTCTTAGGAAATGATCATCCTTTAATACGTGCATATTGTTAGGTAATTATCCAAAGTATTTTCCAAGAAATTTAATGGTCTTCCTCATATCTGAGAGGCTGAATTTTTGATCGATCTTATTCTTGGAGAATTTCTAATACCCAATGCTCTATATTGGATGGTTGTTGTGGAATGTGAGGACTGAAAAAACAACTACAAGAGAATCTTGAGAAAGGGTTTATACACCCATGTGATTCATGATGGGGTGCACCAATCCTCTTCATCGTGAAGAAGGATGGGTCAATCCACTGTTGCATTGATTATAATCAACTCAACAAAATTGTGATGATGACCAAGTATCCTTTACCACAAATTGAAGACTTGTTAGACTAGCTATATGGAGCACAATAATTCTATCTAAGATAGATATGTGGTTGGGATATAACAAGGTAATGGTGAAGAAGAATGTTATCCCCAAGACTACTTTTTATAAAAGTTACAAGAATTATGAGTTCATAGTGATGCAATATGGACTCACTAATGCTCCAGCAATCTTAATGGACTTGATGTATAGAGTCTTTAGAGATTACCATGAAATTGTTTGGGTATTATTTATAGATGATATTCTAATTTACTCAAAAACTAAGGAGTATCATGGAAATTATCTAAGTATTTTGGTTAAGACCTTTCAAAAGGAGAAACTATATGAAAAGCACAACAAGTGTGAGTTCTGGTTGATGGAAGTATCAAACTTGAAGAATCACATCGCATGTAATGGGATATTTGTGGATCCTTCCATGAATTTTTTTTTGAGGATGGTTGAGGCTAATATATATGATATTGTTTTGTATATTTCTTATGATTTTAGGATATTATCAAAAATTTTTGAGAAATTTATCATGATTGTCAAACCCTATTTCCAAGATAACTTAGAAGGGAGTTAAATTTTCTTTAGATGATTAATGTGAAGAAAGATCAATGGAGTTTAAAAAGAGGCTTATCACTGTACATGTGATAACACTACCCAAAAGTGGGTAGGATTTCATAATTTTTAGTGATTCTTAAAATAATGGATGAGGATGATTTTTGATTAAAAATAACGATGTCATTTCATTTTCTATAAGGAAGTTGAAAATTAAAGAGCCAAACTATACCATGCATGAACTAGAGTTTGCGGTTGTGATCTTTACGTTGAAAATATGGTGGAATTTTCTCTATGGGGGGATGTGGGAAATATATATGGATCACAAAAGTATCAAATATATATTCAAATAGAAAGAGAGGAATATGAACCAATGAAGATGGTTTGAGCTCATCAAGGATTATGAATGCTCAATCCACTACCATCCTAGGAAATCGAATAAGGTGCAAGATTCTCTAAGTAGAAAGTACCATGAAATTCTATCATAAATAAGAATTTAAATGGATCTTATCTTCTTAGATTTTAAAAGGATGAACATGAGAGTAAAAAAAATGAACTTCATCAATCCTTTCAAAAATTATTTCTCAACTGTCTCTTTTGGAAAGGTTAAAAGATGATCAAAAAGATGATATGGGAATTCAGAAGAAAGTGGAAAATATCAAAAAAGGGAAATCATCGGGGTTCAATTTTAATTAAGATGGAATTTTGAGATTTGGGTTAAAACTTTGTGTTTCATTAAAGCTTGAGTTAAAGAAAGAAAATTTAGATGATGCACATAGTTTGAATTTCTCTATTCACCTAGGAAACACAAATATATATCGTTTCCTCTGAGAGAACTATGGATGGGACAACATGAAGTAGGAGATTTCAAAATAAACACCAACTTTTATTGTTTGTTATAATATTAAGGCTTAAAATAAGATTTTTAATAGGATGATGCAACCGTTATCCACACCAAAATAGAAATGGGAAAACACGACCATGGACTTTGTCACCGGACGTCCAAAGACATCCAAGGGAAACAATTCTATCTGGGGTGTTTTGGATCATCTTATAGAAATTTCAGACTTCATTATGATTATAGATATTTATCACTAGATCAACTAGCATAAATATACATTAGAGAAGTGGTAAGGCTGCATGAAGTACCACTATTGATTGTATCACATCAATATCCACGATTCAACTCTATGTTTTTTAGAAGTCTCCAGAATGCTCTAAACATAGTTCTGAACCTAAATATGGATAATCACCCACCAAATTATGGCTAATCTGAATAGACTATCCAATAACCTGAAGATATGTTGAGATATTTCTCAATGGATTTTAAGGGAAGATGATACAAACATCTTCCTTTGAGGGACTTCTCTTAAAATAATAGTTTCCACTCAATCATGAAAATGATACCCTTTGAATCACTTTATGGTAGGAGTTTGACAACACCAACATGTTGGGATGAAGTTCGGGAATGAAAACATATAGGTCTTGAAATGGATAAAGAAATGATGGAAAAGGTTAATACCATCCAGCGTCACATCAATGTTTCTCAGATTCAACAAAAGAACTATGCTGGCAATCATCAATGAGACCAATAGTTTGATGTTTAAGACATTGTATTCCTCCTTATATCTCCATGGAAAAGAGTGATGAGATTTGGGACTAAGGGAAAGCTTATTCCAAGGTACATTGACCCTTTTGAGATCCTTGATCGCATTAGAGTAGTGGACATTCAACTAGCACTCCCACCAAACCTATATCAATTGAATGATGTATTCCATATATACCTCATAATAAATTAAATATCAGACCCATCACATGTACTCAATCTATATTTAGTACCATTGGAGAATGAAATTTCTTATGAGGATCATCCAGTGAAGATCTTAGATTGTTGAGAAAAATTTATATGAAATAAGACAATTCCCCTCTTCAATGTGTTGTGGAGAAACCATATGTTTGTAGAAGAAATGTTATAACCATAGGTTGTGATGAAGAAGAGTTACCCTATTCTATTTTAGTGTGTAAGAAAAAATTTCTAAAGTGAAATTTTTAAAGGGGGAGAAGGTTGTAATGACTTAAAAATTTATGAATAAAATCACCATTCTTTTGATTTAAAGTCTTACGGATGTAGATATGACATGAATTTATTTTATTATATCCAATTGGATTTTAAATGAGCATTATGTGTCTTTACCGTTGATAATATATCATTTTAACAATAATCACATGACTAGTATAAAAATAGGGTTTTAACAAATCCTTTTGATACAAACAAAGGAAGTGATGGGATCAACCAGTAGGATCATAACCCATGAATCAAATTTATTAGTGCTAATAAGGGGGGTATCATTTATGTGATTTTTCCAAGACCAATCCAAAGATGAGATTTAATAAATTAAGCATGCGAAAAACCATTTACGGGAGAGGTTCAAGCTCATTGAGATCACGACCGAAACCATATTTACCAAATGACCCAATGAAAGACCCACCATCACACACCATACTCTTCAGGCATATGACGGTGTAATAAAGGGATACGTATCAAGACCCTAGCATTAATAATATGTACATTATTTTTGGTATAGAATAATGAATATATTTTTTCCTATTATTGTTACATTGCAAATTATTTTTAAAGCATAACTTGTATTTTGGATTAATATTCAAATTAAATTTGGAAATATATTTTTGATAAAATAATTTATATTTGAAATATATAATATTTTAATAAAATACTATTATTAAATTACATTTATTAAATATAAATGATCATATAATTTTCATGAATTCATGTTTAATTTTTATTAAGGTATGAACACTATTTTTGTCAAAACCCGACAATTTTCAATAAAAAGCAGTTTCTATTTTAAAAGTGAAAATTCACATATTTATAAAATAATTTATATAAAATTAATATTATTTTTTTACTCAGGATTTAAAAATTACACAACGGTGAATTTTTTGGAATTTTCTAAGAGATAAAATTTTTGGGTAATAATTAAATACTTTATAAATATACGGTGTATTTTATGACAATATAATGGCCTAATAATGATGTAAAAATACTATATAAGTTATATTTGGTGAAATATTTTATTTAACATGAAAATAATGTGACTTTTGATTTTTTTAATTTATTTTAAAAAGCCTTAGTGAATCCTCCAAGACTTATAATATATTTTATGATTAAAATCATTTCTTTGAAAGTACGACTCAACTCTATATAATTAAGGAAAATATTTTATATATTCACTCCCTATACCTATAAAATAATTTATACCACCCCCATTTTCCAGAAACCACGGGATGTTTTGTGGTTTCAAATATTTTAATATTTAGTTTACAAAACAAACATTGTAATGAAATCCAATCCTTTATTATATAAACACACCCATCCTCCAATTTCACTTCAATAAAACCCATATAAACTTATAATACCACTTCCCTCTACTCTATAGAGTCATATCTAGGTGCCTTAAAGCTCCCAAGAAACCTCCCTTAATCCATTGGAGTCCCACATCCTTGTAAGGGATTTCACTCCTCTCCTTTGAATTCAAGAACATTCTTTAATAATAGTTATTTTAATGTAAATTTATTATATTTACATTAATTTATAATAATTACCTTACTATCTGAATGATGATATTTTTATTAGGGATCATTTCTTCCCCCTCATTTGGACCCTTATATGAGCCGTTAGTATGCTGGAATTCCGTAAGGTATTTCTCTCTTCTCATTTCCATTCATGCACTTATTTTATGTTATGTATTCCAAATTACTTTTTCATGTGTTGGGATATATTCATAAATATACCTATTACTGAAAATTTCAGATATAATTGATTATATACCCCTTTAATTCTCATCAACCCATTTTATGAACTTCTATATGACTTTGTTTGGCTACCGAATTTGCACCGCGATATTACATGCCAAAATAAATGAGTAGTGATTACCACACCCATTTCTCTATCAAGTGTATTCAGATTTACGCACATATACGTATTGATTGTGAATATATATGTATTTATTACACATTTTCGTGATCATGGACTAAACTAGGATGATTAATGAATCCATGTTTTATGTGAAACACTTAAGTATGAAAATAAATTTATTATGATGTGTGCACCTTGATAGTGCACCAATTTTCTGGGTAATGCATAGTATCCTGATAGGTGATGTGAAATAATATTTGACTCATCATCCTTAATTTTCAATTAGATTTGACTTATGATCCTTCGTGTAAAATGATTTTTGAATCATCCTCCTCCACATGTAATGAGTTTGGACTCATTATTCTCCATGTGCAATGACCCTTGACTCATGGTAATATAATGTTGTTTGTTATTTCCAAATTTCCATGTTATGATTATCAGGATATATCATGACTTTATATTCATGTTATTTTTATGATCTATTTATATTATTATTATCTAAAATATTTGGTTTTACTCAATTTTATCCATGTTTATTCCTTTACTAAGCTTTATATCTCACCCCTTTCTTATGTATATCCCCAGGTTATCATATGATGTTTTGAGTAAGAAGGAATGATTTGGTCCTGTCAAATATGTTTTCAATAAATATGTTTTACTTCTTGTCTTAATTTGTTTCTAATGTACCTAATTCTCAAATTCATTAGACCTATCAATATTATTAGTTGAATTAAGTGAAATTATATATAATAAATCATATTTAGATGTGAAATAAATAGTAGGGTTGTTATACGTCCACATGGTTTTTACCCTATGCATGGGGATAAAATCCCACAAACATGCTCTCCTTACCAATTTTTGACTTGAACCTCGACTCTGGTCTACCATATCCCAAATAGTAATACAAAAAAATAAAAAAACCCATGATACTATTTGTAGGGCCATAACATGGGATCCCCTTAAAACTCGTTCTCCACAATGGTCAAACACTAAGAATTTGACGTACATCCACGTATGCCTAAGGCTAGTAACTATAAATTATGGTCATATTAAGAGATAGTGGGGAGACTATACCCTATAGTTATTATAGTAATAATGGTCACATGATAAGGAGAAATTTCTAAATCATAAATACCAAAATCAAAATAAGAAACAATAGATAAAGGAAATTGTAATCTAAAAGTAATAACCATACATATTTGATAAATTACACCTATCAATAAGTCATATAATTGTAGAAATGAAATATCTCCCTCTATCAATAATATACTAATTGACTCAAAATCCCCAAAAGAATCTCCAAGTCAAAGAAAATAAACACCATGGTCCCTCTACCATCCAAAAAAAGTAACTTTATCCCCAATCACTATGATCTAGAGAATAAACATTGTCCTGACAAGATCAAAAAAACCTAAAGTCTATTCACCTCCTGTGGGTCTCGTGTTTGGTTTGAGCATGAAATCATTAGGCCACAATCGAATCATGCCTATCTTATATCCATAATTACATTGTGTATTCATGAAAAATTAAATATAAACTCAAATCATTAATTAATTAAATAAACAACTTTACTCATGCTTAAAATACACGAGGAATCATTTACTAACTTCAAAAAATGATGGAGTGGGATGATATATCCACGTAAAGTCATACCAGTAGAAAATAGGTATCTTATCCACGTGTATGTCTCCATAAAACTAGTTCCAAAAATGACCACATGCATCCTCTAATATATTGAAAATGGTTTCACATTGACATGATAATTAAATAAATCACAAGTCCCATGGACTTCAATTAAAAATTCACCATTGTCTAAAATGTACAGCATCTAGAGGAATGTTAATATCCATCCTCTAACGAATAATAAAAAACCTTTGACTTGACAACCTGAACTCCCAGGCATGATGATATATATCCTTGAATAGTTTTTAACCATTATTCTAAAATATAAATGGAGAGCCTTATCACCCAAATAATTTTATCAAACACTATAGCCCTTGGATTTATACTTTGAGCACATCATCCATAACTTATTTTCAACACCATCCCATATTTCTCTATTACTATGGAGGCCTCCACCCACAATGAGTGGTCAACAAAACCTCAAATGAGTCCTATATGTGTGAATAGAACTCCAAAGCCAATGAGTTTCAAAAATAGGTGGACAAAATCCCCAGAATTTCCTAATCAATATCCTTTAGAATTAAATTTTACACATACAAACCTCATCACCCATACAGGACACAGTTATCACCATTCACATTAATATGATGACCACATTAACCTTAATTATGTTGTTAAAACCATAACATTTATCTTTTTCCATTCACTATATCTAAAGAACCTCTCCATCTCATTATTGATGACCAACATCATCTCAATACCTCAATCCATGCCCATTATGTTCCCTTAAAAATCTAGAAATCATCTAATTTTTTATTTAATTTCATATATTTAAAAAATTAAATCAATCTGTATAACCTTCCAAAACACAAACAAGAACTATTACTGGACTGACATAACTAAAGAGGAAAGATCATTCACATCGACATCTCATAAAATCCATTAAACAATTAAAAGGCATTCACTATTATATTAAGTGTTTCACACAGATAACCCACAATTGAGTACTTGATAAAATTCCCCAAAAAATTTGTATCGTTAGGGATAACTATAAGAACCCCATACCTTAGTCTCATAGGTTCTCTCTTGTTTATTATCAGCCACAATTCCAAGACAAATCTAGATTAACTGACAGCATACACAAACATCATAAAAATAGGAAAAAATATATCACATTGATTTAGAATTCCATATATTGAGATAAAATAAGAAATAGAAAAATTGGATTTAAGGACATACTGTTATGAATATAATGATATAGACAAAGATCGAATCAGATCTAAAATGTTGGAAGGAGGCCAAAGACTAACTGGGATATAAATATATTGCTCACCAATACTATCCATGTGAATGAGAGGAGAGAAGAGTAGAAATAATAAATAAAATAGGAGGGTTTGAATTGTAATTTCACCCATTTAAATGACTAACACAGTTTGGATAACCATACAGTGCAACTATCCAAAAAACCTACTGTTTTTAAATTTAGGTTCATGGTTTTTTAAACTATGTGAAACCCATGAGGATTTCATATCCTGGATGTAACACATTTCTTGTCTAAGTGCATGGTTTTTCAAACTGTTCAAATCCGGTGAAGATCTCCACTTCTAAAAACTAAAAACATTCACATAGACATGAACCCCAACCCATAAGGTTTTACAATTATTATAGTATAACAAAAAAGGGATACACTGTTTAACTTATAACGCCACATGGTTTGAAAAAACCATGTACCCAAGTCTGTGCTTTCCAAAATTCAGTTTTAGGGCCTCAGAACCCCAAAACATAATGGAAGACCTGAGTCACTCATCGATCCTCACAACACATCTAAAAAACACATTTAATCATTAAAACTCTCAAAACATTTCTTAGTCATATGATTTATATTGGTACATCAACCCAAAATAAGAGATTCAATTTACAAATGAATTCCTTCCCTTACAATAACCCAGGATGTTACACTCATCACATTCTTTAGATTCCCCTATTGTAGTTGCTTCATGATTTTCAACATGATCCAAGAAGTTCCTAAAATATTAATTAATAATTTATTTATAATTAAAATATGAATTTCGGTAATATTTCTATTCAATTATCAACATATATTGAATTTTTTTTCAATGACAACATTTCATTCACCAACTAGATTTTCTTTCTTATTTTAATTTTTTTTACCATATTTCTTTCTTCAAGGATTTTATTCTTTTTTATCATCCTCATAATCACCATCTTTATTCCTTGGATAATTTATTAAAAAGTTACCAATTTTATCATACATAAATCATTGCCGTTAGATTTTACGTTCATACTTTTCTTTCATTTTTATGAGGTTCATTTAGATAAAATCCAATGTATTATCATATACTTCATCCTTCTCTTCCTCATAATTTGATTCATGAGAGTACCCATATTTCTTTAACTTGATTATAGAATTTCTCATTGATTTGAGTTTCATATCCTTCTATTTATTCTTCTTAAATTTCAGAGCATTTATCATCTTATATGAAATAAGTATGTTTTGTAATTCATCAAAGTGAAAATTTATTTCTATTTATCAAAGTACTAACATTAGAATTAAAATTTTTAGGGAAGTATCTATTCAATTTTTTGACATTAGTGGAATCTTTTAGAGTATATATAAATCCTATGATCTTGATGATTATATAATTTACTCTCATTAAGTATTAACCATTAGTTTTTTTATCTAACCTACCAATATATTTATTCTTACTTTTCCATATCTACTATTTTCTCCCTTAACATTTACATTTCCTTAAAATATTCCTCCAAATTTTTTACACATATCTTTAAAGGATTGTAGTTCCATTTCCTTTATAAATTCCATGTCTACTAAAAAATGAGACTAAAATTCCATTCCTTTAAATAAACCTCAATATTTATTTGATCAATAAATGGTCATGCGAGTGTCTTTTTCAACTAGTTGATATCCCAAAATAGTAAGATCTATAGACCTTACTATAAGTGAAAGAAAATAGGTAATCATTATATTACTCTATACAATATTGGAATAACTATATTATATACTAAATTTATATTATTCATATCAACTAAAAAAATTAATTTTTGAGTGATCCTGGTTTACTGTAATACCCATTGATGTGCCTATGATTATGATTTTCAACTAGGATGGGGAGTTGAATCAATGATACTCTTATAATTTTCCTTAAGTTGAAATTAATGTTTGTGAATTTTTAAAGCCTCAATACTCTTTATATTTCTATATACCCTTAATATTTCACACAAAAATATACCCCATATTAACACTAAATTTTTTCCATGGTTTGGAATTAATGTGGTTACCTAATACGTTATATATTTTGTTTCATCCCGGGGCACAAATTTTCAACTAATTTAAAAAGTGGTTAGAGTAGGCCATGTATCACCCTTGACTATTGGGAGGCATCAACCACAATACAAATGTTTTTCAAGAAGGAATCACCATTTATCGTGTGGTTTTATTGGATTTAATAACACTTTACCCAAAAATATTTATTGAACACTTATATTTCGTGACAAGTTATTACACTAGTTCCCACCACATTACAAAGTGGAAAAAAACTCATCCAGAATAATCACTTTAACTCAAGGATTCATTTGTAAAAAAAAACAAATATTTCAGTAAAAAAACATAAGTATAGAAATTATAGTTTTCATAAAACCATAATTTTTAGAACATATCCATCCGGAACATTAATATCCAACTCATTAACATCTTGTCTCTAAAGTCATGGATCTTTTGGAATTTAGAAACATCCTCCACTGCTATGATATTCAGTCGAATCAAGTTTCCTTCTCTATAACTCAAATAATATTATGACAAAATAATGTATCTATATTTATTTACCCTAAAAGTTTCAGCATAAATAAATTAATTAAGCAACCTTAATATAATTGATATTTCATTGATAAATACAGGGAACTAGGGTTGCATATTTTGAAATTATCACTTTCTAAATTCTTTTGTGAATAGTGTTCAACACTTCTGAATATATCAAATAAAATTATCTTTAATAAAACCTAAATTTGAGATTGTTAATGATATCCATGGATGAAAAAAATATTTTTTAAAATCATAACTTGAAATAAATTTTATTTCATCTTGATACCAAGCATAACATTTTCACATTGTGGGACACCAAAATATTTTAAAATATATATTGAATGTTTATTAAATTTTAAGTATTAAATAACTAAATTTTCATGAAACAATAAGCTTAGGAAAACCTAATTATATAATTTAAATATAATTATAATTTTTTTCATTGGTAAATTTAATCATTTATTTAATATTTTTTATCAATTGTTTTGGAAATAAAGATGAAGAAGTGATGGAAAATGAGAATTGTTTTCTTTTAATTTTTTTATGAAATGTGTTTTTATCATTGTTGATTAAATAAATTAATATATATAAATTATAATAGTTTAATTATTATATTATATATCAATTAAAATGAATTAACATTCATTTTATGGTGTTTATTGTTCAAGGAATGAGAAAAAAGTCTTTTGATTGCTTCAAAATAAATTTTCCAAAAAATATTCTTTATTGTATTTTGTTTTCATATATTCTAATTAATTTTTTTAAAATTTAGAAGTTTTATTTTAAAAAAATGAATATATTTTTTGAAATAATCAATTAAAAATTATCTTAGAGATAATTTTTTGTGGTTTTCTGAAATAATAGATTTTTGATTTCATAGTGAAAATGATTATTTTTGAAAAAAAATGTATTTTATTTTCATTATGTTAAGTAATTTCAGAGTACCATTATGTTTTTATTTGTTTTTTATATAAAATAATATCCTTTTAATTACAAATTATTTAATTAATTTCAAATTTGTCAATATTTTATTTTACTTTGGTCTAAGTTCATTTTTATGCTTAAAAATGTTTTAGGAAAAAATATTTTACATTCCATTTTGAAGACTTATAATGAAATTAATTTCTTACAATTATACAAATTTAATATTTAAAAATATATATGATATTTTTAATTATGATGTTTAAATTTAGTTAATAATTCAATTTCATTTTATGTTATTATCAAGAGTAATATGGATAAAAATGTGGTCACTATGGTAAAATGGTAAAATGTGTTAATTGAGGTTAAAACATTTTGATAAGGTCAAAAAAATCATCTTAATTATTATTGAATTAGTGGATTTCTTCCCTAAAAACCATTTATTATAAATTTAATTAATTTAATTCCACCTGACCATGATGATGACACTTGTAATATTTGAAAGTTAAGAATAATTACAAGTGTCCCACTACGTTAACTTTTAAATGGGAACCTCTTAATCTCATTTCACTAAGAAACATTATCATTATTGTTCTAACAATACATATAAAAAATATCTTCAAAAAAACCAACCCCACATAAAGGTTTTTTACTAAAAAATACATTCTTATATGGATTAACGTGTAATCTGAAGGATCTTTTCTAAAGAAGTGGAATAACTCTAACATGAGTTCTTTCATATTTATTTTTTTCTTTCACCTTATTAAAACTACCATAAAAATGATTATATAATATAATCAGTATCTAAAATATTTTTAAGTTTTATTGTGATCATTCTATCCCCTTTTTTATATTTTTTCCTTCATATGGGAAATGAAAACATCGCTCATGGGTATGTGTGGATTACCACCTCTACGAAGCAATGTGTTTCATTTTTCATCACCTTATTTAATAGTTATATATATATGAAAGGTTTTATTGAATATATGGGATACATATGATATTATTATTATCTTATAAAAAATATAATTATTTACCTTCAATTCTTACAATTCATTGGAAAATGAAAACATCACTCACTCGTACGTACATACTACTGTCTCCACAATGTGATGTAATTAATTTTCATCATTGTTTTATATGAATAGTTATAAAAGTTTATATAATTATTGAAAATAAATATTATTAAATTAGTTATATTTTTAGATGTTGAAAACTCAACCAAGGTGATAAGATGAGAACTATTTAACAAAAACATGCATGGGAAACAGAATAGTTTACACTCAAATATTTATTTTATTGAATAATTTTTTATAAATTGGTAATTGGGAATTATAATGGATTTATGTTTCATAATAATATTAAGAAATTGTTTTTTATATATTAATATATAATTAGTATATAAGACATTAAGATATTGTATGGTGAAATTCATGATTCATAGTATGTTTTGTGTTAAAATATCATTTATTTATGATATTGTCTATGTTAAATTTTCAATGATGAAAATTATATGATACCTGAAATTTATATGAAATATATTTTTTTAATATGGTTATTTATAGATTTAAAATTGTTTTATATCGTTTTTATCCATTTAGTACTCAAAAAATATGAAAAGGATAATTTGGACAAAACTTGACCATAGTTTTCTTATTTTGGGCAGGAATCTTAATCATACATATCCATGTCTTCAAAATTTTATTGAAGATTTTCATATAAATGGTTTCAAAAAAATAATTAATTTTCAATACATTTGACTGTATTTATATTTGTTCAAAAGGAATATTTTTTATAGTATTTTTAATAAGTAATTTTTTAATTTTTAAAAGAGTATGTACAATATTTTCTATTTTAATTTATATGGAATGAACATATTTTCCCATACTCATGTCCTACCATTTTCATTAATACTACTTCATAAGTTTCAATTGTTTTATAATAAAACAATATCCCCATTTTCATGTAATTTTATGTTCTAAAAGATACTAAAATTAAAGGGATGTTTTCTCTTTATTTTGAAGTCATACAATAAATGTTTTAAAAAAAGGCATTTTTCTCCAATATCAAAAATGTTATGGATTATTATAATTCCTCAGGTATTTTATATTTTGATATCATCTACTTTAAATATCTATAAGACTTATGATCATGAAATTCTAGGGATCATATCATGAAACTCATTTCTTTCCCAATGGTTAATTTTCTATAATATAAAGATTAACATTTTTATGAAATTATAGAGTACTTGTGTATGGTTTTAATTATATGATTGGTGAGATCTGACACATATATACCTCCAATGAATTGGGTAACGATATATATATCATGAGTTAAAATGTACGAGGATGGGGAGGGAACCGATTATTGGAATGAAATTGGTTTGGGAGTGAACCCAATATATCATGGGACTTTGTGCACTATGTGGTAATGGTTTTGAGAGGGAACATTGAATAATTGACATTCATATATTATTGTGAGAACACTAAGATGGGGGGGGGGGTAGTGAATCATATATAACTTTCTTTGAGTAACTATTCTAAAAAATCAACCACTAATTTTTTTTAAATTTTCAATCCACTGAATGATATCTCTTAACTTTACCTCAAATGCACTAAAAAATAATACCGATATCATGACACGGCATTTAACCGGATTGATGAAAATTGAAAATTATACCCCTTTTTATTCCCCTCACCAAAATGGATTATTTTCTAACATTTTTATTATTATAATGGAAAATGTTTCAACAGGTTATACACCCCTCCAGTTGACTTTGGTTTTAAGCCTAATAGCTAACACTTCTTTTGTAGTTGGTTATGCCCTATAAATGTCTTTATTTTCTCTTTATCATTCATGACAGGTGATCCCCCCAACTAAAAAGACTGTTGTATTACCCTGAGATTTTTATGAGATAGATTTTTTTAATATCATGTGTTTTACAGAACACCAAGGAATTCTTGGGATATACACAACACCAGCTTAGCTTTCGGTATACACAACCGTATGCCTGGATTGTATTTCACACAATTTATCGTTCATTGGATATAATTCATTTCACATGAGACAAAATTTTCATTAACAACTAAATATTATTATGTTACCTTATAACATAGTCATTATAATGGTGCATATGAATAGTATTAACTAAATTAGGAAAATATTCTTAATTATATGGTGAAATATTAATTAAAAATCAAATAAAAACATTTTTATAAAGGAAATATTTTCTGAAAAACTATTTAAATTTAAGTAAGTGATTTTACTAAATAATAAAATCTCTATTTGTAGATTTAATTAATTAATTATATATGTAATATATTTAATCAATTATTTAGAATTAATATTTTATATTTTCTATACAAGATATACGAAAAATAAATCAATTTTTCGTATAAAATAAGCATTTAAAAAATAATGTTTTATCTTCTTTTGATGGTGCACCCATATTAAATATATTTTGACACTTTAATATATTATATTAAATAAAATAAACTTATTATTTGGAATTACGATACAAAACATACTTTGGATGAATTTTTTATTTTTTCTTGATAAATTTTGAGTATTGATTAATAGTAAAAATATACTAAATTATAATTGAAAACCGCTTTTTTGATCAATATAATTTACATGGATAAGTTAAAATGTTTAATGTTTTTAATATTTAAATAGTTTATATTTTTATTATTTTATATTACTTTGGTCTTTGGCTTTAATTTTAACCAGAATTTTGAAATAAAAACATTTCAATCGTTTTCATTGTTTTAACTCTTAAAACTAATTTTTCATTCATACAACCGGATTAATTTTAAATTAATTATTAACACTGATATTTTTTTAATTTTTAAAAATGGAATCCATATTTTCAATCAGTAGTTTCAATTTACGTTAATACTATTCTTTTATTTCTGGGAATTATGAATAACAACTTTAGTAAATTTTATTAATATGGTAAAAAAGGTAATTCTTCTAATTAAGGGTAAATATAATATTATAAATTTACCTTATTATATGTAAAAATATGATTGGATGAAATATTTTCAACATAAAAAATCGTAGGGTTTAAATTATAGCCTTTTGAAGAAACCTATACGAGATTAGGACATTTAATCTACTTATTATAAAAAAATTATGTCTTACTCAAATTTTAATAAATAAATAAATTTTTAAAATAAGGATATATTTAAAATAAAATCAATTATAAATAAATATTTTAAATATAATTTGTTTTTATTTTTTATGTTTATTTATATATAATTTTTATCAAATCAATAATTACAATAAAGGTTTATATTTGATAATGCATAAATTATTTAATTGATGAAAAATCAATAAACTAATTTTTATTAAAATGATAATAATCATTAAAGGACACAAAAACCTGACCAAATATTATTTTTTGAGTATATACTGATCATAATCATCCAAGGGTAGAGTTATTGACCATTTGGAAACTTATACAAGACATTATGACACAAATATTATTTAATATAAAGTGATGTTAAACTTATCACTTTCATGTTAAATAAAAATAACATTTTTAATGATTGATTTTATATAAGTTATATTCAAATATAATTATTATTAATAAATATATTATATTTAAGTCCTCATTGAATTTAATTTTTGATTTTTATTCAATGAATAAGTCTATTAAATAATTACACGAAACATATGTTGTACTTATTTTATTAGTGGAGATAACAAATAAATTTAATTAAAATATTTAAATAAGTATAATTTTAAATACATAATATGACCAATGAGTTGTATATATAATCATGAATTCTCTAGAATATAATAAAATATTTTTTTTAAATGTATCTTTTTGTCACAATATGTCAAAAAAACAATGAATTAAATAATGTCAAAATTGACACAATTGATTGATTATAAAAATAATGTTTTGTTAAATAATTTAAAAATATTAAAACATCTTTGAAATATATAATAATTATTATATGGTTTAAAATGTTCTACAATATTCATTTATGGTATAATTGACATCAAATAAGTAAATATTTCACCCTTTTTATATCTATATATTTGTTACATTAATTAATATCAAATAGAATAACTAAGTTTTAATTAAAACTATAAGGTTTGAATTGACTTATAAACATGTCTAAAGTTTATTTTTTTATGATATTACAACCCTAACTCATCTAATATTTTAAATTATATCATTTTATAGGGTTTTGGATGTGGTTTAGCCCGAATGGCCCCAAGTCCGTCTTTTTTATTTTATTATAGATACTCCCCCTTTTAAGGGATGATAGGGAACCCGTACATGACCTGTAGGCCCAAGGCAGAAGGCCCAACCCGAATCGCAATACATAACCCGAAGGCCCAGTGGAATAATATGCCCAATACATGACCCATAGTCCCAACCCACATGAATTTCCCCTCCCCTAGCTTATGCATCATTGATCACCTTTCTCCCCACCATGCATTTCTGATCGTCTAGCATTTCCCTGTACAAAGATGCACGGTGCCTAGTCCCGATGACAGTTTCCATACCCTCTCATTCTTCCTATCCGGTAGCTCTACATCTAGTGACTGCTAGTCTTGTTGCTCAGATCCTCTTCTAGGGAATACTCTATGTGAACTGGGCTACTCCGTGGTCTTTGTAGCCCAAAGGCCCTAAGGCCCGAAAACCTTTGATGACCCGAAGGCCCTGGAGAGCCGTTGGGCCAAAACGGTGGCCCAAAGGCACAAATCGGGTGAATAGTTTCGGCTGCTATAGTACTGAGCAATACCTGCAATAGTACTGCTAGAGTAACCTGAAATTCACCACCACTCGGTTTTGAACCTGGGTCTCATGGATGCCAAGCAAGAGCCCTTACCACTCGGGTACAAACTCGTTGGCTTGAATGTGGTTTAATTTTATAATAAATTAATATTTATGGAGATTCCAAATGTTCCCCTCAACTCAATTATGAAAGGGAACATCCTACATCACAACTTCACTTCACTTTAAGCCAGAAAATTCATCCTTACCTTGCGTTATACTATGAAGAATGGTTTATGTTTTTTGGAACACTAAGAATGATTAAATTATCAGATGGGTGGGACCTATATCTCCCTCCAATGCATTGGGTAAATATTTATATTTCGTGAGATAAGTATGAATGTAATGGGAAATGTTCTCGGTTCCGTAATACTGGGCTGGAACAATATGTAAACATTTTTCAGTAATACATGGAAATTATGAAAATTGATTCCCCAGGGGAAAAGTTCATAAATAGAATATGAATGGTCATATGAGTAGTATTAATATTACTGATGATGAAGGGAATACGAACAATATATGAAATAAAATAATTGTGCATGAGTGAAATGATAAATCATGGTAAATGGTTTAAGAAGACATTGAAATGATAGCATGTTAAAGTTGTATAAGTAATTATATGGAATAAAGAAACATCACATGTCTCTTACAGTATTGTTTTTACTTAAGTATTTGAAATAATATACTGAATGGTGTCGGAACCATGGAATATGATTTAGATATATTTGGAAAACACATTAAGGGAAGGATAACCCTTAGTATGTGCAAATTTTTTGGATACAGAAATAAAGAGATGTTTAATAGTATTAATTAAATTAGGACTGATATGATGAAAAAGTGATTTTTGTTATCAGGAGTTTTGTATTTTGAATTTATGGGATTATGGTATGGGGAAAGAGATAATTTTTGAAAGGTGGTATATTTTCACTAAGGTTTTATTGTAATTAATGTTATTTCCATGTTTTAGGAAAATAAATGAAAAAGGTGTTCATATGTTTGGAATGAGACCAATAAGTGATACTATATGATATATAGTAGATAAATGTTAATCTGAATTTTACAACCTCTTTCTCATGTTATGGATTTTCAGCTTTCAAAAGGATTTTAAGGATACCAATTTACTGTAATTTTAAGTTAAACTTTTGATGAAGTTTGTTTAAATAATCTAATATCCTTCCATAGGCAGACTTGTTGATATTTGATAACTTATACTAAGATATTTTTAGTAACATGGAATGAACTATCATCCTATTTATGAATCACATGATATTATATTTCATCTGGAATGAAAAATGCAACTTATTTTCTTATAATAAGAGACGATGTAGAAATTTATCACAACATAAAGAATGGATGAGATTATATTTATTCAAGTAAGTATTTCTTCTCATTTGTTAGCTATAGGAGAAGGATCCTAAAAGCACAATATTACCTTATTCCCTTCATTTTTAATGATTAAAAGACCCCTTAAATCATAAAAAATTCATATATTTCATGCTGTTAACTTTCATCTAACCTATTTCTCCACCACCCTCAATCAGAACATAATGGTTATATTTCTCTTGCATATCCATGTTTTTACATTCCACCTCTGTTCTCCTAGCTTGAAACCTGGTCATGAGTGACATTGGGTAACCATTATGTTTCAAAAATTACTTTTTCAATTGATGTTTTATTATTTATTTTTATGATATAGTTTTCAATGAATGATACTTTTAAGTATTAAACCTTTTATAACCCCGACAAATTCCAAGGGTGAAATTCATTTGAAGGGGGTAGAATGTAACACCCCAAGATTTTTATGAGATATATTTTTAAATGTATTTTCCTGTATACTACATCAAGGTAATCATGTTTTATACACAACATCATCTTATCTTGTGGGATACACAACACTATGCTTGGCTTGTGTTATACACAATTTCACATTCATTTGATAGAATTAATTTAAAAAATGACTGATTTTAAGTGAACAACTAAATATTATTATGTTAACTTATAATATAGTAATTATAATGGTGGGTATGAATACTAATAACTGAATTATGAAAATATTCATAATTATTTTGGGAGAAATTAATTATAAATAAAATAAAACCACTTGAAGAAAAAAGAAAATGATTTTCTAGAAAACTATTAAAATTCAAATAAGTGAGTTTATTAAATAATAAAATCACACTTGAGGGATTTTATTAAATAAATATATGTGTAATTTATTTAATATAGTGTTTAAAATTCATCTTATAAGTTTTCTGGACATGATATAAGATCAGATTCATTTTTTATCTAAAAGATGAGTTTTTTAAAAAAATACAGTTTTTCCTCCTTTTGATAGAGAAACCATTTTAAATATAATATTTGAAACATTTATATGTTACATTTAAAAAACAAACTCATTATTTTTAATATTTGTATAAAAATCTACTTTTGATGAATTTTTGATAATTTTCTGATTAATTTTGAATTTTGATGAATATTAAAAATATACTAAATTTTAATTGAAGATAAATTTTTTCATCAAAATAATTTAAGTGGATAAATTATATTATTAAATGGTTTTGATTTATAAATATAATATATTAATAAATTAATATAATTAGGGTCATTGTGATTAACGTTAACAAGAATTTTGATGTAGAAACATTTCAATCGTGTGCAATGTTTCAGCCTTTAAAACATGTCTTTCTTTCCCAGTACGAGATTATTTTTAAATTAATTACTAAAAATTCTATGTTTTTTTTAAACGAAATCTATATTTTTAATCATAATTATTAAATTATTTTAATATAATTATTTTATTTTTGTGCATTATGAATAGTAACTTCAATAATTTTTTATAATACCATAAAAGGTAAATTAGGTAATTAAGGATAAATATAATATTATAAAATTACCTAAAACATATCTAATATATTTGGATAAATTATTTTAGACTTAATCCATAATTAGAAAGAAATTATAGCCTTTTTATTCCACATGCATGAGATTTGGAGATTTAATATATTTTATTAAAAGAAAAGTTAAATATTTCTTACTCAAATTTTAATAATTACATCATTTTAATATAAGTTTATTGATAAGATAAATTATATTATAAATACTCATTGGACATATAAATTACATTTCATTATTATTGTAATATTTTTTAAACTATTTTGGATATAAATAATTACCTTAATGTTTTATATATTGATGATGAAGAAATTATTTAATTGATGAAAAATCAATAATTAGAATATTTATTAAAATAGAAATATCCATTAAAAGACACAAAAAGTTAACCAAATATTATTTTTCAGGTATATATCGATCGTAGTCATCCAAGGGTATAGTTATTGGCCTGTTGGAGCATTATAGAAGAGATTGTGATATTTATATTATTTTGTTTAAAGTGATGTTACACTTGTCACATTCATCCTATAAAAATTATAATATTTTTTAATGATGGATTTTCAGGAAGATATATTAGAATAAAAGTATTATTCTAAAATCTAGTAGATTTATATTTATCATATTATTTTATTTTTAATTTATATTCAACATATATGTGTATTAAATAATTACACAATAATAATATTGTAATTATTTTATTTATGGATAAAACAAATAAATGATATTAAAATATTAAAATAAATATATTTGTGGATAATAGATATTTCCAATGAATTTTCTAGATGTCCTTGACATCTTAGTAATATAATAAAAAAAATTCCATGTTATTTATTGTATTGAATTTTTTTAAAAATCAATTAATTGAATAATGTCAAAATTGACACTATTGGCTGTTTATCAAAGTAATGATTAATTAAATTTTTTAAAAATTATAATTTCATTAAATATAAATTATATATTATATGGTTTAAAAGGTTATTAATTATCTATTTATGGTCTATCATATATTATATAAGTAAATATTATACCCTTTATATATAAAAATATTTTTTACTTTAATCAAAATTAAAGAGAATAACTAAGTATTAATTAAAATGATAAGGTTTTAATTGACATAAAAACATCCTTAATATTAACTTTTTAATTTAATTATAACCCTATATCATCTAATTTTTTTTAAAAATCAAAATTTGGTTGTTTTTTGACTTGGTTAAATCTTATTACAAATTTAAATTTTGGGAGATTCCAAATGTGGCCCCCACCTCAATTATAAAATGGAATATCCTCCCTCATAACTTCACTTCACATTGAGGCTTCAAATTCAACCATTCCCTTACCATTTTAGTAATGGACTTTCACATTCACATTTTAGTGGTTTTTTATTCTCAAAAGGAAAAATATAGTTCCTTTAAGTGGAGATAAAGAGGGAGCATGTCATAGAAGAGGTAATCCCCTTCATTAATTATTTCAAACTTCTTTCATATTATATTCCTCTTCCTGAGTTTTTTCAATTATATATTAAAATATATAGTATATATTATATACTAATATGTTATTATGATTATTTAACAACCATATTCCACCTTCTATCAATCCAATGGAATATAAAATCACAATGGGTGTGTCTGTACGACTTACCATCTCTACGCCATGGTGTAATCTTATTTTAAATACCACTTTACTCGGATGGATATGATGATATAAAAAATATATATATGTGATTATTATAACAATATATTTATTATATAATAATATATATAACATCCAATTCCATAAAATTTCAGAAATAAAGGAATCGTATCGTCGCTCGTGCGTATGTATGGCCTATTGTATCCACAATGTGGTGTGATTAATTATATTTGATATACATTAAATCATGATTATATGACTATATAGGATGAATAAATATTATAAATGTTTTGTTCATTGAATTTTTGAATGATATAATTATTAACTAATAAGGAGAACTAAAACATATTTGACAAAACATGCAAAAGAAAATGAAGTAGTTAATATATGAATAAAGATTAATAATGAAATATTATTACCAAAGTTATGAAAATATGATCATATATGATATCATAAAATAAATATGATTCTATAATAATTCAATGAAATCATTTAAATAATTATATAGGTGGTTTATATATATACAAATGCTATCAGACCTATGGCAAGGGATAATTTTTCAATCTCATTATTATCCGATAAAGTTTATATATAACTATTTATAAGTTTATATTTTTTATCCACATCCATTTTTCCTAAATATATAATATTATCTCCATTATTATACAATTTTTTAATGTAAAATAAACCCAATGGTGAATTTGTATTAAATGATATGAGTGTAATCTTTTTTCATTTTTCGATATGAGGTACTTTTTTACTTATTAGGAAAAAGTATGAGATAAATGTTTTATTTGAACATATATTGAATGATTAGTTTTTACATTTTCATAAAACTATATTTCCATGAACCATCCGTTACAATATTTATAGTTTATTTTCATTGAAAACATTTTTTTAAAATGTGTGGAATTTTGTGAAAAGAAAATATTTTTGAATATGGAAGGATATTTTCCTCTAAAACTAATTTCATGTTTTATATCAAAAACATTTTCCATCTAATATGGAACTATTTAATGGGGTTATGATTCATTTATATTATCCCTATTATTTATATGATTGATTTTTTATAATGTAATTCTTTTTGTGAAATCCATTTTTTTTATATTGATTATGTTATGATGGAATGATGAATAAGAAACCATTTCATCCTTTTTGTTATACTATGATGAATGATTTATGTATTTATAGAACATATAATAATGATTCATTATGAGATGGGTGGGACCTATATATCCCTCCAATACATTGGGTAAATATTTATATCTCATGAGACAAATAGTACTAGAACAAGAAATGTTCTTGGTTCAGAAATAAAGCTCTCGAACGACATGTTAACCCAGCTCAGTAATACAGGGCTGGACCGAGGATTAAACTTAGTTCAATAATGAACATTATCTTGTATAATGGTCATCGAAATGAGTCTTGGAGAATATGGAAATAATTTTATACGATTATGTGTTTTACATAATTCCATGTTTTATTCCAATTATATTTTATCATGGTTTTTGTTCCTTTATGATTTATTCCTTACAATCTGACAAAATATATTTCATGACTCAAGATTTTGATATTTTTTATAAATAGTATGATTTTCCAAATTTATGGTCACATATTTAAACTCTAATATTTATGTTTTGTTGGATATTCTCCATCTTTACCCTTATTGAGAATTTGAGCACACCCTTTTCATATGTTTTATTTTTCCTAGTATATAATGAAAGGTTTTAGGTAGTAAAACTTAAGGGGTAAATCTTTATGGGTGATATTGAAGATATTTTACCAATTTAGTTGAATATGTTACCATAATATATATACTCTAAACCAATACAATATTTGGGAATCTATTTGTGTCATTTATTATGTATTCTGAAAATGTAATGTAATTTCCAAGTACATCCAGCTTGGGTCTTTAAACCTATTCATAAACTAGTAATAAAACCTTATATAAGCTCTTAATTCTTCTTTCTTTTATCCATTTTAAAAATAAATTCTTCTTTCTAATTTACTTATCCATAAACAAGTTTAGTCACATTTTTCTATGTACAACTTATATAATATCTTCATTTTTCTTTAAAAAAGTAAAATAGTCTTGAAACTTCTATCTCAAATTGAAATGGTTGTATATACTCAAATATAAACTCACTAAAACATTGTTATTAATTATTTATCATAAAAGTATTTCTAGTAACAGTCCATATGGTGTTATGTATCTTGTTCTAGTTGGTCTAATTTAATCTGTCTGATGTACACTAGTTCAGTACTCCTTATTTTGATACTCCTCGATCTGAGGCACATTTCTCTGATTCTCCATCATTGTCTAATACTCCATAAGTTTGACACATAACTCTTTGTTGTATGTTCTTTTAGATCTATTTTTTATACTTATCCTATTCTAATACAACCAACTCAATTTTTAGTTGAAAACTAACATTGTTCACTCTTGAAAACATCACTAATTTAATTATACAATTTTTTTTTAAAAAAAACCACTTACCAATGAGGATACACCTCTTTAAATATCCATTATTCTTATGAAAATCAAGGTAGAAGAGCAGGATCTTATATAAATTCCAAAACTAATCAACTTTTATTTAAATGCATTTAATAATTTTTAAATTTTCATGTCAATGTTACAATTCAATGTTTCCTTAAATATTTGTTTCAATTATCTACTTTAAATGATACTTAAATATCAAAAATAATTATAATATTTGATAGTAGATTCAATATCATCACAACGATTAAATTAATAATTTTTATGTAATGTTCCTCAAGCCTATGTCTAGAGTGTAAAATCCCATTTTCACCTTTTAGTAAAATTTATATGCTTTCCATTTTCTTGGTCTTCTACAACACTTCTCTATCCATTCCTCTTAATTGGATCAGCTCGTTCATGTGAAATCAGGATATCTCTGACCAACACACTTTAAATATTTTCTCTATCTGATAAAATGGATTATCATTGTAGGATTCCTTATTGGATGACCTTATGAAATAACCTCAACCATTATTTCATTTTATAAAATCATGATACTAAATCCAATGAAATAATAAATTTTCAATATCTAGTGATCTTTCAAGATTATTCCCTATAGAATATCATACATTTTTCTAGTAATTTTCATCCAGTATAACATTATATCATATTATATTTTCAACACCCTTTATTTGCAAAAAAAGTCATATATTTCCTTCATCTGATCGAATCATTCTGTTTATCTAGTGGAAGCTTAATAAATCATATATATTATTTTTTGATGTTTTATGGACTCATCCAGTTACCACCATTCTTTACAATCTGATCATTCATTTTAACCTATCTACTTCATTGATTGAACATTGTACAGTAGAAACTCAATCCAATAACATCATTATAGAAAAATCAAATTTGTAAAAAATCCCCCTTTGTGTTTTTTCAGTATACCCACACATCTTTGAAGTCACTATGTGTGCTCACACTTATTTACCCTCAATATTGTTGATTATTTTATTTCTATTCCTATTGAAAATCAAATTAAATTGGAATCATATGGGTCACACTATTGAGAATAATTATGTCATATGAATCTATAAACAAATAACATTAAATTAGAAAACTATGAGTCTATATTGGAGAACTCTAAATAAAAAACAGTAGTGTATAATTAATCTGATCAATGTCCTCCAAAAAAATATTCTTCATAATATTTTCATCTATATAATTATATTATACTTATATTACAAGATATCTGTGTAACTTCATTAAGATAAAACCTCCAACCAAATCAATTAACATGTCCAAATAATTCAATTTTCGAAACAAAATTTCCCCTATATTCCATATTTCTAAAAAATCACCATTATTCCTATACGGTTGGTTCAATACATCATAGGAAAGTTTGATAATCATACCAATATTTTATCTTTGATCTATTTGAAGGGTATTACTATTTACAATATTATAGGAATCAAAATTCTCTATTATTGAAATCTATTCTTATTGTATAGATAATAAAACATTCATAATGTTTCTAAAATTATTCTCTTTTAATTTCCCATAAGTTAGTTTAGATAAAAATAATAATAATTCGAATAAGGAGGAATTTCAATGTCTCTAATAATTTACAATTAGACCAATTGTGTTCTCTCATTTCAGACTTATTTTATCTACTTTTTCTTAGCATTAAATGTCATTTATTCCTTGTGATTATCCATATCTAATTTTTCAATTGGCTTCTTCTCTTTAGTTGAGTCTTCAGATGAAGCCCTCATCTTATTTTTAGTTTTAATATATCTTCATTCCCATGAGTTTAAAACACCATTTTTACACATTCCTATTGGATTGATAAGATATTCACATATTCTTAATACCATTACCATATTTCTTGCCCCAATTTTATTTTATATGGATATTCACCCCACATTAGGTAGATGGCTCATCAAAATGTTTGTTTTCATCTTATATATCTTATATCATCTCCTTTTATTCAATTGAATTTTGTGATACCTCTATCTTTTCATCCACGACTTTTTGATCTAGAAAAATAACTAGCTACTCATTCATTTCTTACAGAATTTTATTGGTTTTCCTATATAATTTACTTAAGACATTAACATTAACATTATTCTTATTCTATACTTTCATTTATTCCTCATTTTTATTCCCTAAAAATAATTTTCTCATTTACTTATCATTTCTCTGCTTGATTCATACCCAATTTCTTGTAGAGACATATGATACAATCATGAATATTAATTATTTATGAACACTCCAAAACACCAGTAGCAACCTTTGAAACATTATAATTCATACTGATAGTATTTATGCAATGATGTTTTTTATTATTTTTTTAGAAACTATTAGCCTCATTATTCAAGGGAATTATTATTATTGTATTCCACTCTTTCATTGCAGAATATTATTTCTCACTGACCTCTTTGTTCCTAGCTAATTATTTCTTATATCTTGAACAATCATTATTTGTAATAACATATATAAGTTATTTTTTTGAGAATATAATCAACCTACCATTATGAACACTTATTTTCACCATCTTGAAATGAATCCCCTTTAAGCTCAACTACATTGGAGTAGTCTCTTATATTATTATTAAAATCAATTTGACGTATTAGAAAAATTGATTGTGTCCCAGGTATCTGTTATCCTTTATTCAATATCTTTTACCATAATCTCATATTTAGCCAAATTCAGTATTCATTTCTTAGTTAATTTAACATTTTTGGTTTCATACATTTCATAATTCTCATTTCTGGATAGTTATTATAAATGATCATTCAACTTCATTCTTTTCACATAAACATTTATGTGATATTACCTAATATCATTAATCTTTTTCATCTCATTTTTTATATGCTCATTACTCTCGAAGGATTTATTGTAATATTTTTTTTAACCAAATTCATTATCTCTTTCTTGAGCTATTTGATTTTCCCTAGAGATACTTGCAAATTTTATTTTTTTCATTTATTCATATTTTTTTATCTTTTCTTCATCATCATCACTTCTTGATGATTTAATTCCCTTATAAACACAAGATATGAAGTTGAATTCCGCATTAGATTCTGTACAGGATGAAAAATCATTATTATTTCCCTTGTTAAATAGATTCTCCTTCTTACAAGAAAACAATTTTCTATTGATTCTTCATCTTCAATTTATTAGAATTATTATCAGCTTATTCTAATATATAATCATCAATATCCTTCTTAAGATAACATCCTACAAATGAATAGTTTTATTATAATTACCTCTTATAAGAAACTTTTTACCTTTTCCATTATAATATCTATTTTGGTATCTCATTGAAAGTATATAAATTATTTTTTGTATCCCTCTTTATACTCTTTAGTATATGAATATATCTATTCCTTTTCTGTTTATTTATCTATGCAGTTCACTTTTATTGTATCACGGAAATTTATTTCATAATTTTTCTTCTTATTAAATGTTGTTGACTTTGTCATTTCATATTCTACAAGAATATTTTAAGATTCACAAAGAGATTGATACTCTAAATCATTTAGACCTGAAACCATGAAATCAAATATGTCTTTACATTTTATCATTTTTTATATAGAATAATATAATCTTATAACATCTCACTAAAAACCCATGATATTACTAAAAATTTCATCAACCTTGATATCATACTCATAATTATTTTCACCATCACCAATTTGGATATATTTAAATCAACTCTTCATATTTACAACTTTTCTTCTATATCATTCATCTTTACTTATTAAGTACTTCTCAACCAATCCCAAATAACATTTACTATTTGAAACCCCATAATATTTGTACAAATTTATCTAGAAAGATCTATTATAGTGACATATTGATCATTTTTGTCAAAATTTATATGTCTTTTATTTTCAGCTATCATATCAACCTCCGTAAAGGGTGTAAATCCTAGTGTAGAATAATAATTTTTTTTTACGAAAATAGATTATAGATGATATAGCTTCCCTTTCCATCAACTAAGATAGTTATTTTCATCGCTTATTAGTACACCCCTACTTTTCATTATATTTATATTCTCCATCATCGATAGATTAAGAGATCTCTTAATGGTGAAATATTCCATCAAATAATGTGAATATCCATAATCGGTGTATGATCACTAATAAAGTGATGGTATGAATAAGTAATCCCTTCATTTTAGGAATTATTCATTAAATTATACACTAAAATATATTATAGTTTTTTAATGAAATTCAACCCTCCACCACTCCTCATATTTAGTAAATATAAATTTAGATATGAAGACACAATAATTACAGTGTTTGATATAAAGACATACTATATTCCATGTTGGTTATTCACCCAAAATTAATATATAACCAGATTTATCATGATTTTAAAGGAATATGATATAATTTTTTCAACACCATAGAAATCATTCCTCTATTTGACTCTAGTTCTACCCATTAAAATAAAATATTCTGGCATAGTTGGTTATAACCCTCACTATCATTATACTTTCTTTTTTCCATCCTAGATGGTTATACATCCCAGCCACAAGACTTTTATAAAACAATTTATAACCCCCGACTACAATATCGTATATCTTCTTTACTGATCTAGTGCAGAATGGGCTCATTAATCATATGTTCTTAATCCATAGAAAAGTTCGATAACTTTTTCATGAGTAAAATTTATTCAATATCATTGATTATTCTTTCAAAATATTTTTGGACTCGAAAATTCCACCCGATCCGAAAATACTAGGTTATACTCAAATATTAACTTTACAAATCTTTTTTCTAGAAGTATTCATTAGATAATACTTCATGATTTCACATCATATGATATAATTTCAATAATACTCTTTATTCTTAGGTGTTCTATCAATGTGAATTATTCCAGTACACCTTGATTAGATACTCCACTATCTGATGCAGATCAGTCCGACACTCCATCCTTATTTGGTACTATGTCTATCCAGTACATCTCTATCTAATGGAATTCTATCCTATGATATTCTGTCTAATTCTTATATTCATCAACCGGGTATTATCTTGTTCATCAAATAAAACTTTTCATAATTGAAAACATTTATAATTTTACTTTCAAGAACTAGTATAAACAACTAATTGAAAATGATCCTATAAACATTTATATAAGAATACTTAATCGAAAAATCAAGATAGAAAAATGGGATCCATATTAAAATTGGCTGAAAAAATAAACATTCCATTTAAATTGTTTAAAAAATCTAAAAATTCAGAGTCCACTTTCATCATCATAGATTTAAAAAATATTTATTTTAACAATTTCATTCAAATATAACTTAAATATCATCTAGATTTAAAAAAATTATAAATAATACTCAGAACAATAAAAATTATTAACTTTATAATTTTTTTTAATGTTTATCAATTATATTACAAGATAATAAATTCTCATGTCTATATATCTGATAATATTGTAAAGCATTCCTCTAACTATATCTTTTATAATACTTCTCCTTCCAATCATCTTCTTTTAATTACCTCAGTTATGTAAACTATGAATTTCTTCATTCAGTGATCTACATATGTTTTTTTGTATAAATGAACTTGATTATATTACTAGTTTTTTTCATTCGATCATCTTTTGAAAAATCCTTGACATTTCTTCTATCTTTGATCATCATGATACAATTATTCATTACATCAAGAATTTTCTCTAACAAGTGATCTTTACAGAATTTGTTCATAAGAACATCATCTTTTATCCTCAACTCTATTATTCAAGTACAATTTTTATAGTAAAACTCAACTTCAAATTTACTTTTTAGTCATTTTACATGTATCTATCATTATAAAATTTCCTCTTTAGATGGATTAATTTCATTCATTTGTTGGACACATAAGCTTTCCTTTTGTTGATTGTAATATTTTCAATATAATAGTTATGATTAAGATCATAATTCATCATATGATCATTGGATATAACATCACTACTTCATAGATTAAATTTTTAGGGCGGAAACATTGTCTGGTAACATTATTATAGAAAATTTACTTCTTTACATTCTCCCACATTGAATAAACTCATATAATATCAAAAATCCTTTGTTGATTCTAGGAACATTGAATACAAGATTCAAATCAAATGAACTTATAATGATTAAATAAAATAGGAATCAACTCAAATATCAAACACATATAAGTAACTATGTCTAAAAAACATATTGAAATATTGAAAGTAAATTAACCTAAAAAATATTCGACCAACATTAAAGAAAATTTTTTCTTATAAAAATTATGTGACACATTTATATGACTTGTTATTATGCTTATGATATTATCTCAAAGATCATGATTGAATCTTGATGTCATGAAATGTTTTGAATCATATATTTTGTTATGAATAGTCCTTCTTCCATGACTCGTGATTTATAATATATGAAATCTTAGGTCTGTTTTAAATGGTTATGAAAATTTTCTCATACCATAATACTTATCTTATTCTCACATATGGTGATTGATTTATATATCCCATGTTAACACATACTAAGAATCGGATATCACCATTTATTATGTTTCTATTTCATATGATTGTGAATAAAGTTATTAAGAAGGTTATATCTAGGAAGGTAACTATGTGAAAACAAATTAGGATATCTTGAAGTCCTTTCTTGAAAGAAATGTTTTATGTATAGATTCATCAATGAAATTAATCATTTTTGGTTATAGGAGTTGTATCACTATGTTATTTATTTATAGTGAATATAAAATGATATAATATTTTCTTATGTACTTTTTAAGTTGGTTCAATTAGTATCCAAGTAGGTTTTAGTTATTTTTGTTGATTAGTGTGTGAGGAAATCGAGGATAGAATCTAAAACAAATGAGGCTGAATTAAAAATAAATATTGGAAGAACCTAATATGTTATAGGTTTATAAAAAGGTTTTACAATTTAGTAAATATTTGGAATTATTTCTAGGATTACATAATTTCTCTCTTTTTTTAATGGTGATTGATTCTCATTATACACTTTTTTTCTTTTAGTTGGAACCATGATGAATTTTGTAAACAACAATAGTGAATGAAATTTTATTACTATCCTCATGATGAATGGAATGGAATATGTAACAATAAATTATTTTTTGAAATATTTTTTAAAATAAAATTAAATTCATTTGTAGCTTGTGTTACACGCAATACCGAGTTTGAACGAACCGTGATATACTATTAAAATATTAGTATTTAATTTGATAATAATAACCTTGACATTATGTTTGGATATATGAAATGACATATTTTTTAGAAAAAATATTATTAACAATTTATACGAAATTAATATATTTATAAGTAAATTCATAATGTTTTTAAAGTTTTCATATCTCTTAGAAATATATTTTTTCGAAAAAATGTTTTTCATTGATTTTTTTGAACACATGATAAAATTAATTTTTCGCAATTGAAGAAATTTTATTTGAAAAACAAATAGTCATTTTTGAATGAAAAAAAAAGTAATTTTTAAAAATATTAATTTAAATGTTTATTATTTATATTATATTATAAATTTATATAATTTTTTTATAATGAATTATAAAAACCATAAAAATTAATTAAAGAAGTCTTGGTTAAAACATGTTTATCGAGGGCCAAACAAAAATATTACCGAAAGTTTACAAATAATGTATTTTGGAATCCTATTGTATGGTCATATTTTAACCATAAAAATTAAAAATTAAAATATTTAGTAATTTGGATGAGTTTTTCATGGAAATTACATTATCATTTTGGATTCTTTAGGGAAATTTCCATGTAATTTCCATGTGAGTTCTGTAGGACCCTGGGACACCCTTAGAGGGAAGGGGTAAATCAGGGTGAACAAATTTTCTTTTAATGTGAAGGATCTTGTTCCCATGTTGGTAGGAACTTGTTAAACCTGTATGATGAAAAGGATTAGAAAGAAAACATTCACATGTAGAAAGATGACACAACACTTTTTACTTGGTTCACCGCTAAGGGCTATGGCCAAGGAGCATACACCGACAGGTTTCCGGTCATACCAAATTCCACTAATCTTTACTAGTTGTGGATTACAATGGTTCGGGAACAGTCACTCTAACCTAGGATCATTGCCTTTACAAAGGTTCAGGAATAGCTCGCTGCTTCCCTCGGGTCACTCCTGTTGACTCCCCCTGGCTCACTGGCTTTACAATTGTTCAGGGATAGCTAACTACGTCTCTCGAGTCACTCTCATTGACTCCCCCTAGCTCTCTTCCACTGGTGAAGTCCCACTCATTTTATAGAAGTGAAGGTCTCTTCAATATATTTGCATTGAATTCTTTGTCTCTTCTTAGCACGAGACTACGCTTGCATCGAAGACCGGAATTGATGCAATAGAACCCACATAACCACTGAACCAGATAACCCAAACGTGGAGACAAACTTCACTGAAAATTGTGCTCACCACACACCCATTGCGTGAAAAACCTTTCTATTGCACGCAAAATTTACTTTTCACACGGAAAAATATTTTGCCCAAAAACCCCCTTTTTCGCGCAACTGAATCTTTTATGCGCGAACCCAATTTTTACGTGCAACTCTTCATTTTTCGCGCATCCTGAATTTTTCTGCGCAATTCAGAATATTCCGCGCAAGCCCCATTACGCGATCCTTTTTCGCGCATCAGACCTCGGATCTTTTCTAAGTCTTCAACCTCTCGAATGAAGGGGGACACCTCATATTTATAGGTGTTTGAGACCCCCCCCCCCCCCACGTAAAATCCTCTATGGTGCATAAAACCTCTCAGATGGCACATAATCTTTCACACCGATATCATTTTTCACACACATCATCAGATATTTCGCGCAACCCATGCCTTTGTCATTTTTCGACGTTCTGATTCCGAAACACTGTTTGTGTGAAAAAACTCGATCCTCTATTTCGCGCATCCCTCTCTTTTTCACGCCCAACTCAAATATTTCGCACACAACCCTTCAATACTGTTGTCTTCTTGAAGTGTATGATCACATTTCAGGTTCACATTCTGAACTTCCACTGAGGATGGACAACAAACACAAACCATACTCAAATTCATGCATAGAAGACCATGGTTCCAACAAGTTCCTTTCCCCACATATATAAAGACATATTATCTCAACTAACCTCAAAACTATAATATCCTTTTGTTTCAGAGAATACCTTCCCAAATTAACTACAAAATTCCCTTACCATTTACTATAGGAATTATCTTTATTATAAAAATTTTCTATGTATGATTTTTGTGTTAACCTAAAGTGGTTGTCCCAAGAAGATGTATCAATACTAGCCGAGCATTTTGATTTTATTTCTTCTCCGACATCATTATTGAAATATTAAAATATGATGATATAATAAAATATTTATATATCACATACATAGATTTAATATGTTATTTTAATAATCTATATCTTTTCCCTCTTTCATAATAATGTAAATGAAACTGTCGATCGTGTATAAAATGGACTACTGCCTCTGAAACAAATGTAATTCGTGTTCCATAGCCATATATCACGGGTGTATATAATGATAGATTACATATATATATATATATAATATTACCTAAAATTATTATAAATACATATATAATGAATATATATGTTATTTATATCATGTTTAAAAATATTAAGATGAATGAACAAAACAACAGATCAAAATCATAGATGAAAACCCAAATTATTTTTTCCTAAAATAGTGATTTTAACAAACAATAGTCGGTGAAAGGGTAATAAAAGATCATAATACAATCATATATGACATTAAATATGTGATTATGGTTCTTTAATATACATATATAACAATCATATATTCATTATAAATGTTTTTTAATGATTATAATGAAATTAACGACTTGGGATTAGGGATTTCTAGTCACTCTTTTATTTCTGATAGACATATTCCATATCCACCACTATTTTAAATTTTTATGGAGAGTATATTAGCCATGAATTTATTTTATAACTTTTCTTTATAAATGTTTGTGGATTTTTATATCAATATAAGTTTATTTATTTTTTTGGGATTAATATTCAAAATTTACCAATTTTTAAGGCTTTTATGATAAAGTCTCATTGTTTATTGGGATTGTTTATGATTATGTTATTGAATATAAAATATTATGATATCTCTCTCAAGAAATACATGAATTTTATTATCTTATTCTTATTTCATGAAATTTAATTATTTTCTTATCATTTTTTTCTCATTATGAACTCAACATAATAAGGGAATATTTTTAAGGAAAACTGAATTTATTTATCTTCAAGGTAAATAATATGTTCACAACCATATACAAGTTTTGAAATATTTTCTTATGGAATATTATTACTATTATACATAGATTTTTTTAATTGTAATTTTTTAAATGGTATTTAAAATGGATATTTTTTTCATGTTATCAAATGTGGTACTTTTTTAATTTTATTAAATACATGAAATAAATCGTTGTTTTAATGTTTACCACATGAATGGTTTTTAGACCATTATAAAATATTAATGATTTAAATCATGGATTAAATGTTTCATAGGTTATACTACAATAAATATTTTTACTTAATATATGGGAAGTTTTTATATTTTAAGTATTTTAACATAAATTGGAGAATTGGTATTTTACTCAATCATCACCTATTGCATGATAATTGGAGTTTTTTCTCAAATGGTTTGACACTCCCATAGGATATGTTTAATTTAATCCACAAACAGTTATCAAACCACCCTAAAGAATTTGAATAGATGATGACCATGAATGATATGGGTTAAGCCTAAGATTTTATATATTAATGATGATATTTCATTATCATGACATCATATGAATTATATTAATGATTGTTAATGATTTATCAATTTGATAAAATATTATAGATGATCATCATAACCGTTTGGGTTTTACTAAAGGTATGATGATATAATAATAAACATCATTTAGTTACAAGTTCGCTAAAACTTTTATGTTCCCTATATTATTATAGTTATATGATTTCATATATATTAAGAAAAGACTCAATAACTTTTAATTCATTACCTTAATGACTAGATATTGAGTTAGTGGTGAAAACTCTAAATAGAAATATGGTCACAAGTCAAGTATGTATTTCTTTTCAATTGAAGTTTATAGAAAATTACTTCCTAAAAATATTTTGATTCTCTATATAGTTGAATTTTATTTGATCCATGGATTGGATTTCCTTCCTTTATATAGACACCATATCAATTTTAGAGGTATGGAATTCACATTTCAAATTTCAAATAAACCAATTCTCATTTATTATCACTGGGATGAACAAATACTACCAATGAAAATTGAATCAATTGTGTGGGTGTTGATTCCTATCCAAAATAGGTGTTAATATAATATGGTTGTGGTTAAAATATAAATAACGGAGATGATTATTTTTTGATAGTTTGTCGATATATTTTTTGATGAGTTTTGATGGCTTCCACTGAAATGTGATGTTAAGTTCTTAATAGCACTCATAACTAGTTCTACACATATATAAATGATTCAGAACACAATTTCATCAATGCTATTATATAACACAACCTACATCTAGTTATATTTATTTAATTAATTAGTTACAATATATAAATATGCATATGTGAAATTCTTATTTAATTTAACAATGAATAAGTAAAACTAAAAATTTTAATATATCTGATGAATATTTCGGAAGATTAATTAATAACACGATTCTTTAATTATTCTTGTTGCATTTAAAATTTCATAGAAATATTTCATGACATGTGAATAAAATAACATCTTCTTTAATATCAATTTCTTTTAATGACATTTTGAAGATGCCGTTGGAATCTCTCTTTCTGTTGGACATTTTTCCATGGCTTCAAACTTGTTTTCTATGAGAACTAAATATTAATATTTCTTTAATGTTCTTATTTCATGGCTAACATTACTCAAAAGGGGATGAAGAATTTTATCCATACTTTTCATTTCGTAATCTAAAATGAAACTGGAGTAAATGGGTGAAAATGATATGATAAAGGGATAAATTGACAGATTTTGTCCATCTTTCAATTTAAACATATCTAGTGTAATCATCACCCATTCAAAGGTCACATCACTTTCTCCTTACAAGCTATTCAGAGTTGATACAACCTATGAAATCATCCATGTACTGATTTTGTATCCAAAACTCACATTTAATGTGGATAATAATATTATTAAAAAAGAAACATATTCATAATTCATGAGTCAGCTGTAAGAATTTATAACACCCTCACTTCCTGAGGTTGATTAAAAGGTATTGCGGATTCCAAAACCTTGAATTTCTGATACCATTGTAGTTTGTTGAATCACTTTTAATACTCATATAAATTCATGTTAGATAGAAAATTTATTTCCTCCATTAGTTTTTATAATGTACTTCTGGGTTTACATTACATTTTTCTAAAAAATAAAATATATAATATTCTACTTTAATATTGATTACAGATTTAGACATCACCAATTTAATCATTAAATGTATCCCTATATTTTAAAATTTTATAAGAACCCTCTATACATGAATTATAATGCTATGTAATTTGAGTATTCAAGTGGAATGGATCCTTAACCCCCCCCTCTCAAAGTCAACAGGATTTTGCCACACCACTAGTTGGTGTGTCTTAGGTAGTCACTAATATTTCTAACCACATTAACTCATTAATCCTTGATCTAATGAGCAGAGTCCCATCTTTTGCAAAAAACTACTTTTAATTACTCAATAATTTTACTCTAATGTTTAAAAATATATTTTTTTATTCCCCTTTTCTAACAAATTTAGTTAATTAAACACACTAATCTCATAAGAACCCCCTGTTAGTAAGTTTAACCCTCAACTTTGTATGAACAAGAACCATATACACTTGTTTTTTTTCAAATTCATGCAATGGGAGTTCATAATTATGATATCATGACACATTATAGGAGATCTAGTTCCATAGAGAGGTTTGTTCCAATGGTGTCACTAGAGATATATATATCAGTAGCTCTGGGATTATTGATCATTGTGGATAGTTTCATAAAAAATAAATAACTATATGGAGTGGTACCATGGACATGGTACATGGAAAACCTATTTATAAGACTTCAATAAAGATAGATGATTATAAATCAGTACATATTTTCTTTTGGAGGAACTTTTCCATAGATTCATTTATATTTTTTCATGAACTTAATGATTCGTCATATCATTATTGTGGAGATCTAGTGATTCATTTATTAAATGAGACACTACAACAAATTTAACTAAAATCCTCCTGTGTATGGATTTTTCAATTGTTACTATTCGAACACACATGGGCACACACTAACTACATTCTAAAGGTAAATCCCATATGTAATATTAAAATTTAATTATTCCCCCAAATATAAGGTTTTATGTATAACTAAAAATGGCCATATGGAAACCAATCATTTGAAATATTCCTATGAAAAAATGATAAATTTAAAAACTTATATAAATTAAAAATACTAGTAATTATATAATATTTAATGTAAGAGTATGATGGTGGTGTACTGATTCATCATCAAAAAAATATTCACGAAAAACAAATCATAAGGTTAACATTAAACATAGAAAATGAACATGTAAATATATTTTCACAAAATGTAACAAAAATACATATATCCTTATCATAAAGCACAACATGGATTCAAAATCACCATATTAGTGTTATACGTTCATAAGGTTAGTTATAAATAATCATTAAATCCAATGTGATCACTAATACTTACTGGATGAACTTTGATAGATACCCTCTCAGTCTCCATCCTCAATCCCTACTACCAACACCTTCATTACAATTATGTTGAAAATTAAACTCTTTTATATATTTAAAATTAAAATTAAAATGAATAAAAATTTGTGTACTAAATGTTATAGATGTTGTGATATTTACCTACTCACTATTATCCATTGAGGAAACACCACTAGGGACAGATCCAATCGTCTTATGATATAATTCAATCTATGCTTTCTGTAGTGAATAAACCTTTTCATATAGTATATTTATATGTTCCCTATGTTCATTAATATTTTTATACATTGCAATGAACTCCCTCTGATAATCTTGAGGTAGGGAGTAACTAAAACTAGTGGTAGATGTTGTGGTAATCCTTCATATCCTAATAAAGACCTCTGATGGAAATGGTATCACACCCATCCCACACACATGTCTAAGATACTCATTCCCAATGAAATGATCAATAGGATAATCCTGGGAGACCGAGAAATACTTCAAGATATAGGAATCAAATTGTAAATTTTTACTTATAAATCAAATATCAATCATATTTGAAGCATTAAATATGAAAAAAATGTGAACTACGAATAAATTATTATAATGAAAGGGGAATTCATACCCTAACTTCTTTGGTGGTCTCAACAACATAACTCCCATTGGATTTTGTATGAACATCAAACTAAATCTCTATTCGGGTGACTTGGTGCCCTAAATTATTTAGATGCATTAAACAAATATACATTAATAGTTTAATATATGAAATAGATAATTTTAGATTTTCTATTTTTATACTAACGAAAACACTAAGAAAGTAGACATGTTTCTGGAGAAATAATTTTCCTTGTAGTGTGGGGGTGAGTTGTTCAGCTCGACATGATTCACTTTTCTTTGAAACATTGTAAAATAAAAGACATGTAATTTAATAGTAATGAATTAAATGTCGTCTACTTTTCATATGGATGTATATAAATAAAATGAGATCAATATAATAATATTTATTTCAATGCCTCATACTTCCCATTATGATGGATGACAACAAAAACCATCCAGTTATATCTAGTTAACCCTTTTGGTACCTTATCAAATAGGTTCTAATTGGTGAACAGAAAATCACTGAATTTATTCCATAATCACCATTTAATTTCCTTTTATTTCTCACACAAATTATTCAATGTCCACTTGCATGTGATAATAACTATAGTTCTAATGTTAAATAACATCCATACAAAGATATTCATTTTGAAAAAATTATAATTTAATAACATAATGTCATTAACTTAAACCATAATTTATTAAAATTACCTTTATATAGGAATAAAAAACTTTCTTTTCCAAAGATTAAGGCACACTCCTCCGAACATTATTGGTAATGGGAAGTGTAACTATCTTCTACACTTGCTGGCCTAGAATCTATCAAAAAATTTTGTGTCATTGTCTATGGGTTCCCTATAATAATTAAATGGGACAACTATTTTCCTTCCATTCAGATTCTAGATTATTGAACTATTCATATTTATCTCTTTATTAACATTGTTTTATAATTCTTATAAAAAAATTAGTAGTATAAAACATACGCAGTAGCTTTATTCACATTAAAATTTTTTCCTATAATTATCACCCTTCCGTATCCTCATGAAAAATAGGAGTGAAGACCTATTACCTCATTTTAAAACATAGTAAATAGAAGGACACTATCTCAAATTCTAATGGGATGTCTAATGGGGGTTTTCAAGATGTTAATGGAATGGTGGGTGTGATAGACACTAAGGGGGACAGATGGAGGGTGTCTATGATTTTTTTAGAAGGGTGACCAATGAATCGTCACCTATCTATGTGACCAAGGGAATGTCAACTAGGGTCAATAGGGACCAATGAAATGAATCATCAATGGAGTTCCTATCATAATAAAATAAAATTAAAATCAGAACATATATTTCAAAAAATTTATACCTAAAAAATAATTTAGAAATGATAGAAGATTAATTTTCCAAAAAAAACATACATAGCTATGACAATGAATAACTATATATAACAACCATGATATTTTTTTCAAAAATAAACAAGATTTATTACATAAAATTACACTTAATATACCTCAGAATATAAACATACCTAATGTCATTAGGGATTAGAAATAGTACATAAGAACATAAAAAAGGAAATAATAGAACAAATTTACTGAAAACATATTTGTCATGACCACAACATTCCTTCAAACTTATTACATAATGAGATTACTTGATGACATACATAAAAAAGGGTGAGATGTAAATCCCAACAAGGGAGTAAAATTGGAATTGCATGAGGATAAAAATGCTTGTTAGGCATGGCATATAAACATGGCATAAAATAAAATGAATAATATGGCATGATTTATCATTTTAATCCTAAAATGGGAAATGTGGAAACAAGATAAAAAAGGCATCCTAAAAATAAGTAAAAGAGAAAATAACAAAGAATTAATTATGGAAAAAAGTCCCATATTGAAATCAGGTAAACCACTATCCCAACATGATTTATCATGATACTAACCATTATCCAATTCATTGGAGTCCTATTAGGGTGCACCCTTCATTAACATTTCATTCTCATGCTGATGTGAGCCACATAAATCACATTACATGGATTTATTCAACAAAAAAATTTATTCCAAGATCAAAGAATGTATAATACACACATGTAAGTCCCCAATCAATCTTATTATGTCCATAAAGGTTAGGAACCATTATAGATAAATGGGTACCGTATTCACGACATCATTATATTTGTAAGTAAATTTGTGGTGCAATTTCGACAGCATAATGACGTCATATATCACTTCATAAAATGGGTTGATTAGAGATAAATGGGTATCCCATAACATATACATGAAATGTATTATAATAGGAATATTTAATAACATATCTCAACAAATGAAAATTGAAATTATAATATAAAATAAAAGTGAGGTTTGATAAAGGACATGAGTGGAAGATCACTTCTGGAATTTCAGCATAGTAACAGGTGTACTTAAAAAATCATAGGGCGAATTATTATGATTCAAATAAAGATACCATAATTTATAAATTCAATTGATAGTAAGGGGATCATGTAAAATCGAACCCCAACAAATTAATTTGTAATTTCAGAAGCATAATATAAAAAGAGTGCTTGAATGGAAATGAGAGGAGAGAAATACCTTACAAGGATATGTGACTCTAAAGGCTTAGGAAAGCCTTATTAAGTGTTTTTGAAACATTGGTAGGACTCTAGACAATATATATCATATATTTAATTATCTTAAAGGAGTTTGTATGAAAATAAATTGGATATTGGGTTGGTTTATATATGAAAGGTGGGAGGTTTCATTATTATTTTGGTTTCATAAACTTCGTAATACAAGTTTCAAAACCACAAACTATTGATTGGTTTTTCCCATGATTTCTGGTAAAGGGGAGTGTCATAGATTATTTTATAATTCCAAGGTCCTAAACAGATTAAAATAATTCCCTTTATTGTGTGGAGGTGAGTCATACACTCATAGAAATGATTTTAAAATCTTATAATATATTATATGTCTTTCTTCATTCACTAAGGATTTATAAAATAAAAAAAATAAACACCAAATTAAATTATTTTAAATCAAGAACATATATTCTTAGGAATGCACATTTATGTTTAGTTTTTATATCACTATTTGGCCATTATGATGTCATAAAACACACCGTATATTTATACGATATTTAATTTTCCCCAAAACATCGGTTGTCTCAGAAAATTATGAAAAATTCTATATTGGATAATTTCTATTTCCCGATTACAAAAATAATATTAATTTTATATAAATAATTTTCAAAATATATCAGTTTTCAATTTTAAAATAAAAACTGACATTTATTGATAACTATTTGGTTTCTATAAAAACTGTTTTCAAATCATAATAAAAACTTACTTTTGACTTCATAAAAATTATATGAACATTTATATATAATAAAAGTTATTGAATAATATTATTCAATTAAAATATTATTTATTTCAAAACTTCATTAATTCATCAAAATAGATTTATTATTTGAATTTGAATATTAACCATAAATACTACATGTTCTTAAAAATAATTTACAAAGTAACAATAATATAATGAAAATATATTCATATTCTATGTAAAATAATGTACATAATCTTATCTCTAGGGTCTAGATACATATACATTTATTTCACCAACATATTTTTTAAGAGTAATTTACACGATGGTGGGGTTTTAATGAGGATGTTTAGTGAATATAGTTAGGTTGATGATCTAGATGAGCATGAAATTATCCCATAAACAGTTTCAATGATGTTTAAGATGTCATATTTCAGCTTGGGCTTGGTCTATGGAAAATTATAGAAATGTTATCTCCATCAAAAGATTCGATAAATGGGCTTCATAAGGTATGGTCCTACTGGTTGAGACCATCACTTACTTTGTCTCTGTCACAATGATTTATTAAACCCCTTTATATATATACTAGTCATATGATCATTGTTAAATGACTATATTATCAATGGTAAAGATACATAGTACTAATTTAAAATCCAATCGAATATAATAAAATATGTTTCTGTGTTTTTTATAACCCTGAGTCATTTAATTAAGTCAATAGAAAGGTAAATTTATTCATAAATGTTTAGGTCATTACAACCTCTCCCCCTTAAGAAATTTCATCCTTGAAATTTACATTCCGCACACTAAAATAGATGAGGGTAACTCTGTTTCATCACCTCCTCTTCTTCCCACATTCCTTCTTCAAACAAGTGGGTTTTCCATAATACATTGATAACAGCTATTGTCTCATTTCAAGGACTATTTCCCTATGGTCTATGATCTTCACTAGAATCCCCTGATATAAATGTTCATTTTTTAATGGCACCATGTATAGATTGAGTATATGTGAGGGGTTTGGTATGTACTTCTTCAAGAGGGATACATGGAAAACATTATGTTCAAGAGGTAGGTTCAGTAGGATTTCTAGTTGACAATACACTACTCTAATGTGGTCAAGAAACTCAAAATGTTTGATATAACTTGGACTAAGAATTACTTCTTCCAAAATCCCATCACACTTTTCCATGGAGATGTGAAGACAAAAGCCATGGATCCAACATCAATATCTAGGTCTCATCAACATTTGTTTGCATAAGTATTTTTTCAACATTGAGTAGTTTTAATGTGTTATTTGATGATTTTAACCTTATCCACCATTTCTTCAATCATTATTGGACATAGAGGTTTTTACTCCCTAACTTCATTAAAAACAATCAGTGTTCTTCACCTATTCAAATTAAGGTATTCATAATGATCCATTTGGATGCTGGAGTGGAAACTATTTTTGTAATAGATCCCCATGAAATGAATATATTGGCACCATTCATCTTTAATGTCCATCGACAAAGTACAAAACATTTCCTCAATTTTTTGGACAATTTTATCAAATTGGAAATTATTTTTAGGGTGATAATCTGTATTAAAAATCATCTCAGTGTTTAGAGATTGCTGAATACTTTTGTAAAACATAGAGGTTTATATTGGATCTCGATCCGATATAACCGATAACAGTACTCCATGAGTGTTTACCACTTCTTTGATGTATATTCATTCTGGTTGATCCAGCGATTCATCCTCTCGAATCGAAATGAAGTATGATGCCTTTGTTTGATGATCTGTAACAACCCAGATAGAATTTTTTCCCTTATATATATCTAGATGTCTGGGGAAAAAGTATGTGGTGATGTTTTTACATGTCCATGTTGGTATGGGTAATGGATTCATCATCCCCTTAGACTTCTACTATTCACCCTTCACTTGCTGACATACCCAGAACATTGATGTATATTCAGCGATCTCCTTCATCATGATACCCCTCCAAAACAACTCTAGGATAACGTAATGACCCAAGTATTTATAAAAAAAATAATTTTTCCTTTATATTATTATTTATAAATAAGATATTAATTTTACGTTAAATGATACTATTTTTCTTGATAGTTTATTGGACATGCAATAATTGGTTTCACTGAAATCTTATATTGCACGCAACTTTGAGGTTTAATGAAAAATAATACAATAATATTATTTTTTTAAATGGTCGTTAACGCCTATCCATTGGAATAGAGGTAAGGAATATTAATATCTGAATTTTGAAATATGGTTTACACATGATTAAATAATTATTCATTGTTTACCAAATTTTTTATAAATGGGTAAAATAACCACTTGAATATAAAGGACATGTTTTTATGAAAACCTATTTAAAAAGGGAATTATTGTGTTTATAAGATCATATCAATCTTTATGGATTTTTATTTAATAAAAAATATATGTTATATATTCAATTGAATTTTATAAATTAAACTTAAATGTTTTCTTGATATTATATTAGAATAAATTCAATTTTTCAAATAGAAGAAGTATTTTTCTAAAAATACTGTTTTCTACCTTTTGATGGGGAACATTTTTAAAAATTAGTTTTGGTAAATTTTATATATTCTATTTGATAAAATAAAATTATTATATAGAATTGGGACACCAATATTTACCTTGGTTAAATTTTTGTTAAGTTTCTTGATAAAGTTCATTTTTAATGAATATTGAAAAATACGGCATTTTAATTCAAAACTACCTTTCCATCTAATTTATTTATATATATGGATTGTCATTTTAATTGGTTTAATAGTATAATTGGATTATGTTTTTATAATTTAATCCAATTATGGTCATTGGAAGTAATTTCACATTATAATTGGATATAAACACAAGTCAATCATTTGGTAGTTTTTAATTCTTAAAAACACGCTTTTTGGTTCTGACAACGAGAATTAATTTTAAATTAATTTATGAAAATTATGTGTTTTGAATTTGAAAAAATGGATTCCATATTTTTAATAATAAGTTTAAAATTGTGTAAATATATTCCTTTTATTTTTGGACATTTTAAACAGTAACTTCAGTAAACATTTAATTTACCATGGTTAAAGGGTAAATCAAGAAAATATGGGAAAAAATAATATTATAATATTATAAAACAACAATAACACATGTCCTAATCCAATTTTATGAGATATCTCCAACCATTTCCATCCGTAGGTATATTTTGGGACCCCATGGAGCCACATGTATGTGAAAATGACATTTTATAATAATTAATTTAAAATAAAGAGAAATATAACATGAACATGTACTTTTAGTAAAATTTTTTTTATAAATTGTTATGTAAGTGATATATTAGACTATAAATAGTCATTCTGAATATAAAAAATATTTCCTATATCATTATAATTTATTTATATTTTTTTGACATTAAATAAATAAATTTAATTATGACACAATGATGATGGAGTGATTGTTTCATTAATATAGGATTCAAATAAATGATATTATAAATATTAAAATATATGTAATTTGATTATGATGATTCCATAAAATAATTTTATGGATGATATTGAAATATTATATTTTATATAATTCCATTATTTATAATAAAAAATATTTTTATGACCTTAACAAAAATCAATTACTTTATAGCTTCAAAATTGACAAAAATGAGTTTTTAAGACAAATATTATTTTATTAAATGATATAATAGTCCTAAAAATTTAATATTCCGACAAATGAGTTATATAATGTTTAAAATTTCATTATTGATCCACTTATGGTTCTATTTACTTTTATAGTAAATATAGTTACCCTATATTATAAAAATGAAAGAAGACATGGTAAGAGTTAATGTTATCAACTAAGTGTTAAAGCAAAAACATAAGACTAATTTTGTCCCATAAACATTCTAAAAACATAATGGTTTATATTAATTAGAAAAATTATCATTGATTTTAAATAAATGAATTTGGGACCTTTTCAAACCGAAAATAATTTTATAATAAAATAATATTTCAATACCTTCCTAAAGTGACCCTTTTTTTCTTATAAAATGTCATCATCTCTACCCACATAATCACACCAATAAATCCTCTTGTATCATCAGAATTAACCTAAAATAATTTACCAATATCCATACCTTACTCATATTAGCATTATCATGTGTAGAAGGAAATTTAATAATGCATTTGGGCCCAAATTAAAAGAAATTACCTGATTTAGAGGTAATATCTTCTCTCAAGTTCCTCTCCCTTATTTTCCTTCTCCACTCCATATGATCTTATTATTAGTTTATTAGATAAATAAACCAGTACAATAAATATAATATGTTGTGTTTATGGTAATTATTTTAACTACACTTTCACACACCACTATCTAATAGATATGAACACACTGTTTACGTGGACGGTGAACTACTGGCTCACGAAACCGTGATTGTTCAATTTTCCCCTACCACATCTCATTGTGGAAATTATGATGAAGATATATTTATATATGATATATATTATTTTTATATTATCTCTATTCTTTGTTCTTTTTCATTTTCAACATACCATTATGCTTTCCATAATTTGTAAATACGATAATTTCATTTGAGGAAAAGTGGACTACCACCCCCTCAAAGTTATGTGACTCGTTCATTATAGAAATGGAACATATAAAGGATGTAATTAATTAAATTATGTAACAAATATGACATATATATTATAATATAATTATATATACCTATGTACCATTTATTAGGACAAAAAATGAAATTAGCATTCATGCATACTTATGGCTTACCTTCTCCATGAACGTCACATTTAATTTATTATCTACAAATGTTATGTACTATTATAAATGCATATATATAATGGATATATACTATATTAAAATAATGAATACTATTTTTTAGATAATGTACTTTTGACCACATGGAAAATTTGTAATTATAACAAGTTCATTTTTGACTCAAATACCAAACATCGACAAAACGACTGATATAAACATAAATAATTATATAATTATTTTAACAAATTAATAATTGATATAAATGAAATAATAAACATGAAAATGTTATGAATCAAGTATAAATTAACTTTTTTTTATTCAGGGAGATAAATAATGAAAAATACATGTCTCACTCAAGGTAGGGGAATTCATATCAATCTCCTTTCATCGAGGTATATTTTGATGTTATACACCACCTTATTTTATACAGTGTATAAAAACCTTTTTACTATTAATTTCATTCAAATGGAATCATTTTTCTATGAATACTTTTATTATATTAAAATAGGGATGTTTCTTTTTAACACACATGGAAACAATGCCCTTTCCGCCGCCGAAAGCATTATTTAATATTTGGCTTCCTTAAGAGGACGTATTGTTTTTGAAAGAAATATAAATTACTTATAACCTTTTCACATATTTTGGTATTTCAAATAGTTTTTAGAGATAATTTATTATGTTAATATCTTGAAATGATATATTGGAATTTCAATATAGAAATTTTATCCTTCCTTTATGATTGTTTTATGTGTTGTGATTATGTTATGGTTCAGGGGAATTGTTTACGTATAAAGGTGGTTTCATGATAAACCAAGGGTGGTTGATCCTGAGATAGATCTCAATGAATTGAGTAACATAACGGAGTAAAACGTTAATGTTTGCCCAAAGAGATTTAGGGAATATAGTGTTATGGGTATTCCAAATGTAACTCCATGTGTATCTGTGAAAGTGACAATGTAAGTATGTTATTGATGCCACATGTTTCCTATATGATTTTTGATTTCTATCTTTTATTCATAAATATTATGATTTCATGTGGTTTTTTAAAGAGATTCTGTTTTATGATTGAAAATCATGATTTCTTTGAATTTTATATATTCATAGACTAATGTTTATTTCTTTATTTTATATCCATTACTGATCTTTTAATGTTCATCCCGTGTTTTTAAAAAAAATCATAGGGTATAAGGAAGGTTAAGAGAAAATAATAATAAAATAATATTTTTATCAAAAAAATAGTTCTTTTTTTTAGAGTGTTATATTATTTAAAAAATAATTATATAGAATAGAGTTTTCTAGTTTTTAATATTTGAGATGTAATTTAATAGATATGGCCTAATTCTCTAAAACACTAAACCTAGAAATATCGACAATTTTAATTCTTGAAATAACTCAAAATTATGTAATGTATAAGTATGGGGCCATATAGTTGGTATGAGAGGTCAGTTTAGATAACATTAGAGGTTAGGGTGTTATTTAAGCATAAGTGAAAAATCAACAATGGTTAGAATATTAGAAAGTCAGAGTTATTGTAGATAAATTTAATGGCTTTAAGATAACATGAATAATTATAACTTAGTTCCTACCCTCATCATAAGATATTATATTATAATTTTACTGATATACTCACATTGACCATTTTTGGTTTTAGTAAATGGTTAGATCTAGTAGTAACCAAAGTAACGATGGATGTGAAGGAAATAGTTGTGGTTTTCTAAATAAGAAACTGAATGAAATTTGGGATGCAATGAGAAAAATTTTGGTTATTATTAACTATCTATCAAGATTAATAATTGACCACTTAAACCATAAGTATTTCTCCAAGGAATCATATATGCGAGAAACAAATCTCTATGCATGTTCAGGTAATAATCATTAAGTTATGTTTATTTAAAAACCTATGTGTCAAGGATGTGGAAAGAAACACCTAGTAAAGTTATTTAAAGGGATGGGAAGATGTTATAGATGTAGTAATTAAGGTAATAAAGCAATAACCTATTATGGAAAATGTAAGTGTTCAGTTGACTCCAGGAAAGGGAAATAAGTTCTTTCCAAGGGATCAATTGAATGTTTTAAATGTGGTGTGCATGGTAATTATGAAAATAGATGTCCTATGAAGAATGTTTGGGAATTGGATCAGTAGGACTCTACAAATATTTGTTTACCATTACTTATTTTCATTACATTTTAGGATGAGAAAACTGTCAGTGACCTATGAAATGTATGGATTATTTCTTAGATGATGTTTTGACATTATTAAATCTTAGGATATTATTCATGTTTTTTTTATAGGAAAGATATTATTATTGATTAAGATGGAAAAAAATGTTTAAGGGATCATGAATAATGATGTATGATTAATATTTCTACATTTTAGAAATTATAGTTTTATGTTAGATATATGTGTGACGACATGTTTAAAAGTATTAATGTTGTTTGTTAATGAGACTACATTGTAATAATTTTATCTTGTATTTGTAACCTTTATGTTTGTTAAATAAAAATTTTAATTGAGTAAGAATTATATTTCATTTTTTGGATATATTTATAAATAACCATTAGGTTTGATATGATCCTTGAATTTGAGGCGATAATGGTTTATTAGTTTTTGGGACCCAAAATGAGAGGTATGAGAAAACCGTTGGGGTTAAAATACGTCATGGTTATTTTTGAATATTTTACCTCATTCTGGGAATGTTATAAAAAATTATATAGTTTTTCAAAAAGGACAACACACAGACCATGTGAAAACCCATGGCGTTGGATAAAGCTACAAGAATCGAACCCACAACCAAAGTGCTTTTGGAATTTATCACCAACCACTTACCTACATGAATTCCCTAGTTATTATGACTTATTATTTTTAGTTAAATGATTTTATGGATTAATAATAAGTTTATTTTGTGGAAATTTGTTTTATCAAATGGATATCCTTATTATAGGAAAATTATTTGGTGATTAAGTGATAAATGATATTTTGGAAGACTTTCACTTTTTTGAAGACAGGATATTCCTTAGGAAAGTAGAGTACTACAAAATTTCATTTGAGGAGTAATGGTTAAATTTTATTTTGGAATAATCTATATATTTTATGTGGACAAGTGGAAATTTAAGTAATTTTTGGAAATGATTTACCTATCATGGAGAATATGTGATTAGGTTAATAACTTTTATGTATGAGACATTAAGAGTAGGTGATTTTATGTGGAGATAAATGCTAAAATTTATCACGGAAGACTATATGATCAAATACTTATGAATTTTGAGTTTCAATATCAGTTTTTATTACTTTGAATAATTTTAAGGAAAATTTTTTATTGACGTGTCTTTGTTGAACTATGGGGTATTGTTTGCTGAATTTTAGAGATTATGTGTAGAATTTATTCTTATAAAATATAAATATTTATTGGGATAATTTGATCTTGTACTATCCATTTTGGTCTTGTTTAATGTCTAAAGATAGTGTAAATACATAGTTCATATTATTTGGATTATGTGATCCTCTAGAAGTTGATTCTAGCATTTCATGTGTGGCCATGTCATCTTGAATACTCATTATTGGAGAAAATTTGAGTTTTTTGTAGAAATTTAATGAAACACAAAACTCTACTTGAAATGTATGTATATTTCATATGTTATAAGTAAATATCATAAATAAATTCCTCAAAATTATGAAAAGGAACTTAATACAAAATAATTTTCCATTTACATTTCCTATAGGGGAGTCCAAGACCATTTAAACCATCACAAGTTTATGTTTTTCTAGTAGTTAAATTTCTCTTGATCATGTTTTCAATCACTCTCCACCAGAATATGATTGTTAGTTTTTCTTCGATAACCATGTTTTCATACAAGGAATCCTAGTATAAATTATCTCGAGTGACATTTTTTACATCTCTTTATTTCTTTTAATTTGATAGTTTCATTGACTCTTTTTCTAATGTGGGGTTTTCAATGAAGTTTCCAAGAAAATATTTAAAATTTTGAGGACAAAATTTATAAAAGGGGGAATGATGTAACAACCTAGGTATTTATAGAATAAAACATTTTATTCTCTATTAATATTAATAAAAAAGATGTTAATTTTACATTAAAGGGATCTCTTTTTTAGATAGCGCATTTGACATGAAACAATAGGTTTCTCTAAAATCTTACATCGCACACAACATTGAGTTGTACTGAAAAATAATACGATAATAATATTATTATTTTCAATGGTAGTTAATGCCCATCCATTAGAATGGAGGGAATGATTAGTATCAATTGAATTTTGAAATATGGTTTACACATGATTAAATAATAATTATTTGGTGACCAATTTTTTTATAAATGTAAATAAAAACAACTTGAATATAAAGGATGTGGTTTTATGTAAACCTATTTAAAAAGAGAATAATTGTGTTTATAAAATCATATCACCCTTTATCGATTTTTATTTAATTAATATTCTATGTTATAAATTCAATGAAATGTTTTAAATTTATTATTCTATTTTATATGTTTTCTAGATATGATATAAGAATAAATTCATTTTTTCCAATAAAAGTAGTATTTTTTTCGAAATGTAGTTTTACTAAATTTGGAAGGAGAAACGTTTTCACATTTAGTTTTGGTAATTTTTAATAAGTTATATTTGACAAATTAAAATTATTTTATAGAATTGGGACACCATAATTCACTTTGGATAGATTTTTGTTAATGTTCTAATAATGGTTATTTTTTAATGAATAGTGAAAAATACTGCATTTTGACTCAAAACTGCATTTTCATCTAAATTATTTATATTATTGACTGAAAATTAATTTTTTATTAAGATAAACCCCTTTTAAAGGATTAGGAGGAACCAAACAAGACTTCAATGACTTGTAACAAGAAACCCGGTGTTCCACAAGTCTAATTACGGTTATTGGAAGAAATTTCACATTTTAATTGTACATAAACACAATTCAATCTTTTAATAGTTTTTAATTCTAAAAAACATGTCATTTGGTTTGGACAATGGGAATTAATTTTAAATTAATCTTTGAAAATTATGTTTTTTAATTTGGAAATTTTGATTCCATATTTGGAATCAGAAGATTTAAATTGTATAAATATTTACCTTTTATTTTTGGACATTAAGAATAGTAACATCAGTAATTATTTTATTTACTTTGGTAAAAGGGTAAGTCTGGTAAATAAGGTAAAAAGTAATATTATAATAATGTAAAACTAAAATAACCCATTTCTTAATTCTATTGGATGAGATACGTCTGGAAATGGATATTCTTGTATAAATATTGGGGCCTCATGGAGCCACTTGGGTGAGAAAATGACAGTTTATAAGAATTAATTTTACGTAAAGAGAAATATAACATAAACATGTGTCTTTAAATAAATCAATTTTTATATTGGGTTTTGTAAGTGATCTCTTGGACTAAAAATAGTAATTAGAAATATAAAAATATTTCATAGATCATGATAATTTATTTATTACTTTTAGACATTAAATAATTAAATTTAATTATGACACAATGATGATGTCGTGATTGCTTCATTAATAAAGGATTGAAATAAATGATATTATAAATATTAAAATAAATGTAGTTTGATTATTTTTATTACTACGACTTATTTTTAGGATGATATTGACATATTATCTTTGATTTAAATCCTTTTTTATAGAAAATCAGGTTTTTATGACTTTAATAAAAAAAATAATTACTTTATAGTGTCAAAATTGACTTAAATAAGTTTTTAAAACAAATATTATCTTATTAAATGATATAATATTCCTAAAAATCTGAGATTCATAATACTGAATTATATAATGTTACAAATGTCATTGATGATCCACTATTTGTTCCCTTGTCATTTTAATGTTAATATAGTTTCCCTATATTATAAAAAATTCAAAAAGACTTGGTAAGAGTTAATGTTTTTAAATAAGGGTTAAAGCTATAAGATACAGTTTTTTGTGTGCCCTAAACATTTATAAAAAATATTTATTTAGAGGATATTATCCCAAAAATTATCTTATCTTTTAAATACATTAGTTTGGGACCATTTGAGACTTCAAATCATTTTATAAAGAAATAATATTTCAATGCCTTCCTAAAGTGCCCCTCCTCCATCTTATAAAAGGTCATCACCTCTACCCACATACTAAAACCTCTCAATCCTCTTGTATCATCCAAATTCTTCTCAAATACTCTCCCAATATCCCTCAAATCCTTATTGAAGACTTACATTTATCATAAGGAAATTTAATAAATCATTTTGGCTCAATACAATGAAGTTACCCGATTTAGAGGTCGCGTCTTCTATGAAGTTCCTTTACTTTATATCCCTTATCGAATACTAATATTATTATTATTATTTTATTAGATAGAATATCATTATCATAAATATAATAGGATGTTTTTATGATAATTATTCTAAATACACTTACACAAACCTCCATTTAAAACATATGAACATATGGTTTATGTGGATGGTGAACTACTGCCTAATGAAATGATGATTGTTCAATTTTTTCCCTCCCACCTCTCAAGGTGCCCATTATGAAGGATATGTATTTATATATGATATATATTATATTTATATTGACTCTCTGATTCAATATTTATTATTAAAAACATACATATATGCTTTCCATAATGTGTAAATACGATAATTTCATTTGAGGACGTGCGGACTACCGCCCCCTCAAAGAGATATGACTCATTCATGCCATACATGGAACAGATAAAGGATGTTATTAATAAAAATATTTATCATATATAACATAGATATCATACTGAAATTATAATACTACTTTGTATTATTTATTATGACAAATAAATGAAAGTAGCGTTCATGAGTACGTACGGCCTACCCTATCCATGAACGGGGCATTTAATTTCATATCTCCAAATGTTATATACTATTTTAAATATATATATATATACAGGGATATATATTAAATTAAAATAATGAATAATATTTTAGAGATATTGGACTTTTGACCACATGGAAAATTTATCATTATAACAAGTTCATTTTTGACTCAAGTGCTAAACATCGACAAAATGAACAATCTAAACATGAATAGTTAGCTGATTGTTATAACAAGGTAATACATGATATAAAAGGTATAATTAACATAAAAAATTCTCTTAATAAATTATAAATTAAATTAGGTTTATTATTCAAGGAGATAAATATTGACCATGACAAGTCGAACTTATGGTAATGGACTTCGTCTCAATCTCCGTTCATTGATGAAAATTTTGATGATATACACCACCTTATTTTATAAAATGTGTAAACCTATTTGAATTATAATTTCATAAAAATGGAATATTTTTTCAATGAATCATTATACTAACTAAAAAATTAATCTATATTTTTGTTGTATGTGGTGATAATGAATTTCCTACCACCGCAAAAATTATTTAATATTTGGATTCTTTAACAAGTTAAAATGTTTTTAAAATGAAAATAAATACCATATACCCTTTTTATGTATTTTTGTATTTAAAATGGGTTTTAGAGAGAATTTATTATGTTAATATCTTAAATTGATATATTTTGATTCCAATGTGGAAATGTTATCTTTATTTAAGCTTGTTTTATGTGTTATGATATTGTCATGGTTCTTGGAAATTGTTTATATATAAGGGTGGTTCCGTGATAAACTGAGGGCGGGTGAGCCCAAGATAGCTCTCCAATTAATTAGGTAACATTATGGAGGTAAAAATTAATGTTTTTATTATGATATATCGAGAATAAACTATAATGGGTATTCCAAATGTAACTCCCTATATATATGTCAAAGCTATAATGTAAGTATGTTATGGATGCCAGATGTTTCTTTTACGATTTATGATTTCTATGTGTTATTCGTAAATATTATGATTTATGAGGTATGTTAAATAGATTATGTTTTATTATTAAAAAGTATGATTTCTTTGATTTGTATGTATTGATGGATAATTATATTTTTTTCCTTATTTTATATCCCTTACTGATCTTTTTATGATAATCCTATGTTTTTGAAATGTTTTTTACATGGTATAGGGAAGGGTAATAGAAAAAGAATAATTCAAGAAGTTCTTTATCAAAAAAATAATTAATTTATTTATCTATGGAATTTTATTATTGTGAAAAATAATTTAAAGAGTATAAGTATCTACTTTTTAATATTGGAGATGTAATGTAATAGTTATGGCCTAATTATATAAAACTCTAAACCTGAGAAGATCCTCAATGTGAATTCTTGACGTAACTCAAGATTATGTAATTTTTAACCCTAGGGCCTTAACACATCTCGATAAATATTTGTGTCTCCTTGGTTAATGGAGAAAGTCAAACCATGTGCATCATCTAAAAGTTATTTCATTAACATATGACTTTATGGAACACATAGTCTTGACCCAAATCTGGCAATTCCTTCTTAATTAAAATTTGACTCCAAGGATTTCCTTTTTATTGATAGTTTCCTCTTTCCACTAAATTCTCATATCATATTTTTGAGGATCCATTAACCAAGTCAAAAGATATAGTTGAGAAATAATTTCTGTAAGGATTGATGATGTTCCTTTTTTTATGATTCCCATGGACATCTTCCTCAAGTATAAGTAGATTGGATCCTTCTCAAATCTCATCAATGATAGAATTGATGGTTCATTTGTACTTATAGAATATTCTACCTTATTATCTTTCTCAGGATGATAGTGGATTGATCAGTTGTAATCCTTGACAGGATCTAACCATATTTATTGGCACATATTTATCTCTTTCTAGGTGAATATATATTTTTTAGTTTTTTGATCTATATATATTTCACACTTCTACCCAAAGATAGAATGCCTATATATATTTAATGTAATGATTACAACTAATAACTCCACATCATGTGGGGGATGGTTTTTCACATTAATTTTCATCTTCATTAAGTTGTAGGAAATCACTTTTTCATTTTTCATCAACATATATCCCAATAAATTCTTTGAAGCATCAATGATGATTACAAAAAGTTCCCAACTTGGGGGTAGTGTGATCCCAAGTGTGGTGAAAAGACTCCTTTTTAAATCCATGAATTTTTCTTCACATTCATCATTCCAATAAAATTTTACCCCCTTCTGAGTTATCTTGGTTCGAGGGTTTGAAAATCATAAGAAATGTATCACAAATCGGCGATAATATTTAGATAACCCATGGAAGCTATGGATATCTGTCAATTTTTTTTTTACTTTTATATCCCTAAATTTTGTTTTTATTGGAAGGATCCATAGATATCCCATTGCTTGTGATGATATTCCCCATGAATGGGACCTCCTACACCCATAACTCAAACTAGTTGAACTTTTCATAGAGCTTCCCCTTTCCCATGATATCTAGAAAATCGCTCAGATGCGCGTCAAAATCCACCTTCATTTTGGAGTATATTAGAATATATTAAATGAATACCAAACCAAAATTTTCAAGGTAATCTCTAAAGACTCTATTCATCAATCCATGAATATATCTGGGGAATTAGTGACTCCAAAATGAATCACTATGAACTGATACCTCATGTACCTTACATGAAAACCATACTTGGGGATATTCTCTTTCTTCATCCTTAATTGGTAATATATAGACGGTATATCCACCTTGGATATGTATTTTTCACCACATAACTAATTTATAAAGTCCTCAATTCGGGTCAAATGATACATGTTCATTATCGTGATTTTGTTGAGCTCACGATAATTAATGAAAATATTCATTGACCCAGCCTCGTTCTTGATGAAGAGGACTAGTGAACCCCATGGTGAAGCACTTGGGCATATAAATCCATTATCATGATTATCATAAAGTTGTTTATTCAGTTTTTTCTCATGTTCTATAATATTCATAATATGAGGAGTCTTTAATATCGGCAATCCCCCATGTATAATCCGGATTGAAAATTAGAACTCTTGGCTAGGAGGGTCACCAAGTTATTTTTGGGGAAACACATCCAAAAATTGACTCACAATAGGCACATATTTGATAATGGTTTTTTCCTTAGACTCAATAATTTTATCTATATATTCTTGTTCATAATGAAATAATATCCATTCTTTAGATAATAGTGCTAAATATGATTCATTCACAACTTTTCAATTGTATAGATTCAGGGGTCGATTCGGAAAATGGAGAGTGATTTCCCTCTCTCAGAAATTGTTGTTGGCTCTATATAAGTAAAGATAATACATGCACAATATTGCATCAAATTCCATCAGAGAATGGATGACAAGGTTCCCTAGGAATTTCAATAGAAAATTTTTGATATGGTAGGAGTTATATTCATGGGATGAAACGATTGACCCTATTTATATCATCACCAAAATATATACTTCCATTATTTGTGGTGTAGTTTGAATAGTTCTACTAAACCTTATTTATATAAACTAATCCAATGAACAAATATCAAAATGTATGTTCTCTATTCCTTAATGAATAACTAGCATACCTATCACCACTTCATTTTTAGGATTCACATTGGCTGTAGTGATTGAAAATGCATCTCTTACTACCTTGAAGGTTGTTGGTTGCCTCATAAAACCCTTGGAATAGATAAATTGTTTAAAAAATTTCATGGTTCCTTTATTTTTAGAAATGAACAATGAAATGAGGGTTGAATGGTGAATTCTTTTCTTATATCACATTGGTGGGTTTCTCCTGTCTGCAATCATTGACTATGTTCGTTTCCCTTCCGTACCTACATTATTTCCTTGTCCCCCTCAGGAAATTTCTGGGGTGTTACTTTCCTTACCTTCGGCATGTGGGGTGATGGAATTTTTTTTACCACCGATGAATTTGTCCATGGGATTGCAAAAATTATATGTCATTTTATGCTTATTATCCCCATGATTCCCCAAAGATCAAATGGTATTTGTCTCAACTTTGAGGGAACATCAGACAATTTTTTCGTAGTTATCATAGTCAAAGATTTCCATGGATTTTTGTACAATAAGTTTTAGCCCAAAAATGAAGCATCCAACCTTGAATTTGGTGGTAACGATAAAACCAGAGGCATATCGTGTAAGTATTTTAATGTTTTACTCATACCCATAAAATATTAATCTTCCTTTTTCTTGAGAGCATGAAAATATATTTCCATCATAAGATAAGTGTTTGCGGAAAATATTTATCAGTTTTTTTAGAATTCCTTCCACTCCATTTCTTATATCTCTTCCTTAGGCTTCGTATTCGTGATCAATATCCACCACTGATCAGATTCACCCTTCATACATTATATATCCAAATGAATATTATCTTGTTCGTAAAATTAATGTGTGGAGAAGATCTTATTAATATAATTGATTCATTGCTCAGCGATTATGAGATCAGATGATCCATTAAAAGTAGTATTCCTTTGTCACATGAAGCTTACAATTGAAGGTTGTTCTCTCATGGGGGGGTGGGGTACTCCTCTTCATCTATGTTTTGATTCAAAACATTAGTTAACAGAGAGTAAATCATGATAATGTTTGTGATTTCTGCTCCCATTGGGTTGGGCATCTCATTGGGGAAATCATAAAAATACCCATTACATTGGTTGTTAACTCGATTCCTCCAATTACATGCCATTGGATAGAATAAAAGTGAAATTTGGGATGACTATATTAAAATTATAAACTCTTAAAGGAGAATACAATAATGATAAAGGGATATATTATAAATTACTGTTATCTCCATAACTTATGAGTTTCTAGGCTTCAGTCTGTGTTAACAATGATATATCTCCTGATGTATATTCTTACGGGCACTTTTTTTGTTCCCTTAACTATGGTTTGTAATGAGAATGTGAATTTAAATAATCATATCCCATAGGAGTGTCAATATATGTGCATAGTAAGGCATGTTGTCATGTACTAGGTTACCCCATGTTATATCTGGAACACCTTGTTAGAGTTGTTACTTCTTGGGTACAAATGTGCCAGAACCACCTTGAATTTCTGTATTCACAGAGGGATGTATTTTCATGATAAAGAACATTATCTATAGTCACCAAAATTTAGGGATTTTATATTACACTTAATATTATCCCTAAGTGTTTTCACTTGGTTTTTCTAATTTTAATCCAAAAAATAACTAATCTTATGATTTGATACCATCTATAACAACCCTAGTCTTAATTTCACATATTATACATGATTTACTATGTAAAAATTCACTTAATACTACTCAAAATTTCGAAATGTCAAGTTTATGTGGTGATTAGGTACATTACAAAGAAACATAAAATAAGATATACAAAAACATGTTTATTCAAAACTTATTAGACATGACCAGAACATTTCTTTGTACTTAATACTGTATGAAATAACTAGAGAAAATACATAAGAAAGGGGTGAGATATAAATACAAGTAAGGTAGTAGACCTGTAATAACATAAGGATAAAAATACATGTTTGAAAAGTAATATCAACAAGGAATAAAGTAACTTGAATAATAATCCATGATTTAGAATGATAATCATAACATGGGAAATATGGAAACAACTTAAAACACTACATCATAAAAAAATTTAATTATAAACCATCAATAATTCATGGAGGAAAAGTTACCATAATATAATTAGGTAAACCCCTATCCAAATGCAATGTATCATGATACTGACCATTACCCAATGCATTGGAGTTATATGAGGGAACACCCTTCATAAACCTTTCATTTCATGTTTATGTGTGCCTCATAGATCATAAAACATGGATTCATTCAACATCATAATTTTTATCATGATCATGGAATTTGGAATAAATAAATTTAAGTCCCAAATCAATATGATTATGTTCATAATGTTGAATACACTTGATAGAGAAATGGGTATGGTATTTACAACACCATTATCCTGGTATGGAAAATCGTCGTGCAATTTCGGTAGCATAATGACATTATATAGAAATTCATAGCATGAGTTGATGAGAGAAAAATGAAACTCCCATAACATAGATAGAAAATGTAAACTAAAAGTAATATTTATGAAAATATTCTGCCATAGGACAAATGATATTATAAGACATAACATATAAGGGAGGCTTGATAAAGGAGAGATGTTGAAGATCCCTTGCGGGATTTCAGCATTGTAAAAGGTGTACATAACGGACCATAAGGGGTATTAATGAGATTTAAAGGGAGATAACATAATTTAAAAATATAATAAAATTTAATGGGATCATGTGACATCATATCCCGAAATATGAAAATGGAATTTAAGAATCATAATATAAAAGAATATCTTGAATGGAAATGTGAAGAGAGAAATCTCTTACTTTGATGTGTTACTCCAACGGCATTGGATAGGCTTCTTTGGATCCTGGGTGATCCTCTAGAAGAAAATAGAGAGTATAGAGTTGATTTCAAATGAGATTCCAAAATTTTTGAGTGAAGAGAAATGGGTGTTTGGGTGGGATTATATAAGAATAGAGGGGGATTTCATTATTATTTTAGTTCTGGACACTTCATAATAAAATATTCAAAACCACAACCCATCCCATGGTTTTAGTAAATTGTAAATGGAATAAATTATTTTTCAATTATAGGGTCTAAACATATTAAAATAATTCCCTTGCTTATGTAGAGGTGTGTCACACTCTTATGGAAATGATTTTTAAATTTTTAAATATATTATAAGTCATGGATGATTCACTAAACCTTTAAAAAATAAAACAAGTAAACTAAAAATTTAATTATTTTAAAATAAAAACATATATTTTTTGATTATACCTTTTATAATATTTATTAAAACACTATTAGGCCATTATGATGTCAAAAATCACACCATATATTTATACGGTATTTAGTTTTTTCCCAAAAATTCAACTGTCTCAGAAAATTATAAATAATTCAAAATTGGATAATTTAGACATAATGATTCCATAAATAATATTCATTTCATAAAAAATTTCTAAATATTTTAATTTTAACTTTTGAATTAAAAATTTTCATTTATAGAAAATTGACGTGTTTTTGATAAATATAGTTTTCAAATCTTAATAAAAATTAATTTTAACATCATAAAAATTATACAATAATGTATATTTAACAGATGTTATTTAATAATAATATTTTATTAAAATATTTCTTATTTAAAAAATACATTAATTCATCAAAAATATATTTCATTAATTTCATTTCATTATTAACCAAAAATACTAATTTTTCTCTAAAAATCATTTGGAGTGTAACAAAAAAAATTAAAATATATTAATTATTATATGAAAAATAATATAAATAATCTTATTACTAAGTTCTTGATACATATCCATTTATTAAACCACTATATTCCCTAAGAATAAGGAGTGTGATGGTGGGGCTTTCAAGCGGTCATTCAGTGAACATGGTTTGGGTTGTGATCTCGATGAGTTTGAACTTCTCCCGTAAATGGTTTCACTCATAATTAAGTTGTTGGATCTAAGATTGGGATTAGTATAAGGAATATCCCTTAAATGCTATCTACCATTAAATATTTGATAAATGAGATTCATAGGGTATGATCCAACTTTTTTGGGTGATCAATTCCTGTGTTTGTGTCAAAAGGATTTGTTAAAACCATATATTTATACTAGTCATGTGATAATTGTTCAACGAATATATAATAAATGGTAATGAAAATTAACAGTAATTTAAAATACAGTTGGTTAAAATAATATAAGTGAAAGTGATTTTTATAATCATACAACATTTATTTATATCCAATGAAAAGGAATTTATTCAACAATGTTCGGGTCATTACATTCAACATATTAAATAAGTTGTTGATAATTTTATGTTGATTGCACGTACATTCATTTTTACATTCAATAATGTTGTTTCCCTACTCCTTGATTAGTTTTTCTGCTTCATAAACCCCTTAAGGACTAATATTTTCAATATCATGATCTAAAAATAGGTTCGTTTCTTGCAATTGATGGGATTTTATGTCTGATAAAAAATCATCCTCTTCATCCCCCATATCATAAATGTTTCTTTGTTATATGTCACTAACTACACAACACCATTTATCCATGAAATATTCTGTATAATGTACAATTTTTTCTTGTGATGAGAATATATTCAAAAAATTAATTCATGGTTAGCGATATCCGTCAAGCGAGAGAAGTTCACATAAGTAAATTTGTATGAATCTCTTTTAATACCCATGGTAATATCATCCCACTTATATTAAATAAAAGTCCCATTGTAGTATAATTAGTTAGTATCAATAAATTTGTCATTGAATCCCAATTTGGAAATTGTAAATATATGAAAAATTATTTTCTTCAAACCCTCTTCTTGATCGATTGTACAAAATTTGATTCCATTGACATTATTAGCATTGAACTTTCTAGCCTGTTTTAGAGAACCATGATATAGAAACGTCAAATATTTGAAAAAAATAGCCTGATTTACAAAATTCATGATCTACAAAAATTAATATAGATTATTATATTTAATAAATATGTGTCAACATAATATCCCTATTGATTTCAGTATTTATGAACATACGCGATGGGGAAACCATTCAACCATATTATTGTTAATAACTTTTTTTTAAAAAATTTACCATTTCTTGTTTGGCCTCTCATAGGTCTTCTACTTGTTTCAAAATCTCTTCAATAAATGGATCTACAATTTCACTATTCATAAATAGATAACTATGATTCCATAATAATTTAATTTCTATCAGTGTAGTATTTGATACTCAACCAACAGATCGACCAATAGTAGGAAATATTTTCTCTTTCCCTTCTAGTTGAGATCATGTCTACATGTCATCAACACATAAAACACAATTTAATATTCTCTCAATATTTTCCAAATATCTAAAACAAAGGTAAAGAAACTCTTATAATAAATATCAATCAGAAATAGAGCCTTCCATATAATATTTATTTTTTACATATGATTTCAAGTGGAAAAAATATTTGGGAAATAAAATAAATAAAATAAATAAAACAAAATTATTTTTATAATTAAGCTCAAAAAACTCATTACTTATGATATAATAAATATATAATGTACCACTCAATTGTATACATCCGTCAATAATGTATGAGGCCACTTAATTTATTTTCCTTGATAAAATTCACAATTAAATTCATCACTAAAGTAAACAAAGAAAGAAGTAATATCAAATCCATTACACAAAGTTTCAATAAATATCTCATATGAAAGTTTTTAAGACCATATATTTGTATATTTTTTTCACATAGTTTTCTAAATAATGTGAAAAATTGGAGTACAAATGAAGTAAAATTTTGAGGTAATAATGTACACAATGTCAATGGTAGTAAATATTGTAAAAAATATGTGAAAAGTGTATTTTAAATCCATGTAACCTTTGAAGTATTAAGTCAACGAACATTGATATGTTTTTGGAATACCCATCAGACACCTTCACAAGATTTATAATTTGTAGGAATATAACTTTATCCTAATTTTTCTTCACCAAAATTTCATGATCAAACTTTCTATTCTAATTTTTACTGATCACATGCATTATATTCATTATTTTTTATTCCTTAATAGCATAATTATGGTCCTTCTATTTTCCATGCTCATTATGAAATGTAAAGATAAAATTATCCGAAAATGTTATCTCAATATGCATAACATCAAAATTATTCCGAAACCAATTAAATAATCAATATAGAAGTTTGAATAATATAATGTTCATATTAAATTTTTTTCATTCCAGTTTCACATAAAGATGCACATTGAACTATTTTCTCACTATCATCCAAACTATTCCCTTTCCCAAATTCTGATTCACTGTTTCCATGTTGTGCCTATATTTCAGAACCTTTAAACGAATATGTAGGTGGTATATGATCAATAGAACCATCTAATATTAACTTGATCAACATAAATCTATTTGATGAATTGAGAAATCTTTGATGACATAAGAAGCAGCATTTTTTAATATAAGGTAGTTATTCGGGATCCAAATAAATGTTTCCAATAGGATATGTCGAAGCCTTGTAAGGGTTCCAAATATATAAGATCCCATGTATTGGGAAGTCACTAATGGTACACATTATAGTAGTATTCATTTTGAATATAGTTATAGAGGATTAATTATATATATCAATACCGTTTCTCCATAACTTCTATAATTCAACAATTAGAGGATGAATTTACACATCAATATCATTTAAAAATATATTTTTCCTAGAATAACCATAAAAATGATAATAGTTTTTTGCTGCATACACAACCCTAAAGGTAGAATGTAAGTGATAAAAACATCAATAAACATACTATAATTGGTGTTCACATCCCAAAATGGGTTGAATCCATCAGAAAAAAATCCTAATTACACATTCCTAGGATTAGATTAGAATTATGGACATAATGAATTAAATTTTTTCCATGATTTTGATTATCTTGGATGTCACATTAACCTATCATGTTTACTATCAATTGAATTAACATTCATGTGGTCGATAGTTTTTATGACTAGAATAATCTTTGAAGTGGATCATTCATGGGTAAGTAACAAAAAACATTTTAATGTGTGTTATTTATATTCTTATTCATATTTTTATATTGGATCAGACTTCCAACATCCCCCATTGACTATCATCTAAAATATGAGTATTTTTTCAATCCATTCTACCTAAATCCACTCCCCAATAAAGCATAATATCATTGATACAAGCATGTATTTTTTTATAATTCAGACTAATCTTATTAATAACTATTTTCACATCATAAAATGACACAGGGTTCTTAGTTTCAAAAAATTCATCACAAAACAATTCCAATATCATCGACATCTCCATATTTTTAATTCCAAAAAGGAATTTGATATGTTACAACTTCAATAGAAAATATGGGTTTGAATATTTCAAACATCCACCATACAACGCTTCATTGCAATTGTGAAAAAAATCATGAAATGATTTTTTCATTATTAGTGAAGTAATATCTTATATTATTCTTCATATAATCAAGAGGGGGTTATATTTATAGTTTAGAATCATAATAAGGACATCCTATAGTCTGAAACATATCAATTGTCAAGTTACTATTTGTATCTCCCTCAACTGGTTGTTATGATTTGTTTTGATGTTGATGTTTTTGTCTTTCAATGCCGAGAGAATCATTTATAAGGTATTTTATTTAATTTTACATTACTGAGGATGATTAGATCTCATTATGTTTATTGAAATCAGTGATAAACTTTAAATAATTTTAGATTGCCCATTTCAATTTAATAGAAATATTCAGTAGGGAATTTAAACAATATCAAGTGTTCATAAACATCATGTCTCTTCAACCAACTTCTAAATTTACATTTTGGACATTTAAATCTCATTTTTTCATAAGTGAATCAATTAGAAAATTCAAAATATTAAAACTCTTCCAAATCATTAGAAAACTGAGGTGTGTTCCCCAGTAATTTGATACTACTTTAATCCACATATATCATAATGAGCCTACAATTTATTGAAAAAAACAAAAACACATAATAAATATCATTTCATTTAAAAAATACTAAATTTTTATAAATAGAAATTATAAAAACATATTTCTGATTTTTAATTTTATTACACTTTTGAATAACATTATTATTTTAGATTTTAATTTGAATGTTGATAATATATTATAAGGTGCATGGAGTGTTAATATAAAATTTATCCTTTATAGTATTAGAAATTTAACCTTGAATAGAAACCCCCACTTAAAAAATTAGAAGAACCTTAAATAAATGAGTCACAATAAAAATAAATAATTAAACAATTACCATAAACGCATGAAAAATATATAAACAAGAAAGAGAAAAATTGAAACACACAAATACTTCAATTTAAAAATGAATTTCAAGGAACAAAAATTTTTTTCCCAAACAATCATTAATGGGTTTAACATATTAATTAATTTTTATTAGGGCATTTAAAAACAACTGACATATAAAATGAATTAATATAAACTTTTAAAAAATTTCTAATGTTGGGAAATACTTTAAATTGAAGTAGATATCAACAAAAAATTCTTTTCCCATAGAAAAATACATTAATAATATTTATTATAGTCATTCAATATCTTATAAAGGGATTAAAATACAATCAATCAAGGTTATTGAATTTAAATACCAAAAATATAATAAACTACATGAAATTTGACGCGCTTGAAAATGTTAATGAAATTCCACCTTAAATGACCCAACAACACCCTATAAATTTAATAAGAACCATAAAATCACAAAAGACATAATTTAATTTGATCCAAAATGTAAGAACAAGATAATAACCTACCATGAAGAGGGTGAAAACTATCTCCTTTAAAGAATGTCACTAGAATAAGTGTCAAATCACTCATCACAAACCCAAAGAACCAAAAAGTGTCAAAATAGATCACTCAAACTCATTAAGGTTCAACCATTGGCTACGATGAAACACAAATTATATGGGGATATATCAAGTATGGTGGATTGGAGGAATTGTGGGTAGTCGAGAGGGGAAACATTTGTGGCACTAAGTGGTAAGGGGGTGAATATCAAGGGAGAAGATGGGGGATCGATGATCGGTGGAAATGGGGAATGGGGAACCATGCTGGGTGCAACGATGGGTGGTGGTGTAAATGAATGAAAGCTGGCAGCGAGGGGATATGACAGAGGATGGGACTCAGACATGAGCTCAGGGAGAGGGCTTCTCAATAGAGAGATGGATGAGTGGATAGGGGGTGGGGGTTAAGGAGAATGGGAGGAAGTTCATTTTTTAATAAATTCATATGATTTAGAGTGGGTTATAAAAAATCCATCTAATTATTTGAAATATTTTTTATCACGTCTTTATAAAACTGGTTCTAATTCACCACCATTATTACACTATATTTTTGTAGTGAATGAATGGATGTTTTCTATAACTCCCTACTAGCCCTTTATATATAGTTATGAGTAGACATGGACTAATCTATATGGGATTATGACTTTTGGTGTTTTTCAAAATTGGTCTCTGATTTCCTTTTATTTACTATACATTTATAAGTGGGATATTATAGTTGTAGGTAAGGAGTATACTTGTATCAAGTTATAGTGGCTCCGACATCCAACTAGTGTATGTGCATGGGATATGATTAGTTTTGGTATAATGAATTTTCATATTCTAAAGCGTATTCAAGTAATTCAACTAGTTTCTAGTATGTATGATACTAAGGATGAGTTGTTTAGATTCATTGGATGCACTAATAGCTATGATATGACTACACATGGTGAAATATTATTATGGAGGGGACAAACACATGATATATGGTATCGGGGTGAAAGAGAAAATATGTTGGGTTAGTGGAAATGGGGTACCATTATATATATATATATATTGATAAATACGAGTTTAGCTCTATGAATTACTTGGTGAGTGAGCCTTGTAGAGGATGAGAAAAAACTTTTTACCAGCTTAAATTATGAGTTGGTTTTATTTTTTAATTCATTAGAATTTAATATGATTATTTTAATTTTTTTTATTTGAGGTTTCAGGGAGGGTCGTATTTAATATACATGTTATTCTCACCCTTTTTAAATAAAAACAATTTTGAGGTCTACAAGAGTTGGTTTGTGATTGTGATGGGTGTTACTAGTTCAGGAGAGTTGTTTAAGATCTATTAGAGATTTGTTTTTAACTGATGAGAATTTCATTCAGGTATAAGTAATTTTATTTTTAGATGACTGAATTTATGAATGATATTATAAGTATTGGTATTTATTATTTAGTTATATGTGTGTTTGGTTGGGGTTTTCACATATTATCTCTTACTCCATAATTTGTTTTGATGTGAATGCCCCCCATGTGTGTGATTTATATACTCGTAGTTCTTGTTTCCAACTATATCATATAAGAGTTGGGTTTTAGAGGTTAATATCTCCCATTATTCATTTAAGGCCTAAGAAGTGTACCTTTTGGGGGAGGGTTCATTACAAAGTGTTTTAAAAGATTATGGTTAATAGATTGGATAGAGTATAGAGTCTGGAATTCGTGATGATGCACAATTTGATAAGTTAATAATATCATATGGTATTAGCATGTGATGTAAATAATGTACAATAGCTATAAAATGGGATTTTAGGCTCCCTGATGATTTAATGTAGGGAACATCATGTTTAATGAAAATACTAGCCAACATGATGCTTCTTGTAGGGTATAGACCATGTTAGGGATCATACATCATGATTTTCAATGAAAATATTTTAATTAGGTATAATATTCGAAAATATGTTAAAAAAAATAATTAATAATAATTAAAATGATATTTTATCCCACGTTTAATAGTTACTAGCATTTATTCTTTTACAATAATGAATCTCGGTTTTTGTATCTCTCAATTTCTGGTTGAATTGGGTGTTCCAGTATATCAATGTATAGTGTAGGTGAAATATTATGACACTTGGAAGATGAAACTCTAAATGTTTGAGAACTAGGTTCTCAAGAAGTATGAGGGGTCTATTTCATTCAATGAGACAAATAATTGGATGGAGAAGGCAGAGATAACATATAGTTTGATTTGTTCTTGGAATAGGAACTGAGTTTCATTAGAAGTGATGATACTACAAGTATAAGCTCGATAGTGGTGGATTTTCTTCCTCAAGGTTCATGAAGATATTAATTTTGAGTTGAAGAGGTTATTAGGTTCATTCCAAGCTATGTTTTTATCTTAGTTAGTTACAGAAGCTGGTTGGTAGGAGAATAATACAATTCATCATGTATGTACCAATGTTCGAGAGTTTAGTATATAATATATAACTTACAATGGTATGACTTATAACATCTTCCATATATGGACTCCTCATGAGATTCATTTGGAGGAAGATCTACTCCAAGAGATCTTGCACCAAGTCTACACATTTGTATTGAATATATATATTGAGGTTCTAGAAATGGCAGAGGTCATCAAGGGAACGTTGGCTTGGACTGGATCATCCTTTGATGAGAGTTATCAATGTGTTCTCTAAAGAATAGTCATTACTATTTCATAGTTTCATGGCTTCTAGAATAATTTTCAAATAAGAGGGACAAGGTTTTATAATTCCCTCCTAATTTCACAAAGGCAAGAAGTTATTGGACCCTTTTCTGTGGTTCAGTCATAGATTATTTTCTTTTAGAGGATATGTTCATTATAACTGAAAGTTCATAACCTCACTCTCCCTTATAAGAGATATCAGTGGCCTTTTTAGGCCCAAACATTACTATAGTTTCCACCACGGTAGTAGTATAAGAATAAAATTCCTTTTTATGAACACTAGAAGTGGGTAGGGGTACGTTGATGGAATACCTGTGGAATCCCCCATCCCTTGGGGCATTTGTTAGAGTAATGATATAAAGGTGGTCTATATTTTTTCCCGAGAGGTTATGGATTTAGACATAGTCAGATGACACCCTTATCTTTTCTAGTATTGAGATATCCACAAATCAAGAATGAAACTATATACTTGTTTTCTAAATGGATTTTCTCCATGTTTTCATTAAGATATACACACTTGTTTATTTGGACAACTCTAGTCCATTATTTGAGATTTCATGTGGTTATACTTCTACAGACCATAGCACTGAATACGATATTTAGAGGATGATGTTTCCGATATGATGTTTCTAGGGAATATGAACTAGTTATCAGGTAACAATGATATTTGGGATATTACCAATGTTTTTGGATACAAAAATATAACTTTATCCCCATAAAATATTTGATTTATTCGACACAAGATATCATTTATTTCATTAATAGTTTCCACATATTTTATGATTCTAATAGATTCCATGCAATGATTCTTTGAAATAAAGTCCCTTAAATTGGTTGGAGGAATATTGATCATATTTATTATTAATAGTTGGGTTGATTCTACTTTCTTTAGATGATCTACTAGTGGGGTTTCATAAGGTTGTTGAAGACTAACCTTATGGATACCTTGAAGTGGTTTTACTGTTATCTGATGAATGGGAGATCGAGTTTGGGATAAACATTAAATTAGGTGTTTATTTGATATTTATGTATCTATATAGGATAGAACATCTAATAAAACTAATGCTCAAAATTTATATTTATGTTCTCATGTATATAGAATTCATTTAGCCCATTTTTCTTTCTAAGAGTGCTCCATTTCTATTTGAGTTGATGAAAGATATCAGTATAAGATAGTGTGTTGATTATTATTGGATGAAATATGATATGGTTGAGAACTTATATTCCCTCCAATGGATTTATGAAATATTTTTTTAATTGATGGGATATAGATTGTTCTGAAAGATGGACATGTACTATGGATATCATCAAATTATAGTGAAGGATAGTAATATCTCTAATACTAATTTTAAAGTCATTATGGGAGTTATGATATCTATGTATTTCTTGTAGGGATTTTTAATGTTCCATATTTATTCATTTGATTCATGAACATAGTGTTACATGAGTTTCTATGTGATTTAGTTTGGTTTTTATCATTTCCATTATTGTCGTCTCTAGGATGGATATGAAGCACACATAACAGATGAAAGCTATTATGGTAGTCATTTGGTTTCAAATTCTCTTCAAGAATCCTTTAAAGTTTGTATTTTTGTTACATTATGTTTTTATCATGGAATATTTCTTATATTATTTTGGAATACCCATAGATCCTTAAATGATTGAGTTAGTGGTTTCTTGGGTATCCAACAAGAATGTTGTAGAGGTGCATAATGGCGTTGGTCTTTCTAGTTACTACTTGTGGTTGACAATAAAATTAACTATTCTTGAGACACTTTTTATAGACTTGACTAAGACTGATGTGGTGTTTATTTGAATTGACAAATTCCATGACAATTTATGTTATTTAATTGAGTATCTTGTTAGTGATCATCTAATTTGTTTTAGTGAGAATGTAATTGCATTTGAGGTTTATTGGGACACATTATTTCATGGATTAGGGTTCTCAATTAAAGATTAAAGGGAATTGATCACTTATGGATTTCATTAGTTATAACCTCATTAAAATAACTATTCCAATAATGATATTAAGTTTTCTACATAGGTGTTTACTTTGATATTTTGGAGGAACTATATAAAATTTAAAATTCTTCAAAAAACTGTGATAGTCTAAATTATTTCTTATTCAACAATGAAATGAATTTTTGGATTTGATATAGGATGTATTTCTTGTTGGAATACAACTTTTATAATTCATATACTCCTATATAAGAGAAGGTTGTGATAGATTCAATGAGTAGAAAGTTGTGGGGTGGTGTTGTCCATGAGTCTGGAGACTGTTGATGTGTGATGTAATATTTTTACATAATACTACATGACATATGTGTAGTTGATAACATAGGATCTATTTATTTAATGCTAGTGCACTCATATTTGGTGAAGTATGTAGAGTATTCCCAGATGGGGTTCTTTATGGAAGAGGTTTGGCTTGGGGAAGTAATTTAAAATTATTATTCAGAGGGTTGTATGAGAATAAGAAATATAAGTTTTTTATTTTTTGGTATATCATTATTTCTTCAGTGTTGTTTGATGTGTTATTTTGTGTGTTCTGATTATCGCTCTTAGCAATAAATCATGTTGTGAAAATAATTGTTCATTCTCTAAGGATCTAGTTTTACTGTCTTGTTTTGAATCATTCAATTACATAATTTTTCTCTAGGTTTTTAGTTTTCTAGAAGGATAATTTTGAGCATTTTGTTCATAGTGGTTTTCTTCTACAACATGATTTCCCCTAGAAGTAGTGGAAATAAATATCGATGGAAATAATTACTATTTTACCAAGATTCGTTGGTTGTACGATGTTATATGGGTGATCAGGGACTACTGGATGAAGTCTTCTCACTTCCTACAGATTATGAATTCGAAATTAGTAAGGGTTTTTTCAAAGACGTATCTGGAGGAGGTAGTGATGGTTCATGGGGTTTTGAATATAGTCATATTTTATTATGATCATTATTTTATATCAAGGGTTTATAGTGGTCTCTATCATTTCTTTATAACTCATTTATTTCTAATATATACTTTTCATCTATATATAGATAGTGATATGGAGGATTTTATCGACATTTTGAAGAAATATTGTGTACATACATTTCTGATTTTATAATTCCATGGGTGAATCACCTGCACTATATAATTTTATGTTATAATAAAACTATCACTTCAATATTGGTATGAAATTTTTTTAGTCATTTTATGGATGAAGGTTCATGTATCTATTATGTTAGATCAAGGTTATAGAGTTAATTTATTTTAGAACAAATTTGGATCAAAGTATAATAGAGAAGATACTGGTGATCCATGAGAAAATAAAAGCATATCTGGATTATAAGAAGTCCTATGTTAATCATATTATGAGGCATATGGAGGTCAATTTTAGATATTATATATTCTTCATAGTTACTCGTCATCATGGGAAGTGGAGGTTCAGGGTGGAATTATGCTTAATCTAATATTTTTTGGACATTTAATGGTGTTTTCTTAGTTTTCTATTATTTAATACAAGTTATAACTACCCCCTTACATATGAACTATATTCATGATGTCTTCTAAGTTCCACAACATTTTTAAGAAATCCATTAACATTCTCATGTAATCGATTGGGGATAAATTTACATTAAAGGTTGTTATACCTTCAAGGAATGGCCGAGTGATATTTGAGACCATTAGGTGAGGGAGTTCTATAATAATTATATTCTCATGTATTATGTAATGTGATGATATGGTGTAATAAAAAAGATACCATATTCTAACTATTTTTATTCTTTGTTTAGGCCTTGCTGGGAAGCAATAATTGATCTTGTGCTATGTTCTCATATTGTTTATCTTCATTAATGTGATTCTTTATTATGGAATTTCCCTTGTCTGATAGGTATATCTATTAGGAGTGTGATTTGACATGGTTTAATGGTGATATTGAATGGTTATATCCTTTTTCCATTGAATTTGGGGGTTATGTTCCTCCATTAGAAGTATTCTTGAGAAGTATCTCATATGGTGGTGCATTTTTTCCCTTTCCATTCTCTCACCATCATAGTTTTTTTAATTATATAGTGTGAGATGTGTTTGATATGTATCTGATTTAAGGGCCAAAATATTTCTAGACACATTCTTTTCCATTTCATTGGTGTTTATGGATTCTGATGATGTTTCCATAGGAGTTTTCTAAATTTAAGAACTAATTTTTAATAGAAAATTCTATATTTTCATGTTCGCATTTAATTTTAAAATTTAGGATAAGAATGATATAATAAACATATACCAAAATATTATATATCAATTATAATTTTATAGAACCCAATCTAGAACTCTCTCATGTGAATAAATTAGGTTGGTTACAGGACCTCACGAAAACGTCACCTTATGCCAGTGGCTATTGATTAACATTTGGGATGTGATGAGTATAGAGGGGAGACAAAAACCACTAGTTTCAAGTAAAATTTAAAAAAAATAATCAATTTAAATAAATATGTGAGTAATATAAATAGAGAAAATTTTATATCACACAACCAGTATGTAAAATGAGGAACTAATAAATCCAATAATAGTGAAACATGTGATGCATTGATGAAAAGTATCTAAAAGTAAAACTGAAAAATTTATAAATAGAAGAACCAACTAACATAATAAACTCTAAAGACCCTGGTACAAAGCCCAATTTTACTATCATCTGCAAACTCTTACCCATCTATCAAGAAACAATTGTCAACAATTTCCCAATACCTTTAATAAACCTAAATTAGTGTAATCATATTAGGTACTGAATGGTTTCCTGAATAAGCTGTGAGTAAATTTTAGTGGCCTGAAATCACCATGACTAAATAGAACTAGTATGATAATAAGTGCATTCAATAAGGAGATAAATTGATATATTAATTAAATAAATAATAAAATATAACAAAAAATATACTTCAACATTATTAAATAATATCTATGAGAATATATCACACCATACCAACCATAGAAATATTCAAAAGAAAAATAAAATAATGGGGAAATCCATTGGAATAATAATTTCCACATATGGTCATAAACATCTATATAATAATTTCATTATATAGGAATATCCATCTATATAAGAATTCAGACATGAAACTGGTTCAAGCCCATTATATAATAATTACATTGTGAAATTGGGACAAGTCCTCTATACAAGCATTATACCATGAAATTTGGCTATGCATGGTATATAATCATTAAGATAACAATCAAAACACATATCATAACATCCATGATATCACAAAATCATATCATAGACCTCAGTTCATAATTTTTAAAATTATTATTTTCATTTCAATTACACATTCCTGAATATATCCAATTATTATAAGCCATTTCGACAAAAAATAATCCATTACTAAGGTCACTCTATGTCAATAAATCACATCGGTTCTCAAACCATGAAAAACACCCTTGAATAAATTTGAGAATTCATTATTATTCAATAGTTACCTCACCCAACAGGTATCCATAAGCAAGGTCACAATACCATTGAATCCAAAGGAATACATGGAATAATCCAATACATGGTTTATCATCATTCACCATTCAATTGAATTATGCGAATGTTCTATAATCCAACTCATAATATTACAAACTGTTTACATTTAAACAGACCATAGTGTTAGGTTTTGGACAACCTACCTTAAACTGGTTGTCAAACAATGATTCCAATGTGTAACAAGAAACAAAACAATGGTGTATATGTTTTCTAGAAGAAACTAAAAATTTATTAATTGAGAGAGATGTCATGAATAGAGGAAGGCACTCCAAAACCAAAAATTGATATCCTAGGTATTGAGTGATGAATGATTTATGAAAATAAATTCATAAAACATATGTATCATGGAATTAAAACCTATTATCCGATGAATTACACAATGTGTAAGAATATTACACAGCATTCAATTATTAATTACAAGGTATGTAGAAATTTTCATAGCCTTAGATGAATTAAACCCTGCCATGCCATTTCACATCATGTAATTTAGATTCATCGGATGTAATTAATTCCCCTCATGAATTAGTTCCCAAACCGAATACCATTCAATGACTCTACCTTTAAATAGTTACATTTCATGTAACTCATTTACATTGTGTGAAAATGTCTTGTAGGTAGCTTCCACAATAGATTCTTCTAAAAATCCGGAACCACCTTTGAAGCCACTTAAACTCACATAAAATCCTCATAATCCCATTAAAAAAAGATAATATCCTGAGTCCATTTATTCAAAAAAAACATACATCCATAAACATTAGATCATTTTTCCCAAAAAAGTATATTCGTTTCCGAAAGAGACTATACCAAAAATGATTAAATATTAGGAAACCTAAAAAAAAGTTTTATAAATCATAGTTGGATGTACCAGGAAAAGGAATGAATCTTACATCCTTCCCACCATATAGTAGCTTGTCCCTGAGATTATCTAAGAATAATTTTGGTTTATCGAAAACATTTCTAACCACTATTCATGTATATCAGACTCTCTCCCTATGGTCTCCTCCTGAACACACCCACTATTACACTGAACACAAATTGTAAGTATAGTCCTACCTTGATGATACATCACAATGTATTCCATCATCAATATAAGATACATCTCAGAGGATGAATCCACAAAAATATCTATGTGCGTGAGGTCTATCAAATGATATGGCCTAGGATAATATATATGAAGTTGTGATAATGAAACATATCATGCATGGAAGTTTTGAACTATGAAATAAAGAATAGGTATTCCACTGAACCAACCATTTCTAGTAGCACAAAAATACATAAAATCCTCAACAATAACTTTCCCTGTTTCCTAATACAGTGTTTACCCATCCTTGGAGACACTAAACGGAAAACATGTTAACCAACCTCAAATTCTAGAGATCTTCTCTAATATTTAGTGTTATATTTATATATTCTCTATGTGGCCACCCACCATCTCCTGAACAACTAATCCTACTCATATATCTCTTACACAAGACTCGACTCAATAATTACTAATTAATGATCCTCCAATCAACAAAGAGCCGAATGACATGACCTACTGAAATTTTTTGTCAAAGTTTCCATATTGATTGTTGTCTAAAAGCGATTATTATATGAAAAATATATAAATTATATATGTTTCTCCCATGAACCGCCTATATCGAAAATTTTGGTTGGTTATATGTCCTCTATAGTACAGATAATATATTCAAATTAATCATCAATTTCAGGATGATTGGCATTTCTGAGAATAAATTGTGATCCAAGTTCCCTACAAAGACCCCACATGAACAACAATGTGAAATGAGGGTCTCTATTAGAAATGATACACCTTGTAACACCATGTAGTTTAACTATATTTCACATGTAAATAAAACCAAGATCATCATAAGAGAAGCTCTTCGTGTAGGTAAGATGTGGGATAACTTCATCAGCAATTGATGAACACTCATACTACATCATTCAGATGGGATTTCCTAGGTAATAGTGTCACAAAATCTCTAGTGACAACATCCCATTTCCTCTCTTTAATGGGAAGTGTCTACATAATCCCATCTTACATTTGATACTCAGATTCCACTTGCTAAAAAGTGTAACATAACTTCAAATTTTCCACTACCACCTTCTTTATTCATTACCAATATTATGGTATATAGATATCATGATATATCTTTGTCAATCCAGGATGTAACACCATTCTAGAAGCATGAAAATATTTCATTATATCCCTACAAAAGACCATAGGAACCCATACTCAACCATATAATAGAAGTAAATTATCACTACCAAGAGACTATCCTGATGGTTTCTAACCGCCATATAACACATCTATAAGAAATAATCCCTTCGGATAAAATAAAATCTTTGTCATGATCTGCACAGGAAGCATAGGTGTGATTGATGATGACGTTAGAGCTATTCATCCCTTGTACTCTTGATCATCAAGATACATTTGTTGAAAGAGTTACATCATATGAAACTTATCGCAGGACTCCCTCACAACCTATGTCTATGTCTTATGTGCATAAAAAATGATTTTTCACTTTCCCATATTATAATACAACTCAAATTTAAAAGAAAATAGATTTTAAACCCACATCCTCTTTTGATGTTTTAAGTCTCACTGAGAAAATATGTTCTTGATTCTCTTATGGTCTGTGTACACCAAAAACCTTCCACCCAAAAATATATTTTCTGTAGAATATCCAGGAACATACCACCATATCTAAATCTAGATCATGAGTAGGATAATTCCACTCTTTTAGTATCATATATCTTGATCCACAAGTAACCACCTGATCCTCCTACATCAAAACTACTCAGATTCGATATATATATATATATCTGTGTGTGTGTGTGTGTGTGGATCACAATACATGGTACATGATTTTCCTAATATTGGTAATGTGAGAACATGTTTTAAGTTCAGCCTACTCTGCAGCTCCTAAAATGACCTCTCACCTGTATCTGGAAAACAAGATTCACCCCTTAACTACCTAGTTTGGATATCAGAGCTACTGAATGGGAGAATTCCTGGATAAAACAATGATAATAACCATTTTATCATTGAAAAAATTCAATATAGAAGATATTATTAGTCTCTCCCATGATTTCCTAGCTGTGACATTCTCTAGATCCACAAAAAATGCATCATATGAGATGACATGACTCATGAAGTGCATTTTATAATTCTAGAAACTGTATTTGGTTAGCATGGTGAAAAGTCGATGCTCGCCTAATGTACTCGAAATGATTTAAAGATTTTGTTCATGATCGTCTATGAACAAGGAGTATATAAAGATTTAATCTACAAAAACCACCAAAAACTGATCTAGAAAGGGATAAAAGATCCAATTCATCAGGTCCAGGAATACTACTCCTGAGTTCATCAGACCAAATTACATCACTACGAACTCATAGAAACCATACATTCTCATAAACGAAGTTTGAGGTATGTATGACGGTCCCACCGTAATATAGGGGTATTTAGATATCAAAAGGATATTGGATAAGAGCTTAACACCTCTCAAATGGTCCAAGAGATCATCAATATGTAGAAGGGGATAGTGGTTCATGGACTCCATCTTGTTCAATCTTGGATAATTCACATATACGCACAATTTCACATTATCCATCATTGAGAAAAGAATTGGACAACCCAATAAAGATATACTAGGTTATATGAAACCATTAAATTATTTATCTAAGAAATATATTTTAAACACTATAAGCTCTACTAGTTCCATCGTATAATGGGGGATAGAAACGATCTCTACTCCCAACAAAAACTCAATCGTGAAATAGATCTCACACTTGAGCAATAAGCCATAAGACTCTTTATGAAATATGTTCATAAAATAGTCTACCACTAGAAGAAAATTATCCTATTTAATTATACTATGATAAAAGAGATGTATTACTATCTGAGATGTGAGACAATCCAATCTACACCAAATTGGTCTTACATGACCTGCCTGAAGTGCTCATTACTGCAAGTGAAAATAGATGACAGCTACTAGAGATAGAAATATGAATATGTTAAGTTAATAGATGATATGAGCTTGGTGTAGAACTTGAAAATCCATACCATTAATCAGATAAATTCCTATCATTTATAACATAAACAACTCAAAAAATAAATGTAAACCACTCATATCTATTGAACACACTTTGCATCATTTGATATTATCTGACCAAACTCCTAAAATTGTGTTGATGGTAAATGTACCATCCAAATTTCCATAACCAAGACCAAACCCATTAGAAAAAGGTAAGATAAAAATGTTATGTGATCAAACAGTATAGAAAAAAGAAAGAAAGTTTAGATGATACAAGAATCATAAATTTGATTGTAGAAGGTCATATATCCACACTAGTCTATGTTGACTTCATAGAATGTAGATGCATAACCCCTCTTCCATTGGCGTATTCTCACTTCCATGGCCTATAATCTCTCCTCGGTACTACCACTCGTGCGTGGGTGTGCCACATCTCCTACCTCAACATAAACATCTCGTTAAACTCCAACTAATAGTCTATTGAGGATTATATATGTCCTTCCTAGACGCTAGTACTTTTCATGATCCGTTTCGACTTCCCTATTATGTAATGTTTCTATATAAATTCATAAGCTGTCCAACTAAAAGAAATAATGACACTCCAACATAGATTACAAAAACTGAGATTCCATGTGTCCCAACATTTGACACTAGTAACACTGCTATGATAGACAACCTTGAGATGGATTAGTTCTCCTCATAAATATCTTCCAACAATTTTCTTATGTATAAGTATCCTTGTGGTGCTTCTTGATACAAGAAGAAGTTCTCATAGTTTTCCCTACTTAGATTTCATGGTTACATCTTAGAGCCTATCTAAGATTCCAATAAGTGATGAGTTCTTGATTAATCACGTATAAAAATATACTCAAAAAAATACATTTAAGTTTTTACTAATCTCATAGTGAATCCAATCATAAAAGTTCTCACATTTTAGATGTCATCTGTAGCTAATGATAGTGAAGAGTTCTAGAAGTCAGTGAAACATCCAACATAGTCCATCTCTGACATAGCGTCCCATGTTTGGTGTATAAAATTGCAAGCCTTCTCCTACATCAATATATCTGGATAGACGTGGGTCATAAACATAACCTCAATGTTCTTCCAAGATAACATCTTTTACATCACATATTTCAATAGAATATCACATTAACTATTTTTAGTTTTAAAAATAATATATGTAGTGAGATTCACCACACTATATAATATTTTCTTTATTTTCGTGAGGATAATATAGGATAATTTTATCTAGAACACATCTGATTGGAGTCTTCTTTCCCTAGTGAATCTTGGTGGATTCTGCAACTAAAACTCTCCCTTCATCTCAAATATAAAATACATGGTGTGAATATTATCATTTTTCATTGATCATATTACCCCAAAGATTCTTAATTGAAGTTAAACATCCATCCGATCCTTAGGAGTAATGAGAAGATGGTAAACATGAAGATGATGAGGATTCATTTTTATTACAAGACAAACACACTACTTAGAATACTAGATAAAAAAATTTAACCTCAATAGGTGATAAAAATATAGAACCATGGGCTCTTGGTCTCGCTAAACATGTCTTAAAAGTGTTTTATCTTGATATAATAGTTATTTCACTCTAATTTATAAGATTTAATAGGTATCTCATTACATAGTTTATATAGGAAAATATTTCAATGGCTACAAATATGTCTCTATTATGAACAATTAATGTCAATATATATAACCATGTGTCCCTATCAGGTTGCATGTATACTCTTCTCCCACCATATCAATCCTCTATTAAAAATCACAATAAATAATAGCATCAAACAAAATTTCAATCACCCTATGTGAAGTAACATCAACAATAAACATCAACTGTAAAATTGAATATCATGAGAGGAAATCCCTTTAATTAAAACATAGATTTCCCCCCATACATGGGTTAGCAACTCCCATGCATAAGCTCATTACAAACTTTTGAAATTTTTTTGTATCCCCTGTAACTTTTTCAAATAATAAAGCAATAGAAATTAAAAATGTACTACAATGATATTAATTGGTAACATCCCCTGATAAGAAACTCTCACACATTGCTAAATCGGGTGGGATACATGACCTCAGGTGTGCCTCCCTACATTCCATAGGTTACTAACTATAAGAAGGGGAGTTATGAGTATTTTTGGGACACACTTCCACCTAGTTCAGAGATAAAATATAGTTGAAATAAAAAATATAAGTAAATATTAGCATAAAAAATAGAAAAACAGCATAGAACTTTGTTGTAAATGTAGGAACCCCTAATTAAAATAATATTAAACCATGTAATTAATGACTAAAATTAATATAATTTTAATTCTAAAATAAATACAAATAATATAAAAAGATCACACAAATAAACTCAAAATAACATGGTCCCAAACCACATGTTGTTCTTGTCTCCAAACTCTAGCCCATCTATCAAGCAACAATTAGCTGCAAGGACCATTGACCTTGTCTAATACTAAATCCATGTAATCTTATTGGGTACCAAATGAAAACCTAAATAGGGTTTGAGTGAAACTTATTAGGTTGATAGAACCATGCCTAAAAACTAGTTTGACTATTATTTCATATAATAATGCGATAAATGAGTGTGTTAATTATACAATTCAAATGATATAACTAGAAAACTTCTTTGGAACCATGCCTGAATATCTATGATCACATAGCCTTACCATTCTAACCATAAAAAAAATTTGTATCCTAATAAACTAACTAGAAAAATCATTCTTTATAAGAATTTTTTTCACCTAGTTATAACCCTCTATATATGAATTTTAACATCCCGACATTTCCCTTGATATAAGCATTTCTATACGAATCTTGTCCAAGCCTGCTATATATGAATTACAACATGATTTTTGGGGAAGATCTCTATGATTAGGTTATAACATGAAACTAGTCTATGACTACTATATATTATTTAAAAAATAAATCCCAACACATGTCATAATAGCCATGATATCAAAAAATTGCATCACAAGCCTCAATGGTTAATTATGAAAATTACTATTTGTCTTTCAATTTCACATTCATGATTTTCTAAATTTACCATCGCAAATTTTGAAAGAAAATAATAAATTAAAAATGTGATTCTATATCAACCAATAACATTAGTCCTCATATCATGCTAAACATAGAATATTCCACTAGAAAATACATTATTATTCAAGGGTTTTCTCACCCAATGGGTTGGTATAAGCTATATCACAATACCATTGAATACAATATTATCCAATAAATAATCCAATACATTTATTATCATCGTTCATTATTCAATTAATTCATGTACACATTATGTTGGCACAATTTATAATATTTCAAATACCTAAAAATTGAATAGAACACATGCTTAAGATTTATACCACATACCATTAACATATGATTAAACAATTCTTTCAAAAGGTGATTCCAACAAGAATGAAAGTTCAAATGATTAGAAGAATAAACCAAAGATAATTTTCTTGAATGAGGCATCCATAATGGGGGATTACAGTCTATAATATCGTGGAAATTACATAGGCCTTCATAAGGGATTAATGAACATAAAATGAATGAATAAAATATATGCATTATGGATTAAAACCACCCATCCTGAGACTTACACAAGATGTAAATAAATTATGTGGCATGTAAATCTTTATTATGAACTATGTAAAAATTTGTGTCCCCTCAAGTGAATATAACCTTGGCCAAACATTATGCATCATGTAACTTAGATTCATGGAATCTGAAAAGTTCATAACATGATAAATTTTTTAGATTGAGTTTCATTCAAAAAAATCTTCATGGTGATTGTTTCTTGTTGTGTAAATAATTTACATGGTTTGTAAATGTATTTTAGGAAGCTTCAACAAAATATTCAACTAAAAATCAGAAACAACTCTAATGACTCTCAAATATATAGAAAAGACCCAAAATCCCATTCAACATGTTTATACCTAGACTCTATTAATTAAAAAAACAAACATTTGCAAAATTTAGGTAATTTTCCCCGAAAAATATCTCTTTCTCAGAATGGCACTCAACTAACAATCATTAAAAACTAGAGAACCCAAAAAAATTGGTTTGACATTAACATGATAGAGGTAAATACATAAAAAATGATAGGATATTAGAGTAATTATCTTATATATTGATACAATATTATATATCATCTATTTTTACTCATTGAATTTTCACTAGTAAATGATTTATGTATATGATGAATATTTTGTATATATATATTTCATTATGTTAAAACATTGAAAATCGTTTATTTTACAGTAAATAATATTTATATATATAAATATAAATAAATGATTAAATATATATATTCATATCATGTTGGTAATATATTGTTTCTATACAATAAATTGTAATATATATATATATGTTCAAATATATATATATATATATTACTTATTTCTAATAACTAAATGTCCAATTTTTTAAAATGTGTGACTTAATAGATTCGAGGGAGGAAGATTAAAAAATAGTGAGAAAATAGTGTTATCAACACACCATGAAAGATGAAAGAAATAAATGGTTTAAAATAATTGAAACATTTTTTTCCTTCTATGATTTAAATAAAATAACAAATGGGTCATTGGAGAATTTAAAAAATAAGTGGAATGTTTTGACTAGATTTTTATAAATATCAATATATGATAGAAATATATGTTTTTTTAATCAATATTTCTCTATTTTTTTATTTTATTGTTCTTCCATCATGTCTAGGTGATTTAAACCCTATCCTTTGAGACATGTGTATTACCAGGTATCATCTAATAATCCCTTTTTCAATTCAACCATGTTTTCAATGTTTTTCTAGAACCTCGCATGACTCTCTCCCCCTATTTAATTTTCATTGTAGCAATGTAATGTTTTAACTAGTAGGGGATTAAATTTTTGTCTCCTTATTATTGGTCCATGTTTGAAAATTTTTAATTTTTATTCCTTGATTAGAAGGATGGAATTAATTGAATAGGATAAAACTCTAGTAAATTATTTAAGGGATTGGAAACAAATTTCAGAATTTTTTTTCTTATATCATTATTTGGAAGATTAAATTAAGATGAATAAATTAGAGTGTTCATGTATAGTATCATTATTATTTTATAATCCTTATATTAGAGAATCCGGAATGGGGAATTTATCGCATGCTTCAAAAATTTTATCTTCTAGATATTTTCTATATTGTGTAATTTTTTTAAGTATCTACTTTATTTTATTTCATCATGGAATTAACACATGTGTTTTGAAACAGGTAAAAAATGTAGAATTGATAGATGAAAATGATATATTATATATAAATTGATTTATTTTTTATCATAAAATGACATAAAATGATAAGAGTGACATAAAATATTGTTATCGTCAACCAAATATTAGGATCACAACATGACTATTAGTTTTTAATCAATAAATATCATTGTTTTTCTATTTCTCATGATGATAATTATGTTTTTTGGTTCATGAATAATTTTATTAAAACATTCCTTGATGTCTTCATTGTCCATATAAATATTTTTTGATTTATTTTTTGCACAATGAGCCTGATAAAAAAATTTATTTAAGATGGTAATTAATGAAGTTATTTTATGAAGATAAATGTTTTGGGTCAATCGATCGTATTCTTGAAAATAGGACACCTTAATACCATTATGTCATGATCATATCTACCTTCTTATTCGTGATAACAAAAATACAATCAATATGTATGAATTCTCTAGAATAATTAGTTACTTTTTTCACTAGTCTGATTAATGATAAAAATATATGGTTGGTAATGTTTGAAGATCAATGGTCTCAGATCATGAGTCTAAAATTATGGTGAGTTTTAGTGATAGAGGAATATACTTTATGATGTCAAATAGCGTGGGATTGAAATTGGGATGGTCGGTATGATTCGATATTGGGGCCTTATCATCAATATATTTTATCTTTATTGATTCTTATTTCTTTGAAATATAACCATATGTTATTTATATGGTATATTTATATCTGTTGGAATCATCTGTTTTGATAATCCCAAATCATGCTTAAACATTAATTATGATGTATTAAACCTTTGCATTAATCTTATTATTCTATGCTTAAACGTATTTTATTCTAAACAGTTCATATTCCTACTCTCATAACTTTACTGTAACAGCTTACAGTAGCATTTACATAAGTTTGGTATTGTTAGCCAACAGTCAGAGTTTTATTTTCAAAGTCACAGTTACAGCTAACTGTCACCTTAAGTTACTGTTGCAATAAGTTCACAGTTACAAGGTTACAGTCGAAGACTAATACAAGCTTACAGTTACGAGTCTACTGCTATCTATTGTCAAAGCTCACAGACGAAGGTCACAGTTACAATACTTCTGTTCAAAGTTATCTCTGCTCAAGTTCACTGTCGAACAAGTCTACAGTTGGATCAAGTTCACAGTCGAACAAGCCTACAGTCATATGTCTACAGTCAAGGTTACAGTTAGACAACTTCTGTCTACTAAGTCTACTGATGATCGAAGTCTACAGTTGACAAAGGTTACAGTTCTACAAATTTGATGTTACAAGTCTACAGTTAGAAAGGCTACAGCTACATGGAGTTAAAGCTACTATTGCAAGCCTACAGACAGCAAGCCTCTTGTTGAAGTCAGCAGTCAGAAGGAAGTCCACAGTTTGAAGACCACAGTTGAAGTCCACAGTGACATACATTCTCGACTCACTGTTTTAATTTCTTTATTTCCTACATTTAATCTATCCAACGGTCATATCATACATTTTGATGATTTGTCAAATATCTGATAAAGGTTGTCGGATGTCAGGAACCCGTACCTCATACCTGCTGAAAAGAAATCTTTTCTGTCCCCTGTCGGGAGATAAATACGAGAAGACTACGCTGCCCAAAACAGATGCGAACCAGAGAAGTGCGTGGTGGACGAAATATACCAGAAACACAAGAAGATAAAAACGAGTTCCATCAAGAACACAGAGAAGCATATAGACAATCAAGTATACTCGAGAAGTGTTCTGTGCATACAAGAAGAACCCTGAAAAACTTCATCGACTACATTCTCACTACCTGTGAACCTGAAGCATATGACACTCTGTTTCTCAAACAGAAACGAGAAGAGGACTCAAACTCTCTTCTGATCGAATACAAGAGCTACACTGAGATCACCAGAACCACCTCTAAACTCTACATCTCTTGTTCTGTGATTCATTCTACATTTTTAGCAGTGTGTGTTATCTGCTGTGTTAAACACACACACTGACTCCTGTACTTTCACTGGAGGATCTGTAAATCCTCAGCAAACCTTTTTGCACCCCATTTCCCACTGTGGATAGTGGTAGAGGTCTTGTGACCTGGACAGCTTGCTGCTGTTGTTTGTTTTCCCACGAAGAACTGTGGTAGAGGTCTTGTGACCTGGACAGTGTGTTCACTGTTGTTAACCCCGATCCAGGGTGTGGATCATTTCTTATATAAAATTTTGAGAGGACTAAGTCTCGGCTTGAGACTGAACCTCTTGGTTAATTCTCTGTATTTGTAGTTATACTCTATATCCATACTATACATATTTATTTCATATTCCGCTGCTATTACTTTGAAATATAATCTATCTTCAAAGCTACTTTGATAATTAAACTCGCAAATGTTTATATTTGTTATAAATAAGTAAGTTAGTTTCAAAAGTTAATTTAATAATAAGATTAAGTTAACTGAGAATTAATCAATCTTTGAGATACTAATTGAACCTTTATAATCTATATAAATTCACTACAGTTTAATTTGTTTTTGAAATTGGGGGATTTTAATAGAAATTGTTTTTAACAGAAATTTTAATTGGAACTCAATTCACCCCCCTCTTGAGTGTCCACTCCGACCAACAATATCTATTGAAATCATTTTGACTCTATAAACGATGATTGAATCATTGATGTTGTAGCCTAGTATAATACCTATAATACCCAAATAAATAAAGAAATAATAAATGGATTGATTCAATGAATGGATTAGGTTCACGGTGACCTTAAAAATGATGGCATACTTGAGAATATAAACAAGAGAAGTTATAGTTTTGAGGGAAAATTTCAATGAATATTAATCTATTAAATTTTATTTGAATATGCATTTGTATTAATTATACAAGTTTTATTAAAATAAATAATAATGGGACTTGATTTTTTTATAGCTGTTTGAGACCTAGACCTTGGCTATGGAATCTGGGGTTCCTGTGCAATGATAGAAAAATGAGAGTCTAATGCTATTTTATTTTCCATAGTGTGAATTTCATGTAATATTGTTTATATGTTCTCATTTCATAGGCTATACTACTTAAGATAATCAGAAATAAGTAAAGAAAATGTTTGGGGTGTTTTCATTAATATTAAAGATGGTGATGGAATGTTTTTTTGAATTCTCCCCCTTCCCTACTCTCTTTTTTGATGTTGATATGTTTAGGTGTATCATGGGTTACATTGGATTATATATTAGGTATAATTCCTATAATAAAATACCATTTCTATAGTTTTACTATAAATTTATGTATGGAATTTTACTTCTTGATGTATAATATATAGTTTTATCTAATTGTGCCGGATTTGGCATCCCAATGATTTTAGATTGTGGGATGAGATTACTTGAGGTATAATGAATTTATACAGGCTATAGTGGATACATAAAATATACTTGGTTACTATTAGGGATGATGATTATTAGGAGTTGGTCAATAAAATAAGTATTGATGACTATGTTACAATTAAATGAGGTACATGAAGAATTATGGAAGGGATTAGCATTGGATGTGTTGAATTAGGTTTTTATTATGAAAAACTTTTGGGGAAGTGGAGGTGGGGAACCTTCCATTATATATATATATATATATGATTTTTATAAATATTTTTTTAATTTTTTGTATTACATGGTGAAGGAGATTTGGTGAGGAATGGGAAAATATTACTAATTTCTTTTACAACAAGTTTTATTTATTTATTTATTCATAAGATTTAATATGCTTATTTAACATTTTATAAATGATGTTTTAGGGATGATATAACTAATTATACATGTTATATGAACCCTTTATATATAAAAACTAATTTTATCAGTAAAAATTATCCAACCGGCGATTTAGCTGGATGTTACTAGTCTATGTGAGTTGTTTATGAGTAATTAGATATTCATGATCAATATAAAAGAATTCATTTTTATAATTCTAGTTTTAATTTCAATAATATATATTTAGGTATGAGATTTCATGTATTCAGATAGTTTCATAGGTTGTTCCTGGTGTTTTTTTATATTTTATTATTTTATCTATTATAACATAAACTTATAAGAGGGTATTGTATCTTATGTGTGTGATTTTCATACCCTTAGTACTGGTCAAAAAACCATGGACTTTAATATACATGTTTTTGGATTAATTATTTCCCTTAATTAATTTCTATTAAATAAGGCTAACCTTTGGAGGTATGGGGTCATTAAATTCATGTTTTTTGAATTGGGCCTATAGCAAGTGGGAATGATACTCTTCTGTGGTCAACAATAAACTCTTCCCAGGTTCTTATCACTTAATATCTATCAAAAATGATTTTTCCAAAAATTGGTCATATTAATTCCCATCAAATTCTTTTAAATAATTATTTGGACAATATAATTGAGATCCTATGTAATGAAATACCAATTAAAATCTTAAAGTTCAAAAATAAAACATAAAATCTTATCTTAAATCATTTCATTTATATAACTTTTTTTTATCTGTCATCTTGGGTGATATATTTTTTCTTGAGAAATAAACCCTTCTATGTTCAAAATCATCCCCTAAAACAAATATTTCATGTAAGAAAAAATATAATCAATAATACCATATTTATGAACAAAATTAACCAAATATAACCAATCATTAAGTGACTAAAACCAAATCAAATCAAATTAAATTTCCACAAAATGACTCAGACCATACCCATATAATGGAAGCTTGAATAAATAAAAAAAATTGAACACAATTGGATCATTTTGATCAAGGAATATTCATATTATTTTTATTACTATTTTATTATGTTAGTTTGGATGAGTTTAATTAAATCATTACTATTCATTTTCGATCATTTTGTATCGATCTATCTTGGTTTGGGTGAGTTCAAGTAGAGTTTCAACTCTTTTAGATAATTTGTAAAATTATGATCTGATTTGTATTCTTTTGAAATATTTAAGAATTTAATATTTCATTTTCTTTATGTTTTTCTCAATAGGATTTAGTATTGTTTCTTCTAGTTCAATTAGGGATAATTTTGATTTGTTTTTTTTTGTTTTTTAAACTACTTTGTGTTATTTAATTATAGTTTCTTTATTAAATATTTGTTATGCTGGATTTGATTAATTTTATTAAATTTTACATGTTTTTTTTTATTATTTAGCTCTATATTGTATAGTAAAATACAATATCATTTAGATTGTTTTTTATAAATACCCTTACCATTCTGTATGGAAAAGTTTTCCTTGTTTTTATGTTGATTTAGTTTAATTTTTTAGGTCTTCTTGGTTCAGGTCTATCAGGATAATTTTTTCCCTTTCACGTTCAATTTTACATTGTTATGTTTGTTTTTTGTATTAGGATATTTATGGTTTTCTATGATTGTTTTTAGATAGTTTTATTATATTCCGACTAATTTAGTCTGATTTTATAGTTTAAGGGTTTATATATTCATATTATATGTATTTATTTACCTGTATATATGTTAATATTATTTTCATATAAGTACATGATTATATTGTTTAGATTTTACATGTTTACATGAAAAGAATTTATACATTTACATATTAATATTGGTTACATTTTTAGATTTTCATATGTTAATATCATCTGATGTAATTTTCTTATTTATATGTTAATATTATGTCATAATATTTATACTATATAAAGATAATAATTTAATTATTATATCAAAATGTCAATACTATTTTTCTTTTTAAATTAACATTTAATTATATTATCTATATTAACAAATAAACTTTATTAATATATAAACTATTAGTATATTATTATAATTTACATGTGATAAGAAATTTTTGATAGAATATGGTTACATGGAAATATAAAATGTAAACCTATTATAGTATATATGTTAGTAATGTTTATCTCATTACAAAAGATATATTGATCAACTATATATATATATATTAATATAGTTTAAAAATAAATATTTTTAGTTTAATATAATTTATATTTAAATAAAATTCATATGTTTACAATGTTTATATGTTATTACAGTTCATCTTTTAAGATAAATTTTATGATTATATGATAATATAGCTTACATGATAATATTATCATCTAATATAGTTTTCATTTAAATGTAACTTGGATCAAAATTTTTTTTGTGGTAACATTCAATTTTAGTTTGTTTCTTTTTTGTTTCATTTTTATTTGTTATTTTTCTAAAAATATTATTTTTTTATTATAAACACTTTCGGTCCAGTGGTAAGTTAATTTTGACATGATTTAATTTTGTTCTGTTTGAGTATGTTTTACTTGGATTATATCATTTAATTAATTACATTTTATTTCTATTTAATTCCATTAGGTATAGTTATATTTAGTTTATATTTGTTTGATTTATTCTAATTCTTGATTGGTGATTTCAAATTATATTATAATTTTTGATACAATTAATATAGGTGATAATTTTTTGATCTATTTGGATCACATAATATTATTTTACTTTAATTTGGGATGGGTTAGGTTATTTTTATTTAGGATGGGTCAGTTGTTCCCAGGTATAGTTGATTCATGATTTTTTTTTGGTTTTTTTCATTTCTGTATTCTTTAATTGGAATCAATTTTCTAATTCTTTTTAATTCATGTAAGATGTGTTAGGATTGATTTAGTTTTGTTCAGTTGTATTGTTACTTAAATAAACACTATTTTACACGAAAAATATATAGTTTCTCTCATGATCATTCATAGGTTTTGTCCCTAATTCTTGAATATAATTCATGAAACCCTTGTTTTTATTTCATTATGATGAATCATGAAAAATAAAATTCAAGAATATAAATAAAAAAACATTTAAAACTCATAATAATTTTCAATCAAAACCCATTAAAAAATGAATAATTCATTAAACTCATTACTCTTATTATAGGAAATCATCTCCCAACTTATTGTGACTAGTAAATTATTCAAGTTTTCTATACCTAAAAAACATTTCCCATATCTACCAACACATACATTATATAAATCAATCATATATGATCACTATAACTAAATTAATTTCATCAGTCATGAAGCCATTATATAATTTCCATTGGGAATAATATAGAAACTACTCCACCAATATATTAATTAACATAAAATTTAATTTAATTTTTTTACACATATTTGAATCTTTTCAAAATCCCTATTTTTATCATCAATGTGTATATAGGATATTGGTTTCATGGAAATTAAGAGAGTATTTTTAGAAATAATTTATTTATAAATACTACATTCTCTTCCAATTTTACCATCCATTTTGTTGAAATCATTATACACAAATATAACTTGTGTAAAGATATTCCTTTCTCACAACATGGAAGTAAATATACTCTATATTATAGTTGTACCTTTGATATATATATATATATATATATATATATATATATTAATTATTTGATTTGTCAAATGATCATTTATGAATTTCTACGTTTAATTATTTGTTCATTTTTCTACTTGGTTATGTATACAATTGTTTTATTTGGTAATTTATTCATTTTGGTATTTTTCATCTTCACATTTTATCATTCCTGCATTTATTCATTTTTTATGTTGTCATATGTCCATTTTTTTCATTTGGTAAAATTGAATTAACTATCTAAAATAGTAATTAAATTCAATTAATATAATAAAATATTAAGAAAAAAACAGTATTCCATGATAAAAACTCCTGAAAAAATGTCAAACCTCCCCTTTTAAATTAATTGATTTCAAATTTAAGAAATTGGAAAAGTACCTACCTAAAACACCCATGTCAAAATAAAACTGATAGAACTAAGACAAAATACCATTTAATCTATATATTTCTGACAACTGCTTTAGGGTTAATGTTAAGTAAAATTATTAATGTATTAGAGTCATATTTTTTAATATATTGATTAAAACCAATGGGGTGGAAATTATGTTAATTTTATCATCACCATTATAAAACATAGGTCTTTGTGTAACTATAGTAATGCCGCCATATTTATGTTTTAGATGATATTTCCCATAAAACAACTATTTCTATATTTTTTCCAAAATATATAGGTCATGAGAAGGTTGAAAGTGAACGATGTAAATAAATCTAAATATAAATTCATCAATAAATTTTCCATGTCCCATCATTCAGTAAAATCATATACAATTTATCATAGCAACTCAACCATGTGAGTAACAATCCAATATATATATATATATATATATATTCTCAATAACTCATAATTAGTTATATTTTTATAGATAAGCTGACTATCTGAAATATTTTCTTAATATATTGTCATTTCATTTAACATAACTCCATCAAGTTGTGTTGTCATGGTAATTTCCTGACCAGTTTTAACAAAATTTAGCTATTGACAAACAGTGATTGGAAATCGTGAATCAATGTTTTGGTATTAATAGTCAATGCTCTTATTTCTTCATAGATAGAATCAACATTTAAACACAATACCTAAAATATATATGAATATTAAAATTAAATGAATATTAATTATTTATTTTCAAAAATAAATGTTCGTAACTTCAATTTCAATTTGGTTTTATGATCCCAAACTTTTTGGACATTCCTCATGCATTATACTAGGTACCCTATTAACCATTTTATACAATACCTTTTTTAGATTTTTATTTGGGGTTGTTTCAGGTTAAATTGTAGAAATTCAGAAGCCTAAGGTGTTGTGCATGTTTGGTGCATGGTTATGAAAATCAATTTCATTTTCCCTAAGAAATAGTTTGTCCTATTTTACAAACACATGAGGTGGAGCACGATGGCATATAGTTTGGCCAATCCTTGCACCCTCCCTACCAAAACTGCGATCTCTACGACAGAGGGGGTTTTCATGATTGGTGTATGGTTTGTCAAACTATGCACCCACCTAGGAGTAACCATACACCTTTTATGGAAATTAACACAATTAGGTTGCATGGCTTTCCAAACCATGTTCCCTTACCCGAGAAAGCCTGCACATTGAAAATTAAAGCTAAGAGTTTTTTTAAAAATCCTAAACCCATGGTTTTAACCACTAACCAGCTGACTCATCCCTCAAAACATTCCACCTAATTTGAAATCCGTATATGAAATCTCCAAGGATCTTTGAAACAATATATTAATAAATCAAATATTAGATTAAAGGATCATATCCTCGGTGGTATAAATCTGTTCCCTAATTTGTTTTCTCTCTCTCTATACTCTATTTATTGGTATAAAGGGATGAGTTTTTTTATATTGGAGATATTTTTATATTTGTTTTAATAGATCTTGTTCCTTTGGATCATTATTTTTGGGATTTTTCCTCATCTCTCATTCCTTTGTGAGATTGATCGTTCCACGTCAATTTAGGGATTTCATTTTGGGGAATGTCCGCCAGTGAAATTTGGGTTGGTGGATTAAATTTTAATACATAGTTTTTATTATAATTTTTTTTATTTAATTATGAATTTTCAATTTCCACATGGTTAAATTTTTTTATAAATATAATTAACTAATTTATTTCCATGTGGCTGTGACAACTCTTCGTGTTTCTGTAGGAATCATCAAAAAATTTGAAAAAAACATGGTGGAAACCCATGGGATATAATGATATAACTGAAATGACCAATGATGAATTCTGAATTTTTAATTGATGACATTTTGATTATGGTTTATAATTAGAATTATGAATATTGGTTAAATAATTATTTATGGAAATTGATGATAAGTGGGTTGGGAATGTCAAACCCTGAGATGTAATATTTTTCACTAAGTTATGGGACTAGTAATGAAACTCAAAATATCCATGGGGTTCCAAAGTACCACTCTAGAACCCCAATACATTTATGTATGGAATGTTATCACTAAGTTCTGAGAAAAGGGATACTGCTCCAAATACCAATAGTGTGTCAGACTGCTTCTCTAGGCCCCCATTATTTGAATGTGAAACTTGAATTAAAATATTAATGGAAACCCATGATGTCATGGAAATTGATATCCCTTTGGTTCTTCAGTAAGAATCAGGAATGGTTTGAGGAAATTTTAATTCATCTGTGTTCCATCTTGAACCCTAGGATTTATGTGGTCAATTTAAGAATAAATAAATATGAAAAAAATCACTTTATTTTTTTAAGATTATTCTTCACACAACACTATATAATGTGAAAAAATCAGTGAGTTGGGAGATATCATGGATGAGGGAACAATACATGATGTCAGGACCCACTTTTGGGAGTTGTAAGTGTGTCTTTCCTTTTTAGTTTCCACTTTTCACTTGACATAGATATGGTATGGCATGTCAAAATATTTGATCTTAGTAATTTATCCTTCTTCTCGGAATATCATGTAATATTGTTCTTTATTTGTAATGTATTATTCTAGTTATTTTTTATTATCATTTGGAAATTATTTATTAATTTATGCTACTGAGATACTATGATAAATAGGTAATAGTCTCACCACATGAAATATTAGAACCTTACTTCTTGACTGAAGTCTCTGATGTTCAGGGAGGCATGCCTAAGGTCATGTAACCAACTGTCCTAGGGAAAAAACATTTGGAACTCAGGTTGGAAAGTTACAATGTGGAATCAACTGGTGGTTTTTTTGTATTTATATATTTTATCTTACTCTTTAGGAAGGGTAGTTAGTAGACTCAGATGAATTAGTCCTTGGTCATGAGTTCATTCATGGGTGTAGCTAACTCATATATAGGGGTAACAAAAGTACCTAAGTTGGGATTGATGTTTTTTATGATTTCAATTACAGTAGAATGTTATTTCACTTTGAGTGATGACATTTTTGTTTGATATTATTGTTTTAAGAGTTTTAATCACGTTTCAGTATGAAATTATAATTTATTATACATGCATCGTTCAAGGAACGTAATATTTTTATGTGCCATGTGTCATTTTAGGAATGCACAGAAAAGAAGGTTTTGGGTGAGTTGTTAAAATAAAAATTCTCTTCCTTTATTGTATAATTCAATAGGAATGGTTCGTTATGATAAAGTTAAATGGTTAAAATGAATACAAATGTGGTAATTGGAAATGGTTAGAATGGGTTCAAATTAGAACTATGAGATATGAAAGTGTTTACCCTAGGTTAGTTGTGACTCAGATGGGGGATTATTGAGGGTACTGATAGTACCTCAGTTTTGACCATCTGGTAGGGGATATGGGTTGAATTTTTTATATTTATGTGAATCCATATAACAAAAGTTTCATAATGGTATTCTATGTATCTTATTAGTTTTATTTGACATTGTAGATATTTTTCTATATGATTTCACTTGTTGATAGGATGATATGAGGACATGGTTGGAAATGAACATCCAATAGTGGAACCAGAAGCCCTAATAGTTCTAAGAGAAGAACTAGGAGCATAGTTCCGTGATAAATTTTCTTTCTTTATATTTTTTATTATAAGATAGCTACTGTGGGATGGGAAAAATATGTATGACTTGACACGAGAGTTTCTATTTCAGTACCCTCTGAATTTCACCTGAGAAGGTGGACCTGCGATAGATGAGTTCTATATTCATTTTATCCAGAGGATTATTGACCATTTAGAGATTCATTATAATAAAAAATTCATGTAATATACTTATATGTTATGTGATAATGATAAGAGTTGGTGGGACATTCATACTCATGATTTACAACTCGAGAAAATGATATATATGGACTTTATGGGGATGTTCTAAGAATATTATTACCCTGGGATGCTTAGGAATGAAATGGTAGTATACTTTATAATTTCTAACCAGAATAGTATGTATGTTATAGTCCATGATGGTGGATTCAAAGATTTATAGTTCTTTTTTCTAGTGTTGATACCTAATGAGGCTACTATGGAGTGTTTTTTCAAGATGAAATTAACAACGTAATTAGATCCAAGTATAACTCCCATTGGATGAATATTTTTTTTCAAAAAGTTGTTAATCAATATCTCATTTACTAGGGTAACCTAGAGGAGGATTCAGGTGGAATACAATTGGTTTTTACTTGATGATTAGGAGGTACATATTTCGAGAGAAGGAAACATTTTTATGATAATGACAACCAAGTAAATAGCCATTAGAGTGGCTAGGGGGGATCAGTTACTCAGAGTTGTAACCAAATAAACTAAAACTAGTTTAGTAGGTCAATGCATATTCATGTCTAGTGTATATGGACCCAGGTTGGGTTTCTATATTATGTTAAGATGATTCTATTAAGAGGTATGGTTGGAACCCTCAACCAACGAGTTGTGATGAAGGAACCAAGTCGAATCTGAGTTCTAGAAGTGGGTATTCTTCCCCACATCAGGTTGTCTATTGGAGTTCCTATAGATATGGTAGTTGGGGAAGTGGACATGGTTTTATAGGGAAAGAGCACCCATATAATAAGGGTGGTGTAGCTTAGTGGAATCATACTACAACATAGGGAAGAGGGGAAGGATAGTTTCATGTAGTGTAGCATGCACTTGTGGATTGTGATTTTGGGACATAGAGAGTCATAGGTACTAATATAGTAGATTCAATGATTTATATTGGCTTATTTGATATAGGATCCTCAAAATTTCTTATATTTACTCAACTCATTAGTGGTTTGAGTCTAACAATTGGGTTTTCACTGTGGTTATGATGATTTATGCATAGAAGGGTGTGCGGTTGAGGGGCATCTGTTTATGCTAGGGGTGTTCTGTCAAGGATGGGAAGTATCATTTTCTATTAGATATTTCTAAATGTTAGGATTTTAATTTATTTTGGTTATTTAATAGTTAGTATTGTATCAAGACTACATAAATCATTACCATAGGAGACTGACCTTTAAATCCCATGATGGTAACAATATTGTTCGTCACATATAGTGGGAAATCAATCTAGACCATGCGGGTCATACTCATCACCAATTGGGGGATCTTACTACCTTGGTTTCAATTATTTTTTAGAATATTGTCTGGGAAGAATGATTTATTTTCAACCATAGTGGACTAGTTTTAGGATTTGTTTTTGATGATTGTAAAGGATACCACTAGAGATGGATGTTGAGTTTAAAATTGAGCTCATTCCTAAAACTAATACAGTTTCTATTCCACCATATAAAATAAATCCAAATGAAATTAAAGAGATCAATACTCATCTAGAATAGTTGATGGATAAGGGATTTTTACATCCCGATACATTTCTTAGGGGTTGTTGAATTTTGTTTTCAAAGAAGGATAAAAGGAAATTGTGTTTATGTGTAGATTATCGGAAGTTATACAAGATGAAACTGAAGAGATGGTATTCTCTCCCATATTTCAAGGCTCTATTTGATCAATTGATAGGATATTCAGTTTTATCCAAGATTTAATAATGATTAGGGAACCATTAGTTGAGAGTTAGACCATCTAAAATAGCTGGGACTTCTTTTAGAATAAAGTATAAATTATTTGAGATTGTTTTGATGTCATTTTTATTGAAAATAAAATTGATTTGTTTATAGAATGTATGAACTGAATATTTTACCCATATTCGGATCAGATTGCAGTTGCTTTTTTGTATGAAATATTAGTGTACCCCAAGGCTCCTGAAAATATTTCACAACATCATGACATCAACCAGAGTGCACGGAGAGGGTATCAACTATACTCCAAGATATCTATGTTTCAATTATGGATTGACCGAGTAAATTTCAGGGGTCACATCATCTCTAAGGAAGGTATTTTAGTGGACCCAAATAAGAGATAAACAGTGGCTATTTTGGAGTAACTATGAATGTTCTTGATATCTGAATATATATAGGGTTATCAGGTTATTTTCAGAGTTTTATCTAGGAATTTTACCTCATGGAATCACCACTTTTAGGATTGACCAATAAAGGGATCATGTTTGAGTGGTCTAGATATTATTCGAAAACATTCCATGAGTGGAAGAATAATTTTAACACCAAATAAATTTTGATCCTACCCATGATCTGTGAGGAGTATACCTTGTTTTTTTTACACTTCTGAGATAATAACTGGAGTAGTGTTGATGTAAGGAGATCATTTTTTGGGGTATGGGTCATGGAAGTTAAGTCCATATAAATGAAATAACCCTATTCATGACCATGTGTTAGCTTTCATGGATTTTTTCTTAATTTTTTGATGACATTGTTTTTTGGGTGAAAATTTTAATGTATATAACGATCAAAGTATCTTAAAGTATATCTTCTTGTAGTGATATTTGATTCAATAGAAGTATAGATGAGTTTATTATATGAATTATATTTAATTTTATATAGTATATATTTTTGGGAAAGTGAAAAGTGTGGACGATTCTTTACATACAATGACACAAACTCAAGAAGTTCAAGAGTCTATTTTTTATTGGAAGGTGACAAATTTTCTAGATGAGAAACATATTGTGGATTTAGAGGGAATGGATAAGATGACCCTCATACTAGTGTTAGTCGATTCCACACTTTGACCCAAATATAAGATAGGTAGTATGATGATCTTGAATATTTAGCTTTGAGGGAAATCCTTTATGGTGTGGAGTCACCTTCAGTTCAGACTATAGATGAGGATGAGATCATTTATGTCTAGAATTATGTTTTTATGCCTATTACTGTGTGTGGAGATATATTTTAAGAGTTTTTTTCCTTAAAGTGGGTGGCGCGTGCTGGTTCTACCAAAATTTATTGTGACCTTCATCGATTTTATTGCTGGCTAGGAATGAAAATGGAGTTTGTAGGTTTCATATCAGATGGTACACATATTCGCAGTTCAAGGAAAAGCATCAATGACACGATGGTTTTATATATCCATTTTACATTATATAATAAATGTGGGATGATGTTACCCTGGAATTAGTAGTGGGACATCTGAGTAATATCGAGAATAATGATTTTATATCTTTTTTTATGAACTGATTGAAGAATGTATGCCAATTCTTACCTATCTGGGATACCATTACCATGGATCATTTGGGGGATATATACATTCAAGAGATAGTCTATTTTCATGGGACATAGAGGAGTATAGTTCTAGATCAAAACCCACACTTTACTACATGACATTGGGAAGGATTATAGAAGGTGTTGGGTACCTAGGTATTTTTTAGTATGGATTTCCACCTCCAAATAGATGATTAGTCACGATGTACTATAGTGGTATTGGATGATATTATACAGGTGTGTGTTATATAATTTGTTTTATCTTGGGTGAATAACATGCTTCTCATTGAGTTCACCTATAGAAACAGTTACCATGATACTATTCAGATGGCACCATATATGGCTCTTTATAGTTGGCCTTGCAGATCACCTCAATGCTAGATGGAGGTAGGTGATTTTGAGTTGTTTGGTCTAGGTCTCCTAAAGGATACATTGATGAAGGGCTATTTGATTCATAAATTTATGGTTATAGATTAGATTAAGAGTAATTAATATGTTGACCGGCATCATACACCCCTTAGGGTTATAATTTTTGATTGTGTATTCCTTCGAGTGTGGTCCAAATTTGTTCACCATTGGATATAGAGGCACGACATGTTGGTAACCATGTTTTTTAGACCTTTTGAGATTATGGAGAGGATCTGACTGATGCCTTACTAATTATCTCTTCCACGAAGTTATAGTATTATGTGTGATGTCTTTCGTGGGTAAAAAATTAATCAATATCACCTTAACCCTTCACATGTGGTAAATGTCAATGAAATTGAACATGATGTTGATGCATCCTTTGATGAGAATATGTTTCATGTCATAGATTGTAGTTTGAAAGTGTGGCAGGGAAAGACCATATTGATAGTCATAGTTTGGTGGAATCATGAACATATTCAATAAAAAATATTGGAGGGGGAAGAAGATAAGAAGACTCCATGGATCGACATTTTTAAAATTGAATCGTACATATTCATGGGATTATATTTAATGGTGAGATGTTATAGTCAGAGGAGATTTCAATATTCTCACCTTACTAAAGATTCCTTCGGCATGTTTTTTGGAACTTTTTTACCCACTTTTTGGTTATATCTTGGTTTAGTTTTTAATTAGGGTAGTTTTAAGTGTAATTGGATAAATTTGGAATCTCAAGTTGTTATGAATGGTTAGTGAATGGTTCGTGGGAATTCTATAGTTTTCACTAGGAAACCGTGATACCTATTTTGACGAAATGTGAGGTGGAACACGATTGGTGGATAGTTTGGGAAAGCTATGCAGCCTCCCTACCAAAACCATAAACCATGACGTAGAGGGTTTTTTCATGGTCATAACATGAGTTTTCAAATGTGTTCCCTCATAGGAGTAGTTTTGCAGAACCTAAAGAGAGGTTCATGGTTAGGGTGCATAGTTTAGAAAATATTACACCGCATCCCAATAACCTGTTCATATGAGAAATTAAATCCCTGATTTTTTTAAAAAATATTCTATAACCCCCTATTTTGACCCCTAATCACCTGATCCCTTATTTAAATACATTTTATCTGATTTTTAAGCTCCCATGAGGATTCAATGGCTCATCAAAACACTTTCTTGACGATTCGAAGATCAGATTGAAGGATTGTCTCGTCTATGGTAAGAAATATATCACCTCACTAGTTTCATCTCCCTTATCTTTCATTTTCTTGATCAATAGTGATGAGTTATACACCATTGGAGACGATTTAGATCTATGTTTTAATGGATAATTTTACTTTGGACCTTGATCTTATGTAATGTTTGTATATCTCTCATGTCTTTATGAGATTGGTCATTTTACACCACTTTGGGTGTTTCAGTCTTGAGAACGTCCATCCACAACCTTGTAGTAGGTGGTATTATTGAATCTTCTATAGTCTTTATAAAATTTTTTTTATATAATTCTGAAATTTAAATTTTCACATTAGGAAGTTACATTCTAAATCAAATTAATTGATTGATTCTCTTTTGATTGTGAAAATACTTCCCAGGTTCTGTAGGGCCCGTTTTCGAATTTGAAACTCGAGATAGTGGAAACCCATGGGGGTGTTGATATAATCACAATGAATTACTATGATTTATGTATGGTTAATTTATAAGATTGTGAATAGGGTTTATCATTGGAATTATTAAATTTTATTAAATAATGGGTTGTCAAAGTGGATGAAAAATGGGATGGTAATGTGAAACCATGAGATGTGATATTTCTGACTAAGTCATGGGATATGGACTATTGCATAAAATACTCAAGGGGTGTTATTCTATCACTCTATTCCCGCAATATATATATATATATATATATATATATATATGTTTGTGTGTGTATTTCATTTGATCATTGAGTTGTGGGATATCGACAGCTGCTCTAAATACCTACGAGGTCCCATACTACTACTCTAGGTAACCATTATTTGAATGTAAAATTGGAATTAAATGATTAATGGAAAACCGTGATGTAATGGAATTTTTTATCCCATTAGAAGATGGTTAAGACGTTGGAAAGGGAAATATCATTTATTATTGGTTTGGTTTTTATAATAAACCCAAGGATTTGTGTGCTGAAATAAATAATAATCAAATGTTAAAAAATATTTAATTTTTCATTTTTATATTATTCTCTAAACAAATGCATACATTTTTATGGACTAGATATTGATTTATATACCATTAATGGTGTCCTGTTGGGTTTCACTCACACCCCAATTAGAATTCATGATCAGTAGCCAAATCGACTTCATGTTTTTAGTTTAGGATAAGGGAAAGAGCCATATGTCAGATGGATTAGTATGGATTAAGCCTCAATAAGGGAACCAAATGTGATGTCATGACATATTTGGGCTATTTTTAAAGAATTGTTAAATTTTAATTTTCATTTGACAGTTGAAAATTATATTGCATGACATGTCTACAGCTTTAGTTCATATTCATTTATCCATGTTTTGATATTACCATGTGATGATGGCCCTTATTGGTTATGTAATTTTCTGGTTATGTTTTATTATCATTTGGTTTTTTTGTGATACTTTGATAAAGAAGGTATATTCACCCCACCTGATATATTAGACCCTCACTGTGAGTTGGAATACTCTGAAAAATGGTTAGGGGTTTCCGTTGTCACATAACCAACCGGCTCAGAGCACTAATATGTGGAACTGAGTCTAGAATTTAAACAAGTATTAAACCCATTGATAAACAAATTCCATTTTATTTCAATGGTAATTAATGATGAATTATTATTATTATTATTTTGTTTTCCGCAAAAAATATAGTAAAGTTTTACCTATATGTAAAATAATACAATATGGGAAAACATATATATGTTTAAATTACTTAGTTAATGTCATCGTCCAATAGTCTATAGTTAAAAAAGACCATGGGATTTTCAATCCACCTCTTTTCAAGGATTATTCTATCCAATTTATATGATACTAGAAATCCCCCAATTTGGGAACCTGATGGAAAATTGGGCCTAATATTCTTATAGTTATCATCTTCATTTATCTTTGGCTAAGTATATATCATTATCACATCAACTAAATACATTTTGAATAAATACATACATTATTGATCCAAATAACCTTTCATAATAGAACTTTATAGATGATTCCTATCATTGAAATAAGACTTCATTGTGTAATTATTTATTATATATCTATAAATATATTAAAAATAAATTTTCCCCCAGAATTATTTCTTTTGAAATATGAACATTTATATGTATCATGAAAGTGAAAAGTGACAGAGGTAAACTATTCCCAATTTAAATAATTAATTAATGGTTACACTTACTATATTTATTCAAATAATTACTGATAATCCTATTTTTAGGAATTTATCCTTATGAATGTTATAATTGAATTACTATCACCATAAAATTATTGAATATTAAACAATATATTTCTACGAGAATCAATTCATGATGAATGATGATACAGTCATGAGTTTTAAAATATTTCAATTTCACCTATCTTCAAATTAATTTTTTGATATATAGCTTTAATAACCATACAAAAAATTTATAGTATGTTGCACTTGTTGAATTGTTTTCTTCATTTTTTCAGGATAATATGAAATATTCTAGTTATTTTTGTTGATACACATAGTATACATTGGTGATCTGATACCCCGATCCAATAATTCTCACTATGATTTTAAATTAGTAATGGTCTTACCTTTGAAATTTAAAAGTATTGAAAACAAATTTTCATATAAAATAGTCTCAATGTGAATTATGTATAAACAATGATGAAATTTAATTTTTTGGTCAATAACAAAAATCAAAGGTGATATTTTTATTCCTCTAATAACAATTATATTTAGCAAAATAATTCCTCCTATTTATATATATATTCTTATATTTCCTATATTGAATGAAAAAATATTAAATTTCATTATGAATATTTATTTTTTGACATAAAATACATGGTATTATTAGTGTCAACTGTATTTTAAAACCTTCAATATTTTTTTCTATACAGATGATTGGTTCAAAATAATCATTTATGTACCCTGAAATATAAACAATGATGATATTTTACCATTATAAATCATATATTCTTATTAAAAATAAGATATGATCATTTAACCTTTGTTCTTTAACAGTAAAAAATTCTTAAACAAGAAATTCATATATCATATACATATGAACATCAAAAATGTGAAATAATTATTTTGAAGAAGAATCGTATGTGAACACACTCATATTACATCTTTACCTATTTTATAAATTTTTCCAGTATAGATATATATATCATTCATAGGAACATAATGTCTAGATTTGAGTATACTTAAGATAGTAAATAATTATATTTATAAAAACCCATGTGGTAAGGTTGAATTTTTTATTCAAAAGATGCCTTCTTTTATATGAATTATGAACATGACCAAATAGATTAAAAACATAAAATGATATAATGAGCATGACATTATAAACCTCAACTGAATAATTCATATTTCTGATATAAATTTTACGCGATGATAATCCATATTTATAATGAAACAACTCACCATTTTCATTAATTCTATCAATATCAAGAAATAACATATAATTTTATTATTTCCCCAAACATGAATATATTTTGAAGATAATAAATAAATAAGTATTTCCCCCTTAACTATAGTGGACCAGAATATGGGTTTCATTATAATAATTTAAGAACATGGTTTCTTCCCTAAAAAAGATTCAATATTTTATGGAAATGTGATCTTTATTAGTTGAAAATACAATATAATAAACTAAAGTCACTATCATAAATTCATTTGATTGAATATCTGCATCATTGGGATGTATTTATATCATGATTTTAAAGAGGCAATCAATATAGATATTAAAAAATACATATAAAAATTTCCCATGATAAAAAAACATTATAAAATATTGATTTTAAATTTTAACACAAGTTTTATTTATAATATTCTTTGGATCATTAATTATTTATTTCACCCTCTAATCATTAAAATTTTCATTTGTTTCATCATGTGTAAAGTTAACGTTGTTTTCTGGCATTAGTATCCATTTTTCTCAAGAAGATGAATAAATAGATATCAATCAAATATCAAATTCTCTATTCCATTCCTTTATTTAGATCATGAACAGTCTGAGATTTAAATTTCTCTCCATTTTGAAAATAAATAATATCCCTTTTTGAAAACCAATTTTTTTATATTGTAGCTATCTTTTTCAATAATTAAAAATATTATTATTAAAAATTTAATACAATGTAATTATTTAAGTCCTCCAGAAAAAGTATTACTGACTCTATTTATTTATTCCAATTTATTTTGAAACTTGATTGATATTTGACAAGTATCATAAATCCACCCTCTACCCAATCTATTAGAAAGAGTATTTTTTTCATTATAATAAATGTAATTAAAATTAATTTGAAAATCCATGATAGCCATATATATTTTTAATACATATCCAGAAAAAAAAGTAATCCCATAACTCAATAAATGTGTTTTTATAACAAAAAACATTTTTTAAAAAAGGGAACTATTCTACACTATATAAAAAGATCTATCATTGATTCATTAGTATTTATTATTGAAAATATCATAGTTGAATCATGGAATAAATAAGTATAATATATTTATTGAACATAACGAATAAGATATTCCAAGTACCAATTTCTATATGAATGTCATCAAATCATACTTTTAGATTTCCAAATAAGGAAATGAAATAGCATATTATATAATTTATTAATATTTTAAGAGACCCAAAAAAATTATAAAACATGAAATTACTAAAATCAAATATATACTATTCCCATTCAAATGAAAACATATGTTTGGTATTAAGAAAGAAGCAAGGTAATATAATAAAAAAAATTAATGTTCTTAATTCATATAAGTTTTCAATGTATTAACACAAAATATTGGAAAAATGTATTTAAGAAAATAAAATGTATCCATGGGGGAAATTTTTATTATGCATTGAACCCTTTCCACATAATAAATCTTGAATTAATAAAAAATATGTTTATTTATTAAAATATAGATAAGAATATAATTATGAGTTTGAAATGATAAATATTATTGAATTATTAAAAAGTAATAAAAAGTCCAAGAATATATGTTTTCAAGAAATAATATGTTTTACAATACAGGTGTGGTTAAAAACTATCCCATAAGTGGACTATTTAATAAATTGAGCACAATTAATATTTTTTCAATTTAATATTTGGTTTCAAAAAATCATACACAACCAATATACATAAGAAATAAAAATAATATTTATAATATATAACTTTGGTTCAAAAACCTATTTTATACTAATATTTTTCCAAATTAAATGAAACTATTATAAAAAAAGTCAATTTTGGTTTAAAAAAATCAATTCATTCTTAAATAATGTATTAAAGATAGAATACAATAAATATAATATCCTGACATCCTTTTATAAAAAAAGTACGTTTCATAAATTATCCAAGTATTGAAGTGGGACAACCACAAATCAAATCAATAAATTCCCCCTCATTGTATGATATAAGCACATGTACATTTCCTTAATAGTAACAATCATGTATTCATAAACATGTGTAACTTTATTATCAATTCATATAGCATAATATATTGACTTTCTTTAGTGAGTTAAATCATATAGCCATGCCATTAGAATCATATAAAAATATTTAAAACCAACATAGAAATATATCATGTTTTATGGAAAGTGGTATATAAAATAATTTCAAAATCTTAATGACATTTTGTTGATTCTAAAATTATAAAATTAAGGAAAAAAATTCTATTAATAAAAAAACTTTTGAAACCAATTAAAAAATTATTATAACACATTAATTGTAATAACAAAAAATACCTAATCATAATGAATTATAAAATTTCTGTTAATATTCAATAAAAAATATTTTATGTAATTTGATTTTAGTTATGTATTTTTTTCAAAATTTATTAAAATAAAAAATCAATATTTTTTTTAAAAAAAATTGTTTTGAAGACTCTTCTCAAAAAATTATAAATCCAATTATTCCCAATGTTTTTATATTATATATTATAGGAAATAAGATTGGATGATGTTTTTAAACCCCAAAAATAATAAAATCCCGCTATGATTGTGAAACATCAAAACCTATCCCCCTATAAAAATCAGGGGATTGAAAATTAATAAATAATATAACAAAATAAGGTAGAATGTATAAAGGAACAATATACCTCAGATATTTCACACATAAAATTATTAAAAATGCTTAAAAATACAAGAATAATGTGAGAAAGATAGGTGTAGGGGAAAATTAAATTGGGAAATTGATAATTTGGGAATGGGTTGGGGAGTTTTTTTGTTAAGCAGTGTACTCTATATAAACAGTTACTAAAATAATGGTTATATGATACTAACATGATAGGAACTATTTCAATAGTTTTTTAAAATAATTGGTATAAGTATACTGATACCAATTTTTTCTATAATATACTTGTATAATATGGAGTTATAATCTGTCTATATCAAATATTTCTTGAATGAATTGTTATAATATACCAATAAAATTATTTTTAACCAACCATTGTTGTAACTCTACTGGTTAATGCTATAATTCTAGTAGTTCCATTAGTGATATGGGAACCTTATGAGACTTATTTTTTTCTTGAGATGGAAATATTAGATTTTATAATTAGGATATATTTGATGGTGAAGTCCAAGGACATTGTTGACTAATATGAGTCAAATATTTCCTTTACATCACCTAATGGGAGAGTTTACAATTTTCAATAGAGGTTGGCCATTAATGCTAGTTGGGAATGACCATTCATTAAATTCATTAAGTAATTAATTTTTAATTTAGTTTAGTTATTTTTTGGATTTGTAAATTCTAGGGATTTGTTTTACTTTCTAATTATAGTGAATGATTTCTTTGGCATGTTTCAAGAAGACTTCTTGGGGATTTTAGATGAATGGGATTTTTATTTTTCCATTAAATATTTAATACGAATTCATTTTACCTACTTTATATTGTAACATATGTATCTTATAGAGTTTCAAGTAGCTAATATTAATTAATATTATTTTTATCATATATGATTTATTGGACCAAATATTTCACCCTGGGAAACAACAACTCCATTTTTCTAGATAGACTACGATAAATTGTGGTTTTGTATTCACTAAAAAATGATAAATCATGTAAATTTATTAATAAATATCCTATACATCATTTTAAATATTTATTTTCATAATTTATTGGTCGTATGTGTTTTTTGACAATTGATTTTTGAATGAGGTATCACAAACAGAGGGGTAAGGGAACATATATTTGGAAGGAAAAAGTTTATAATTGGTATAAGTTTTATGAGTTCTAATAAATACTATTTGGGTTTAGTAATGCTTATGTTTTTTATGTTTATAAGGAATAATACTTTTCAATAGTAACATGAATGATTGACCTTTAGTTTTGTGGATAAAATTTTGTTTTATTGAAGTTCAAATGTGGTCCATGGGAAGAATTCAAGTACAGCAATAGAGATATTCTATGAGTATTAGATATATTGTATGTTGTCCAAATTATTGTCTTTTATATAGAAAATTAATTTCATTGGTAACATGGGAAGTTCTCCTAATTTAATATAAATAATATCTTGGAAATGATTCCTTTGGAGTTACCCATTATTATCTTTGAGATATATATTTTCATTAGTTTCTAAGAAAGTACAGATGATTCATCTAATAATTTTAATAGTTATTGTCTATGATGAAGGAATTGAATCACAAGGGAGTAATGTTTTTTGAAGGAGAATTTCATAAGTTCAATTGATGAGATGAAAAAGTAGTAGAAACTACATTTTTTTATCATTCCAGAATTTAGTGAAGGGATATTCATGTGACATATTGAATCTTACACCAGACTAGGGTGTGTTATCTAAAAAGGTTTAATGATATTTGTCTATGTCTTGAGTAATTTATGAGCACATGGGAGGTAATATTCTATAAATTATTTATATACAATGAATATTTTCAATTTCATTAAGTATTAGAGATATCATCTATATAGTTAGATGTTCACAATGTGTAAGGATTATGAGAATCTAATGTACACATTCTACTAGTGGGATTTGAGCTTATGTAATTGAGGGTGGGTGTTGTATATTCATGCCTTTAATTTTTTATTTTCCTATACACAAGGTAATGGTATTTTTTTGAAAAATATCTTGATCGATAAATCTCATGTGGTGAAATAATAAGAGGATTCATGGAAGTTAATGGTCTTGATGGAGAGTTTCTATTTTGAAGCTTATTAACAGAGAATTGGTATGATGTTAGATCATAATGATATCACTTGTAAAAAATTACTAATTAAAGTAGGGATAAAAGATCAATGTTTAATATAAGAATACAATACACTCCTTAAATTAATGGTATAACATGTAATAATGGCCTATAGTTTCCGAATCGGTGGAATATATTTGGAATCTACTTGTGGTTCCTTTAGGATCTATAAAGGATGATATAGGTGAATTACATAACAACAGTTAGGTAATTCATCCTAAAGTGTCAATGATGTATCATGTAATAGGATATATTTTCTAGTTTATAAGGATAAAGATGTATATATCTGAATATTTCTTATGATAATTGACCTATTAATAGCCGATGGTAGAACATCCTTGACTTATGATGCTTTTAAAACCTTTTCCTATGTTGATGAAGTAACAGGAAAATATGATGATGGATTTTTTGATTGGTTTCTTTAAATTGTCATGGAAGCATGATGTGATATGGGTGATTATATATTTTCTGAAAATATTTTATCATTTATTACACATTCATTTAACAATCTCTATTATGGTTTAGACCTAATTATATATTTATGGGTTCATTTAGGATTTATATAATTCTTTAATCTATAAAGTTAGATAGAAATAAATGTTTTTATTTGAGATTTTTTTATAGTTTGAAGAAGGTGATGGGTTCTCAAAGGAAGATGAGTAGGTCAGATCATCCTTAAATGAGAATACAGATAGAATATAAAATATATTCATTGAAAGACCTTACCCAAGATATTTTGTTGTCTTTTTGTGATTATAGTATGATCCTATGTATCTAGTTTAGTTCATCTACACCAAAAACATCCAGCATGATGTATCGAATTTGATGGATCTATTCAAATTATTGTAATGGAGACTATGAAGGTCATCATTATATTAGGTATAATCATGGGGGATAAATATACTGGGTTCTATATTGGAATAAGATATGATAAATCAGTTTTAATTAATACTTAATAGACAGTTGAGAACTCAAATAGAACCAAATTCATATTTTTATCATCATCAGTGGCCATTAGAGTTTTTTGGTTGGGGGTAAATTCTAATTTTGAGTATCAAAATGATTGGGGAACATATAAATTATGAGGTAATTAAATTTGGAACCCATGACTATTGGTTCTTTTGAGGTTATCGAGTAAATCAAAGACGTGGCTTATATTTTGGAGTTACCACCTAAGTATGCTATAATGAAAAATGGGTTCATTTTCTCTTATATTTGGATAATAACAAATTTATCCACCTCATTTTCTTTCTTATGATAAAATTTATTTTTAGGTGAATAAAACCATTATATAAGAGTGGGTGGGGATATTAGATAGTTTGATGAAGATCTTGAGTGCATGGATTATTCAATTTATAAGAGTGCAGTGGAAACATGGTGTCATTAAAGAAGAGTCATGTGAGATAGAATCTCATATGTGAAAGCAATGAAAATCATTATAATGACCTCAACCCCATTAACTCATAGTTAGTGTCAACTTTATTACATTTTAATTGGGAATACGGAATCAAATCCTGAAGTACCAAATAGTTTAGTTGTCTAGGTAATGTAGATACATTCATGATTCCCCTATTATATTTGAAAAAATAATTATAACATAATTTTTTCAAGAAGAACATTATTCCTTCTAGAGTATCCAGGATTATAAATCAGAGTACACTACCTAGATTATAGTGAATGGAAACTAATAGGTGTGTGCTCAAATTCTCTATAAGGGTTATCTTCGACATAATCTATCATTAATCAATATGCATAATAATCATGGTATGGTAAATAATTGAACACACATGACATTTAAATAAAATTTCTATTATGACAGGAAAACACGGAATCAATAATTAATGATAAAAAAATGCAAATATATTCCAATAAATCAATTACATGTCTATTATAGCTGGATAAAAAATCATCATTATGGAAAGTTAAATAACTAAAAATTTCCATTTAATAAATAAACTATGAATTAAATTCATAATTATATAATATTATTTTAAAAATATCTTGGATAATAAAAACTAAATTAGCAATAAAAATGGTTAATTATTGGTTTTCATGATATTTATAATCATGATACCTCTACTATCAATACCTTTCTCAATATTGTTTAAAACTGATTGGTAGATGTACTATAGAAACCCATTTAACTATGTATATCCATTAAATTCATCTAATGATTCTACAGATGCATCAAGGGGATGTCTATAACTAAACCACACATGTCTCTTCATGTCTAAATCATTCCTCAGATTTAAAATAATCTATATAATTCATGAACAATATACCTGGTCAATAAATATCCATATTCAGTAAATAATACATATTTTTAAACATTTCCCAAGGAAATAAAATTACATTCTAATAAATAAAATATATAGAGAAATTATACATGTTTCAATAAATAAGTATATCCATGATCAATAATATGGATATTTAGATTAATTTAATATCCAATGGTCAGAGGAAAGTGGATATTTCAAGGGAATGTTAATGACTAAAAAATGAATCAATAAAGTAAATCCCAATACTTTATTTAGTCAAAATTATCAAAAACCATAAATAGAAGGATTAAGGTTGGTATCAATACAAAATAACCCAAGTATAGTATAACTAAAGCAATGTTTTTTATAATTCTTAAATTAATATTCCATAAAAAGATCATTGAAAATATATTGGGGAAAATATGCTTATAATTTTGAAAATAAATATTTAAAAATAAAAATTTCCTTAATATTAATATATAATATTTTAAAATTTTAAATCAATCCTCAAGGAAATGAAAGGAAATCATTGAAGGAAATTGCACATATTCCATATAAGTTAACGAATCTGTTCCGAATTTGGGAAAAAGTGTAAAAACCTCATCATTCAGAAATTTAAAAAAATATTATTTTTTAAAAATATAATAAAATGTAAAATATAGGTAAAATTTTATGGAATAAATAATTTTTACAATATTAATTTTTTTACTACATTTTCTAAAAACATGGATTTGAAAAACAAAATTATATAAACCGTAGAGAGAAAAGAATTCAAGTTTTATTTAAATTTTTTTAAATCATTTTAAGCACTAATGAGTAAAAAAATTTATTTTTACTTGAAAATATCATTAGTAACAATTGTAGAATGAAATTTAAGGGTTTTATAAGATAATGATCTAGAAACTTTCATCAATGGAAATTCAAGCATAGACAATGCAAATGATAATGAAACTGTGAAATAAACCCTTAAAATTATCTTAATGTTGAAGTGGGAAATAACCTATGAATATTTTATGAGTATCCAATTTAAATTCACTTAAAACAATTGAAAATAAAAAATTTATAGTCAAAACTCATTGCACACATAATCTAAAAATATTACTAACAGTGGAGAAGTATTATAATCCAATAAATGGAAATTGAGTTATGAGATTCTTTACAATAAGGTAAATTTTTAGTGAAATATCTTTTCATGAAATAATTAAAATTAAATCTTAAACTGTCATTATATATTAATGAATTATTAAATTACATGTAAAAGGGGGATTATATACACCATATAAAAAAATATGTGTATACCATTATAGTATTCCTCAGTGAAATGAAATTGACATGAAATACCATACCACTTGGTAACATTAAAGTAAAATAACCTTGGATGAAATAATTCAAATACAACTAATTATAAGTGATTCATTACATTACATATAAAATCGATAGTATGTACACCATAAAAATAAAATTTGGTTCACACTAATAAAATATGCCTCAATGAAGGGAAATTAAGACGATGTCCTTAACCACATAATTCTTTTCTGTTGAACATGATTTATCCTCTAGTATAATGGTTTTCATCATGTTATTAATTTACAAAAGAGCCATATTCATATTTATAATATCATATATAACCCTCTTATAACATTTTAACACCTGATTGTTAATAATATTTCAATATTTATAGTTTCCGATGTTAATTGGTTTTCTCCCTCATGCATGTTCTGTTATGAAAGTTTCGATTAGCGAGAATATTTTATAGTTCCATAATATCCAGAGTGATATTAATGTTATTAATATCAATTTTTTAATATATAAATCTTTAAAATCATTATTTAAATTGAACAAGGAGAATGGATCACATTGCTTTGTGGGGACGGTAGGCTATATTCATGCTCGATTGATGTTATCATTTCCTTAATGAGTGAAATTTTAGATAAGTAGTTGATATATTAATTTTAAATAAAAAATTTACTTTTATATATAAAACATATTTTCATTAAATATATCTTTGTTACATTTCATGTGATCTGAAGTTGAAAAATGAATCACATGCCTTCATAATGTTGTAGTCCATCATACACATGAGAGATGATATCGTAATTTAAAACGAATGGAACAGAAGAGTTTATATATGATATTAAAATTATATAAGTATAATAATATTATAAATTTCTTATTAATGTTGTATATGAATAAATATATCAATCCATGCATTGTTATGGGGGAAAATTAATTATATCTGCTGGTGAGCTGGTAGTCCGCTGTACCCACAATCTATGGTTTCATTTCTCATTTTATTGAAGAGGTGATAGATATATGTAAAGAGATTTACATAATAAAATGTTATTATATCAATGATATTAATGTTATTATATTGGAATGTTTTAATAATTTTTTAATATGTGAAAGAATAATCAAAAATAAAAACACTTGTTTAAAAACGGTACATCATTTTCAGAAAACATCTTTAGGTTTGAACAGAAATCCTTCATATGTTGTATTTCTAATCAAACAATGGGATATAAAATGTCATTAGTGAATTAAAAGAGTTATTTGTGTAGGTATTGGATAAAAAATGGTTCTATATGGGAAAAGAGTAGTAGATAGTGGGTTACCATTTATAAGGGAGGTGAGTGTCCCACATAAAATCATTAAAAAAACAAGCTTTACTCGTATTTTTCACCAAAAAAAGGATATAAAATTGACCATTATCTATCCTCGAAAATATATGGTCTATATATTTAATTCAAATGTGTTTTGGACATGTTTTGTGTACTTTTTAATCCATATATTTTTTTAAACCACAGTTATCATGTTTTTAAACTATATTCGATATATAATTTTTTCAATTTTTACTATTAAATACTTTAATATATTTATTTGAACTTTTAGATAATATAATTTTTTTAATTCCAAATATGAGATCAAATTTCACAAAATTTAACTTCTAAAAGTGGTAGAATGTGTAACATCCCTCTCTTCCTTATTTGATTATAGAATGATGGGCATGCTACAAGGATGTAGGTGACATCCCCAAGACACCAAAGGCTAGTAGTAAATACCAAGGTCTCTAAGAACATTTTGGTGATGGTTTTCTGTTTGAGAGATAAAACATCCAAACCATAAGAAAAATAAAAAATGAACCTTTAAATGATGCATGATTCCAAAATAAAACTCAATACATAACCAAACCAATAAAATATATAATAGTACAAGAGGAAACCCAAATAAATTCTCATGTTGACAAAAAAGACCAAAAACACCCAACTCTAAAGTAAAATTAACCAGTAACACCCCACATGCTCTGATATCTATCTCCTCATGTCAATAACTTTAAATATTCAAGCATGATGAAGGAATATAGACACCTTTAACTTACTATTGTATCGATATATGACATCTGAATATGTACAATACTTCCAAAGAAGGGGGTGAGTATAAACTCAGTAGGTTTTCCCCTGATGACTTCCAAGCTTACACCAATTGGAAAAAACTCGTTATCGCATTTTATTGAATAGTTTCATGTAGTAAAAATAGTTTATATAAATTCCATAAAATGGTATTCAATATAAATAATCAAAAAATACCACATAAATTTTCTACTTCTATTTGGAATATTCATTTCCATGTCTACACACCCAACCACAGACACACACAAACTCAATATTGGATTTACCATTGACGGTGGATGATTTTGTCCACACTCTATCCCATTTATGGTGGTACTTAAAGATCGTTATACATCCCATTAAAAACATGCCCAATAATTTATTACAACATCATTCCTAGTCAATTACGTTAGAAAAATTAATTCAATAATTTGTTTGAATAAATAATTTACATACATCAAATCAAAGGAAAATTTTGAAACATAATTTTAAAATTATAATCAATGGGTTTTGTAAAAACAAATACAATTTTCACAATATCATAGACATTACCAAAATAAAATTCCCTTCAAGAGTTACAGAATAATATCACAACCATTTCAAGAAAATAAAACTATGCATTCAGGTTCTAAATCAATTGGATTTGAGATAGAATCCACATACCTCTAAAATGTTGTTGAAAACTAAGAATGACACTACAAAACATCAATATCAGATCAAAACTCAAATTCCCTTTAGGGATCCAATATAATATAATCATAAAATCATTATTAATAGATAGATATATCTAGAGAAAACTATTCAAATGGTTTCGTGGGAGAGAATAACCTTTTACCTAAGAAAAATGATGAATAATGAGCACTTGATATTGAATTTGGGCCTCTAAAAAACATTAATACACCTAGTTGTAACTCTTAGATAGAAAGGGTCATCTCTCACACCTTGTGAGAAATCAATTTCATGTTATTAATGGATTAGGGGAAAATGAGGGTTTAATGGATAATTCGAATTATATACACTTTTTTTATGAGGGACACATATATGTCTTGTTGTTAAGACATGTGGTTTGGAAAACCATGTTCCATCTTGTAATTGATACTATTATAAGATCGTATCTCACATGGATAACTCACACTATTAGATTAAATATTTCCCAACCTTCCATTTCACTCTATTTCAATATTCACTGTTTATCCTACCATTCAAATGGTTTGGGATAACCATGAGAAAAACCTGTACCTACCCATTGATCACTATCTTATATCATACAATTTACTGTATATGTTTTGGGATTTCAAATAATTGTTCTTTAACTGTGAACCTGCAGAAAAGACTCCCAAATGTGACAAAAGTCCTAAAAACTACCTAAAACTTAACCGAGACAATATATAGACTCAAAATACATGTAAAAAAATATAAGTTCCTCAAACCTTAGGAGAAAAATTCTCCCGACCATTTTTTTCCTATACATATGTTAGATAAAATCCTTATATTCTAGAAATATATGTAGCCATTGATCCACAATTTCCTTCTCACACTCCCAGGTTTCTTCTTAAATATGACTATGTTTCTATAAAACCCTCATGATACCAATGATTTTCCCTATAAAAAATTCTCTTCACTATCAACAATTTATTCCAACAAATGAATCCATGTGGCATCCTACTCAAGGTCAATGTAATCCCATCAAATAACATGGTTAAGATTAGTGTGGCCATTATTTTACTAAGATACATGAAACATGTTTTCCACTGAACTAAACCTTTTAGGAAAATACAAGTGATATTCCTCCTCACCTACAAAGTCATGTGTCTCAAAAGGGACTATGTATCGAGGTGATATCATTCCCCCCTTACAAAAATGATGATGCCATATTATTGGAGTAATTATCAATAAAAAATTATTACTCACCTCAAATGATATTAATCTGAAATGATTATATGTGTATGAGTATTAACTACTATGACCAGTCTATAATCTCTATTAGATCAACTAAATTTTCTCTATTTCTCTTGCACTATGTTGGTTCTAATTATTTAAGTGCCACCTATTTCAATGCAACAATGTATAGAACAACAAGGACACCCATAAAATGATTCTAAATTATCTATATGTATCTATGCCATGTAAAAGATATTTTATGAGAACTTAACAAATGGTAATTTATTCTCCCATGATCCACCAAAATCCATTACACAATCCTTAAGAGTGATTTTCAATTTTTGGATTGTTCTTTCAGAATATCTATCAATTGAGGAGGGGAATATATACTCATATTCAACTATGTTCAGAGGGTTTTATATAATATTTTACAAAATTGATATGTAAACATGTGGTCTAAGTATGATAAAATAGATAATGGAATTCCTTGTATCATTATAATTTCAAAAATAATGATTTTTTAATAGTGTTCCAATAAATTAGTTTCACCAATAGGGTTGAAATTAGATGACCTCATAAGACAATCCATTATCACACATATGTAATATTTTTAATTACACATCCTTGTTAGTACTTTAAAAAATATATTGTTATGTACTTAAATTTATAGAATGGAATTGGTGAAGACAACAACATACCTACTGGTTGTTGGTGCTCAGACTTTACCTTCTGAAAGGTGACACATATCTTGCCATACTGTGTTATATCTCTTTTGATGACAATCCACAAGAATTGTGGTTTAAATACATTATTCATTTTCTACTTTAAAATAAAAAACCATCTTGAATGATGTTAGGCACTCAAAAGATGTTATAGATAAGATAAAGTTATGATCATATAATCTCTAATCAGTAACACTGAACTTCAATCCAGCTTCAATTCCTCAATGGTCTCCCCACCATTGAGTTTTGACCTCATAGTAAGCATGTTTGGAATTGTATGTCTGAGGAATTGTAAACTACTCAACCAATTTAGGAAAAAAGCTACTATAAACCAAAAATTAACACTAATTTGGTTAGATTAATCTAGTTTCATATCATCTATAATTGATATTAGATTCCTCTACTCTAAATCCTCATTTTCCAACTGATCACACGAATTCCCACTCAATTATCCTTCCATAGAGTTCCCTTTACATGGTGTATACTTCAATCCAAAATCAAACATTTTAATATACTTTTTATATATAAAATTTCTTAAATTCAAATTAATTTAAAAAATGTTCTTTAAACTCTCATGATATGTTAATAGTATGAATTTATAACAAAAATAGGCAATGATGATAATTATTCAAAGAAAAGACCACATCATCTAAATCCAAATCGTTTTTTGGGAAGTACTTTTCATGAAACTATATCTATGTTGAACCATAAAAAATAACATGATCATCCTATATATGAAAAAATCCCATACAAAATCTGGATGCATAAAAATAGACTACACAACCTAGTTGAGTCTTTATAAAAGTGAGGATAGATTATGATGTAAGTGTAAAATTAAGTTATTGAATACAGTTTTGAAAAATATGATTCCATTAGAAGTGAACACCGTTCCCTATTAAAGTTGTCATTGGTGATTCCCATAATGAGAAATCATGTCAAAATGTATATAGAATTCTTCAATGCCAAGGAAACTATGTATCTCAATGATATTATTCGATGGTTTCCAAGTGAAAACAACATCTATATTTTCCAAGTCTAGAAAAAATCCATTGGTAAAAAATGTCATGGCCAAAGAAATATACCTATAGTATATATAAATCCCACTTTTAAAACATGGAATAGAAATTATGTTCCTTCATGTTACCAAATACTGTCAAAAAGTATTTTTTTAGATCATCTTTTATCTTTGTATAATAGAGTATATCATTAAAAATATACCTAAAAAATCTAGATATATCTATAATATTACATTAATCAATTAAATAAATATGGTTGGTTCCTTTTTAAGACCAAAAGGCCAAATGACATATTCATAATATCCTTTTTAACATCTAATAGTGGTATTCATAGTATCCTCCTTGTGAACTTGTAATTAGTGAGATCTCAAAAGTATTCCAATTTTCTAAGAACCAGTGATATATCCCCAATTTATCAAATCAATATTAAATGAATGTAAGAGGTTACATATTTTATATCATAATATGGTTTATCTTATAATAATCCACATAAGGGCTAACAGTTCCATTTACTATATTCAAAAACCGAACCACTACTTCCCATGGAGATGTACTTGGTCGAATGAACCATTTACGTTAAAATTATTACAATTGAGAATTAAATTTCATAAATTTTGTTGGTTCCATATAATAATATATAAGTAACATAGGATTTTTCCACATTATGAGATCAATCATAAACATCAGTACTCTTTTTGGTGGAAACCAATGAAAAGTTTCTTGTGAAAATGTCTGAAACTGTTCTATAATTATTAGGAATTACCCATTCCCAATATAATCCATATATAACTAGGTAAGTTATTACAAATAATAATAAATGGATCCATACATCAGTACTAAAATTCATTCTTACTAGGATTTACAACCCAATATCCACTAAAGATATTCCAGATTCCCTCTAGGGATGTTAAACCAACCTTTTGGGTATAAGAGTCGCTGTGGGATTTGAATGATGTCTATCAACCTGTAACAAACTTAAAGATAACTTCTAATACCTACAATTGGGATGTCAAATAATCTAGAATATACTTTACCAAATTTACTTTCAGATATTTTAGTTTCCAAATGAAATTGAAGATTTGATTCATCATATTCAACTAGAATTCTTCTTTTTCAGCACCAAATCCCCTTAATATATGGGTGGGTTCTACTTTTTCAATTGAACCAAATGGCCCACTTTATATAGTTCATCATTAAAACTACAATTATCCACTGTATGGAAATATTATATAGTTATTTGATATTATTATTAGTTCACATGTGGTATAGGTGAAACCATATTTTTAGCAGCCACTTCAGGTTGGTTTCTGTGATGTCAACCTGGGCCATTCACTATAAATAAATAAAAATATTTAATATTATTGAATTGAAACTAAAGGCTAAGATGGGTCAATTCACCACATTTACACGTATTACAATACATATTTCAACAATTCAAACATCAATAACATTTTAACCATTTCTGAAAACATCATAACCATGATTTTAAAAATCCACCATTTTCTCTATTTTTTTAAAAAATGACCCCTTTTGTCCATTTCATGCAATATTTTACACAAAATAAACAATCTAGTACTATTGGGATGTATTAAAATCAGTTAATTTCATGAAAATTTCATCAGATAAACCTATTATTGTGAGGCTACTAGTATCTTAAAGGTTTCTAAAAACACTATTTTACCCAATATCCATGGAAAATTGATGTTTCACGTAAAGAGGTTAGATATGCAATTTATGTTCTACATTTCAATTTTCAACAGTAATACTCCTTAGTACAATACCAAGAGATATGATACTATTTTGAACTCCGGGTTCAAAAAGAAACTGACACCATTTCTTAAATCAAATACTAAATAATGGTTATACCATTTTACCCACAATGATTGATGGGTTGAATGAGCGTAAACTATTTATTATGTACATGATCTAAAAATCTATTACTTGTGTTAAAAAAAGTGACCAACCAAGATAGATATCATTTGTAACATCTTCCCTCTCATCATTGGCATGAGGATTGATGAGGGAGCTACCAGGACTCACTTAACATCCCCAAGATAGTAATGGTATGAAATAAATGCAAAGGGCTTGAAGAAAATTTTGGGGACAATTTTCCTTTTCAAATATATAACATCCAAATCTGAAAATAATGAGAGAACTAACTTTTGAATGAATAAATTGAATATAAATATATATATTTTTAATATTTATGAAATACTATATATTAAATATATAAATATGAAAAATTAATAATATAAAATAATTACAAAAAAAATTTAAATGATTAAATTAAAAAATTATTTAAAAATTTATTAATGAATCAATTATTAAAAAAATGAGTAATTATAATATATATTAATTATAAATAATAACAAATAATATATATTAAATATAAATATATATAAAATGAGTAAAATATTGATTATAAAAATTAATGTCTTTTTCATTTGTAATGGTGTTTTATTTTTCAATTTAACATTAATCAAACGTCGTGTGTAACCTTGATTTCACATTCATATATATATAAACAGACACACACATATATATATATATATATGTGTTTGTGTGTGTGTGTAATTAATTCATTTTTATATTCAAACACACACTAAAATATATTTACACAATATATAGAAACACACACACCTAATATTTAGGTAATTTATTCAGATTTTAGTATATTTTACAATTTCATTATTTCACAATACATTTAGTATATTATGTTTTTAATCGGTCATTTTTATTTATTTATTTTTAATACTATTAAAGTTAGGGTAATCATTTTTATTTCTTTATTTGTTTTATTTTATTTTATAATTTGATCATTTTATATTACTTATTTGTATATATTTATTTACTATATTTATTTATTTCCAATATTCATTCATATTCCATTCAATATATATATACATATTTTTAAATAGTTTATATTTAGTTAATAAAAAATATTAATTTTTTCAAAAAGATTAGTTTATATGGATTTTTAATTATTCAATTTCGCTCATTTTTAAAATGCATCTATTTAAGATTATATTTCCATTAATAACGTAGAAAATATATTTGTAAAGATATATTTATATAGAAATATATTTATAAATGTATATTTACTATATTTATAAATTTATAAATTTCTAATTATTATAAATAAATAATAATTATTTTCTAAATAAGTATTTGTATCATTATAAATAATTAATTATATATATTTAAATAAGTATAAAATTATTATATTTTAATTTAAATAATTATATTTAAAAATTCTTTATCAGTACTAAAGTTATAGATATGACCAACGGAATATTTATTAGTGATTTTTTTTTGTACTCATAATGATCAGTTTCTATCAGTGAAAGAAATCACTATCAAAAGAAATCTATATAAGCACTAAAATGCTAGCGCTGATAATGCTCAGGTTTTATCAACACTAAAAAAACACAGATAATTGTCCCTTTTATGAGCGCTTGTCAACTATACAATGATATTAAGGATCTTTATTTTAGCCTTTTTTGATAGTGCTATTTAAAGTGTCCCCAATCTATGCCGAAGAATGATAACCACGATTTAGTCACTCATGATCTCATGGAACTACTCTACTACTAGTACGACTTCTCTGTGCTCCCCCAGATGAATAAATGAGATAATCAAATTTCTGTTATTTTATACATTTCATCTATCGTTGTTTTATTTTTGGGTTCCCTATTTTTCATTTTTATGTTGTTCTTAACAAAAATGAAACCTACATCTCATCTCCTCACCATTGAAATGAAATGAGTCATTATATTTAATCATTTTTTCATGGAAAATGGTTTCTAAGATAGAGAAGGATGTTTTCATATGGTAAGGCCAATCAACATATGCGTGTGGGCCTATATGGATAAATAAAATCGATTTTTCACCACACACTATTACAAAGGTAATGTTATCTATAACCCTTAGAATGGACACAAGACATTAGAGATCGAGAATTGTGTCTCAAGTGATTCGATGACATGAATGGGTAACTATTTTTGGTATACTAAGGAAAATGTGACAAAATGGGATCTGGGTGAAACTAGGGATATTGGAATTGATTATATCCAAAAGTAAAAACATTCCCAACATAAAATGAAACCCACTAATATGTATGGATAGAAAAATAAGGTTGAACACTTGAATTATCAAATTATCTCTATGTTGTTTTTTGTTTATTTTTTCATTGATCTATCTTCTCGAGTCTCATGCCTCTTATTTAGGATTTGATAGGTAGACATCAGTAAGAATATATGAAATGTCATGTTCTAATGTATTTGATTAATTTTTTTCTTGTATAAATAATAAATTTCTATTTAAATAATCATTAAAAATAAATAAATAGTGTATTCTTATTTACTTATTAGTGTTGAGATGTTTAATATAACGTATTATTTTATTGAGTTTATTTTGTAGGCCCCTTTATCGATACTATTAGTTAGTTGTTTGATAATTTTATTTAAAAAATGATTATAAAATCTTTAAAATTATATTTAATGTATGAAAATACTTATTAAATCGAAATGAATCATTCATAGGGGTAAGAGGTTCACATTTAATATATATTGTTTTATGTCTATTTTTATAAAATTATTGTTTTTTGAAGGGTAAAATTATTTGAATCTCTACATTAATAAAGAATATTTCACCACTATATCCCCTAGATCTCTGTAGGAAGGATCCAATGAACATACTCTATATTCTATAAATTATGGTGTTCCTCATATAGTAGAGGAAATTTTTTATCTACTTTGAGTTATGTGGTATAATTTTCGATGATGGGAATATATATTATCTGTGGTTCCACTATGATTTTATAGTAATATAACATACTAATAAAATTATTATTACATTGAATATATTCATTTCATTTATAATAATAGAAAAATTTTAGATAAAAACTAATAATATGTTGTAAAATTAACCCTTCAAAGGTATGAATGTTATTGGAGGAATATTATGGTGGATTAAAAACATATCCAAAATTTGAAGGCCATGAATACTTGAAATGACAAAAGTGATGTCGAATGTATGTGGGGTGATATTCATTTCTTTAGGTCCATTATAATAGAGGTATTCCTATTTCCCACTAATATATGATGATTTTTGGGGGATTCGATCAGTGTAGGTTACTAGGACTCTTTATTCCTTATTGCCTCTTCGATGTGAAAAATTTCTATAGAAGTTGTTCTTCATGGAACTTGAAACGATCATTTCGATCTATTCCTTCAAGAAAGGGTCATTATATATGATTGGTATATTATAAATGGTTGATTAGTATATGGATGATGCTCTACAATGTTCTTCTATACTGATAGGTACAATCATAGAATATTATACTATTATTGGTGGTCTTAGGAAAATGTAGCTTAAAATTATGTATTTATGATTATATTATATTTCAACTATGATTGAGATTAGAACTTATTGATAACCTCATTAACATTAATATTTTATATAAGTAAACATATAGAAAATGGTAATTAGTGACAATTTTATTTTTGAATATCTTATATATATATATATATATATATATCCCTTACCTATACATACACAATGCCACCCCTACACTATAAACTCATTCCATCATCACACAGACCACTATGAACTATATCATCATCCCCTGTTGTAGAAGAGGCATACAACACATAATAGTAATAATAAATTTAAATAAATTTTCAAAAAAATGATCATTGGTTTCAGAAATAATGTTGTGAAAATTGGGATTCATTTAGGTAAGATAGATTTACAATAAAATACATTCCATGAATAAAAGTTCACAAATTCATGAATCTTGGGTGAAAATTGTTATTATCTTGAACAAAGATATAAAACAACAATAAAATAGTAAAACTAACCTTCACTAAATTTATTTAATTAATACTTATATTCTTGATTTCCTTCCATCTCTTAAGGATGTATTGGAATCCCTCTTTCAGACTATCCTTCCTCTCATAATGTTGGTTCCAAATTTCCTTGATGGCATACCTCTAAATCATATAGTATTCATTAATCTCCACCAATCTTGCTTCCATGGATTTGAATATCGCATCTCCCAAGTCATTCTTCAACTATTCTTGCCATTCATCATCCCCATTTACAACTTCATGGGTACATAAACAAATGACAACAAAAATTTAATCCAAACATAATAAATATTTTTTTTGGTTTTTTGATATTGATTTCTTTATACGACTCACTCAGTTACTTTTTTCAACATTTCATCAAAAATTACTTTTATTTTGAGTGTAGTCACAATATATCCTATTACAACTCCACATTCAAGAAAACATGGATGATAATACTTCTTGTAATATGTTATTTAATCTGAATCTCGAAGGTATTTCTCCCACAAATAGAAGAGATCTCAGACACTCTTTTTGGATTCATCTTGGTTATAATTTATCTTGGAAGCTTGGAGAAATGGATAGTTTTCAAGAACTATTATCCCCCTCACATCAATAACACCATAATATTGGTTCTCATATAATACCTACCAAAAAAATATGCTATTTAAATATAAAATAACAAAATGAAACAATAACTATTTGAGAGTTATGTAATCAAGGATTTTTGGAACTAAAATGATTGGAGGATGGCTAGTTTGAAAGAGGCAGTCCAATCCATCATCAAGGGATGGAACCAAATCAATTTATAAGGATGGATTAAATAAATGTAGTGAAGGTTAGTTGTACTATTTTATTTAAGTATTATATCTCTATCAAAGATTGTAATAAGATTCATGCAAAATGCCTAAAAATTGGACTTTTATGCATGAAGTATATTTCAATGATGTTATTCAAGACAAATTAAAATCTTGAATACTCCTACAAAAAATGTGTTCTACACATGATGATGTTACCAATACTGGGGAATAACAGACTGCTGATGATGAAATTGTTGAATTTTTAGGGGATCAACAACTTGTTGATGAAAAAACAACAATGATGAATCATCACAGTTGTGAGTAAAATTATCCAGGCAACAAGTTAAGGGATAAAATTTGAGGTTTTTTGTAATCAACGTGGCCCAAAAATTGTCCCCAACAAGTCATTGGCAAATATTTATCTTGGTTTTTTCAATAAGGATGTATGTTTCGATTGATATTGATTCATGGTGCCGCATCTAATCTTTAACGAAGGAAAATCTATTGAAATATATAATGACAGTGTTACAATATAATTTCTCTATTTTAAAGAAAAATTATATTATGAAATATTATTTAATTTTCATTATTCATTTGAAACATCATTATTTTTAATATATTTCCATAATAAATTTTTCTTTATAGCCTCTAGAAAAAGACCATAAAAGATTTTAGACTCTTCGTACGAAGTAACATCCTACGGATTCTCAAAAGAAAATAAATCCCCACAAACCACTCAGTTTTTCGCAAATTATAAAGTAGAAAATGTTGAATTATTTTATAAATCGTTGCAATGGATAATCATTTCTGGTGAATTTTAGTTGATAATATGTTATTTCACAATATTTATTTTATCAACATTAATAAAATTTTCTAATTTATGAAACACCAAAAGAATATTGAAAATAAAGAATGTGTATCAAAACCAACATACCCCTATCACAATGTTTGGATGGGGTGCACTTCACTAGAGAAGAAATTGGTATGTATTTTAAATCAACAATAAAAGTTTATTTATGTTATATGAAACAATATATTTTTCTATTTTTTTATATATATTGATGAATCAAAATCTGAATCCACTTCCATCCCACATCATGTGCTATGAAAAGAGGTTCATGTAAATAATGAGGGTAAATTAGTTGCTTAAAACACAAGAACAAAATGAGAATCATATTTATGTATGAAATAATTGTAATTCATTATGATTTATAATAATATTACATAAAATTATATTTTTATGTTCATATTTTTTATATGGTTTATACATAATAATCAGCAATGACCGTACCATAAAAAAGATACTTTTAGTAGCTTTGAAGTGACCTAAAAAATATGGTTACATTAGAGGAATGTATTTTGGAGTCTCTCAATGAATATATTTTGAAAAGATAAAACCAAATGAAGATACATATAATTTGGTGAGACTATTTCATAAATTCATAGACTCACTACGAGATATTATTTTGTGTTCTGTTTTGGTAAACCAATGTATAAGAAAATATCAAATAGAAATACTAGTGGATCAATGATTCTAACATTAAAAAATGATCCTATTATATTTGATGCTTTCCATTTCCCCAACATGAATACCTTAACTAGGGTAAGAAATTTTTTCATCAATCATTTTCCTAAATATGAATCATAATACTTTCAATAACATTGTATTACTAAAACTCTACCAGGAATAATAGTTTGTGATTTGTATCTATCAACACCCATGTACAACCATGTTGTGATGGGTAAATTGTATACATTCCTGAGAGACCAAATAAACAATCAATATATCCGATAAATAACATGGGAGAGGTGATTGAGGTGGATTATGACACAACTACTAACTTTCATGTTTCACTTGATGGTTTTGATATTACAATGTCTGAAGCTACTATTGGAGCTTTTATAGTATGGCCTTATGTTCTTATACATATAAATGGGGTATGTATTTTAAAACATTTATATGAAAAAATTGTATGGGTAGATGATGAATGGTCATAAATGTGGTATGATATTACATATGGATAAATCAGCAGATAAAAATAAGAATGAATCAAAAAAATCTAGTGAATCAACTAGTAAATCAAAATTACCTTCTAAGAGTACCTTATCCCCACCAGTACAATAGAAAAATTTATTATCATTACCACTTCATGTAGAGTCCACATTTAATGCTAAAATTATGTCTTACATTGAATATAAAAAAATATAGAGATTCCTTGGAAGATGGAATTGGTCTTGAGACTCGAAATGAGAATCTCAAGAATCAATGGATGGGCATCTCAGTTGTGAATACATAAATAAGGTACATTTTTCTAAAACATTGTTTCAAAAAGTGGGATAATATATTTATTAATGTTAATAACAATTTATAATTTTTTATAGGTGTTTATATTACATCTATTTAAAGCGATGATGGTACGATACATGATTTGGATTCATTAATCATTGTATCAATTATATTCTAGAACATACATTGAATGAGGAAGAAATTCAGAAGGAAAATATATTCATTACTCAAAGAGTTTAATAAGAAATAATTTGAAGACAAACTCTTTTTGATTCCTTCAATTAAAGGGCAAAACAATACAATCAGATCACATAAACAATGTTTTTATTTTTTTCATTACTTAATTATTTTTTTTAAATATGCATTGGATATTGATAGTAGTCAATCTATGCGCCCCGAATATTTCTTTTTTGGATCAAATTCATGTATATTTAAGAAAACAACCACACCTGATTTGTAATTTGAATATGAAAAATGCTACAAGGGACATTTTATTAATAAAATTAAAATTATATTTTCATTCTATGTTTTAACAAAAAAAATTATGATAGAGTGGCCACTCAATATAGGCCAGATATATGACAACCCTGCTTTTATTACAAACCTAGACATGATTTATTACATAAACTATTCACTTGATACAACATGGAAGATCAAGAGGTATAGTGTATTTGGGGCATAGGATCATTACATAACAACTTAAAACATGAAATACAACAACTTTATTGAAAACTTCCTTTACATGACCACTACATTCCCTCGTACTTAGCATTGCATGGGATAACCTGAGGACATGCATAAGAAAAGGTGAGCTATAAAGCCCAGTAAGGGAATAAACATAGAATAAATGAGGATTATAGTACATGTTAGACAATGGTCATATCAATAGAGCACAAGAGAAAGATGGAAATAAAGTAATGACAAATCATGATAATCATAACATGGAAATGTGGCAACAACACTTAACATGGAATTAGGATGAGCCAATGCCCATTGCACATGAAGCATGAGTAAATCCTCATTGCACATGAAGCATGATTAAACCCTAGTTTCATTTGAAATATAATGAGTCAAAACTCATTACACATGACGTATCATGATACTATACTTTATCCAATGTATTGGAGCGCTATAAGGGCATACCCTTCTAAAACATTTCATTTCATGCATAAGTGTGCCACATGGATCATAAAAAATGGATTCATAAAACATAATAATTTATTCCATGACAAAGGAATATGGAAGTAAACTTTATAATTAATAAGTAAATGTGAATGAAGGTGAATACTCGTGATGGAGAAATGGGCATGGAATTCACTACACAATGGCATTGGCTTAGAAAATTCGTGCAATTTCGGCAGCGTAACGACATGATATAAGAATTCATAAAAATTGTTGATGAGAGAGAAATGGGTGTCTCATCATATCTACATAAAATATACAGTAATGGGGTCATATAGATACATGTCCCAAAAATTGTAATGGAATTTACATTCATGATACAAAAGTATTGTTTGAATGTAAATGAGGAGAGAGAAGTTCCTTTCGGAATTTTGGCATAGTAACGGGTGTACATGGGAGGCATTTAATGAGAGAGAAATGGATATCCCGTCATTAAAAAAATAAAGGGGAAGTATGGGGGAGGTGTGAAACCATACCTTAGCATTTATAATTGAAATTAAAAGGGCATAACAATATTATGAAAATTGGACAAAAAGTGAAAGGAAGAAAAACCCTTACTTGGAAGTGTGCTTCCAAAGGCTTGAGAGAGGCTTGAGAGAGGATTATTGGGAGATTGGGGCACCTTGGTAAGATTCTAAAGAGATTAGGGCATAGTTTGGACGAACTTAAAAGGATTTGAGTGAGGAGGAAGTGGGATCTTAGGTGGGTTTATTTAGGAAAGGTGATTGAATTCTTTATTATTTAGGTTTGGGACCCCTTACATTAAACTAATCCAAACCACAAATCATATCATGGTTTTTGCCCATGGTTTTTGGAAAAGGGAAGAGGAAAACAATATTTTATAAGTCCAAAGTCCGAAATTCTTAAAATAATGGGGTTTCTTATGTGGAGGTGAGTCACACTCCCATGGAAAATAATTTATAAAGACAAGATGTTTAATAGGTCTTGAGGGGTCCATTAATGCTTTGTAAAATAAGTCAAACAAACCCAAAATGACGTTATTTTAATGGTAAAACATATATTTGCAGAAAATAAAGATAATATTATTTTATTAAATCACTATTTGGTCACTATGATGTTATAAAACACATTATATATTTAAACGGTATTTGATTTTTACCCAAAAATTTGACTGTCTCAAAAAATTTTGAATAATTCACCATTGGATAATTTCGACATCCTGATTCCAGAAATAAAATTTATATTATCTAAATAATTTTCTAAATATGGTAATTTTCACTTTTAAAATAAAAACTGACATTTATAAAATAATTCACGGGTTTTTGAGAAAAATGGCTTTCAAACCTTAATAAAAATTACAATTGCGTTCATAAAATTATATAATCATTTATATTTAATAAAAATTACTTTAATATTATTATTAGTATTTTATTAAAATATTATTTAATTCAAAAATCCATTAATTCATTAAAATCGATTTCTTATCTGAATATTAACTAAAAAAATACTATTTGTGCTTAAAAAACTATTTACAAATTATCAATAATGACAAGAAGGTATATTCATTGTTATATACAAAAAATAATATACATGAACATAGTACTAGCGATTTGTTACATAACCCCTTAAAACATCTGCATAAGTTCTAAGGGTAAGGTGTGTGATGGTGACAGACTCTTGGGGTGGCTCGGATAACATCGCATGAGTGGTAATCTGTATCAACTTCCACTTTTCCCGTAGACGGTCCAATTCTAGCTTGACATGATGAAGCTCAGCTTGGGACTGGTCAAGAGAGAAACCCAAGGATGCCACCTCTTTTCCGAGCTCCGAAAAATGGGCTTCGTATGGAGGGATTCTACTGGATGAGGCCATCACTTCTTTTGTCTGAGTAAATTGGATTTGTTGAAGCCCTATATTTATACTAATCATGTGATCACTGTTCAACGACTATATTAGCAAGGGTCAAAATTCTTATCATAAAACAAAAGAAGTTGACATTTTATATAAAAATTTTACATAAAGAGATATTTAATTAGATCAAATGGGATTTCCATTATTGAAACTTTGGGTCATTACAAGATCATTAAAAGAAGTTGTTTTCTATTGGGATTGAGCCTTTAGATAATTACAAATGGAATGAAATTAATGTATAAATAGAATGATTTAATAGTAAAAACATTTCTAAATAGTTTATTTCTTTTGGTAAATGTTTCTGTAGTGTCTGAAATAAGATAATTAAATCGATTGTGGATTTTATATTTGAAAATTTATTAGAGAAATCATAAATAATAAAAATACCAGAAACCTCCCACAAGTAATTTCAAAATGTAATTACAATTTCAATAAATATATTTCATACTAAATTTTTTGTATATATTTTCTTAGTACAATAACGATTCCCAACAACATAGCTACTCAAAAGAAGAAATCAATTTGTTTAGAGACTAGTGGGAAACATGATTTAATTTAGAATGTTTGTTGACAAAAAATTTAGGTGATCATCGACTATGTTTTTGATCGATTATGAGTTATGTAAATCGAAAGATATTATTTGTGTGAAGCATTAGTGTTAGAATACTAATATATTATTTTGGATCTATCTCTCAGGGAGAAGTATAACTGTGGAAATAAATTTATTTAGTTGTGCTTACATGAAAACAGTAAAATTGTTGTGAAATAGTAGAGGTGGAGGTGGAGGTAATGGAAAAAAGAAGAGGCAGAGGCAAAGGCGGAGGTGGAGTTTCAGGTGGAGGTAGATTCACAGGTAGAGTTAGAGATGGAGACCCACATAGTGGAAGAGGTTGAGGTAGAGACTGAAGTGAAGAATGACGAGGTTATTGATAATAAGTACTAGCTTGTAAATAATAAAATTGTTCATAAATGAAGTAGAATGAGGATCATACCATGAATGTGTTTCAATGAAATTTTTTAAAAATGAATTTAATACTTTCCAAATAAGATAAGAGAAAATTTGAAAGTGTTTCAGGTTACTTATGGAAATAATACTTTCGCCACTTGTTTAAGAGACTTTAGATAGGGTGGAAATCCATGTGTAAGATCATTAAATATTTAATGATTCAATTTATCTACTAGTTTTATTGAAGAAACATCTACACAACTCTGAATCATTAAATAGGTATATAATAAAACTAAAATTTTGGAATAAATATGAGTGTAATCAACCACTGAAGCCATCAGGTGTATAAAACAAATATTGAAGAAACATTTGCATTGATACATTGCTCTCATTGATGAGGGATGGTGTCAAAGTTTATATTATTAGTTTAAAATTTACATTTTAATACAAAAAATGGCACTTACTAAAAAACTAAGAAAAAATACCAATATTTTCATGATAATTTTAGGACAGGGAATCATAATTTATTTGTGACATGCATTAATCAGTCCCATTTCAAACCCCCACATGATGCCTCATGTGTGGCTCAAAATGTGAGTTTACAGTTTAAAATGAAATATTAGTAAAATAATTATGTGGCATACTCAAATCCAATGAAATTAATTATTATTAATTTTATACATTATGAAAATTATACATAATTTATTTGGGATGTGTAGGAATCATCCACACCTCGATCTAATTCATGGTGTGACTGGTATGACTCCATGTGAGTCTTTTATTCAAAATAGACATTATTTTTAGTGAATAAATAACTAACATACTCAAAATTGGGAAAGAACATTCAGATTGTTTTGGTAATTTCAAAAAAAGATATGTCATTCATTTGTGATGAGTAGGAATTATTCGTACCTAAATCTGACACATGGTGTGGCCAACATGACTCCAAGTGTGTGTTTTTATTCAAAACAGACATTAATTTTAATAAAAAAACTGACATAATAAAAAATGATAAAATTATTTACTGTGGTTTTGGAATCATAGGAAAATGATCCTTGTGTCAATTTATATGTATAAGAATTTGTCACACCTCAATTCGACCCATGGTGTGACTGGTATGATGACAAGTGTAACTTTTTATTCTAAATTTACAATAATTTTAGTTAAAAAATAATTCACAGACTATTTGATAGTTTTTTCTTGTAATTGTGTTAGAAATATTATTTCAACTAAATTTATTATTTTTTTCTTATTTTGGAAATTAATATTTCATTTTAGGGTGATATAGTGAGTTCTTATCGCACACTACACCAGTTTCTTTTTCTGTAGTGTGTTGTAGCATAACACTATAGATTTTCCTTCTATCAGTGCTACTAAATGTATTGAAAAATATTTCCTTTATATGTGCTTGTATAAGTGCCGATAAAAAACCCTTTATTGGTGATTTTTAAAACGCAAGTAAAGGAACCTTTATTATAGCTTCTAAAAACACTAACAAATGGTATCCTTATTAGTTAAAATTAAAATAAATAATAAATGTATGATTTATCAGCTCCATTATTTTCACTGATACAGATTCCATTTATCAGCGCTTTTCCAGAACTGATAAAATTCTGGGCCTTTTAACGATTTTGTGGTAGTCAGTTGTTTTCTAGCATTGATAAAGGCATATTATGGCACTATTAAAGTGACATTTTTATTAGTGACATGAGTAAAGAAATACAACTAAAAGCATTACCAAACCTAAAAATTTATTAGAGTATAAGAGGAAACTAAAAGGCCTACTCAAGAAGATAAAAAGGGATATGAATCCCAAACTCTATGGTGGAAATAGAAATAAACATCCCTAAAACACCAATCTTCTTCTTTATATGTCAATTCCACTGTTCATGGAGCATCACTAAAAACCTGATATAACTTTCCTTTATAAGTGTCTTGATAGATGACTTCTGCAATGTAACAACAATTCCCAAGAATGGTGTGAGAATTAAATCCACAAGTTTTACCCAACATTCTTTCCAACTCAAATGTAACAGCCCGAGATTTTATGAAAAGTATTCTTTTTTAATTTTATTAATGTCTTGTTTTGTACGCTACACCAAAAGGAGCTTGCACAACACGCATACTTGTCTTGCCTTGCATTACACGCAATCGCGACCTTCCTCGATAGCGTGTGTAATACGCAATACCGAGTTTCACTAAACAACGATGTGCTATTAAAATATTATTAAAACTAGACGTTATGAATAGTAATAACCACTTTTTAAAATTCTGTAAATCTTATTTTTCAAAACGAACTTCATTCTTGGATTCGGAGTATCGAATTTAGCCTAAGGTGAAATTTTGGATAACTTTCATATTCTGATGAATAGTGAAAATTACTAAATTATAATTAAAAACAACTTTTTTAATCGAAATAATTAATAGTGATAAATTATTAATTTGAGTGGTTTTAAAGTATATTTAGAATATATTTTTACAATTTAATACAATGTTGGTCATTGGTTGTAATTTCACATTTAAACCAGACATAATCAAGTGTCAATCTTTTGATATATACTGTTTCCTAAAAACACGCTATTTTAACAGCGGGATTTAATTATAAAAATTAATTAATGCAACTTCTATGTTATGAATTTGGTAAAATAGATTTCATTTTTGAATTTGGAATATGAAATATATCTTAGGATGAAATTTTGGCATTGTTCTGAAAAACATCAATTTTTGATGAATAGTGAAACTACTAAGTGGTAGTTAAAAAAACTGAATTTTTCATAAAACTTAATTTTTCCGCTTCTGTGAATGGAATTTCAAAAATCCGAGAGACACGGTTAATATCAAGGACTAAAATGTGGTTCAATGAGATGAAAATAATTTTTTGGTGAATAGTAACTTTTTACTTTTTTTACCGTGGTTAATAGTAAATAGGGTAACTAAGGGTAAATATGATATTACTATTACCCTAACACATGTCCTAATTCTATTGGATAAGTGTAATTCGACCAAAAACAAACTTAGGAATAAAATATGACCATTTAGGCCCACTTGGATTAGATTAGGACATTTATTATTAATTTATTTAAAGAAAGGTTAAAATAGTTAAAATCAAAGTTTAATAAGTAAATCATTTTTCATATGGGGTTATACATAAGATAAATTCGATTGTAAATATTCATTAGAAAGCTAAAAATATTTCCTACATGATGGTATTTTATTTGTAATTTTTAGACATAAAATAATTTAATTTATTTATGACACAACGATGATGCAGTAATTATCTTATTAATGAAATATTGACATAATTGATGTTATAAACACCAAAATAAATGTAATATGAGATTTTTTATGAATTCCACTAATTTTCTAGGTTACTATGATATATTAATGTTGATTTAATCAACTTGGTTTGAACATTTAATTCTGTTATGACTTTCACAAAAATCATATATCAAATAGTGTCAAAATTGACACAAAATAGTTTTTAAATCAAATATTATATTATTAATTGTTATTGTATTCCTAAAAATCTAAGGTTCGGCCAAATGACTTAGATAAGGATATATATTTTAATAATAAACAATTTGGGGTTCGTTTGGCATGTTATAGTAAGTGTATTAACCATATAGTGAAAGAAAACAAAAAGACATGGTAAAAGTTAAATTATTTAACTTAGAGTTAAATCTAATTGATAAGGTTACAATAATACCCTAAACTTGTCTAAATCCTATTGGTTGATAGGATTTCGACCCATCCCCACCTTATCTTCGAAATAAGACCCTTTGGAACCATTATAAACCGATTTTGACTTTAATATAAAATAATATTTTGAGATATTCCTAAGGTGCCCCTCTCCTCCCTTATAAAAGGACACCTCCTCCCCCTCCTCCTCACACCAAATTGAGCACTCATGCTCGGCCAACCCCTGCCATATTCTCCTCTCCACTTCCCTAGTATCATCGTAGAGGTCCTGGTCTTCTTAAAAGACCAATTTTAGTTCCCTAAAAGGAGGTCTCAAAGAAGCACTTCAAAGAAGAGGTAATATCCATTACCGATCTTTTTCAATTTCTTTCTTCTTCAACTTATTCTTCTTTAGTTGTTTCATGATAAAGTAATAACATCAGTATTTATTATATACTGATATGTTATTATAAATATGAAACAACTCTAATTAACCTTCTAACCATCCTACGGAAAAAGGAAATCACCGCGCGTGCGTACGTACGGAATACCGTCTCCACGCCGTGGTGTAATCTATTTTCCGCCACCACCTTAATAGGATGGGTATAAAGGTGTAATGAGTAACTATATATGATTATTATAAAGTGATATTGATACTGAAATAGTATACATACACTTAAACACAATTCCACGACCATGGGAACGATATCATCCCTCGTGCGTACGTACGGACTACCGTCTCCACGACGCGATGAGATTCATTCTCAATGATTAACCATTCATGAATGATTATAAAGTATATATAATAAGTTCTAATGAAATATATTACATAATAATGATACTAGAATTATGTATATTTATATTTATGTCATCTACTTAATTCCATTCAATTCAATAAGGAAACGAAAACAGCGTTCATGCGTACGTACGGACTACCGTCTCCATGAACGGTGTATTTCATTCCATTAACAATATATTATATATATATGTATATTCTGAATATATATTATATATAAATCATGTTTTACATTCTGGATATAAGTAATCATGATACAAGTAATCATATTAATAATTACAAGTTAAAAACACGAACGACAAATAAGACGATTTTACCCAAAATGCTACTTTAACATGAATTTACAAAAGACCGGGTAATATAAAGCCATAAGAGAACCATATATGATATCATAACAATTAATATGATTCTGTAATAAGTCAATAACATTATCTAAATCATTATACAGGAGGTTCGGACACGTACAAAGCAAGTCGGACCTAAGGTAAGGGAAATATCACAATCTCATTTTTATCCGAGATTGTTTATTCGTAAGTATTTACTGGGGTGTATTTTATCATCCACATCCATGTTTCATCAATATGTAATATTATTTCCATCCACTTGCAATAGTTTAAATCCAATTTTACCCTTAGGTGAGTTTTTAGTAAAGAATATGAAAGGAATCTTTTGTCGTTTTTCCGTACGAGGTACTTTTTGACTTTTCCGACAAAAGTACGAAGAATGTTTTTTTTAACTTATACGGCACGAACGGATTTTTATAGTTTTATAAAGCCTTATTTTCATGAACCTTCCTCCAAAATATTTCATGACTATTTTTAATAAAATCTCTTTCTTTTAAAATCGTATGATGTTTTGTGAAAAGAAATTGATTTTGAAGAAGAAAGGATATTTTCCTCAAGAATTCATTTCAAGTGTTTTATCAAAATTATTTTCCATCTAAGATAATAAAGGGTTCTGTTTCTATCCATATTTTTACATTGATTTGACTATGTTTGTGATGGAATTATGTTTATGAATTCCTTTATCTTATATGAATGGTTTTATGATGTCATGTTGTTTAAGAATCCCATTTTTATTACATGGGTTATGCAATGATGTATGATTTATGATTTTGTGGCACACATAAGAAAGGATTCATTAAGAGATGGGTGGGACCTATATCTCCCTCCAATGCATTGGGTAAAGATTTTATATCTCATGAGATAGACATGGCTGGAATGGTAGGTTATACCGGTTCAGTGAAACAGGACTGAAACGAGGATTACTCGATTCAGAAAGGGACTTTGTCCACTAAGATAGTATTGGCAATGAGTCTTGACTAACAAGAAATGATTCTCTATGATTATGTGTGTATTCCACAATGAGTAATGTTTTAAGTTATGATTTCATTTTCACTTCTATGATTTATCCCATGTTATGATATTATGAGCTCTTTTGCAGGTTAAGATTTCCAAAAGCTATGTTCTTATGTATATGATGTGATTGATATTTCTTTTGTTTACCCTTACTGAGCATTTGAGCTCACCCTTTTATGTTTTCTTTTCCCTAGGATATAAAGAAAGGTTTTTAGGTAAAAAAAAGGAAGATCTTTATGGGAGATATTGAAGATCTTTCACCACGATTAGAAGAATACGTTCCGAGTTTCCAAAGACACTAAACTATTACGATCCTTGTGTGTGTGTTTTTGTTATGTACTAAGTATTCCGCAAAATGTAATGTAATGTCAATGTACGTCAGGATACGGGTCTCTACAGTTGGTATCAGAGGAAAGGTTTAGTCAACCTTTGGAAACTAGGATGCGAAAACGTTAGTGAGATCCCTAGAGATATTTCTAAGGTATGTCTAGGGATGCCCCTAAGGATAAGTATACGTATAGGATATAGTCCTAGAACTACGGTAACGATCTTAGAATTTAACCTAAGATGTTAGATATTGAGGGTGCTCCCCCTTTACTATGTTGTCTTCCCTAGCATGATTTCGCCTCTCACAAAATTATTTTTGTGTTTTAGTTAATGGAGGGAACCAGAAGGAATTTGGTTAACATTGAATCCAATGGACAAATTGGTGACTATGAGCAACAAAATTGTGTGATGTCAAGAGATTAAGATATTCTGATTATGCCGAATCAGTCATCGCGATATATGATTAACAAGGTTAAATTTAGTGGTATGACTAATTCATCAAAGAAGAGGAAGATAAACTATTATGCATGTTCGCATGTTGAGGAGCATAAAGAAAGGAAGATTGATATTTCTAAAGAAGGGAAGAAGAACCTTGAGGAATACCTCAAATGGAGGGACCGATGTTATCTGTGTAGAGAAAAGGGTCATAGAGTGACAGATTGTTATGGAGTTTAATGTCTTATTTGTGGAGAACATGGGCATTACCCAACTCAATGCCCTGATCTGAAAAGATACTTCTAAATCAAGGAAGGAATTATTCCAGGACAGTCATTGAAGTGGATGGACTGAAGTGTTGGTATTCAAGAATAATGTTGTTGAGGTACTTTTATGGTGTATTGGAATATTTATGTATTGGTCTAATGTGGTATTCGAAGTGATTGAGGTATTTTTGGAAAGTATATGATATGCGCATAATGAAGGGATAATACGATAATGAGATGTTTGATTGTATGCATGAGCTCATGATTGATATAAGGACTAAGTGATATCATGGTTTGAGTATATAGAATTTTGAGGATTTTGGTATGTGGAAGGTGTTAACTTTTAACTGCATTCATGTTTTCACTAAGTTATTCAAGAGAATACATGATTAAGGACTTTGAATGTTTGGAATGTGACCAACAAAACATATCTTATGATATATGGGGATCAACGATGGTATTAAATCTTTGGTAATTGTTTTCACTTTGTTATGAGAGTGGACTGTAGTATTATGGATAAGCCTAAGGATTGGAATGAATTATGTTGGACATAAGTTAGTATTGTTTGTTTTTCGATATTATTTATGTGATGTTATAGTAACGTAGTTTTAGAAAAAGGGACAACCTGCAGGACGGGCGACAGCCCATCGCTTCGGACAAGGCTGTAGGAATCGAACCCACAACCGAAGTGCGACTGGCCTTTATCGCCTACCACTGACCTACAGGAAGTCCCTGTTTAGTAGAAACCAGTTTTATTATATTAAGAAGTATGATATATGAAGTATAAGTCCATTTTAGGAACCATATATGATTAATCTCACTATAGAATGACTTATGTATATTTAATAACTTTTGCTAACCTTTTGTTTGAGACAGATGGAACGAACAGTCATTCTATCACATGATCTGCTAACACTTCACGAATAACAAATTCAACTTCATTTATTTAAGAAATGAAGTGGAAATTGTTCAAGGCACGAACAACAGTGAGATTGTACCAAAATAAAGTAAGTATTTATTCTAATTCAAATTTTCAACTTTAGGGAGATGATCTTGAAAACCAAAAATGTTGTCCTAGTGATCTTATACCTGATGAATCAGATGGTACCTTAGATCATCACAAATTTATGGATTTGTGATTACTGGCTTTTCCATAGCCATGTTCTCTACCACTCTCCATCAGAACATGATGGTTAGATTTCTCTTCCATATCCATATTTTCACCTATGTGGAAACCCAGTGATTAGTTTATTTGGGTAATCGTTACATTTCATACTTTAGTTTTTAAAGCCATGTTTTGGTATTCCCTTTTACGATGTGGGTTTCTATTAAAGAAACTTTCGAATAGTAAACCATTTATAACCCCGACGAATTTCGAGGGCGAAATTCATTTTAAGGGGGGTAGAATGTAACAGCCCGAGATTTTATGAAAAGTATTCTTTTTTAATTTTATTAATGTCTTGTTTTGTACGCTACACCAAAAGGAGCTTGCACAACACGCATACTTGTCTTGCCTTGCATTACACGCAATCGCGACCTTCCTCGATAGCGTGTGTAATACGCAATACCGAGTTTCACTAAACAACGATGTGCTATTAAAATATTATTAAAACTAGACGTTATGAATAGTAATAACCACTTTTTAAAATTCTGTAAATCTTATTTTTCAAAATGAACTTCATTCTTGGATTCGGAGTATCGAATTTAGCCTAAGGTGAAATTTTGGATAACTTTCATATTCTGATGAATAGTGAAAATTACTAAATTATAATTAAAAACAACTTTTTTAATCGAAATAATTAATAGTGATAAATTATTAATTTGAGTGGTTTTAAAGTATATTTAGAATATATTTTTACAATTTAATACAATGTTGGTCATTGGTTGTAATTTCACATTTAAACCAGACATAATCAAGTGTCAATCTTTTGATATATATTGTTTCCTAAAAACACGCTATTTTAACAGCGGGATTTAATTATAAAAATTAATTAATGCAACTTCTATGTTATGAATTTGGTAAAATAGATTTCATTTTTGAATTCGGAATATGAAATATATCTTAGGATGAAATTTTGGCATTGTTCTGAAAAACATCAATTTTTGATGAATAGTGAAACTACTAAGTGGTAGTTAAAAAAACTGAATTTTTCATAAAACTTAATTTTGCCGCTTCTGTGAATAGAATTTCAAAAATCCGAGAGACACGGTTAATATCAAGGACTAAAATGTGGTTCAATTAGATGAAAATAATTTTTTGGTGAATAGTAACTTTTTACTTTTTTTAACGTGGTTAATAGTAAATAGGGTAACTAAGGGTAAATATGATATGACTATTACCCTAACACATGTACTAATTCTATTGGACAAGTGTAATTCGACCAAAAACAAACTTAGGAATAAAATATGACCATTTAGGCCCACTTGGATTAGATTAGGACATTTATTATTAATTTATTTAAAGAAAGGTTAAAATAGTTAAAATCAAAGTTTAATAAGTAACTCATTTTGCATATGGGGTTATACATAAGATAAATTCGATTGTAAATATTCATTAGAAAGATAAAAAGATTTCCTACATGATGGTATTTTATTTGTAATTTTTAGACATAAAATAATTTAATTTATTTATGACACAACGATGATGCAGTAATTATCTTATTAATGAAATATTGACATAATTGATGTTATAAACACCAAAATAAATGTAATTTGAGATTTTTTATGAATTCCACTAATTTTCTAGGTTACTATGATATATTAATGTTGATTTAATCAACTTGGTTCGAACATTTAATTCTGTTATGACTTTCACAAAAATCATATATCAAATAGTGTCAAAATTGACACAAAATAGTTTTTAAATCAAATATTATATTATTAATTGTTATTGTATTCCTAAAAATCTAAGGTTCGGCCAAATGACTTAGATAAGGATATATATATTAATAATAAACAATTTGGGGTTCGTTTGGCATGTTATATTAAGTCTATTAACCATATAGTGAAAGAAAACAAAAAGACATGGTAAAAGTTAAATTATTTAACTTAGAGTTAAATCTAATTGATAAGGTTAAAATAATACCCTAAACTTGTCTAAATCCTATTGGTTGATAGTATTTCGACCCATACCCACCTTATCTTCGAAATAAGACCCTTTGGAACCATTATAAACCGATTTTGACTTTAATATAAAATAATATTTTGAGATATTCCTAAGGTGCCCCTCTCCTCCCTTATAAAAGGACACCTCCTCCCCCTCCTCCTCACACCAAATTGAGCACTCAAGCTCGGCCAACCCCTGCCATATTCTCCTCTCCACTTCCCTAGTATCATCCTAGAGGTCCTGGTCTTCTTAAAAGACCAATTTTAGTTCCCTAAAAGGAGGTCTCAAAGAAGCACTTCAAAGAAGAGGTAATATCCATTACCGATCTTTTTCAATTTCTTTCTTCTTCAACTTATTCTTCTTTAGTTGTTTCATGATAAAGTAATAACATCAGTATTTATTATATACTGATATGTTATTATAAATATGAAACAACTCTAATTAACCTTCTAACCATCCTACGGAAAAAGGAAATCACCGCGCGTGCGTACGTACGGAATACCGTCTCCACGCCGTGGTGTAATCTATTTTCCGCCACCACCTTAATAGGATGTGTATAAAGGTGTAATGAGTAACTATATATGATTATTATAAAGTTCTATTGATACTGAAATAGTATACATACACTTAAACACAATTCCACGACCATGGGAACGATATCATCGCTCGTGCGTACGTACGGACTACCGTCTCCACGACGCGATGAGATTCATTCTCAATGATTAACCATTCATGAATGATTATAAAGTATATATAATAAGTTCTAATGAAATATATTACATAATAATGATACTGGAATTATGTATATTTATATGTATGTCATCTACTTAATTCCATTCAATTCAATAAGGAAACGAAAACAGCGTTCATGCGTACGTACGGACTACCGTCTCCATGAACGGTGTATTTCATTCCATTAACAATATATTATATATATATATGTATATTCTGAATATATATTATATATAAATCATGTTTTACATTCTGGATATAAGTAATCATGATCCAAGTAATCATATTAATAATTACAAGTTAAAAACACGAACGACAAATAAGACGATTTTACCCAAAATGATACTTTAACATGAATTTACAAAAGACCGGGTAATATAAAACCATAAGAGAACCATATATGATATCATAACAATTAATATGATTCTGTAATAAGTCAATAACATTATCTAAATCATTATACAGGAGGTTCGGACACGTAAAAAGCAAGTCGGACCTAAGGTAAGGGAAATATCACAATCTCATTTTTATCCGAGATTGTTTATTCGTAAGTATTTACTGGGGTGTATTTTATCATCCACATCCATGTTTCATCAATATGTAATATTGTTTCCATCCACTTTCAATAGTTTAAATCCAATTTTACCCTTAGGTGAGTTTTTAGTAAAGAATATGAAAGGAATCTTTTGTCGTTTTTCCGTACGAGGTACTTTTTGACTTTTCCGACAAAAGTACGAAGAATGTTTTTTTTAACTTATACGGCACGAACGGATTTTTACAGTTTTATAAAGCCTTATTTTCATGAACCTTCCTCCAAAATATTTCATGACTATTTTTAATAAAATCTCTTTCTTTTAAAATTGTATGATGTTTTGTGAAAAGAAATTGATTTTGAAGAAGAAAGGATATTTTCCTCAAGAATTCATTTCAAGTGTTTTATCAAAATTATTTTCCATCTAAGATAATAAAGGGTTCTGTTTCTATCCATATTTTTACATTGATTTGACTATGTTTGTGATGGAATTATGTTTATGAATTCCTTTATCTTATATGAATGGTTTTATGATGTCATGTTGTTTAAGAATCCCATTTTTATTACATGGGTTATGCAATGATGTATGATTTATGATTTTGTGGCACACATAAGAAAGGATTCATTAAGAGATGGGTGGGACCTATATCTCCCTCCAATGCATTGGGTAAAGATTTTATATCTCATGAGATAGACATGGCTGGAATGGTAGGTTATACCGGTTCAGTGAAACAGGACTGAAACGAGGATTACTCGATTCAGAAAGGGACTTTGTCCACTAAGATATTCTTGGCAATGAGTCTTGACTAACAAGAAATGATTCTCTATGATTATGTGTGTATGCCACAATTAGTAATGTTTTAAGTTATGATTTCATTTTCACTTCTATGATTTATCCCATGTTATGATATTATGAGCTCTTTTGCAGGTTAAGATTTCCAAAAGCTATGTTCTTATGTATATGATGTGATTGATATTTCTTTTGTTTAACCTTACTGAGCATTTGAGCTCACCCTTTTATGTTTTCTTTTCCCCAGGATATAAAGAAAGGTTTTTAGGTAAAAAAAAAGGAAGATCTTTATGGGAGATATTGAAGATCTTTCACCACGATTAGAAGAATACGTTCCGAGTTTCCAAAGACACTAAACTATTACGATCCTTGTGTGTGTGTTTTTGTTATGTACTATGTATTCCGCAAAATGTAATGTAATGTCAATGTACGTCAGGATACGGGTCTCTACATCAAATCACATGGAAAGAACTCGTTATCAAAATTTAAATATTCATTTCGAGTAATATAAATAGTTCATGTCTTATATATAAACCAGTTTTCCATGAAAAGAATCAAAGAAATCATTAAATCCATTTACCATTTAATTTGGTATGTTTATTTCCATTTCCACTCACACAACCACACACACATAATCTCAAATTTTCTATTCTCATTGACAATGTAACTTCACATAGATACTCCTTCCCATTGGTGGTGGTACTTCATGACCATTATCTATACCATTCAATACATGCCATTCTATTTATTCCAAAAACATGACTTGTCAATTGAATAAACAAAAATTATTAATTAAAAATTTTCTAAAAATAATTTACATTCCTGAAAATAAACCCTGATTTTAAAGCATCACATTAATTAAAAATAGAAGGGGTGTTCCCAAAACCAATCAATTTTTTACAATTTCCATGTTAATGCCAAAACAATATTTCAATCATGAGTTATACATGATTTTCACCACAATTTAAAGAATCAAATTTAATTAAAAATAATCCTTTAAGTTCTAAATCAACCGTAGTCAATTGATAAGCCTCCAACCTCTCAAAAATTAGTGAAAATAAAGTAAGACATAATATTACTTCATGATCAAATCAGAACTCATATTCCCTTCATTAGATCCAACATTATATCATCATAAAACCATTCATACCAAATATATATATGAATAATTTACTAGATATGTTTTTATAGGAGAGATATGAACTTTAGATATAATAATTACATATAAATAAAACCACTTCCCAATGAATTAGGCCCTCCAACCGAATTTAATTTTTGTAGGGATCAATCTTAGATCGAAGGAAATTGTATATCTTTGCATTATAGACAAATGAATTCAAGTTATAGGAGGATTAAGGGAAAAATGGATTAATTAGATAATTCATATTAGAACCATTTTTTTAAGTTCGTACAACTACATGTCATTGGATTAGAAGACACAGGTTTGAAACCTTTGTACCACAGGTGCAGTGCTAATATCTTATGTTTTTACTTCACATGTTTAGCTTGTATGTTTAGAAACATCGTGTGTCATCCACGAATTTACCTCTAATAAAATATGAATTATTTATCATAGGATTTATCATGGTTTGTAAAAATATGATCCATCCATATTTCTTCCTATATCCAATTTCCATTCCTTTTACAGTTTCCTGTAAATGCTACATGGATTTATACTAACCGTACACAAATAGTGCACCTCATTAAAAGACACTAAAACATTCTGAAACTCCATGATCCTCCCAAAATATAACATAAACATTATAGATAATAAAAATTCATGTATAATGGGTCATGTACTTGAAACTAGGGTAAGAAATAATTGAACTTAAAATTGATCCTTCATATGCCAAAAGAAAGCAGCTTTTCAACAAGAAAATGTGCAATGGTTTAAAATGTATTTATATAAACAATTAACATAAAATTTAATAAAATGAACTAAATTGAAATAATAAATATATAATAAAACTAATTTTATTTTTAATCACATATTAGTGTAATTTTTTTGTTTTTAAATTCCTCAAATTGAATGAAAATTATTTATAAAAACCATAATTTTTTAATATTCTTCATAAAAATGAACATTTTAGAAAATTTTCAAAAAATCACATCAAGATAATTTTGAACTTATTATTTATGAAAGGAATAATATTTTTTAAAATAAATTTAATAAAACTAATGAAAATTCATATTAATATAAGTGTATAAAAGGAAAAAAATAGTTTTGTTTGGGAAATATTGTATGTAGAAAACATTTTATTTTATATTTCAAAAATTTCTTATTTTATTTCTAATAAATTGATATCAATTGAATTTATTTTATAATGTGTAAACCATATTATTATAATATTTTATTTAGTATTATTTATACTCATTGATTTGAGGGATAGTTTATAATAGTATACTATATTATAGTCCATTTAGACTTGGGGTTGAATGTTATTGAATCTATTAAAGAGACTGAATTTATTTAAATGGTAGTATTTCATAATGTCTTAAGGAGTTATATTATCATATGATCCTTTGTTTCATTTAATTTATGCTACTAAACCTAATTTTCTTCTTTTAAAATCGAAGTTTTTTACATTCTTTGCACCTTCGAAAAATTCATCCCACACAATTTAAAATTGATCTTGGTAATCAATGTTTTGAAATTTGTAAACACCATTGTTTGAAAACCCACATTATAAAAGGGTTAATAAATCATTTTATTGATAAAAGAGAAAGATAAATTTTAAGTATATCTCTAATAACAGCTAACTTGGATTCCAATTGGGAGACCATAAATGGGATGTGAATATGTGGACATGGAATAAAATCATAAATAATTATAGAGGGTAATATGGGTTTTTTATCATAAGAAATTGAATTATTAGTAGAAAGTTAAAGAAATAAAAACCATAAATCTATGACGTTTTCAAAGTGAATTTAAATCATCATATATTAAGGTAATAAGGAAAAAATTGTTTCAATATCCTTTTCCTAATTTTGATTAAATATATAACTATCTAAGAATGTAATGAAATATACATATATTATATCTTTATATTTCAGAATCATAATTTAATCCTTTTGTTTTAATTCAATCAATTTTTATTTCATCTTAGACTCTGTGAAATGAATATCAAAAATTGGATTTTTTATTCCTGGAGAACTAAAAAAAACTTTTAATGGATCACAAGATCCATTGAAGAGTGAAATGTCATTCCTTTTATCTATAAATATTTTCAATAAACAATTGGACACATGTACATTTGTTAGTATGAAAGAGGGATTCCCATATCTTATCAACAGATTTAAGATATTAAATGTCCGCGGATAGATTAAATAATGTTAGAGAAAGTTATTTTTACTTAGATATTGAATTATTATATCTTTGTTAAGGATTGGATAATTTTTTATGTATGACACATGAAAATGATGAATTTTATACATGTTTTTTATTGTATTATTTTTATTGAAGAAAAATTATATTTTTGAATAATCATGCAGACAATGTCTTCAACACATGATAATGATACCAATCTTGAGGAAGAATAGAATGTAGATTATAAAACTATTAAATTATTAGGGTATAAACAACATGTTGAAGAAAAAAACAACAATGAAGCAGAATGATAGTTGTGAATAAAATTATTAAGGAAAGAAGTCATGGTATAAAATTTGAGGTTGGTTGTAATCACTGCAGCCAACCTATTGAACCCAACAAGTCAATGTTCATTACTAATATTAGGATGAATATTAGGTTGAATGTCCCAATTGATATTTATTCTTGTCACCATATACAACCTATTACGAAGGAAATCCTTTTGAAGGATATAACTATAATGTAACAATATCTACTTTCCCTATTTTATTGAAAATTTATATAAGGAAATGTTGATTTAATTGTCATTATTCTTTATAGAATTCATTTATTTTTGAATATTTCTATTATAAATTTGTCTTAATGGACACTGGAAAAGTCCATAAAGGTATCTATACTCTCTTTATAAAGGTATATCATAGGGATGATGAGGGAAAAATAAATTCCTACTCACCACTTATTTATGTAAAAATTATGAAGCATGAAACATAGACTTCTTTCATTAATCATCTCAATGAGAAATCATTTTAGGTTCATTATAGTTGATAATATAATATTTGACATTATTTCTTTTATCCAACGTTATTCAAAATTGTTAATTTATGAAATAGTAAAAGAGTGATCAAAATAAAGAAAATGCATTAAAACCAACATACCCCTACCACAATATAAGGATGGGGTATGCATTGTTAGAGAATAAATTGGTAAGAATTTTAAATAAAGAATAAATGATATATTATGTGATATAAATCAACTCATGTTACTTTGTTTATATGTAAATTTCTGAATTGAAATCCGAAGCCACTTCAATACCATGTCATGTGCTATGGAAGGAGGCTCAGGTAAATAAGGAGGGTAAATTAGTTGATGAAAACAAAAAAAAATATGGGAAGCATGTGTAAGTATGAAATAATAGTAAATCCTTATTATTTATAATGATATCATATAAAAATATCTATTTATGTTCATATTTTTTAATTGGTTTAGACACAAGAAATGGATATTACTATACCAGAAGAAAAAGCTACTTCTAGTAGCTTTGAAGTGACCTGAAGAATATGGTCATGTTAGAGGATTTGGTTTTGGAGTCTCCCCCTGAACAAAGTTTCAGAAGATAAGACCATATGAAGATACATATAATATGATGAGACAATTACAAACATAAATAAACTCAATATAAGATATTATTTTTCCATCGGGTTTGGATGATCAATTTATAAGAAAGGATCAAAGAGAACCGGCAGTTGAGAAAATATCCACACATGAACTAAATGTGTAACGCCCCACAGCTACCTCATTGCCTTGAGGAGGCGGCGAGGGTTACGTGGACTTAAGCGACATTCTCAAGGCTCCAAAGGCTGGAAATAAATGCCAAGGGCATCAATAACAAGTTGGGGAACAATTTTCCCTTAAGACAAAACCAACCAAACCAACAACTAATGATGAATGCCAATCAGACATTCAAACATGTATTCTCAAAGGACAACCAAGTTGTTCCAAAATACATCCCAAAACCAATACAACCAACCAAATCAGAGTACAAGAGGAATCTAAACAACAAAAACTACGATAAATGACACCACCACAAATCCACACCAACCTCCAAGTTCCAACCTCCACCGAGACATCACAATGCACTACTAAAGGAGGGAGATGCCTTACCATTTCCCACATCACGATACACAACATCTGCCAAGACACCAACGTTCCAAAGTAGGGGGTGAGTAATAAAACTGAGTAGGTTTTCCCCAAATGACTTCCCTACACATGCCACTAGGATAAAACTGTTAGTACATATATATAAAACAGTTTATATAAGATAATTAGAAGTTCAACTGTTACCATAAGCCAAACATGCTCTTACCAAGCCATCACACCCAAACCAAGAAACCAAGGGAAAGCCAAACAATAAGCCAAAAACCATTCCAACATTTACACATTATCACAACAATTCCATCTTTCAAAGTAATGCACACTAAAACAACCACAACAACCAAATGGTGAATCCTCTGTCCAACCTGTTCCCTCATTCACACCAACCGGCACTTCTTATCCACTTACCATTGATGGTGTCCATTCCGTCCACTATCCATCCCCTTTTTATAGTGGTACTTCTCGAAACTTCCACACAACATTCAAACAAGAAAAATACAATCATATAACCCACCAAGGTCACAACCACATGCAATCAACCAATTCCATTGCATATCCATCCACTTCAATAAATCGTCCATTTATTGAAAACAATTTTCCATTACAAACATAATTTCATTAAAACAAACCTTTTATTGAAAACCCTATCCATCGATCATTTTCACAAATCAAACATATCATCCCATTTTAAAACCTTCATTTTAAAATCCACGAGAAAATCATTTCACCAAAAAACACCATTTTTCAAAAAAATCCCCAAAACATCACCCAAGGGATTTCCAACCAATTTTGAATAACAATTCACAATTAATTTTCAGCACAAAAATTAATTGTAACAAGGAACAGTAGTTCTAACCAAGTGGAGTCGATAGAGAAGCCACCTACCTTTAGGTTTCTCTAGAAATTGACCCACGAACAATCTCACCTCAATTCTGGCGAACGAACCACCAAAACCTCTCTAGATCCCCTTCCCTAACATCCACAAGCCTGAATATTAACATCCAAGGAAACCAAAACCCTATATCTAAACACAAAAACTGTAGATCTAGAAAACCAAGAATGATAGGGATGTAGATCTAGAGGAAAATATAATAGAAACAAGAGGAGAGGCTTACTAGGGAGAAACCACCTTCAATTTTCCAAGAAACCACTTCAAAACGCATCCAAATTGAGTGGGAGAGCACCCTTAACCCCTGAGAACTCAAAATCCTGAGTGAGGCTCGAGTGGGAGGAAGATTGGAGAGGAATAAAGAAAGACCGAGGGAGATCGGGTTTTAAAACCCTATTTTTAAGTGGCCGCACGGTTAGTCCGCACAGTTTGGAAAACCGTTCCCTAACAGTGCGCACGCTACTGCCTCGGGATCAAGGGTCCACACAGTTTCCTCACACGGTTTCCTCACACGGTTTGGAAAACCATGCGCCGGCCATGCGAAGCCTACTATATCCCCTGCACAGTTTTTTGGGGAATCCGCTCGTTTTCCACTAACCGTGCTCAAACTGTGCACCCCTTTAAAAGCCTCCAAACTCTTCCAAAACCATTCCAAACTTTGGAAACCTCTTACCAACTCATCACATGCACATTAAACACATAAAAATGCATAATCAAAGGCCACATACCTCAAACTGGGGGTACTAAATTCTCCCCACCATTAGACATTCCATCCTCAGAAAGTAGTGGACCTGCCCTTTGCCGAAAGAGATCGGGCCACTACTCGACCATCTCTTTCTCCCGCTCCCAAGTCTCCTCTTGAATCTGACCATGTTGCCACAAAACAAAAACTCAACTGATTATTTTAGCACACAATACTTTCTCTTATCTATCTATAACCCGCACATGCATGTGCACTAACGAAGCATCCGGTTCTAGCTCAACATGATCCCATCGAGTCACATGGTCACGATCTGGCTGATACTTTTTCAACTGCGACACATGAAACACATTGGGCGCCACACTAAACCTAGGTGGAAAATCCAAACTATAATCCACCTCACCAACCCACTCAAGAATCTCAAAAAGGCCAATATACCTCGAAGATAACTTTCCCTACTTCCCAAACTGACGATGTCCCAACCTAGGAGAGATCCTCAAGAACACATGATCACTCACCTCGAACGACAACTACTGTCGATGATAACCCGCATACAATTTTTGAAGACTTTGATCCATCTCCATTCTCTTTCTGATCAACATGATCTTCTCCGTCGTCTCCTGGGCAAGGCTCAGTCCAACCATCGAGGACTCACCCGTTTCCACCCAGCATAGTGGAGAACAACATGGTAACCCATACAATTCATCAAACGGAGCCATCTGTATGGATTCCAGATAACTGTTATTGTATAAGAAATCAACCAACATCAAGTGATCCTCCCACGAGCCACCAAAATCCATGACACAGTCCCGCAACATATCCTCCAGAGTTTGTATCGTCCTCTCGGATTGACCATCCGTCTGAGGGTGATACGCCGTACTCATCGTCAACTTTTTCTCTAGGGCATCCTGCATGGATTTCCAGAAACGATATGTAAACCAAGGATATCTATCTGATACAATCCAAACTAGAACATCATTCCTCTTTAACACATCTCAGGTATATATATTGGATAGATCCTCCATCGTCTGAGATTCACAAATCAGGAAGAAATGGTCCGACTTCGTTAGGTGATCCACTATAACTCAAATGGCATCATGAAATCTGACCGTTCTTGGGAGACCTGTAACAAAATCCATCGCTCTCTACTCCCACTTACAAATAGGGATTGGTAAAGAATGCAATATTCATGTTGGCCTCTAATGCTCTTCCTTGACCTGCTGACAAGTCAAGCATCTCGAAAAAAACACAGCCACACTTCTTTTCATACCAGCCCACCAGAACTGCGCTTTCAAAACTTTATACATTTTCCAAATTCCAGGATTAATAGCCCGCCTAGAATGATGATATGCCCTAAGATGATCCTCCTGACAAGAAACTTGTACAACCATCTGATTCCAAAAACACAAAACTAAATCTCCATTCAGTTTCCAAACCTCAATTGTCTCCCCTCCGTTGAGTCTCGACCCCATGGTCACACACTCAGAATGAGATATCTGTGCCTTTCTAACAAGACCAACCAAGTCAGGAATCAACAAAACTGGAAAGAAGACCACGCTATCACCCAAGTCCTCACATTCCAACCACATATCAGCTATAACTGACATCAACTGCCACTGGTCTGATTCCTGTTTCACCACCTGAGCATATTATTTTCTATTTAATGCATCCACCACAAAATATCCATTACCCGGTGTGTACATCAAATCAAAATCAATCATTTAGAGATATTCCATCTATCTCCATTTCCTCATGTTCAAATCCTTTTGTGAGAAAATGTGATTCAAGATCATATGATCCATATATACCAGGAATTTCTCACTGAAGAGATAATGACGCCACACTTTCAAAGAATGGACCACTGCTGCCGACTCTAAATCATGAGTTGGGTAGTTCTTCTCATGAACCCTCAACTGCCATGAGCCATACACAACCACGTGATTCCCTTTCATGAGAACGCACCCCAACCTTGATCCTGATGCATCACAATACACCATGTACCCTTTTCCTGGTTCCGGAAAAACCAAGATTGGTGCTGATGTAAGATGACCCTTTAGTTCTTCGAAACACAACTGAAACTGTTCATTCCACTAGAATAGAACATTATTTATTACCAAAGCTATCATACGAGAATCCATACGAGAAAAATCACGACCAAAACGCCGATAATAACCAGCTAGGCCAAGAAAACTCCGTATCTCAAACACATTATTGGGCGGTTACCTTGAGATAACAGCCTCTATCATTTCTGGATCCACTGAAACACACCTTTCAGAAATCATATGGCCAAGAAAACAAACTTCCTGTATCCAAAAGTCACACTTTTTTCAATTTGGCATACAACCGATGATCCCTAAAGACACCCAACACTGTCTCCAAGTGCTGCTCATGTTCCACCCTTGTATTTGAATACAGTATAATATTGTATTCAAACACCACCACAAATGAATCCAGATATCACTAAAATATCTGATTCATCAATGCCATGAACACCATTGGTGCATTCGTTAGACCAAAGGTCATAACCACATATTCATCATGGCCATATCTACTTATGAATTCTGTTTTAGAAATATCCTCCTTCCTCAACCATAATTGATGGTATCTCGACCTCAGGTCGATCTTGGAGAACCATTGGTCTCTCCTCAATTGGTGGAACAAATCATCAATTCGTGTAAGTGGATATCTATTCATTATCATAACTTGGTTATGTCTATGATAATCAGCACATATCCTCAATGTTCCATTCGCCTTTTTCTCAAAAAACACCGGCACTGCCCACAGAGACGTGCTAGCCCAGATAAACCCTCTGTTTTCTAACTCTTGCAACTAGATCATCAATTCCCACAATTCAGCTAGTTTCATCTGGTAAGATGGAAGCGAGATAGGACTGGTCGCTGGAAGGAGATCAATCGTAAACTCCCCTTCTCTTATAGGAGGTGACCCCGAGGAAAAAACATCCATGAACTGATCCACCACAGCTGGAGGAACACTCTACTCAACACCCTCTACCGATTCTGATGACAAAAATGCCAACTGATACGCTAACATACCCACTGCTAGTGCCAACAAACTCGTTGCACCCTACCTTTCATGCTTCTCTCCTCTAAAGAGATGTCTGACGCCATAGTGTGTCATAAAATCCATTGTTCGCGCATCACAGTTGATGTGGGCCTTAAACGCCACCATCCAATCCATTCCCAGGATTACATCATACCCATCCATCTCAATCATTGAGAAATTACACACTATCTCAACCTCGTCCACAATGATACAACATTCTCTACACAAGAAGGCTCGAAACACTCTTCGACCTAGAGGAGTTTGAAGTTTCAAAACTGAGGGCATTATTTCTTCCCTTAAACCCAGCAAATCAACCACACGTGCAGCAATAAAAGAGTGTGAATCACCCATATCAAACAATACATTCATCAAGGTAGAATTTAAAATAATAGTACCTCGCACTGTGGATGGTCCCTAGTGATCATCCAACATAACAGTCGCATCTCCAAACACATGTTTTCATTCCACACTGCTCTTTATTGCTCTGCTGTGGCGTCGTGGTATTCTGAGAATCAACATGACCAACCTTACTCTACTGACAAGGGGTATGTTGTTGTCCCTATCCCATCGAAGCATACGACGTCTGCGATCCCTAAGGAGTGTCACATGCACCCGGTCTTGGATTATTCTGACAATAACTCTACAGATTCCCCATCTGCATACAATTATGACATGTTCTAGGTTGTGCCTTACAATCCCGCTTGATGTGGCTTGTAGAACCACACTGAAAACATCTCGTCTTACTCTGGGGCTTCAGAGGAAGATTTACCGATCATGCTGTCAGATTATATTCCATATTCCTACCCTGGGAATATGTGTCCCTCCTTCGCTTGAACCCAGCGTTAGAGTTCCCACTATTCCCCATGGGTACCATTATGCTTCCTCCGCCCGGAGCTCCTAATAGATCCCGCTAAGCAACCGAGGCTCTATTCACAATCTCTGTGTAATCATATATACACGACACTGCTATCGTTGAATGGATTTCATGCCTTGACCCAGATTCCAATATCCTTGCCTTCAATGATGTGTTACCGGCCACCTCGGGTGCAAACTGCATTATGTTCACAAACTTAGCTTCATACTCCGTTGTAGACATAAGATCTTCCTTCAAACTGAACAAATCAGTCATATGCTAAACTCTCAACGTATGTGGGTAGAATTTTTTGTTAAATAATTCCTCGAAGCCTTCCCACATCATACCCTGGTCCGTCCCCTCTTGGACTACCAACTTCCACCATTGAAGGGCATGATCCTCCAACATATAGGCGGCCAACTTCACTTTCAGGTCTACCTTCATTCCCACGAACTCAAAGATCTTGTTTATTCTATTCAGCCATGCTTCTTCCCTCTCTGTCACTGAATCACCCATGATGATGGGTGGATTCTTCTTTTGAAACTAAACAGCATGATCCACATGCCTTGGTTCAGCCACTTTGTTTCCACTTTCCACTGCCTGGAAAGCTTGCACTATGCTTTGCACTAGCTGCTGGTTCACCTAAGGCTCAGGTGCTACCACATTCTCTGCAGCCTCCTCCGGTTGGTCCCTACGACATCTTCCCTGTTCCATTTCTATAAACAGAAAACAAACAACCATGAGTCTCACTTCCATAGACATCACAAAATCCCATTTCAAATCACATTACACAAGACTATCACAACAAGGCTTTCCACCAGATCCCGTTTTCCACATGTGCCATGTTTCACCATTTTGAAAACCAAACCATTTTTAAAATACCAATTTATTCACATTACAATTTCACATCATAAATCATTATACCTCAATGAAATATGAATCCTAGTGGGAAGTCATTTATACCATGCATTCCATGATCATCTCATCGGCTACACCCACATCAATGAGATATCGAATGCCTATAAGTGTCTCCAAAACACTTATATACTTTACTCCTTGGTAACTTGAATTTCATTATAAAAGGGTTAACTACATCCTTTTATGCTATATGTTCCATGTTATGACAATCCTACGCCTTGCTACCATCCCATCTCAAGGAATGTAACAAAATGAATGTCAACACCAAATCTGAGAATCAGCTCCAAAGGACCGAACAAACTAATACCAATTTTAACTCCCCGCCACTACCTCATTGGCTTGATGATATGGTGAGGGTTACATGGCCTTAAGAGATGTTCTCAAGGCGTCAAAGGCTAGAAATAAATGCCGAGGGCTTCAAGAACAAGTTATGGAATGATTTTCCCTTAAGACAAATCCAACCAAACAAACAACTAATGATGCATGCTGTAAAAACCCGAGATTTTATAAGATACATTCTTTTTAATTTCATTCATATCTTCTATTGTACGACACACCAAGATTATCTTGCTCTATAAGCAAAACTGTATTAGCTTGCAGTATACGCAACACTTTTCTTGGCTCTTGTTACACAAAATTTCAAGTTCGTTTGATAGAAGTTATTCTACGCAACATTGAGTGTATATATATATATATTCAATGTATAAAAAAAATATGGATGGATTCTGTTATACGCAACAAAAAAGGAGTTGTGCACTACACTCAACCCTGACTTGGCTTGCATTACACACAATCACGACCTTACTCGATAGCGTGTGTTGTACGCAATACCGGGTTTTACTAAACAATGATATATTATTATAATATTGTTATGAACTAGCCGTTATGAATAGTGTTAACTAAATTTTGAATTTTATAACATTATTATTCATCTTACACATTTCTAGAACATGTTATAAGAACAAAATAAATTTTTTGGGTAAAATAAGTATTTTTCAAAAAATGCAGTTTTGCCGCCTTTTGATGGCGCACCCACTTTAAATCTAGTTTTTGAAATGTTTATAAGTTCAATTTGACAAAATAAAATTATTATTTTGAATCAGGATATAAAAATTTACATTAGATAAAGTTTTGATATTTTTCCGATAACTTTCATATTTTAATGAATAGTAAAAACACGCTATATTTTAATTAAAAACAACTTTTTTCATCGTAATATCTTATGTTGTTAAATTATAATATTTAATGCTTTTAAAGTATAAATATAATATATTTTTACCATTTAATATAATTTATTTCATTAGAATTGATTTTACCTTGAATTCGTAGGTTAAATCAATTCAATCTTTCGCAATGTTTTAAAGAAAAACCCATTTCTTTCGACAATGGGATTAATTTTAATTTAATTTCTGCATCTTTTGTGTATTGAATTTGTAAAAATGGATTCCATATTTGGAATCATTGGGTCCAAATTATGTTAATAAGCTACTTATTATTTTGGGGCATTCTGAATAGTAACTACGGTAAATTTTATTTACTATAGTTAAACGTAAATCGGGTAATTAAGGGTAAATATAAGATTATAAATTTACCCTAACACTTGTAAAAATCCTATTGGATGACTAACAGTAGACCCATATAACCTAAGGGTCGTATTAGATTCATTTTATGGACTTTTGTCCATGAAAATAATTTAATTATTATTAAAACCAAAGTATGTGACAACATGTCACTTTCTTAAATCTTATAAGTATAATAATTTTAATATAGTGATAAACTTCATGAAACTTAGAACATGAATAGTCTCCAGAAAGATAATAAAATTATCTACATCATAGGAATTTATTTAGAATTTTTAGGGATTAAATAATTATCATTTATTATGACACAAAGATGATGTAGTAATTGTCTTATTAATGAAATATTGACATAATTGATGTTATAAATGCCCAAATAAATGTAATTTGAGACTTTTTATGACGTACATTAATTTTCTAGGTTAATATGACATTTCATTGTTGATATAAGTAACTTTTTAGGACTTATCATTCTGTTATTAATTTCAGAAAAATCATGTTCAAAATAGTGTCAAAATTGACAAAAATTAGTTTTTAAAAAAAATATTATATTATTAATTGTTATTTAATTCCTAAAAATCTAAGGTTCATCCAAATGACTTAGATAAGGATAGATATATTAATAATAAACAACTTGGGGTTCGTTTGTCTTGTTATGGTAAGTTTATTAACCATATAGTGTAAGAAAACAAAAAGACACGGTAAAAGTTAAATTATTTAACTTAGAGTTAAATCTAATTGATAAGGTTAAAATAATAACCTAAACTTGTCTAAATCCTATTGGATTAGAGGATTTCGACCCATACCCACTTTAGCTTCGAAATAAGACCCTTTGAAACCATTATAAACCGAATTTGACCTTAATATAAAATAATATTTTGAGATTTTCCTAAGGTGCCCCTCTCCTCCCTTATAAAAGGGCACCTCCTCCCTCTCCTCCTCACACCAATTTGAGCATTAAAGCTCTACCAAACACTGCCAAAATCTTTTCTACACTTCCCTAGTATCATCCTAGAGGTCCTGGTCTTCTTTAAAGACCATCCTTAGAACTTTAAGTGGAGGTTATGTGAAGGCGCATCAAAAAGAGGTATCATCCATTACCGATCTTTTTCAATTTCTTTCTTCTTCAACTTCTTCTTATTTAGTTGTTTCATGATAAAGTAATAACATCAGTATTTTTTATATAATTATATGTTATTATAAATATGAAACAACTCTAATTAACCTTCTATCCATCCTACGGAAAAAGGAAATCACCGCGCCTGCGTACGTACGGAATACCGTCTCCACGCCGTGGTGTAATCTATTTTACACCACCACCTTACTTGGATGGGTATAATGGTGTAAATAATGACACTATATGACAATTATAAAGTGATATTGATTCTGAAATAGTATACATACACTCCAATACAATTCCACGATCATAGAAACGATATCATCACTCGTGCGTACATACGGAATACCGTCTCCACGATGTGATGCGACTCGTTCTACATGATCTTCATTTCATAATTATTATATAAATGAATTGAATGAATTAAAATGATATATGTTACAGTAATACCATTCTGGAAATGAGTTATCTATAACCTAAAGAGATGAATAAGAATTTATTCGACAAACACGCATAAGAACAAAAAGTAATAAACACCCAAATAACAAGTAGTAATTGAATATTACTAATAAGAAGCTAAGAATATGCCCATATATGATATCATAACAATAAGTATGATTCTGGAATAAGTTAATAACATTATTTAAATCATTATACATGAGTTGTGGACACTTGCGAAGCATATCGGACCTAAGGTAAGGGAAATATCACAATCTCATTTTTATCCGAGATTGTTTATACTTTGGTATTTACTGGGGTGTATTTTATCATCCACATCCATGTATCATCAATATGTAATATTATTTCCATCCACCTACAATTGTGTAAATACATTTTTTACCCTTTTGTGAGTTTTAGTAAAAGATATGAATGGAATCTTTTGATGTTTTTCGTACGAGGTACTTTTTTACTTTTCCGACAAAAGTATGAGATGAATGTTTTTTTAACTTATACGGCATGAATGGATTTTTAAAACATTATTTCCAAGAAGATTCATTTACAAGTTATCAAGTTTATTTTTAATCAACTTCTTCTAGTTTAAAATTGTATGACATGTTATGAAAGGAAAATGTTTTTGAAGTTGAAAGGATATTTTCCTCAAGAATGGAGTTCAAGTGTTTTATCAAAATTATTTTCCATCTAAGATAATATAGGGTTCTATTTCTATCCCTATTATTACATTGATTTGATTATGTTGTGATAGAATTATTTTTATGAATTCCTTTATCTTATATGAATTGTTTTATGATGTCCCGATGTTTAAGATTCCCATTTTTATTATATGGGTTATGCAATGATGTATGATTTAAGATTTTGTGGCACACATAATAATGGTATCATTATGAGATGGGTGGGACCTATATCTCCCTCCAATTAATTGGGTAAAGAATTTATATCTCATGAGATAGACATGGCTGGAACGGTAGGCTATACCGGTTCAGTGAAACAGGACTGAAACGAGGTGTGAACTCGGTTTAGAAATGGACTTTGTCCACTAAGATAGTCTTGGTAATGAGTCTTGACTAATAAGAAATGATTCTCTATGATTATGTGTGTATGCCAAAAGGCTTCATGTTTTATGTAATTATTATTGTGATTACATTTCACTATTATGATTTATCCCATGTTATGAAATTATGATCTCTTTTTCAGGTTAAGATTTCCAAAAGATATCTTCTTATGAATATGATGTGGTTGATATTTAGTTTTTTACCCTTACTGAGCATTTGAGCTCACCATTTTATGTTTTCTTTTCCCCAGGATAGAAAGAAAGGATTTAGGTTTTAAAAAAAAGAAGATATTTATGGGAGATGTTGACGATCTTTCACCATGATTAGAAGATTATATTCAGAGTTTCCAAAGACACTAAACTATTACGGTCCTTGTGTGTGTGTTTTTGTTATGTATTAAGTATTCCGCAAAAGTAATGTAATGTTCATGTACGTCAGGCTTTGGGTCTCTACAGTTGGTATCAGAGGAAAGGTTTAGTCAACCTTTGGAAACTAGGATGCGAGAACTTTAGTGAGATTCCTAGAGATATTTCTAAGGTATGTCTAGGGATGTCTCTAAGGTTAAGTAAACGTATGGGTTATAGTCCTAGAATTGTTCTAACGATCTTAGAATTTAACCTAAGATGTTAGATATTGAGGATACTCCCCCTTTATAATGTTGTTTTCCTTAGCATGTTTTTTGCCTCTCACACTATTCTTTTTGGGTTTTAGACGATGACTGGAACCCAAAGGAACCGTGTTGATCAATGCAATGGACAATGCAATGATTGTCCTCCTGAATAAAAAAATGTTATGGGAGATGGAGTGAAAAATCTTATTGTTATACTTACACAAGCTATGGATCATTCTGGACTTCCAAATGAGCAAATAAGGGAACAATATTCTATTGAGTCCTTCATGAGGCAACTTCCACCTTCTTTCAGTGGGTCTTATGATCCACTTGTTGCTGAACAATGGATCAGTACCACTGAAAAGATATTTTCAGTTCTTCAATGTTATGAACATGATAAATTCATCTTAGTAGTATATCGTTTGGAAGGTGAAGATGATCAATGGTGGAATCTTATCAAGAATACGAGGTAAAGAGATGAAATTGAGTCCATGGAATGGGACGAGTTCAAAAACTTATTTTTTAATAAGTACTTCCCTCGTATTCTTCGAACAAAGATGGAGAAGGAGTTTCTTGAACTAAAGAAAAAGGATGATGAATCCGTTGGTATACACGAAGTAAATTTTACAAGACTTGCAAGGTATGCATCTGGCATTATCATCCAACCTGAAAGTAAAGTTGATCGATTTTTCAGTGGCTTAAAACCAAGTCTTCGAAGGGAATTAGCTATAAGAGACTTCAGTAGCTATGAAGAAATTGTGCGTTGTTCTATCAAAGTAGAAATTGAATTTGGTGTTACATATCCATCTCATGGTTTTGACAAGAAACGAAAGATGGAGTTCAAGGAGAAATCTCAGAATAATGGTGAAAAGAAGATGAATGTTTCCTTATGGTCAAAGTGTGGAAAGAAGCATGGTGGAGATTGTCTTAAAGGGACAAGTAAATGTTTCAAATTTGGAAAGGAAGGTCATCAGGCATTTGAATGCCGCAATGATGGGAAGAAGATGTCTAATGATGCAATCAAAAAAAGGGATAAACAGAATGAACCTACTACACTTCAATGTTTCAAGTGCAAGGAGATGGGACATTATGCCAATAAATGCCCTAATCCAAGGGTTAGTGATGATCGAAATGAGAAACCATTTAAGGCAAAGGACAAAGGGAAGTCACATGCGATCACTATTGGTGATGTTGAATATGACAATGATGTGGTGGAATGATTAAGTGTTTATGTAACGGGATTCCAAAATAATGTTGTATCATGGAGTATTGGAATATTTATGTATTGGTCTAATGTGGTATTAAAAGTGATTGAGATATTTTTGGAAATAAGATGATATACACATAATGAAGGGAAACGAGAAAATGAAATGTTTAATAGTATTCATTAGCTCATGATTGATATAAGGACTAAGTGATATCATGGTTTGAGTATATAGAATTTTGAGGATTTTGGTATGTGGAAAGTGTTAACTTTTAACTGCATTCATGTTTTCACTATGGTTCAATGGGTATTCATTTTTTCAAGAGAATACATGATTAAGGTATTCACATGATTGGAATGTGACCAATAATATATATATATGGGGGATAAATGATGGTATTCACATGCTTGGTTGATGACATTTCAAGTAATCGTTTTCTTTATACTATGATCTTGGACCGAAGTATTTTAGATAAGCCTAAATATTGGAATGGATTATGTTGGACATATGATAAGTATTGTTTAAGGATAGAACTTTTTTCGATATTACTGATGGGATTTTATAGTAATATAGCTTTAGAAAAAGGACAACTTGCAGGACGGGCGACAACCCATCGCGTCAGACAAGGCTGTGGGAATCAAACCCACAACCGAAGTGCGACTGGCCTTTATCGCCTACCACTGGCCTACAGGAAGTCCCTGGTTAGTATAAACTAGTTTTATTTTATTAAGCGGTATGATATATGAAGTATAAGTTCGTTTTTGGAACCATATACGATTAATCTAACCATAAGATGGACTTATAACTTTTGATAACCTTTTGTTTGAAAGAGATGGAATGACTCATCACATGATCTGCTAACATATCACGAATTACACATTAAACTTCATTTCTTTAAGGGATGAAGTGGAAATTGTTCAATTCACGAACAACAGTGAGATTGTACCAAAATCATGTAAGTATTTCTTTTAATTCATCAACTTTAGGGAAATGATCTTGAAAACCAAAAATGTTGTCCTATTTCCCTTATATCTGATGAATCAGATGGTACCTTAGATCACCACAAATCAATAACTTTGTGATTGTTGGCTTTTTCAGAGCCATGTTCTCTACCACTCTCCATCAGAACATGACGGTTAGATTTCTCTTCCATGTCCATATTTTCTCCTATATGGAAACCCAGTGATGAGTTCATTTGGGTAACCGTTATATTTCATACTTTAGTTTTTAAAGTTCAGTTTTGGTATTTCTTCTTACGATGTGGGTTTCTATGAATAGTAAACGATTTAAAACCCCGACGAATTTCGAGGGTGAAATTCATTTTAAGGTGGGTAGAATGTAACAACCTGATATTTTATAAGATACATTCTTTTTAATTTCATTAATATCTTTTATTGTACGACACACCAAGATTATCTTGCGCTATACCCAACAGTGTATTATCTTGTAGTATACGCAACACTTTTCTTGGCTCTTGTTACACACAATTTCAAGTTCGTTTGATAGAAGTTATTCTACGTAACATTGAGTGTATATATATATATATTCAATGTATAAATAATATATGGTTGGATTATGTTATACGCAACAACAAAGTAGTTGTGCACTACACACAACCCTGACTTGACTTGCATTACACGCAATCGCGACCTTACTCGATAGCGTGTGTTGTACGCAATACCTAGTTTTACTAAACAACGATATATTATTATAATATTGTTATGAACTAGCCTTTATGAATAGTGTTAACTAAATTTTGAATTTTATAACATTATTATTCATCTTACACATTTCTAGAACATGGTATAAGAACAAAATAAATTTTTCGGGTAAAATACATATTTTTCAAAAAATGCAGTTTTGCCGCCTTTTGATGGCGCACCCACTTTAAATCAAGTTTTTGAAATGTTTATAAGTTCAATTTGACAAAATAAAATTCTTTTTTTGAATCAAGATATAAAAATTTACATTAGATAATGTTTTGATATTTTTCCGATAACTTTCATATTTTAATGAATAGTAAAAACACGCTATATTTTAATTAAAAACAACTTTTTTCATCGTAATATATTATGTGGTTAAATTATAGTATTGAATGGTTTTAAAGTATAAATGGAATATATTTTTACCATTTAATATAATGTATGTCATTAGCATTTATTTTACCTTGAATTCGTAGGTTAAATCAATTCAATCTTTTGCAATGTTTTAAAGAAAACCCCATTTTCTTTCGACAACGGGATTAATTTTAATTTAATTTCTGCATATTTTGTGTATTGAATTTGGAAAAAGGGATTCCATATTTGGAATCAGTGGGTCCAAATTATGTTAATAAGCTACTTTTTATTTTTGGGCATTGTGAATAGTAACTACGGTAAATTTTATTTACTATAGTTAAAGGTAAATCGGGTAATTAAGGGTAAATATAAGATTATAAAATTACTCTAACACTTGGAAAAATCCTATTGGATGACTACAAGCAGACCCATAAAACCTAAGGATCGGATTAGATTCATTTTATGGACTTTTTTCCATGAAAGTAATTTAATTATTATTAAAACCAAAGAATGTGACAACATGTCACTTTCTTAAATATTATAAGTATAATAATTTTAATTTAGTGATAAACTTCATGAAACTTAGAACATGAATAGTCTCCAAAAATCTAATACAATTATCTATATCATAGGAATTTATTTAGAAATTTTAGGTATTTAATAATTATCATTTATTATGACACAAAGATGATGCAGTAATTGTCTTATTAATGAAATATTGACATAATAGATGTTATAAATGCCCTAATAAATGTAATTTGAGACTTTTTATGACTTACATTAATTTTCTAGGTTAATATGACATGTTATTGTTGATATAAGTAACTTTTTTCTAACTTATCATTCTGTTATGAATTTCATAAAAATCATGTACCAAATTGTGTCAAAATTGACATAAATTAGTTTTTAAAACAAATATTATATTATTAATTGTTATTTAATTCCTAAAAATATAAGGTTCGGCCAAATGAATTGTATAAGGATAGATATATTAATAATAAACAACTTGGGGTTCTTTTGGCTTGTTATGGTAAGTTTATTAACCATATAGTGTAAGAAAACAAAAAGACACGGTAAAAGTAAAATTATTTAACTTAGAGTTAAATATAATTGATAAGGTTAAAATAATTACCTAAACTTGTCTAAATCCAATTGGATTAAAGGATTTCGACCCATACCCACTTTATCTTAGAAATAATAACCTTTGGAACCATTATAAACCGAATTTTACCTTAATATAAAATAATATTTTTAGATTTTCCTAAGGTGCCCCTCTCCTCCCTTATAAAAGGGCACCTCCTCCCTCTCCTCCTCACACCAATTTGAGCATTCAAGCTTGGCCAAACACTGCCATAATCTCTTCTCCAATTTATTAGTATCATCCTAGAGGTCCTGGTCATCTTCAAAGACCATCCTTAGTTCTTTAAGTGGAGGTTAAGTGAAGGCTCGTCAAAAAGAGGTAATATCCATTACCGATCTTTTTCAATTTCATTCTTCTTCAACTTATTCTTCTTTAGTTGTTTCATGATAAAGTAATAACATAAGTATTTATTATATACTGATATGTTATTATAAATATGAAACAACTCTAATTAACCTTCCATCCATCCTACGGAAAAAGGAAATCACCGCGCGTGTGTACGTACGGTATACCGTCTCCACGCCGTGGTGTAATCTATTTTCCACCACCACCTTACTTGGATGGGTATAATGGTGTAAATAATGACTATATATGAATATTATAAAGTGATACTGATTCTGAAATAGTATACATGCACTCCAATACAATTCCACGATCATAGGAATGATATCATCACTCGTGCATACATACGGAATACCGTCTCCACGATGTGATGCGACTCGTTCTACATGATATTCATTTCATAGTGATTATATAAATGAATTGAATTAATTAATATGATATATGTTACACTAATACCATTCTAGAAATGAGGTATCTATAACCTAAAGAGAAGAATAAGAATTTATTCGACAAACACGCATAAGAACAAAAAGCAATAAACACCCGAATAACAAGTAGTAATGAAATATTACTAATAAGAAGCTATGAATATGACCATATATGATATGATAACAATAAGTATGATTCTGGAATAAGTCAATAACATTATTTAAATCATTATACAGGAGTTTCAGACACTTACGAATCATATCGGACCTAAGGTAAGGGAAATATCACAATCTCATTTTTATCCGAGATTGTTTATACTTTGGTATTTACTGGGGTGTATTTTATCATCCACATCCATATTTCCTCAATATGTAATATTATTTCCATCCACCTACAATTGTTTAAATCCATTTTTTTACCCTTTGGTGAGTTTTATTAAAAGATATGATAGGAATCCTTTGTCATTTTTCGTACGAGGTACTTTTTGACTTTTCTGACAAAAGTACGAGAAGAATGTTTTTTTAACTTATACGGAATTAATGGATTTTTAAAACATTATTTCCAAGAAGATTCCTTTAAAAGTTTTCAAGATTATTTTTAATCAACTTCTTTTAGTTTAAAATTTTATGACATGTTAAGAAAGGAAAATGTTTTTGATGTTGAAAGGATATTTTCTTCAAGAATGGAGTTCAAGTGTTTTATCAAATTTATTTTCCATCTAAGATAATATAGGGTTCTATTTCTATCCCTATTATTCCATTGATTTGATTATGTTGTGATGGAATTATTTTTATGAATTCCTTTATCTTATATGAATTTTTTTATGATGTCCCGATGTTTAAGATTCCCATTTTTATTACATGGGTTATGCAATGATGTATGATTTAAGATTTTGTGGCACACATAAGAATGGTATCATTATGAGATGGGTGGGACCTATATCTCCCTCCAATGCATTGGGTAAAGATTTTAAATCTCATGAGATAGATATGGCTGGAACGGTAGGCTATACCGGTTCAATGAAACAGGACTGAAACGAGGTGTGAACTCAGTTCAGAAATGGACTTTGTCCACTAAGATAGTCTTGGCCATGAGTCTTGACTAATAAGAAATGATTCTCTATGATTATGTGTGTATGACACAAAGCTTCATGTTTTAAGTTATTATTATTGTGATTACATTTCACTACTATGATTTATCCCATGTTATGAAATTATGATCTCTTTTGCAGGTTAAGATTTCCAAAAGATAAGTTCTTATGAATATGATGTGAATGATATTTCGTTTTTTTACCCTTACTGAGCATTTGAGCTCACCCTTTTATGTTTTCTTTTCCCCAGGATATAAATAAAGGATTTATGTTTAAAAAAAATAAGATCATTATGAGAGATGTTGAAGATCTTTCACCACGATTAGAAGATTATATTCCGAGTTTCCAAAGACACTAAACTATTACGGTCCTTGTGTGTGTGTTTTTGTTATGTATTAAGTATTCCGCAAAAGTAATGTAATGTTCATGTACGTCAGGCTTTGGGTCTCTACACATGCCAATCAGACATTCAAACATTTATTCTCAAAGGACAACCAAGTTGTTCCACAATACATCCCAAAACCAATACAACCAACCATATCAGAGTACAAGAGGAAACTAAACAACAAACACTATGATCCATGACACCACCACAGCTCCACACCAAGCTCCAAGATCCATGCTCCACCGAGACATCACAATGCACCACTAAAGGAGGGAGATTCCATACCTTTTCCCACGTCACGATACACAACATCTACAAAGACACCAACATGCCAAAGAAGGGGGTGAGTACTAAAACTCAGTAGGTTTTCCCCGAATGACTTCCCTACACATTCCACTAGTATAAAACCGTTATCACAGTTATATAAAATAGTTTATATAAGATAATCACAAGTGCAACCATTACCATAATCCAACCATGCTCTTAACAAACCATCACACCCAAACCAAGCAACTAAGGGAAAGCCAAACAACAAGCCACAAACCATTCCAACATTTACACATTAGCTCAAAATTTCCATCATGCAAAGCAATTCACAACAAAAAAACCATAACAACCAAATGGTGGAAATTTCGTCCAACCCATTCACCCATTCACATCAAGTGGAACTTCCTGTCCACTTACCATTGATAGTGGCCCTTCCATCCACTAACCATCCCCTTTTTATGGTGGTACTTCTTGCCACATCCACACAACATTCAAACAGGCCAAATCCATGCATATAACCCACCAAGGTCACGACCACATGCAATCAACCAATTCCATTGTATATCCATCCACTTCAATAAATCACCCATTTATTGAAAACCATTTTCCATTCCAAACAGCATTTCAATAAAACAACCCTTTTATTGAAAACCCTATACATCAATCATTTGAAAAAATCAACCATATCATCCCATTTTAGAATCATCATTTTAAAATCCACAAGAATAACATTTCACCATAAAACACCCTTTTTCCAAAAAATCCCCAAAACATCACTCAAGGGATTCCCAACCAATTTCGCATAACAATTCACAATTTATTTTCAGCACAATAATTAATTGTAACAAGGAACCACTAGTTCTAACCATGAGGAGTCGAGAGTGAAGCCACATGCCGTTAGGGTTCCGGAGAAATCGACCCACGAACAATCGCACCTCAAATCCGGAGAACGAACCACCGAAAACTCTCTAAATCCTAACATCCACAAGCCTTAATATTAACATCCAAGGCAACCACAACCCTATATCTACACACAAAAAGTGTATATCTAGAAAACCAAGAAAGATAGGGATGTAGATCTAGAGGAAAACACAATAGAAACAAGAGGAGAGACTTACCCGGGAGAAACCACCTTCAATACGCAAAAGAAACATCTTAAAAATGCTTCCAAATTGAGTGGGAGAGCACCCTTAACCCCTGAGAACCAAAAATCCGGAGTGATGCTCGAGTGGGTGGAAGATTAGAGAGGAATGAGGCAAGCCTGAGTGAGCCTGGGTTTTAAAACCCTATTTTTAGGTGGCCATAGGGTTAGTCCGCACAGTTTGGAAAACCGTGCACTAGCCGTGCACACGCTACACCCTCAGGAGCAGGGGTTCGCAGGGTTTCCTTGCACGGTTTGGAAAACCGTGTGCGAGCTGTTCGAAGCCTAATATCTCCCTTACACGGTTTCTGGGGAATCTGCATGGTTTCCACTAACTGTGCTCAAACCGTGCACCCTTTTCAAAGCCTGCAAACTCATCCAAAACCATTCCAAACTCTCCCATCCTCTTCCCAACTCATCCCATGCTCTTTAAACTCATAAAAATGCATAAACAAAGGCCACATACCTCAAATCAGGGGTACTAAAAAATGACCCTATTATCTTTGAGGAAATTTATTCCACCAAATTGTAAACCTTACCCAGGGTAATAGATTTTTTAATTAATTATTCTTATAAATGTGAATAAATCAACTTCTGATAACTTTAAATTACTAAAATTATATAGGGTACATTTTTATGTGATTTTTTTTGTCAAAACCCATGTACCAATGTATTGTGGTGGGTACAATGTATAATATCCAGGGAGACCATATACACAATCATAACCTCCAAAAATATCACATTGGAGTGGGGATTGAGGTAGCTTATGAGATGAAAAATAATTTTTCTATTCCCTTATATAGTTTGGATATTACAACAGTTGAAACTACTCTTGGGATTTCATAACATGGCCATATAATCCTATGAATATAAATGAGGTTCGTATTTAACAAATTTATCATTAAAAAAAAGAATAATTGGAGATATAATTTCTAAATTGAGGATTGATATTATATATAGATAATGAATCAGATAAGTGGAAGGTAAAATCAGGAAAATCTAGTGAATCAACCAAGAAAAATAATGACCATTCGAGAGTACATTCTTCCTACCAGTTCTAGTGAAAAATTTATTATCCTTACAACATCATCTAGACAACACATTAAAAGATAAAACTGTTTCTTACATTTAACATGAAGAAAAAAATATTTGGGGATTCCTTGACAGATGGAATTGGCCTTGAGACTCTAAATGAGAATCTCAAGCATGAATGATTGTGCGTCTCAGTTATGAATACATACATAAGATATATTATCAAAATATTTCTTTAAAAATAGTGAGATAATATTTTTATTAAATTTAATAACTATTAAAAATTTTATAGGCATTTATATCACAATTAAATAAATGGAATATAGTGTCAAAAATGATTTGGATTTATTAATCCGTGCATTATTTATTTGGAATAACTTAATTTGAATGATGAAGAAACTAAAAATTGATGGGTTACTTGAAGCGTTTAATATAAAAGTATCAGATGATGGACTATTTTTGATTCTTATCTAGAAGTGGTAAAAGTGTACAATCTAATAACATAAAATATGTTTTTATTTTTTAATTAATTAATTTTTTACGATGCACTGGATGTTGATATCAGTCAATATGGACACGCAAAATATTTATTTTTTGGATTCAATGCATGGATATGTAACAAAATAACCCCAAATGATGTGTATTATGAATATTTAATACACTGAAATCGTCATTTAATAGATAAAAATCAAATTATATTTTTAGTTCTATATTTTACCAAAACATTTATTGTAATAGGGTGGTCCTTCAATACAAGAAAGATCATGACATGAATTGGACATCTAAAGAGAAAAAGTCTATGGATTACTAAAAATTGAAAACAATTAAGTTATATATATATACACAATAATATTTAACAATAAATAAATTTCAGAATAGTTTAATTATTTTGGTAAGTATTTCTATAGTGTATGAAACAAGACAACCATATCGATTTTTGATATTATGTTTTGAAATCTATTACAGAAATAATAAATCATTAAAAATCTAGCATCCCCCAATAGGTTATTTTTGAATGAAATTACAATTTCATTAAATATATTTCATAATCATATGTTTCTACATACATTATTAGTACTATAATGATTTCTGACAGCTTAGTTACTCAAGAGAAGATATCAACTTGTTTATAGACAAGAGGGAAGCATAATTTTTGTCAGAATGTATACTGATAACAAATTTAGGTGATTACCAAATATGTTTATGATATAGTATGCGTTATGACCTTAGAATGATATTTAGGGTGTGAATAATTAGTGTTATAATTCTTATATATTATTTTTTTACCTTCTTATCAAGGGGAAGTATATAGGAAGAAATCAATTTGTTTAAAAGCGATGCCCTATGAAGTATATTTTTGTTTGGAAAATCACGGAGTTGGATGTTATAAAAGAGGTTGAGGCTATGGAAGAAGAATAAAAGGTAGAGTCCATGTTGGAGACTAATGTGGGGGATAAGGTAAAGGCAATGAATAAGGTGGGAATCGAGGTAGAGAAGGATGAAAAGTGCGGGCTTGCCAACAATAAAATTGTTAGGAAATGAAGTAGAATTAAGGTCATACCATGACTATGTTTGAGAACAATTGTTTAATAGGTCACAAAACACTTTTCGTTTAATATTAGTTCCATTGTACAAGTTCTTATGGCGACTTGTTGAGATTATAGGATTCACTACTTGGTTATGTGAATTTTTACATGGTAGAAATCCACCTGTAAGATAATTCTGTGTTGGAATCTTCAATTTCTCCACTAGCGTTATGAAATAATCATCTATACAACACCCAATAATTAATTAGGTATATAATCCAACATAATGGATTGAATAAATATGTGTTTAATCAATCACACAAGCTATAAGGTGTATGAAATAACTATTAAATGAAAAATGGCATTGATATAATGTGGTTATCAAGGAGGGTTGATGTCAAAGTGTACGTTTTCAGTTTAAAATTTAAATTTTAATACAAATAAGTGCAAATCACTAAAAACTAAGAAAAAAACATGTATTGTACAGATAATTTGGGAAAATTATTCATAATTTATTTCTGATGTGTATGAATCAGTTTCATGTCAAACCCATGCATGATGCCACGTGTATGTCTCAAAGTGTGTGTTTCCAGTTTAAAATGACATTTTATTGAAAAGAGTAGCATACTCAGAAAAATGGAAACACATAATAACTATTTTTTAATTTAGTAAAATGATCCATATGTCATTTGGAATGTGTAGGAATTAGCTTTATTTCTATCTGATGCACGATGTGACTCCAGTACGCCATTTTTTTCAAAATTGACATTATATTTAGTGAATGAAAAAACTGACATACTCAAAGTAGAGAAAAGTCATTCGGATTGTTTGGGTACTTTAGGAAAACAATCCATACTTTATTTTTAACACGTTGGAATCAGTTGCACCTCAATCTAATTCACAGTGTTACTGGTATGACTCCAAGTGCATCTTTTAATTCAAAACTGACATTATTTTTTATAAAAAAATATTAGACGTACTCAAAACCATGTAAGTGCATTCAAATTATTTTTTAACTTTCTAAATCTAATCCATAGTTCATTTGTGACATGTATAAATTTTTCACACCTCAATTTGACTCATGGTGTGACTAGTATGACGCCAAGTGTTCCTTTTTATTCAAAATTTACTTCAATTTTTGTAAAAAAAATGACATACTTTAAAATAGTTTTCCTTCTTTATCTATTTTTCATAGAAGTTTTATATAATATAAATTCAGTATTTGTATCTAATTTTTGTAATTTATTTGTTGTTTTTGGTTATGCAGCAATTTAATATAGCACACTACACCTGTTTTTGGTGTAGTATTGTGTTGTAGCATCACAATACAGTTTCCCCCATTATCAACACTACTAAATGCACTGAAAAAGATAGCCTTTATCAGTGATTCTTTATGCATTGATTTAAGAAATCCTTTATTAGTGATTTTTAATTTGATAATAAATGAATCATTATTAATGCTTAAAAATAAATGCTAAATATTGCCTTTATCAGCACTTATAGATGCACCAATGAACACTACAAAAAGTGACTTTTTCCCGTAGGAACATATCTGTTGGTAAAAGTGTATTTTTTATTGGTAAAACGTTTTATCGACACATATTTCCATGTCACTAAATTTTTGGTAAAAACTTCATCGCTAATTGTTTTTGAGACAGATAAAATAATTCTATTGCATGTTTAATAATACCAACAAATAACATATATGTTGGTTAAAGTGTTTAATAACAAATTATTACAACAATATTTTATGTTGGAAATAATATTACTATCATATAATATCTATTTATAAATTACATTTGAATAAAAAATATAAATTTTTTGCTACTAAAATTTCATATTATATTTATTAATTTATTATTTATAATTCATATATTTTAATTATTTAACCGATTACAATTAACAAGAAAGTTAAAACTTGGAAAAAAATAAATATATTAATAATGAAATATAATTACAAAAATTCAGGACTAGACCACGTACATAATCCATTATGCCCCCACCCAATAGGATCCCTCATGCCCCCAAGTACCCACATCCATGCCCCACCACCGAACCAGCTCCAGCTAGAAACCTCATGTAGTAGCCATCGTAGTAGCCTTCAACATACCATCATCCTCAAGTAGCAGCCACACAACACAGCTCCATTATCATTAAGAAACAAACTGATCAAGCTCCAATAATATAAATGGGGACCACATATTCAATTCACCCACTTAGTCATGGAATGAATAAAATGGCGGGGGTCACTTATAGTTGTCCACATTTGTAGCTTGAAGCAAATCAACCATAATTTCAATTTCATGTTATAGGAAGAAGCATATCATCCCCACAAACATAAGCAAGTATCTTTCTTTCACTTTTGTATAAAACTAGTACATCTCCAATAGCACACTAGTAACACGAAAAATATCACAATGATTAAACATGTTTGAGAACAATAGGGAACATCAAACAAAAAATTGAATATTTTTGTTAAACATGTTTTGGAATGAAACAAAACCAAAAAGATTTAAAATTATAAATAAAGACAATAACACTGAAATCATAGCTTCTAGTGGACTAAATAGCTTTGATACACAAACCTCATCAAATCTTATGACTGAATTTTCAATATAAGCTACCTTTTTCCCATGCTGGAGGTTTCAACTAATAACTTTTGGTGCATCCTCTAGAAAAATAGGATTTATGCAGCAGCTCATCACCATTCCAAACCTAGAAACCCGAGTAAGATGGGGTGCTATCTACAAAAACCAGTAAACATAAGGTAGCTCGAACAACCCAATCTGAAGTGGCGATGATTGAATCATGAAGTAAAATGGCGGGTTATTCAGCTTGGTGAAGAAGGTATTAGAAAACAATAAACTAAAATGATTCAAATTCCACAGAACCAAAGAGTAACTAGATAAATCAACTCCACATAGTCTCCCTGAAAATGTTTCAAAAAGAAAAGGCTGATGCTAGTAAAACGACTCTCCAATAAAATTCACATGCAAAAATATTGAACTTGGAGAAGGGTAAGGTTTGCATAAAATGTCAGAACCCAATCATAGCCCTCAAACCACCACACCCTACCCCCTCAAACAGTAGGTCCTCCAAATCACTAATGCATCTCCAAAACACTGAACAAACAAACCATAATCCCCATTCCAAAACCTGTAAACCTGAAAATATACATTATGTGATAAATTTTGAAGCCATTTACTTACAGCATACCAAGTATTCCCATTGAAAATATTAGAAATGAAATCCTGGCGATGAAATTAATGGCCATTATGACTTAGAGTTTCGGGCTAGCATGGCTGTTTTTGCAGCAACTTCCTCTTCAGGGAATTGCTAGTAGTAGATCTAAGGTGGCACTTTGGTTGTCTTGAACAATTCATCCACTGTATAGATAGATGGATCAGGTGTTCAAGGAAGCGGTGGGATTGATTACCAGTTGGTATCTTCCTTGGTAGGCCATTGTAGATTGAACACCACATTCTATGTTTCCGTATCTTATTCAACAAATGAATATGTTACATAGTAGTGGGTTTTAATTTGGTCCATCTAGAAACTGGTTAAAGTTCTAATTTTTTCCTAGAAACTCATGCATTTCCTTCCGGGTAAAGGGCCAGAGAAACTGATCAATCCTCAAATAATGAGTTGGGGATTTCTTTGTTGGAAGAACAACGCATTCGTTCGGTTTTTCATCACTAACCACAGAATCAGATATTGACATATTGTGGCGTGGAATTTTTAGATTAATAGGGTCCATGGGAGTGGTACATGGTGTAATATCAGAGTTTTTCATCTTGGAAACTATGGGATTTTCTTTGTTCCATTGGCGCTGCCTCTTAGAAACATCATTGTTTTCTTCTGCTTCCTGAGGCTTCTGTTTAACAATTGGAAACACTGGATTTTTCACAGTAACAACTTTCTCACCAAAAGATAAATAAGAACACACAATAATTTCCACCATAGCAGCCACATTAGGCATTTCATTTATGTAATCTAATTCATCATAATTGTACAATGAATCTGTTTTTTATCCTCTAGTGCATCATTATCTATTGAATCATAAGAATAAATGGGAAATATGTAATCTTGTTCTAGAGTTTTTGGAATTGATATGTTTATTTTTACAAAGGAAATTATAGAGTTTAGTGAAAAAATATAGCCATATCAATATCACATAATTACCTGGGCAGTTAGGATATCCCAAAGATACTACCTGACCAACCTCAATGGAGATCCAACCAACCAAGGGAGGTATAGAGGAGGAAAATCACCCATATGGGTCTATACATGAGTAAAGTATAATGTCTCTCATATGGGGTGGACATGGGTGACCTAACATTATAGGGAGCCACATATGATACTTTATCGAGTGGCTTAGAATGTACTATATCTTATTAAACAATCGAATGCCTAAATATTTTTTGATGTCATACTCACACATGTCGTACACTATTCATTCATTTAAAAATATAGACACTTGTGATGATTAAATAAAGTAGCACTCCTTTTATATCTTTCAATTCAACCTCGAGTTGTTCCAGTGTTCTTCATATGATGATCTTGACATATTCAGAAATATGTGACCCTCCATTGAAGTAGATAAGATCTTGAGGAACTAATAGAAGATAATTTCATACTTGTATACACTATTAGAAAACAAGAATAAGAACAAATACATTTAAGGGATGATCTTTGATATGCATTAAAATTTGATCACGTCAGAATATACAATGTATGACTTGGTGGCTACAAGACTTTACATCACATATGAATTTCACAAAAATATGACTTAAAAAACTACAATAATAATTTGACAGGATAAATGATAGACTTCCACTTGTAATACAATGGCTGCATAAGTCTTTGTGGAATATAACTCTCATATCTTATAACTTACACATATGAATCACATGTCATGTATGACTTTGAAATAGATAATCTAATATTTTTGTAAGACATAATCAATTAGAATATTACTCTAAATGAAGTGGTTAACTCAGTTTCTTCCATGTGAATAGATATAAACTGAAAAAACATCATGAGATGTTCTATCAGGATTCATGAAATATAATAATGATCTAATAAAAGAAGTATAAATGGGATCATTTAATGAAAAAATAAAGATTCCAAGATGAAAAATATTGTATGCATGAATTTATTTATATTCAGTTTAAAAATAATCTTATACCGTGGATATAAAGAGGAAGAATTCCATGGTTTGTGTTAAAATGGATCTGGTTTATGGATCATGTTCTCCCAGTTACTACTACTGAAATGGGAAAAGGTTCACAATATTTAAAAATTGGTTAAATTTAGAAAGGGGAATATAATTATTCAAACTATTGGTGGGATTTTCCCTATTGTGTATCTTAGGGACACACACGGTCCCAAATTCAATAGTATCCCTAACAAAGTGAATTCAAATGTCTATATGCTTAGATATACTAGAAAAAACATAAATTTTAAACACATGTAAAGAAGACTGACTATCACAATGTACAAAAATAGTAGATTTAGATATGGGAAACTGATGAATAATACCTTTCAACCAAATAGCTTCCACAATGAATTTGGTTAAGGTTGTGTACTCAACATCTATGGTTAGAAGAGATACCACCGATTGCATGTTACATTTCCAAGAAATTGGACCACCATAAGTAAATATGATTTCAATTGAGAATGAAACCTTATTCAAATGAGAATGAAACATAATTAAATATCTAAAAACGATTTAGTGCAATGAAAAACTTTAGGAATTAGGGATAGAGTTACAAAGACAGTCTTGAAGGAAATTTTCAAATTGTATAAATATAACTAGAACCATATTTTCTCCTAACAGTGGGTTTGAGTTAACACTAAACACACTTGTTTATATTAATAGATTTATAGATGATGTTTTTTTTGATGAGGTTGTGGAGGTGTTTTCCAAGTGTAGGTAATAAAGGAGGAACTCAAAACAAAATCAACCTGAGTGGATATATATTGACAATATAATAGTAAATAAAAGGGTGTTGCAGTTGTTAGATTTTTTAACGAACCTTCAGTTTCTTGGTCTATAGATATCATTAATGAAATACCTCTTCTACTTGGTTGCAATACCCCCATGTCAGTGACCTATGCCAAATTTCGGAAAAAAGGTGACAAATTCATAGAAAACCAGTGTACAAGAGAGAAAAATAATCCTAGTTGAACAGAAGATGCTTGGATGGGTTGGTTGTGATGATTACCATCTATCGATTCCTGCTACTATAATCATTTTCCATATGCCTACTACTACTAAAAAGAGATCTTATATGAATCTATGTTTAGAATTTGAAGCACACACTAAAGAACAATGGGTGAAACTTGGTCTAGTTGACTCTATCAGGGATTGTGAGGATCATGCACAGGGTGTTGTACATGTGAAGTTGGAGGATAGGAATAATGCATAAGTGCATAGAGAGTTATTTTTTTGTGGGAGGAAGGTTGATACTAGAATGGATGATAGGAATGTTAGCTACACAATGGTATGGGACATGGATGCTGACGCTTCCCAACTGGAGAAGTTCAACACCAAAAAAAATCAACAAATGCAGCTAAAACAAGGCTAACAAGAATAGATTATGCACTAAACTAAAACAGATTATGCACTACCAATGAAAAAACACCTTCAAAAAATGCGTCTAAAACAAAAAGATTATGAACTACCCAAAACTGAATAGATTATGCACTACCATAATATGAACAGATTATGCACTTCCCTAAAATGGATTCAGTAAAGGATACTAAAACAAAACTCAATCATGGCTCACAAACCCTAACCATCGAGAAGTAAAAAATAAAACACCTAAAATTAGGATTGGGTTTGGATGGGTCATACACAACACAATGAATAGAAGTAAAAGCACAATGAAAAGAGAATAAGAACAGATAGGTGGGGATGGAATGCAAACTTGGAAAAACCGCAAGAGAAATCGGAAGGAAAGATATCCAGATTACATTGCCGGTGGAGGGGGGATGCACGTGGTCGGAGATCCTCCTGGCTAGGGCACATGACCCGAACATGAAGAGGATGGGGTGGGACAATTTTGAGGAGGAAAAGATAATATGAGATAAAATAAAATAAAATAATAATAATAATAATAATAATAATTACCACAACAACAAAACCTTTTTTACGGGCCTCGCGCACCATTTGGCGGTTCAAAAGAAAATTAATTGGATTAGAACATGATAATAAAAACGCTAACATTGATGTTATCATTGTGGTTAGATACTTTTAATTTAATTAAGAGTCATATTATTGATATAATTTAAAAAAAAATATCATGATATATACAATATTTATTTTCAAATTATATATAATTTTTTTTTAAAATTTATATATATGATGATTAAAAAAATATATTATATACATATAATGAAATTATATATAAGTTAATTTCTATTAATAGTTTTTACTAGTGTAAAATTGATCTTATTATGGTTTTCAAAAATTATAATCGTCTATCATCAGTTTTATATCAGATATATATATTCTATATATGACAATCATATAGTTTTTCAATGAAAACATATGATTATATTATTTTATTAAAATACTTATAATTTATAACATATAATTAATATAATATAAATATATAAAAATGTTAGTATTAATATGATAAAGTAATATATTTAACTATCGATAAAATATTTGTTGGGGTTAAATGATCAATACCAATAGATGTAATTGTTTGTAAAAAAAGTGTTGGTACATAAAATCAATACAATTATAAATAAATATCTGTTGGAATTGATCATTTTTTTCAACAGATATATTATCTATTAATAAATATATGTTGGTATAAGTCATTTCATTTGTAGTGGAATGAATTCATTATTAGTGCTTTTTAAAGCGCCAATAAATGAATTTTTATTATTACTAATAAAGGGTATCTTTATCAGCACTCAAAAATGGTTTCTTTTATCATCAATTTTAAAAGCACTGATAAAAGTAAGATTTATCATCTCTTTTATTAGCACTGATAAAGCTACCCATTATTTGTGATTTTCTAGCACATATAAAATCCTTGACCTTTTTACCATTCTGAGGTAGTCGGTGATTTTCTAATACTTATATAGGACTATTCTTGCACCATTAAAGGAGTGTTTTGTTTTAGTGACATGAGTAAGAAAACTCAAAACATAACCAAACCAACAAATGATATCACAGTTCAAGCATAATCCAAAATACATACTCAAGAAGATAAAAGGGGCCCCAAAACACAAAACCCCAAGGTTATTATAATACAAAAAATATCCCAAACACAACTAGATCTAAATTCAATTTCTATTTTTATGGTTTCAAATTACATCACAAAAGAATTTAGATACCTTTCCTTAACATTTTTCTTGATAAATAACATATACAAAGTAATAAAAATGCCCAATTATGGGGTGAGTCAAAACTCTATAGGTATTCCCCAATTATCTTCCGAAGTCACAGAACTAGTACAAAACAAGTAAGTACATCTTTTAAAAAAATTCATGAAATAAAAAAAATATCAATTATATACACCATTTTTTAATGTAATTAATCAAAAAAATCCTTTAAACCATTTTACATTTAATTGGTAAATTCATTTCCATGTACACACACATGCAACCACGCTGCCCCCACACAATTTTGTTGTTATTATTGACAAAGTGAATTCATGTCCACACTTTTTACCATTGACAGTAGTACTTCACAACCATTATCCATCCCATTCAACCCATTCCCATCTATTTATTCCAACAACATGCAATTTCATTTAAATCAAAACAATTCAGTCATTAAAAAATTTCAACGAATAATTTTCATGCATCTATATAATCACTCTGTTTAAAACATGACATGAAATTAAGAAACAAGCGGTATTTTGAAAACCAATCAAAATTACACAATTTCCATTCTATTTCAAAAACAACATTATATCATGAGTCAAAAATGAATTTCACAACCAATTCATGAAAAAAAATTAATTAAAAAATACTTCAAGTTCTAAATCCATTGTATTCAAGTGATAATACTCAAACAACTCAAAAGTTTGTGAAAATATATAATGACACAACATAGCTTCATAATCAAATCACAACTCATGTTCCCTTAACTAGATCCAATAGGATATCATCATAAAACCATTCAGAACAAATATATCTACCCTTAATGGACTAGATATATTGTTCTAATAAATTTAGAAAACTTATATTTAAAATAATGTAGAAAAGAAATCATTTACTATTGAATTAGGGTCTCCAAACAACTTTTTTTTCTTATCGATCACTCTTACATTGAAGGGAATTGTCTCCCATGCTTGTGGAGAAAACTGTATTTGAGTATTGGGAAGATTAAGGGAAAATGAGGGATTGTGGGGAAAATTATGATCATAAAAAAATTTACGTGTTTAAAAATATATGTCATAGTGTTAAAACAAAAAGTTTGAAAAACTATTTAACAAACCAGCAGTGCTGATGTCTTATGTTTTTGCCACAAACGTTTGGCTCGTACCGTCTGAAAAATCAGGCACCAACCCTGAATTTCCCTCTATTTTAAGATTAATTTTTTATCCAAGTAATTCACATGGTTTGGAAAAACCATTATCCAACCATGTTTTTTTTCCAATTCCAATTATATAGCCATTGAGGTTTTTATGGAGATGCTACATGTGTTTATATAAACCATTCAAAAATATTTCACCTCATGAAAAGCCTCCAAAAATCAATGATCATCCCATAATATAATGTAAACATTATAGATACTAAAAATTCATGTATAATGTGTCACGTACCAAAAACTAGGGTACTAAATAATCAAATTTTTAATTAATTAATTTGATTCAACTAGAAAGTGGTTTTTCAAAGAGAAAATCTCCAAAGGTTTAAAAGGTTTTTATATAAAGAATTAATAATAAATTTATGAAACTGAAATAAATTGGATTAATATATATATACATATCTAAAATAATTTTACTTTTAATTCCATATTAATAAAATTTTGAAGTATAAAAATTAGTTATATGAAATGTAGATTCTTAATAAAAACCCATATCTTTCACTATTCATCAAAAAATTTATCATTTATTAAATTTATAAAAAATTAGTCCGATATAATTTTGACATGATTATATAAAAAATTAAGAATACTTGGTAAAATAAATTTTCTAAAACTGAAAAAATATTTTTAAAATAAGTGCTTAAAATGAGACAAAATAGTGTCCTTTAAAAAATAATGTTTTTTTAGAAATCATTTTACTCTTTCTGTCAAATGATTCTTATTTTATTTCTAATAAGTATATATAAATTGAATTTAGTTTATATATGTATAAATTATATAATTACAATAATTTATTTAGTACTATTCATACTCACTAATTTGTAAGGATGGTTATAACGGTATACAATATTATGGTGTCTATTTAGAATTGGGGTTGTATGTTATGGAAGCAATAAATGCGATTGAATTTATTTAAAAGTAAATATATCATAAAGTCTCAGGGAGTTACATTCTAATCTAAACATGGTGTTTCATTTAATTTATACTACTGAACTAAATTTTCTTCTTTTAAAATCAAAGGGTGTTACATTCTTTACACATTCAATAAATTGAACACTTGTAATTTAAAAAAGTTCTCAATAATCAATGTTTTTACATTTTGAAATACCATTATTGAAAAACCCACATCATAAAAGCATAAATAAAACATCTTCTTGAAGAAAAAGAAATGGAAATATGAATTTCATCTAGAATAAAACCTATCTAGGAATCTAATTTGGGGAAAATAAATTGGATGTGAAGATTTGGACATGGGATAAAATCATAAATAATTATAAAGAGTGATACTGGACATTGATCATAAGAAAATGAATGATCAATGGAAAATTAACGAAATAAAAACCATAAATCTACAATTTTTAAAAAATTCATTTAATTCCTTAGATATTATGGTAATAGAAAAAAATAATTTCTATACCTTTTCCCTCATGTTGATTTATTCTTTTACTTTCTTTGAATATACCGAAATATACATACATGATATATTTCTATTTTATATGCACAATTTCTTCCTTGGGTTGTTATTAAATAAATTCATACTTCATCTCAAACTCCATGAAATTAATATCAAAATTTTATTTTTTAGGCTTAAAGCACTAAAATATAATTTTAATGGATTACATGATCTGTAGAAGAGTGATAAGTCATTTTTTCCATCATTTAATATTTCCCATAACCAATGTAGTTTTCACAAGTTATCTAATACAATATATTAATATCAAAAACATGATAGAATCTCCAATGTTTTAACATCATTATTTACTCATCAAATCATTTAGGTAAATATATTGACATATTAATCATAACAAAACATAGGCTAGTGGTAGGTGTTAAATTATTATAGTCTTTAATTTCTGAGTTCAAGCCCTGTGAAATTTTCCAGATGCAATGGGTTATCCTTTTTCAAAAAATATATTAATATAATTCTGATAATGTTCCCAAATTGTGATGACCCATAATTACTTGAACATAAAAGATTATATAGTCCATAAAGTTTACAAATAATATTAATTTCAATTGTATAAAAAAGTAAAGGCATTCATCCTCCAACAAATTTTGTTATATGAAACCAATGGGTTGTATTTCTATAAATTCCTTCCAAAATATTGTTAATATATGTAAAATCCCATGGAATAAAACCTAAAAAGGCGTGGTTAATATATTTAACTAATATTCTAACTTAAACACAGAACCCTTAATGGTATCCATAACGCTTAGGTTAATTAATACATATATGGTATTTAAATTTATCACAATCCTTAGTTGCTTTTGGATTTTTATAACCATAATTTAATTGGTAAAATAATTCCAAAATTTAATACCTAAACACCAATACATGAATAATTAAGCCGATTTATTTCATGATTACTTTTTCTGTGGATAACCTTTAGAAGAGGGAATTGACTCAGATAATTCCTTAGATCCCCAAATTTCAGACAATAAACTATAAATAGATCACTAAAATGAGATTTATTTACTTCCATCACACTCTTCATTTTTCCTCCACAAAGCATTGAATTGTGCCCTTATTTTCCACAAATAAAATATTTCTCATTCCCTTCAGACAATTTCCTCAATGTATTATTCCACATGTATGACACTAATAAAATCTAATTCTATTTCATATATGGATTCCATCCCTCTATATCTTATAAAATACCATCCTTATATTATTTAGTGAATATAGGAGTCAGTTAATGTATACGTTTTAATTCATATTTTGGGATAACTGATTGGGAATAATAACTATATGTTTCACTCATATCATAACACCATTTGGTTTCTCATAGTCATCACATTATCATTAATATTCAGGGTTAAAACTATTTTTTAGGTTTTATCCTTTGACTAAAACTAAAAAACATAGTGTGTGCAACAATAAACATAGTGTGAAACCATATAGTAATAAAGAATAATTTATAAGATGTCTATGTTATAACATTTTATATTTTATCATATACATAGTTTCATTGACCTAGTTCAATAATTTTCATCATCTAATCAAATCATTTTTAATTTTTTTAAATAAAATGATAATTATCCATTGAATGTGTATAAGGAGTGTCAAAATAGGTGCATAGTAATGCCCATTTTCATTTACCATGTAATGATCAATTCAATTACAATTCCAATTTTTATAGTTATTACCCCAAAGAACATATGTTCTAGAACCACACCAACATATAGTTTTTGGGTAGAAATAATACAAATATATTATGTTTGGGGATTCTATAATTTTAAAAATCATGAAAGTTTAATTTTTTCTATCTTTGTATAAAATGAATATATAATGTGCTCACTTATTTAATTAATTTAATTTAGTAGAAAAAAGGGAAGACAACACATTTTTATAGTTGACTAGGATATAAGATCCCCTAATCTACCCCACCATCACAATCTCAGTGAGTTTAATGATTTCCACAATACATATCCCCTAATCAAAAGACCTTCACAACTTAGTATAGGTTGTTGAAACCATTACAACACTCTTTTTTCATGGCCTTCTAGTTCTTATACATGGAATCAAAATAAGCACAACTTATTATGAGAAGCTAAATCTCCATCAATAGATGAGCATGACAAATCAATACTCGAATAAATCAAGATAAATTTATTTGATTAACAAATAGATTTAGCTCATAGTTTCACCAACAAGCGATGAATAACAGATCTTCTTCATCAATGGTAAGAGTCTTCATGAAAGAATATCTTCAAAGAGATCCTAAATGAAAAAGATCTTCAAAAAATATATAAATGGGGGAACATAAACAAAAACTGATCATAAGCGACATAATACAATATCATAACAATTATGTATTCAAAATTCAACTATTTAGAAAAATAAAGAAATTGTACTAAAAATGGTACTAAATCGGTAAATGATATTATTCATTTTATATTAGAATAAAAACATTATTTTCTTTGATTTCAAACGATCCAAGAATATTACATACGAATTCTATGTATTTTAATTTAAAACATTCGAATAAATTCATTAAATCCCTTTAAAAATAAGTAGGATTTGTCTATTGAATATAATCATTTGAATTTATATTTATGTTTCTATAGAGAGATAATTAATTCCATAAATATCATTGTACAAATCCAAGAAAATATATAAATTTAAACTCTATCATAGACCACGTAAAACATATGGTTAAATTTGAATATTTGTATGACAAAATATGGCTAAATTCAAAATAGAATAGCTTCATAAAGTACAGTTGAGATAATAAATTCCCAATAATATCCCCCTTTTGGGGATCACAATAACCATATATCAATTACTTATTGAAAATATAGGACATTTAATCTCAAAATATAATAGAGTCTTTAAATATAAATTTTAGTTCTTCTTTAAATGTTTATAAATTGTGAATAAAAAATTTAAATTATAAATGTTTTATGATAAAATGTTTATGTTAGACAAGTTAATCAAACTTATTTTAAATAATAAATATTTAAATTTTTAATTAAATTTATTTTATTCTCATTTTTTAATATTTTATAAACACAATAACTATTTGTTTACTAAAATTGGCTCACCATTTTTGTGATATAAAAAAATATCAAAAATGGTTTATTACAAAATTAATATATCATAGAATTGGTAGTAAATATTTATTTAATATAAGAAAGAAATGATCCATGTTTATTCACTAGAGATAGAGAGATAAAAATAAATAAATATACATTAATATATTGAATAAATTAAGATTACTATGTACATTTCTTATGTATACAAATAATATATCACTGAAAGAGATAAGATGTAGGATGAAAAAAGGAGAAGGATTGGGTGAAGATGAGGTGTTAGTGGTAGATGAACCTCAAACAACCTAATGGATACCTTTTTATCCTTCCATCGTTTCTTTAAGATTGTGAATGAAAATATCATCCCACTACATCATAAAAATATTTGGGCCTTATCACATTTTAAAAATTTCCACTAAATTAAACTTACAAAACACATAGATATTTTATTCTTGATGAAAATAATTCTTCAGCACGTCACATAACTGATTAGGATTTCTTTTAATACTTGGACCGTTAGAAGTTAATTTATCAACAAGATATTTCTTAATTTATAAAAAAACATGAAGTGGAGCACTATCACACTGGTTATTTTGATGTCGATCATTTATTGTAGATAATAATGTTGTAATAGATTCAAACCTTCTTATGAAATATATTTAGGGGATGATAAGATGTAGAAGACCTTGATTGAATATAGATACTTATAATCAATTCAAATTTACTTTACAAATATTAATTTACATCACCAAAATCTTATTTTGACTTAGATTAATCCTTTGGATTATCAATAAGATTAAACATTTCTCTTTGAATTCATCAAAATAACTTTTTAAAATAGAAATTTTTTTGGGACTGTTGATCTGAGCTTGAATTGATTCCAATTCTTTTTTTATTATAGTTTATATATTCAAATACTCTAGACAATTCCTAAGAAAATATAGATCAATTTTCAAGGTTAAATTTTCTTTATTCATATGATTATATTTACAAACCATCTCTTCAATTTGACCATTATGAGAATTTTCGGATTCTTCTTCCTAAATTAGATATGGATATCTGAATTCAACTATATATAAATAAATAATTTCTTCCTTCTAATTGTAATTTGATTATAATATATAATTAACATCAATAGTCCCTTCAGAATGAGTATAGTCCTTGTAGAAACAGTCCAATGAAATGGAAAATGTTTTTTTCAATTATTTAAAAAGTCTCAACCTAATATGGTTTCACTTTCTCATTATCATGAGAATTTTCCCCCACATTATATTATACATGAACCCAATTCTGACATATATTCTCAAATAGTTTCTATAAAAAAAATTAGTTTTTAATCCATTCTCCATTATTTTATCATGTCCATCAACTTCTACTTCTTGTACCTATACATCTGGTTTTTCTCTTTGTCTATGCCTTTTGACATCGGTGATAATGATTCTTTATTTTAAGTGTTCTTTATAGGAATGATGAACACTTTTTATAGTATGAATTTTAATAACATCAACCATGTGGATTCTCTAAGATTCCTTAGCAACATTCTATATTATATATTTACTGATTTCCTCCACATGAATTCCCACTATATTGGCATCTTTCTGAGTACCTTTTATCCCTTTATCATTAGTACCAAATTCTTGTTAGTCATCAGAAATAACTGAAATCAAGTTTCATTTTTAGTGGATAAAAATGAAACCAAAATTAAAAAAGGGTCAAGTTTAAATAATATTACTATGATTTTATATAATGGTTAATTGAATTCAAGAATATTTTTATTTTTATACATAATCCAGGAAACATGGATTTTATATGGGAAAAAAAGATATTATTACAACTTTATTGAAATTATTATGGATATAAAATAGCATATATCTGCTGAAATTAAACTTGATGTCACTTAACATAAATATATATATATATATATATATATATAAATCTCGAGAATTGTTTTTTGTCTAACTCCGTAAGTATTTGGATTATTAGAGACTAAATAAATTTGACTAGTACCTTTTGGATATATTCAAGATCCTTGATAAAAATATTTCATTCTAAGATGGATCCAAAATAAAATGCATAATTTCCAATGATTTTTGCTTATCATCTCTAATTGACCAAATATTAAAATGAAAAACCCCATCCTAGGGACATTGAAAAATGTTATATATATCTACTAATGAAATAAAAAACTCCATATCAGTTAACATGGAAACAAAGATGTCCTCTGTGTCTCCAAAATTGAAATGGTGATGTTCATAAAATTATTTTTCTTCTCTAATGATAGAAAACTACGTATTTTCACAGTTTAAGTTAAATTCCATAAATTGAAAAGCTAAAGTATTTTTTTTAATAGTAGTATTGTCTTAACTAACCACTATATGTTTACGACCTTCTTTAAATAGACTCTTTTTTTTCTCTTGAAGTACGTTGGTGCTTATATTCATTAATACAACATCCACTTCTCCCCTATTCCATTAGTAATTTTGAAAATTTAGATGTTTTATGTTTACATTTTATAGTTTCAAAGAGTGAATGAAGAATTTCTATGTAAAGATGGTTCGAGATTTTTGTTGTATGAGAGAGGGAGAGAGATAGAGATTCTATTGGTTTTTGTTGAAGTCAGTTTAGTTTCCAGTTCCAGATACTTAGAGTAATCATTATTGATTTTAATTTTTAATATAATCTTCTCAAATAGTAATAAATCAAAAAAATTATTAAGCAATTAATAAAAATTAATATATTAATATAAATAATTTAATGAACAATAAAAATTTTAATGAAATATTTTGAAATTAAATTTTGTTTAAAATGAAATATAACTAACACTGACATAATAAATTCATAAAATTCAATGGTAAGTGGTTTTGTAAAAATATCAAAAAGTATATATTAATTATTAACAAATTCGAATTTTTTTTATTTTTTTAGAACATGATATTTTAAAAAATGACGCCTTATATAAATAATATTAGTTCTTAAGTGTTTTTGTAGCATTTTTTTATATATTAATTTCATTGGTATTTTAAGATAAAATGGTATTATTATAGAAGTTGAGTCTAATGAATAGTGGTGTGAGTTTCATCCAGAACACTTGTGCACAAAAATTTCTACTTCAAATTTATTCTTCCTATACTATATACAATGAAACTAAATGTTGTTTCTTACTTGAACATGAAAGTAAGGACTTCCACAAAAAGTGAATGGTTCATAAAAAATCAATATATCTAACCGAAAACCTCCAAAATAAAAAACTAAGTATTAAATTAAATTAAAATTAGATATTTTTTAGATAATTAAAATGGAAAAATAGTTACTTTTAAATACATAATAATTAATTTAACTATATTAATATGGAATTTTTTAAGATTTTTTTGATATATATCACAAATATAGGAAGAGAACATAATGCCTAACCTATTAGTATTAAGTTATAGAAAATATCTAATCATACCTCCATATAACATTCCATTATCTATTTTTCTAACTTCATCCAAATAATATTTTATAATTCTACATGTGGTAGTTTTATAGTTTTTACTATTTTATATTCCAAAAAATTTCAATTATTAAATAATATATTTAATTCTTTTTGAAACATTTCCAAATTATTTTTGATAGATATGAAAACCAAGGAATAAATTTACTTCACCAATCATACTTATTTCTAATTATTTTTGAATAATTTTTAAAAAGTCATTATAATGTTTTTTGTTAATCAATCCCAAAATAACATCCTAAAAATAAATTTTTATTAAAAAATATTCTAACAAAAAAAATTCATTATGTTATTAAAAAATTATAATCCCACACAAAATACATTTTCTAATATAAAAAATTAATATTTTTAAAATTTATCTTGGTTCTTGTTTAAGGCCGTAAATAGATATAATAAGTTTGAAAATGAATTTAGTAGAATATTATTTTCAAATCCTAGTGGGTTTTCAATACAATTTTTTTATTAAATATCCATTTGGAAAAGGTTTATTTTTATCCATCCAATATAATTTAGAATTCACATAAGATTCTAAGATATAAGTATTATGATACATACTAATCTAAAATTAGTGTTAAAGGTTTCATCATAATATATTAATTCTTCCTCATTAAATCACCTAGCAACTAATCTATCTTTATTTCTAATAATTATTCCTTGGCTATATTTTTTTTTCTAAAAAATATTTTAGTTTCTATTTCTGGGTTTTTATATGTCCTTTCAACCAATTCCCAATAATTTTTTCGTCTAAAATTTTTATTATACTTTTGCATATCTGTTATCAAACATAAGTCTTTCAATGCGAACTCTATTGTTTTAGGTTCTAATTTAGGTACAAAGGCAGATAAATTAGCTATATTCGCTACATTTTTCTTTATTTAACTGCAGTTTTTGGATTTCTTTTTACAGTTTCCAAAGGATGATCTTGTGAGGTTCAAGGCTGTCGAGGTAAGATACTTTTAAGTTCACTAATTTCATGTTGTTTTAGATTTGATAGTATTTAATCATATTATACTTTATTTTCAAAATCATCTTTAATATATTCAAATATCACATTTTCTAAAGAATTTGTAACTTCCTCTGTTTTATATTTTTCTGATCAATGTGATTACAATCATCAAACATCACATATATAAAAAATTTAAATATATTATGTTTTTATTATATACTCTATTATATTTATAAGTAAGATAATATACTAGAAATATTCATTCACAATCACTTGGATAAAATTTACTAATATTTTCATTTGTATTCAAGATATACAGATTGCATCAAAAAACATTAAATTATTTGACTTTAGTTTTTATGTTATTCCATAGTTTGATGGGATTCCTTTTTTGAAATGGATTTATCAAAACAATGTTCATAATATGAAATATTGTTTTAGAATCCTGGTTAAAAAAATATCTTGGAATACTATTTAAAATCAACATATTTCTTTATATTTATTGGGTAGTCATATTTACCCTTTCTAAAATTCCATTCTATTGAGGTGTTATTAGAGAAGAGAATATTTGTTTAATAATCATGTGGGAGAAAAAATAATAAAATTCATGATTATAAAATAATTTGCAATGATCACATATCAGTCATAAGATTTTAAAATCTTTTTCAATTTGAACAATTTTAAAAAATCTTTCAAAAACAATGAAAACCTCACTTTTATGTTTTAGAAAATAAAACCATGAAAAGAACAAAAAAATCATCAACTAAAAAAACATATGATATTCCTTATAAAAATGACACTCTTCATGGAAAAAACAAATCTATGTGGAAAAGTTCTAGTATTTTGGATGTTGCAACCTTATTAATTGATTTCAAGAATGAATTGTATTTATTAACTATTCTCCATATTTAAAAAAATTATCATTGTCAAATTTAAGACTAGGAAAATCAGAAAAGAATTTTTTTTAGATAACATATGTATATTAAATGCATAAAAATCTCAATATCAGTTACAAAAAATCTAGAATTCATTTGTCTCAATATCAAAAAAATTTATCATTTCCTCGCATAACGAATTAATATAAAAAGAATAAAAATTCTTAGTTATGGGTTCTCTAAACATAATAATTTTAAGCTTACAAATTATGTAAGAATTATTAAAAAATAAACATAAAAACCATCATCACAGTGTTGATATATTCTTATCATATTTCTCTTCAACCAATAGACATATATTACTTTTTGATCAAAATTGTTTTTGTATTTTGAACTAATCCAACTCTAATAATTTTCCCTTTTTCTTTATCACATAAACTAACAAATCCTCCATCGATATTTTCTACAGTGTAAAAATTTCAAGATTATATACTTAGTTTTCTTGAGAATCTACTATCCATATACCATATTTCATTCTTTACCCTTTCAATGTTTTCCGATAAAACATAAAATAATCAGGTTTTTAACACCAAATTTCTTCTTTCCAACTGTGTTAGGAAGAAATTATCTGGGTAACTGTATTTTTTTAATATTAAAAATATTATAGAATCCCCATCGTTAATATTTCAAGAAATAAATGCATTTTCTACTTCACTAATCAAGGGATTTCATAAACAATAGTTATTAGAATAATTACTTTTAATTCAACTAAAAATAATTTTTTTTTGATAATTTAATCTAACAAATAGGTACAAAATAATATTTATATAGTTTATATTTTTCTCAATTTATTAAATTTCTATACTTATCCTTTTTAAGAATATTTTTACCAAGATTATGATAACTATATTATTCTCTCTTAGTTAATATTATATAAACACTATTTAATTACTCTTAATCGAGCTATAACTCCTTAATTATGTTTTCTAGAATAGTATGATTTGATTTAGATTTGATAAATTTTTCATTTAAGTCATAGAGGTGTTTTAAACAAGATATATTTGTCACTTAAATTAGAATTTTGATTAGTTTTTATTGATTTATTTATGTTTTATAAAGATTATTATTATTTTTCAATCATGTAATAGTATGTTGCTAATTTATTATTAGAATAACTTTTAGTGGCAAAAGAAAAATAATAATAAAATTTTACTTCTTCTAAATAATTTATAAATTAAATATTTTTTTCATATTCTTAGCCCTTTTTTATGAATCACATTTAGAGTACTGTATGATTTTTTAGAGATATAAGAAGTATACTTCATAGATATTTTATCATTGTGTTCATAATAAATCCTCATTTGATATATCCTTCGTTTCTTTTCCACTTTTATTTTCTCGTCTTTGAGTAATGGAAAATCAGGTATGATATATTCCATTTTATTTCAATCATACAATATTACTTCATCAATTCGATGGAAAAAATTCTTTAAGGTTTTTTTGAAGCCTTTTTTATTAACAAAAAATACACTCAATCTTCTAGCTAGGTAATCTAGTTCCATTACAGGATCTAAATTTTCTAAATCATTTAAGATTACATCATCCACTTTTGATTTCTTTTATTATTTTGAGTAGTAACTTTAAGAGTGTAATTTTATCTTTTTTACAATTTTATGGTCTTAATATTCATCTTTCATTTATTTTTTATTAAATCATTAGCGTTCCAATCAATTCATTCCTTTTCATTTTTGGGAAAAGAGTGGTTGGTCTGCCTATAGTAGATATCCCATTACATTTACAGGGTAAGACAATCAAGACTTTCGAAGATTTGTCTTCTAGTTTAGTTGGATGTCATAATTCAGTAACAATATTGACCAATTATGTCTATATTGTAGTTTTCTGAGTGATTATTTCATAATTATACATTCTGAATGTCTCAAATTTTCAACTTGTATTGTTTTATATAATTTTTGTAACATTTTTAGTTCCTTTATAAGATATAGACATAGTTTCCCATGTCTAATTGGTAGTAGTATATTATGATACACCATAATATTCATATAGGCCAAGAAAACATATAACATAATTCATGGATCTCTCATTAAAACATAGTCAAATTCATTATTTGAATACCATTATTATTATTCTACAGTGATTTCATAAGATTTATCAATCTTTATATAAATGTTGGGTCCAAGATCCTTCAACTAAATAATAATATGATGTACTTATCATCCATAATTACCACAATTATAATGAGGATAAAACATCATATAAATTCCTTCATTTAGTTATATCATTGACCTTATCCTTTTATATACCTTTTACTTGATACAGTTAAATATTTTCATTCTTCTTCAAAAAGAACTCCTCTAATACAAATTTATAGGTCAATATATTATATAGATACACAAGAGAGGGTGAATTGTGTTCTTTTAAAAATATTTATAGACTCATAATTTTAACCCACGTTTTAAAATACCAAAATATACAACATTATATTCTTTAAAAAAATTACTCAATAGAAAAACAGAGAAGAAGAATATAAATTATTTTATAATGGTTTGGGGAAAAAAGATTCCCTATTCCACTCTAACAATGCTCTCTCAGTGATCTTGATGATTTTCTATAGACTTTTCCCCTTATCACAACACATCCAAAACTAAGTAAAAGTAGTAGAAAACATTACACCAAGGATTTTATTGGGAATTATGGTTCTTTTATAGAGAACCAAAATATACATATCTTTTTTGAGAAGAAGACACTACGTCAATTAATGAGAATGAGCAGTCGATAAACTAAAAAATCTAAATTAAATTATTTGGTTAGGAAGTAGATTTTACTCAATGTTATAGAATGAACTAAAAAATAATGGTTCATCTTCATCTAATATAAGTGTATTCAAGAATAAATAGGTTCAAGGAGTTCTTGGTTTCAAACAATCTTTAAAAAAAGAAGTAATAGAACTATAACAACAACAACAAAATATCAACAATGACACATCATAAGATCAAAACAAGTATGTATCAAATGTTTAGTTGTTCATAATTATAAATTCATTGTATTTAATAAGGTAATACATCTATAAATGATATAAATCTTGGTATTTTACAAGATAAAATTAATTTACATTTAGTTGAACAAATACAAGAATATTTCTTAACAAATCACGAGTATTTTAATTTAATAAATTAAAATAAAGTCATAACATAACATATAAATAAGAATGATTCAATATATTGAATAATATATTTTAAATTTATATTTAAAAATCTTTTAACTCATATATAATTTTGGTGAGACTATTATATAAATTATTGTAAATGCCTTAAATTTAAATATCATTGTTGAACAAGTCAAATGTAGGGTTAACTTTGAAAGTATGGTTTAAAATGTATGATTAACCTAAAAAAATTGGGTTATTGATCCATATATTAGTTTTCTAATCATAGGATATATTCTAAAAAGTATTATTTTGGAACCATACATTTAAAACAACAAAGGGAATCTGATCCATATGCTTATTTGAAATGTAGTGTTTCAGAGCCATACATTCTTCTTAAAAAAATTGGGTATATAAAATGTTTTTTGATTAATTAATAACATATATAGAACAATTTATAAAATGATATTAACCAATAAATAATATATTTTTCAAAAAAATATAACCCTAAATAACACATAATGTAATTTAGTTAGTAATAAAAATATGGCTACTTATGAGCATCAAAATCAATAAAATTTATTAAGAATCATTAATAAAATAAATTCCCAATAGTGATATCTATGTAGGGATTTATTTCTTATAGACCCCACATTATCTCTATAATAACAAAACTTTGGGATGTTATACTATTATTATTCACAAAATAAATCACAGGGTTCTGTTACCTACTCTCTGTTCTTTCTAAAATCTTATTCCCAAGGTACCACTTGAAATTCCTATGATAAAACATAAGACCCTAACCCTAGTAAAATGGATATGGGGACTACTTAATTAAATTGGAAAAATATACATGGAATTTCATCCTGAATGGAAAAGTATTTTATTAGTCTTATTAAAATAGATACAAGCATGATCCGCAATTAACATGTGAAAACACAAATTAAAAAATAATTTCATTAAGAATAACATAATTCTCTCTATTATAACCTTGGAAATCAATAAAATAACACATCATGGATTCACGGTAAATTAATAAAAATAATGGCCATATAAAATGGGGTTTAAGGGTCATGTATAGTGGAACCTATCATGAATCAACATGAACGATCAATATATAAGGTAAATAACTGAACACATATTCCATTGAAGTAAGTGTACTATAATAATATAACTACACATGATCAGTATATAATGTTATAGAACTAAAAAAATATCATTTAACAAATTAATTGACTATCATAAATGAATAAGGCATAATCAATATGTTAAGGAAAATAAATGAAAAAACATTCCATTTAATCAATAAACTAAGATTGAAATGAATCCAAATATAATATCATTGAAAAAATATCTTGGATAATAATAAATCAATTTTTAATGGTGGAAATTATTAATTATTAGATATCAAGTTCTCAGGCATCATGATCCGTCTACTCTCATTACTTTTCTCAAGACAGTTTAAAACTGATGGGTATTTAATCACTAGAAACCCATTTTACCAAGGATATAAATGGATTCATCTAATGACGCAACTGAGGCTTTGAGGTGTTATCAATAACTAGACTCACTGATATCTACTTGTCCAAATTATTCCTCATATGTCCAATACCCAACCAATTCTTGAACAATATTCCTTATTAAAAAATATTCATATTGAGTAAAAAATATATATTTATAAATATTTCACCAATCAATCAAAAAAAATTCAATATAAAAAAAATATATATAAATGATATATTATTTAGGAAATTATTTTATCCTTGATAAATATTATGTATATTTATAAGAAATGTAGTGTCCAATGTTAATAAGAAAGTGGATATTTTGATGGAAATATAATGACTACGACAAGAAATAAAGAAAGTTATTGTCCATGACTTCCTTGGTCTAAACTATCATAAACCATTCATAGAGTGAATATGGATAGTATTAGTAGAACATATCTCTATTGTTGTCTTGGTAAAATAACGTTTTTTTGTCATTGAAGAATAAAAATAACATAAATATATGCTTAAAAACATCTTGAGGAAAATATCATTATAATAATGAAAATAACATTCTGAAAATAAAAAGAATATTACAAAATATTACCCATAAAAATTAATTTAAAAAATATTTTTAAAATAAAATGTTACATTAAAATAAATGAGAGGAAATGAATGTAGGAAACTCTTTACATGGAATATAATTCAAAAACATTCCTTTTAGACTGTTGGAAGAAGGGTAAACAACTCCTTGCTCGGAAAGTGACAATAAAAAACTATTAAAACAATTTTTATGAATTCATTAATGAGTAAAAATTGTTCTACTAAATCATTTAGATAATTTTGAAGTAATTTTTAAACCATTTTTTGAAAACAATGATTTTATAGAAAATGTATTATCAATTGAAGAATGAAATAAAGTTAAATTAAATAAAAACATTTTTTCAATCTTTTTAACTATAAAAGAGATTTAAATATTTTATTATTACTTGAAAAAATAAGGAATGATCAGATTAGAGGACAATTAATAGGGTTTATTATCCAATGAATAAATATTTTTCTTCATTGTAAATTGAAGCATAATCAATCCTTATTAAAATGTGTTTTTGAAATAGCCCCTACAAATATCATAATGTTGAAATAACAATTAACCAATGAATCAATTATGTGTATAAAATTTAAATCCACATATATTTTGTGGAAAGAAAATAATTTATAGTGGAAATTCTTAATTTTTATAATCTTAAAATATCCCATATAATGAAGAAGTAATAGAAGCCAATGAAAATCTTGTTGAGTTATGGAATTTTTACTATTTGGTACATTTTATATCAAAATCCAATTGAATAAAATAATTAAAATTGAAACATATAAAACCTTGAATTATTATATAATCTTGATATTAAATTTTAAAGCGGTAGTATATACACTATATAAAATAATTTTGGTTCATAAATTTACACTATGACTCAATGAAATGAAATTGATATAAAATAACATACCACATTATAAAATTCAATAAAAATATACATGGATAACAAATATAGAATTTGAACTTACATTTAAACGAATTATGTTGTATTTGACATTTTATATGTAAAAGGGCTAATATATACACCATATAAGATAAATTATGTTCATAACAATAAAATATTCTCCATGAAGGGAAATTTAGACAAACTCTCTTATCTCGTGCTTCCTTTTAGATGAACATGATTTATCCTCAAGTATAATGGTTTGTATAATGATATAAATTAATAACCAAAATTTATCAATATCTATAATATAATATTTGATACTATTTTAAAATTTTCCACCAAGTTGTAATTAATATTTCATTTTTGTTATTGTTTTGGATATTAATTGGCTTGTTTTCTCATGCATGTTTTTTTCATGAAATTTCGGGTTATATGTTTTTTTATATACTTCCATAATATCTAAAGTGATATTAATATTATAATTTTTTTTCTTAGATAAATATTTATAATAATTATGGAAACTAAACATGGAGAATGAATCACATCGTTTCCTGGGGACGGTATGTCGTACATACGCACGATTGGCGCCATTATTTATATAATTAGTGAATTAATTCTTTATAATCAATTATATTTCCTCTATATATAAAATATTTTTTAAATATCTCCATATTATATTCCATATGAATCAATATTTAAATAATGAGTCACGTCACATGGCATGGTGGTAGTTTATCATACACATGAGCAATGTTATCACAACTGAAATAGAATGGAATGTATGAATTTTTATGTGATATTATAATTAATGATGTAAAATTATATCATAAATATCATATAAATTTTTTATATCAATCATTATATTCTTCCTTTTATTGTGGTTATGGTAAAATAATTACATTGGTTTCTCAGGCGGTTGTCCACCCTACACACGATCAACAGTTTTGTTTCCAGTTTAGTGGAAGATTAGATGGATATAGGTTATTACCTTTACATAAAACATAAAATTATATTAAATATTTATATTTTTTATATATAATAACGATTTTATATGTTTTAAAAAAATAGGAAGGAAAAAAATAAAATCACACATTCAAGAACATTATATTGTTTTTAGAGAACATACTTAGGTTTGAACCAAAAGTGATCCTAGGTTGGATTTATAATAAAAAACGGTATATATGATGTTTGGAGATAACTTTGATTGTAATTATTTTGTTATTTTTTTAAACAAATGGTTTTATAAGTGTTGATAGGAGAAGATATTGGGTGGCCTTAAATAAGTGAGGTGAGTGGCACTCTGGTAATTTATGAAAAGAAAATAGTATAAAAACGTTTTTCCCATTCTAAAAGGATCCAAAATAATCCATTTTAAATAAAAGATGATATAATGTATAAATACATCACCAAAATTGGTTTTTTAATGTTTGAGTCATTTTTATCTCTTCTCATTTTAGTTTTACCACTGGTAAAAACATTTTACCAAAATTGTGGTAAATAATATTTACCTTTTTATTATTAATTATTGTCAAAAAATAAGTTGAACTTATTATATAATATAATTTTATATTATTCCAAATACAGATTCAATTTTTCTTAATTATAGTAAAAAAACATTCATAAAAAATTTAAAAATAATGTCGCATATGCGATGAAAAATTTGATTTTACAATAAAAATTGTTCAAAATTTGAAAACATTTTTCAATAAAAATTCAATATGAAATAGAATAAAATGATCTAAATTGGATTAATAGAATATTTGTTGAGGTAATTTCTATTTTAAAACCAAATTAAAATAATTCTTATTTTATTAAATGCTCTAATAAAAATTTAAATTCTTAATAAAAACAAGGGTTTTTTATTGTTAATAATAAAAATTATTTTTTCAATAAACTCTCAAAAATTGAATATAATATAATTTTTGGCATGATTATTGAAAAACCATTTTATAAATAAATTTTAAAAATTTTACAAAAAATAATTTGGAAATAGGTGCATTAATTTTTAAAGAAATGTTTTCGTTGAAAAATATTGTTTTTCGGAAAATGTTTTCTTTTTTACTTCAAGTGATGCATATTTTATTTCAAATAAACTAATTTCTTTTGAATTTATTTGTAAATGTGTAAAATGTTTACTTTTATTAATTTATTTAGTACTATTTATATTCACCAATTTAATGTCTAGTTTATAGAGTTGTACTAAATTATAGTTCATTTAGACTTAGGGTTGCTTGTTCCATAGTTTATAAAAGTGATCAGATTTTTATAAAAGGAAATGTATAAGAGTTTTTTGGGGTGTTACATTTTTATAAAATCTTGGTGTTGTGTTTCAAGTATTCTATCAAACCTAATTTTATTCTTTTAAAATATTTGGATGTTATAAATATTATTTGAGGTGATAAAAATCAATATAGTTTTTCGAAGATCAAATTCATATGGTGGGGAGAATAGTGACATTATAAGATTGATATGTAATTTTCCCCATGAATTTTGTTTGTTTCAAGATATATATTTTTGAGTAATTGGAGTTTTAGTTAATCCTTCATATTTTAGTTTCATTTTCTAATGGATCTAGCATCCGGAATTATTGTTCACCTGGGGTAAAAGTAGAAAATAAATAATTAGAACAATGTTCTAAGTGATTGTTTATGTTAAACATGAAATTATAGGTTTGTAAGAAGATACTGTTGCATAGTCGGTACATGAACCCATCCAATCATGCATATTAAACATGATTTTTGGTTTTTAATTTTTTACTTAACTTCTAAATATCCTATTATTCTCTTAAGTAACACATAAATCACCCTAACATGACTTTTATTGGATTGAGTGTTCCTTGGGTGTGAAATTATGGATTCATTATCATTAAAAATGCCTTTATTTTATGGACCAACAAGATAAACAACTAATTAAAGGGTTCGTCTGGATGATCTATTTTATTCTTCTATGAAATTATTTCCAACTCTTTTTATATTTTTAGTTGAAAAAATACATTTATTTTTATTAGATCTATTTCTTTTATTATAATAATTAAATAAGAAATAGATGAATCGTGATCTCATGTGCTTGTTGGTTGGGTTTTGAGGATTGGACCATAATTTGTGACATTAGATCTAGGGTTTCAGGATTATTTCATGATAATACTCTAATATAGGTTTCTATTATTAATTTATTTGAGGATTTGGATTCTTTTGTGAGTGATGTTCCATTAGTCCACTCTCTTAGGTGTTTGATTATAAAATATCACGTCTAGATTGACATTATAATGGGAGTTTATTTATATTGAAAAAAATTGAAATTTTGGATTTTGATTAAACCATGTGAATTAGTTTTTTTGTGTTTCATTTAGATGTTTGGGCCTAGACATAAGTGTTAATTTTAAAAATGGATTTCGGGTGTGTTATATTTTTAGATTTAAGACAATGTTTTAGTAAACTGTTAAGGTAAATAATTTTTGGGAAGTAAAATATATCATTGTTTGAATGAAATAAGTATGATTAATGATAAGTAAGTGTCATGTACTGATTGAGGGTCTGAGTAATTTTGTTGGAAGTGAAGCCTCATGATTGTGTTTTATATGGATGGTATATACCATGATATTTGGGAACCACTCTGGTGAGTGAAGATCCACAACAGATGTATGGTATGATCATTTAGGTAAATTTATTTTATGTTATTTTTCATTATCCATGTATACATGGGGTTTATTGGTAATATATTAATAATATATAGGGATAGAACAAGAAAGGATTATATTTTTTGGGAAACATAATTTATTATATTATTTTAATAAGCTAATTGACTGTCAGGAACTGTAATAAACTATCTTAGTTTTAAATTTGATGCCCCATTTTCAATAATTAGATATGTATATTAGAATTATTCTATTAAGGACTGCAAGAGGGTGATTTGGGGATATTTTACATGATATTCTAACAATCATTGTTCCACATATCTCTATTCATGTGTTGATTTCTTATGTGGTGATGCGAGTAAGTGAAAGGATCCAAAATTCTTCAATGATGAATATTAGGATCTCTTTTTATGGAGAATATAATCTTGTTCGAATAAGAAATAGAGGCTTTGGCAGACTCATATTTAAATTATAATCACGTACCAGGTATTCTTGTCATGTTAGGACATGAGCCAACAGTTTTTTTATTGAACATTATTTTATCATTTCATTTTAAAATTATATTTTATGGGTGGTTTTAAATTTTAATGAAAATATCATATCATGTTCATGTACTAATATATTTATTTGAATGAAATTAATCCACCAATATTTATATCACTCCTATACTTTTTCTCCATCCACCAGTTATTAGATAATGGGCGTAAAGGGATGTGATGGTGTCGACCCTACCATAAGATTTGGGAACCCATGTTTGAGTCTAAATATTTAATATATAGGCTAGACACACCATTATAAGAGTTATTTTAATTGAATATCTCCATAGATAAATTTATTTTTTATTACATTTACCGTTTAAATATCCAATTCAAAAATTTTGATGTAAAATTAATGGTTTTGGATGGACTAGAACCCCAATATCACTTTATAGGGAAATCAAGGTCAACACATGTGGATTTTTTCATAAATTAACTTTGAGTTTCTTGGTTTCACATCAGTTTTAAGAAGTGTAACAATTTTTTCTCATTTTAATTTTTTGTTTGGTTGCTTCATAATTTTAATACCCTTTATTATAACTCCCAAAAAATTGATTTTAAAATAATAATAATATTGTTCTCTTTCCTAGCATGCAACAATAAGCTTGAAGAAATTTGTGATATACTATAAAATATTATTATTTAAATATTACCATTGTAAAATATCCATTGAATTAATGGATATGAGTATAATTGACCTCAATTTTAAAAATATTTATTTCTTTAATTTTCAATAAAATATATAGAAAATTTTTTAGGAAAGAAGATCTCAATTTTTAGTAAAGATAATCTATGTTTTGAAAATACATTTCCTTGAAAATGTTTTTTATTCCATTTTTTGAATAGAAATTATAACTAACTTCTCTCACTTTTATAAATTTTATGTAAAAAATGAATTTCATTTTTTAAATAATCATGCCAATTTTAACTTATGCTTAAATTTAGAGATATTTCTAAAATAAATGATTTTTCTGTGAATGGTGGAAAATGCAGTTCTTCGAAATACATTCTATTCATCTCTTTAAATTAAGTAATTTAAAAGTGAAATTATGAATTTGATTTTATATTAAATACACATATTATTTATTTTATATAATAATATAATTAATTTAATTTTAATCGTGATTATTAACCATTTTGATATAATATTGTTTTTTAGACTGAAAAAAATATTATTTCTATTCTTTTTTCATTTCATTTTTCTGAATTTATATTATAATTAATTTCAAAAGCTTATAAAAAAGTATAAATGAAAATTTTATTCTATAATTATAATTTGGAGGATAGTTTTTCCAAATTATCCCCTTTATGTTTTGGTCATTATGAATAGTAACCGTAGTAAAAACGTTTTAACCATGATAAGGGTAAAAAAATTAAAATTGGATTAAAATAATTGTTTGATAATTTAAAAGAACAATAAAACATTCATTTAATCAATTTTATGTGTGTGGTTAAACTACCTTTATCCTTGTTTTGATTTTATGGTAATTTTGTGAGTTTTTTATTTGATAATGACATATATATTATTTTATGTAATGAAAAATACCAAATGTGACACTACTTTATTTTGAAAACATGAATAATTTTCCTTGGGGATAAAAAGATGTTATGTTCAGTTATAAATAGTTATTTTTAATATTTGTAAATATTTTTATGCAATTTAATTATTTATAAATATTTTGGGATGATATAATTACCATAGCCACTTTCAAAATGCCAGGAAAATACTTGGTCAAGTAATATGAAAAACAAAAATATAGTATTCCAAGTATTAAAAATATTCTCAATTTTGATTAATTAATATGTCAGATTAATTTTATTGATTTATATAAGATATTTTTTTATGTTTTATATGTTTATATGTGAATTAAATTTATTTATTATAGTCATTTATTTAAAAATATTTTATTTGTTATTAAAATGTCCTTAATGAAATATTATATTGAATAATATATTATTAAGTGATTTAAAATAACTAAAATTTTCAAAACCTACAAAGATGATGGTATATGGTTGAAATTTTCATCCCTAGACCAATTTTCAACCAATATTTAACAAAGATGAAAATTTATAACCCTTTATTATTGTTTAAGGTTTTGAGTAATATATTATTAAGTGATTTAAAATAATTAAAATTTTCAAAACCTACAAAGATTATGGGATGTGGTTGAAATTTTCATCCCTTGACCAATTTTCATCCAATATTTAACAAAGATGAATATTTATAACCCTTTAGTATTGGAAAAGGTTTTACATGATAGATGTTAAAATTGGTTCATGAAGGGGTTAAACCAAAGGATAGGGTTTTAAATTTCATAGAAATCTATACAAATTTTATCGAATTAAGGGATTTAGAAAATAAAAATTATAATATTAAATTCAATATCTAATTATTTCTAATTTCAATTTTAACAAAATTTATTATCATTTAATATTTCAAGTAATTCCATGTGTATTATTTCCTTAAATATAAAAGGACGCGGCATCTCCTCTATTATTAACATAACTATGATACACTTAGCTCAATAAAACGTTTTTATAAATATCATAATCAATTTTATATAGGTTATGGTCCCATAAAAATAACATCCCTTGAGGCCATTCAAAGAAGAGGTTATCATCATAATCGATCACTATGATTTTAATTTTTCTTCTACCTCCATAAATTATTTCATGACTATTAGAATATAATAATATTATAATATATTACATAATAAGATGATATTTTATTAATGGAATATCATGGTTCATATACTTTTCCAATCAAATGGGAAAACATTGTATTGATGTCGTATACATTTCGACAAACACCTCTACAAAATGATAAAATTAATTTTCCATAGGCTCCACTCAATTATATATATAAATATGTATTTATTAAATATATATGATATTTATGATGTTATGATTTGTTGATTGTGGTTAATTATTATTTACCATTATTTTCTTAAATTTATCGAAGAATGGAATCATCACTCATGCGTACATACAGATAACTGTCTCTATGAAGTGTTATAATTCATTTTTACTACTCATTTTAGATAGATAGTTTTGAAGCTTCTATAACATTCTATTTTATTATGGAACATTTTTTTGAATAAATTAAAATTTTCATTTATATCTAGCAATGCACTATGATAAACATTCCTTTCTTACTAAACTGAATTGTCGTATGTTACACGTAACACCGAGTTGGCGTGCGATATACGCAACAACGAGTAGAGATTTTGTACAAATTTAAAAAAAAAATAAGTTTTTATTATGTTATACACAACACCAAAAGAATATTTCAATGCACACAACACTGACATGTCTTTCACTAAATGCAACAGCAAAATTCCTTGAAGTCATGCGTTTTACCCAATACTGAGTATCACTAAACAACAATATATAATTAAAATACTATTATTTAATGGGATATAAACTAGACATTATGAATAGTATTAACCACATTTGGAGTATTATATAACATTACAATTAATATTATTTATTTTCTAGACATGATATAATAAAGAAATCAAGTTTTCGGATAAAAGAAGTATTTTTCAAAAAATGTGATTTCAAAGCCTTTTGATGGCGCACCAATTTTAAAAATAGTTTTAACACATTTATATATTTTTTTTGTCAAAATAATATTCTTACTTTTAATTCAAAAATCCCAATTCACTTTATTTTAAGTTTTGGTAATTTTTTTAAAAAATTCATATTTTAATGAATAGTGAAAAAATATCGCATTTTAATTCAAAACTGAATTTTCATATAATATATTTATATAATTATATTATCTCTATAATTATTTTTAAAGTGTAATGGGATTATATTTTTTATTATTTAAAACAATTTTGGAAATTAGATGTAATTTCACATTTAAATTGGACATAAACACATATCAATCTTTTGGTAGTTTTTACTTTTTAAACAGCTGGTTTCTAGTTTTGACAAAAAAAAAATAAATTTAATATAATTTCATCTAATATTGTGTTTTTAATTTTTTAAAATGTATTCTATATTTCTAATATGATGTTCCAAATTATGTAAATAGGTTTCTTTTTTTTCGGATATTATGAATAGTGACTTTTGTAATTATTTTTATTTACCATGGTTAAAGTGTAAATCTGGTAAATAAGGGGAAAATAATATTATAATAACATAAAACAACACTAAAACGTGTAATAATCCTTTTTTTTATGAGTCATGTCTGACCAAAACAATCTAGAGGCCAACATGTTGGAAATTTAGAACCACTTGGGTGTGAAAATAATATGTTATAATAATTAATTTAAAGTAAAAAAAATATAACATAAACATGTATCATTTTACTAAAAAAAATTATTTTTGCTTGTATAAATGATCTCTTAGACTAAAAATAGTAATTATAAATATAAATAGATTTACTACATCATGGTATTTTATTTAAAATTTATATACATTAAATAAAATAATCTATGTATGACATAATGATGATTCAGTTATTAACTTTTTAATGAATTTTTCAAATAAATGGTATTATAAATATTAAAATAATTGTAATTTTAAAATTTTGATACAATAAACATTTTTTTTGATTATATTGTCATTTTAGGGTTGAGATAATTCTTTTTTTCAAAGGAATCAAGTTGTTATGACTTTAACAAAAATCAATAACTAAATAGTGTTGAAATTGACAAAAAGAGTTTTAAAAAAATATTATTTTATTAAATGATATAATAGTTCAAAAAATGAATATTCGTCTATAATACTTATATAATGTCGAAAATTTCATTAATTATCCCCTTTTGGTTATCATTTATTTTAATATTAACTATAGTGACTTTATATTATGAAAATACAAGAAGACATGGTAAGATTCAATGTTTTTAACTAAAGGTTAAAGCTAAAAGATAAGGTTGATTTTTTGACCAAAACATGTCTAAGACTTATTTTTTGATATATTATAGATCTATAAACATCTTATTCTTCAAATAAATAACTTTTTAGAAATCATAAACCAAACGAAAGTTTCTAATAAATTAATATTTTAAGGCTTTCCAAAAGTGTCCATCACCTCTCCTATAAAAGGGAACTTCCCCTTCTCTTTTAATCACACCAATAAAGTCCTTTTTGTCAGCCAATACCTACCCATTAACTTTCCCAAAATCCCTTAATTCATCTTATATTCCACACATTGGGCATAAATCCATCTTTGGGAGACCTTTTATGCAAATAAAAAAGTGGTACTTGAAAAAAGTGGTTATTCTTTTATCACCACTTTCAAAATTATTTTTTTCTTATACTTCCTGTTATTGTGTTGTTACCGTAAAAAGTTATAAATACAATGTATTATGCATTATTATATGTTATTATAATTATGTTATAACCTTATACCTCTTTTTATCCATCCCATGAATTAGAATATCACAATGCGTCCATACATACAGCTTACCATCTCCACACAGTGGTGTAATTTGTTATACAACAATACATAATTTAGGTGGGTATAGTGATGAGTATAATGGATTTAAATAATAAATATAACATGATAATTATTCTTTATAATTAGTATACAATTAAATTTCATACTATTTAACCATTAAGTGAATGGTATCGTTGCTCTGTGTAGTACGGCCTACCATCTCCACGACGCGATGAGATTCATTCTCCATGTTGACCATTAAAGAATGATTATAATGTATATATAATAAATAAGCCTAAAATATATGGAATAATAATTATACTGGATTTGTGTGTATCTGTGTGTGTGTGTTTGTGTGGGTGTGTCATTTACATTCTTCCATTCGATTCTATATGGAAACGAAAACAACATTCATGCGTACATATGACTTAACATCTCTATGAACAATGTATTCCATTCCATTTATCTATCTATGATATATATTTTTATATTAAATATTTATGATATATAAATCATGTTTTATGTTTTTTAAGTAAGTAAATCTTGATATAATTAATAATATCAATAATAACACGTCAAAACCCGTACGATAAATAAAACATTTATTACACAAAACATTGCATTTACACAGAATTGATAAATAAACAGGTAATATTAAGTCATTAGTGAATCATATATGTTACCATAGATATTATTATCGTTATGTTACAAGTTAATATTATCTTTAAACCCACTATATAGTAGTTTCATACATATATGGAAGAAATCATACCTAAGGTAAGGGATAATTTCACTCTCATTATTATCCAAGATTATTTATACATATGTATTTACTAGGGTATATTTATCATCCTTGTGCATGTTTCATAAAAATGTAATATTATTTATATTTTTCTGCAATTTTTTAAATTTAATTTTACCCATTTGGGAATTTTTATTTAATAGTATAAAATCAATCTTTTGTCATTTTCGTTAAGATGTACATTTTTAATTTCTGGTAAAATACATAAAGAATGTTTTTTAACTTATAATGAATGAATGGATTTTTATGGTTTCATGAATCCTTATTTACATGAATCGTCCCTTAAATTTTTTTCTTGCTTATTTTCAAAGATATTCTTTCTTTTAAAATTTCATGGCGTGTTGAGAAAGGAAAATGTATTTGAAGAAGAAATGATATTTTCCACAAGAATTAATTTCATGTGTTATATCAAAATTACTTCCCATATAAGATGACATTCTTTAAATAGAGTTATGTTTCTATTCCTATTAGTAATAATATTTTTTTTATGAAGTAATTATATTTATGGAATCCATTTCTTTTACATGGATTATGTTATTATGGAATGATGTTTAAGAAACCCATTTTATTTCTTGGGTTATACATTGAAGAATGATTTATGTTTGTGTGGAACATTTAGGAATGATTTTATTATGAGATGTTTGTGACCTATATATCCTTATATTTCATTTGGTGAATATTTATATCTCATAAGATAGACATGAATTCAATATAAAGTAAATTTATTTCAGTAATATAGGGTTGGAACAACAAATAAATCTGGTTCAGTGTTACAAGGCTAGAACAACAAGTAAAGCTGGTTCAGTAATGGAATTTTTCTACTATAATGGTCTTGGAAGTAATTCCATGGCTAATATAGAAATCATATTGGGTAATTATTTGTTTTCCACAATTCCATGTTTTCTTCCAATTCTATTTTATCAGGGATAATGTTCCTTTATGATCAATTCCTTACATACTACAAAGATTTATTTCATGACTAAAGATTTTTATATTTAACCATTATGTTCTTGTTTTTAAACCATTATGTTTATTATTTGTTTTATGTTATCATTTTTTACCATTACTAAGCATTTAAGCTCACCCTTTTTATGTTTTCATTTCCCAAAGATATAAATAATTGTTTTACGTAAGAAAACAAAAGTAGAAGATCTTTTTAGAAGATGTTGAAGATCTTCAACCAAGTGAGAAGATTATGTTCCATGTTTCTAAAGACACTAAACTACTATGGAATTTCAGAATATATTTTTGTAATGTATTATGTATTTTGTGAAAGAAATGTAATTTCCATGTACATAAATCTTGGTTCACTAAAGTTGGCATCAGAGTGAAGGTTTTGTTAACCATCGGAAACTAGGATGTCAAAATTTCGTGAGATCCTGAGAGATTTTTCGATGATATGTGTAAGGATGTCCATAATGGTAAGTCTAACTATAGGTTAAAATCATATAGTTATGGTAATGATTATGAATAACCGAGTATCAAAAGTAATATGTTAGATATTGTATGTACTCCACCTTGATTATGTTTCTTCCTACTATAATATTTCCCTCTCACACTATTTTTTGGGGTTTTAAGCAATGGATGGAACCTGTAGGAACCGTGTTAATGATCAATACACTAGGAATTGAAAATATTGTCCTCCAGAAAAACCAATTGTTATTGGATATGGAATGGAAAATATTATTTCTATACATACAAAAGCTTTGAACAATTATGGACTTCCAAATGAGCAAAGAAGGGAAAAACATTCTGTTGAGTCCTTTATGAGGCAATGTACACCTTCTTTCAGTGGGTATTTCAATCAACTTTATTCTGAATAATAGATCAGTACCATTGAAAACATATCTTCCACCCTTCACTTCTTAGTACATAAAAAATTCTTTTTGGATATTTATCATTTTGAAGGTGAATTAGTGCAGTGGTGGAATCTAATCAAGAATACAAGGTACCTAGATGAAATTAAATCCATGGAATGGGATGAGGTCAACAACTTATTTTTCAAAAAGTAATTTCCTCTAATTCTTCTGAAAGAGATAGAAATGATGTTCCTTGAGATTAAGAAAAATTATGATGAATTCCATGGTACATATGAGGAAACTTTTTCAAGACATTCAGGGTATGTTAATGGATTTTTCATTCAACTTGAAAGTAAAGTTGATCGATTCCTCAGTGCCTTAAAACTAATCCTTCAAAGAAAATTAGCTAAAATATAAATTACTAGATATGAAGAGATTGTGTGTTGTGCTATCAATGTAGAAATGGAAGTTGGTGTTACATATCAATCCCATGGTTTTTATGAGAAACGACATATGGAGTTCATGGGAAAATCTCAAAGTGATGGCAAAAAGAAGATGCATGTTTCTGTATGCTCAAAGTGTGGAATGAAGTATAGTGGAGATTTCATAAAGGGAATAGAAAATGTTTTAAGTGTGTAAAAAAGGTTCTAGATCAATTGAGTTCCAAAGTAATGAAAAAAAGGTTGATAATTATGTGAATAAAGAATATACAACAGAGAACACATCAACCACACTTCAATGCTACAAGTGCATAGAAATGAGGAATTATTCTAACCAATTCCCTAATCCAAATATTATAGATGACTATCGATGTCAACAACCTTTTAATTCCATAGAAGAAGGCAAATAATATGGAATCACTATTGATGATGTTGAGTATGACAATGAAGTGGTGTGGTAAAATCTATTTTTTATACAATTATGAAATATTAGAATATCTATGTATTGGTACATTGTTTCCTTCTATAAGTATATGATACGGGTAACCATGATAACTAATTTAAATATTTTTGGAGATCATATGATATGTTCATAATAATCGTATATAGAGATAAGGGTATTTATGATAGTATTAATAACGTCATGAAAGATATAAGTAAAAAGTGATATCATGGTTTGAGTATATAGAATTTTGGGTATTTTTGTGTGTGGAAAGAGTTAATTTAGACAGAATTCATGTTTTTAATAAGGTTCTATGGTAATTCATGTTTTTATTATGTTTCAAGAGAATACATTTTTAGGTATTCACATGATTGGAATGTGACAAAAATGAACTAACTTTTGAGATATGTGAGATAGATGTTATGTCAGGTTGGTTCACCTCTTTATAATTTTTTATATTTTAATTTTTTTGGAAGGACTGTAGTGTTATCCATTTATGGATATTGTATGTTATATTCTAGTGTATTTTTTTTCAAATTCATGTATTATCTCACTATCGGTGGAATTATTCATATTTTATGTCCTATTATAAACTTTTTGTTGAGACAGATGTAATGACCTATCATTCTATTGCATGATTTGCTAACACTTCAGGAATGGAAATATCAACTGCATTTATAAAAATAAGAGATAAATTGGAATTTTTCAAGGCATGAACAATGTAGAGATTCTACCAAAATCAAGTAAGTATTTATTCTAATGAAAAATTATTTTACATTAAGGAAAATATATTGAAAACCAAAAATGATTTCTTTGTACTCTTTTATCTGATGAATCATATGGTAATTTAAATCATCACATATTTATGTATTTTTAGTTGTTAAATTTCTCCCAACCTAGTTCTCTATCACTATCTATCAGAATGAGATGTTTAGATTTTTCTTCCATATCTATGTTTTCACATCCCACATATTTTTTCCTAATTGCAATCCAAGGGATGTGTTTTTTGGGATAACTTGTATGTTTATAACTTTCCTTTTTTAAATGAAGTTTTTCTATTCATTTAAATGATGAGGGTTTCCATGAAATAAACATTCAAGTAGTAATCCTTTAATAACCTAAGTGAATTTTAGTGGACAAATTTATTTTAAGGGGGTTATAATGTAACAATGAAAGTTTTTATAGCCCATTTTATCAAATAAATTAAAATTTTCATTTAGATCTTGCAATGCACTAAGTCAAACATTACTTCCACACTAAACCAAATTGTCGTATGTTACATGAAACACCAAGATGGCGTACAATATACGAAATTCTATTTATATATTTTGTTCAATGAGTAAAATAACTTTTTTTGGATTTTGTTAAAAGAAACACCGAAGGAAACATTCACTATAGGAATTTCTAACTTTACTAGTGTTACACACAAGAGATACCTTTCTTAATAGCTTGCATTGTATGCAATACTGAGTTTAACTAAACAGCAATATATTATTGAAATATTATTATTTATTGAGATATAAACTAGCCATTATGAATATTATTAACCACATTTTGAAATTTATATAACATTAACATTCATCTTATGTATTTTATTGACATGATATAAGAAAAAATTCATTTTTTTCGGGTAAAAGAAGTCTTTTTTAAAAAATGTAGTTTTGCCACCTTTTGATGACGTACCAATTTTCAATATAATTTCTAATAATTTTTTATATAATATTTCAAAAATTAAAATTTTAATTTGGAAGTGGTGCAAGAAAATTTAATTTTTTGGAATTTTTGTTATTTTTTTAATAAAATTCATATTTTAATGAATATTAAGAAATAATATAAATTATTTCAAAAATAACTTTTTATGTAATATATTTTCATAATTAGATTATATTTTTAATTGGATTTAAAGTTTAATTGTATTATTTTTTATAATTTAATGCAATTTCAGTCATTGGAAGAATTTTCGAATTTAAATTCAATATAAACCTCGTCAATCTTTTCAATGTTTTGACTTGTTAAAACCCTGATTTTTTGTTTCGACAACAAAAATTAATTTGAAATTAATTTTTTCTAATTATGTTCCTTGAATTTAGAAAAATAGATTCCAAATTTGGAAACAGAAGGTCTGAATTATGTTAATAGGTCCCATTAATTATTGTATATTCTTAACAATATCTTCAGTAATTATTCTTATTTACCATTGTTAAAAGGTAAATCATGTAAATAAGAGTAAAATATAATATTATAATAAGATAAAACTACTATAACATGTGTCTTAATAATATTTTATGATTCGTGGGTGACAAAAAAAATCCGTAGGCCTAAATTTTGGCATTTTAGAACAACTTGGGTGTGAAAATGATAGGTTATAATAATTAATTTGAAGTAAAGGAAAATATTGCATAAACATGTATATTTTTACTAAAACTATTTTTTTTTGTTTTTATAAATGATATATTAAACTATAAATAGTAATTTGAAATATAAAAATACTTCCTACATCATAGTATTTTATATATAATTTTTAGACACTAAATAAATTTATTTATTTTTGACATAATGATGATGTAGTGATTACATTGTTAATGAATTGTTCAAATAAATGTTATTATAAATATAACAATAAATTTTATATTTAAATTTTTATGTCATCCATATAATTTTAAGATGAAATATAAATTTTATGTATGGTTTAATTCCTTTTTTTTGAAAGAATCAGGTTTTTATGACTTTAACATAAATTAATTACTAAATAGTGTCAAAATTGACATGAATGGTTTTTTAAATCAAATAATATTTTATTAAATGATATATAGTTCTAAAAATATAATATTCATTAAAAAGAATTATATAATGTTTCTAATTTCATTAATTTTCCTTTTTAGGGTCTCTTATCATTTTATAGAAACTATAGTAACCATATATTATGAAAATACAATAACACATGGTAAGAGTTATTGTTAATAGCTAAGTGTGAAAGCTAATAGATAATGTTGATTTTTGACATAAACTTGTCTAAAACCTATTTGTTGAAGGGATTTACCACTATAATCATCTAATACTCTATGTAAATCACTTGGAGTAATTAATAACCAAAAATAAATTTATAATAAATTAATGTTTCAATACTTTACCAAACTGTCTATCACCACTCCTATAAAAGGGAACTTCTCCTTCTTTTTTAATCACACCTATAAGGCCATTTTTCTCAGCCAGAACCTGCCCACTTCATATCATAAATTCAATTAATTCATAATATAAGGAACAATTTGTGAAATCCATCTTAGGGAGACCGTTTGTGAAAATGAAAAGGAGATACTTGAAAAATAGGTAATTGATCTATCATCACATTCCAAATTCTTTTCTTCTTCTTCTACTTATTCGTGTGTTTTTACCATACTGAAGTAGTAAATCTTGTATATTATACATTAAAAGATGATATTATAATTATGGTACAACCTTATACCTCTTTTAATACATCCTATGAATAACAATATCACCATGTGTGTACAAGTATCACATACCATCTCCACACCGTGGTGTAATTTGTTATTCAACAATAAATAATTTGGATGGGTATAATGTTGGGTATAAGTGATTTAAATAATAAATATAACATCATAGTTATTCTTTATAATTAAAATACCATCCAATTCCATACCATTTATCCATTAATTGTATAATATCGTCACTCGTGCATACGTACGGCCTGCCATCTCCATCATGCAATGAGAATCATTCTCCACGTTAACAATTCATGAATGATTATAAAGTATATATAATAAATAGACATTAAATATAGACATAATAATTCTATATGATTTATGTATATATATATATATATATATATTCCATTTACTTACTTCCATTCAATTCAATATGGAAATAGAAACAACGTTCATGCATACATACAACCTACTGCCCCTATGAATAGTGTATTCCATTCCATTCATCTATCTATTATATATATTTCAATACTTAATATTTAAGATATACAGATATGGTTTAATATTATTTAAATATGTAAATCATGATTTAAGTAATAATAGCAATAATAGTAATTCAAAACATGTTCGATAGATAAAATGATTACTTCCCAAAACGTTTCATTAACATGGAATTATTAAATAAACTGGAAATATAATATCAAATGTGAATGATATGTGTTATAATAGATATTATTATTGTTCTTTTAAAAGTTAATAATATGTTTAAACTAATTATATATGAGTTTCAGACACATATAAAAGAAATCAAATCTAAGGTAAGGAATAATTTCACTATCTCATTATTGTCTGAGATTGTTTATATATAAGTATTTACTAGGGTATATTTATCATCCATATCCATGGTTCAAAAATATGTAATATTATTTTTATTCTTATACATTTTTTTAATTTTAATTTTACCAATTGGTTAATTTTTATTAAACAGAATTAATGGAATCTTATTCCATTTTCAGTACCATTTACTTTCTGACATTCTGATAAAAGTTCAAGAAGAATATTATTTTAACTTATACCACATGAATAGACTTTTATTGCTTTAGGATTCCTTATTTCCATTAAGCTTCACTTATAAGTTTTCAAGTTTATCTTAAAATAAATTTTTTTCTTTTAAAATTGCATGGCATGTTGAGAAATAAAAATGTATTTAAAGAAGATATGACATTCTTCTCAAGAATTAATTTCATGTGTTATATAAAAATTACTTTCTATATAAGATGGAATTACATAAATATGGTTATGTTTATATTCATATTAATAATATTATTTTATTGGGTTTATTATGGAATGTTATTTATTAAATAAATTTTTTACATGGACTATGTTATGATGGAATGATGTTTAAGAGACCCATTTTATTTCTTAGGTTATGCTATGATGAATGATTTATGTTTTTGTGGAATACATAAAAATTATTTCATTATGATATGAGTGGGACCAAAATCTCACACCAATGCATTGGGTAATGATTTATATCTTATGAGACAGACATGATTACAATAGAAAGTAAATCTAGGTTAGTAATATAGGGATGGAATGACCAGTAAATCTGGTTCTGTAGTATATGGATAGAATGGCTAGTAAACTGGGTTTAGTAATGGACTTTGTCCACAATGATGGTCTTGGATGCAACACCTTAGATAATATGGAAATCATATTATGTGATTATTTATTTTCCACAATTCAATGTTTTATTCCATTTCTATTTTATCATGGTTAATGTTCCATTATGATTTATTCCTTACGTACTCCAAAGATTTATTTCATGACTCGGGATTTTGATATTTAAACATTATGTTCATGTTTTTGCATTCTTATGTTAATGGTTTGTTTCAAGTTCTTAATTTTTATCATTACTAAGCACATGAGCTCACCCTTTTTATGTTTTCTTTTCCCCATCATATAAACAATGGTTTTTGGTTGGAAAGAAGGGGTTGATCTTTAAGGGATATAATGAATATCCTTCACAAAGTTAGAATATTATGTTCCACATTTCTAAAGACACTCAACTAATATGGTCTTTAGGAATATATTTGTGTAATGTATTATATATTCCAATAAAGAAAAGTAATGTCCATGTACATCAATATTGGTCTGTTATAGTTGGTATTAAATAAGAGGTTTTGTTAACCTTTGGAAACTAGGATGCCCAAACTTTAGTGAGATCTGTAGATATATTTCTACGGTATGTCTAAATATGTCCCTAAGATTACATATAACTAGAATTTTCAGTCCTAGAATTAGGGTAATGATTATGAATAACCAATGATTAAACCTAAGACGTTAGAAATTGAATGTACTCCACCTTGATTATGTTTTTTTCCTAGTATTATTTGTCCCTCTCACACTATTATTTCTGGGTTTTTGAAAATGGATGGAACCTAAAGGAACCATGTTAATGATCAATGCACTGAGAAATGCAATGATTATCCTCCTGAAAAACTAAATGTTATTGGAGATAGAATTACAAATCTTATTGTTATACATTCACAAGTTGTGAATCATTCTATACATACAAATGAGCAGAGAAGGGAAAACATTTTATCGAGTCCTTCATGAGGCAACATTCACCTTCATTCAGTGTGTCTTCTGATCCGCTTTTTTCTAAAAAATGGATCATTACCATTGAAAATATATTTGTAATACTTCACTATTAAGAACATGTAAAATCCATTTTGGATGCTTATCATTTATAAGGTGAAGCATACAAGTGGTGGACTGTAATGAATAATAAAAGGCAAAAAGATTAAATTGAATCCATGGAACCGGATGAGTTCAAGAACTTATTGTTCAATAATTGACATCCTTAAATTCTATGAAAAAATATGCAAAAGGAGTTCCATGAATTAAATGAAATGATGATGAATCCATTGGTATATATGAGGAAACTTTTACAAAACATTTAAGGTATGCTTCTTGCTATATCATTCAACTTTAAGAAAAAGTTGATCGATTCTTTAGTACCTTAAATATATGTCTTTGAAGGGAATTTTATATAATAAACTTTAGTAACTGTGAAGAGATTGTGTGTTGTGGTATCAAGGTAGAAATAAATATTGGTGTTACATATATATCTCATGGTTTTTATAAGACATGAAAGATATATTGCAAAGTAAAATCATAAAGTGATTGAAAAAATAAGATGAATGTTTCCTTATGCTCAGAGTGTGAAAATAAGTATAGTGGGTATTTTTATAAAAGGACTAGAAAGAGTTTTAAGTGTGGAAAAGAAGGTCATCGAGTTATTGAGTGAAAAATTAATATGAAAAAGGTTGTTAATGATGTTAATAGAGAAAATTGTGCATAGAAAAAACCACCCACAATTCATTTCTAAATGTGCAAGGAAATGTAGAATTATGATCCCCAATGCCCTAATACAAGGGTTATGCATGATTATCAATGTCAATTACATCATAATTTCAAAGAAAAATGGAAATCACATGTGATCGCTATTGGATATGTTATATTCTGGTTTAAGTTTGATAAATTTATGTATTATCTAACTATATGTTGACATATGCATGTTTGATTTCCTATTCTAACCTCTTTTTTGAGATAGATGTAATTACCTATCATTCAATCGCATGATCTTCTAACACTTTAGGAATGAAAAAATCAACTTCATTTCTTTAAATAGGAGATGATGTAGAAATTTATCAAGGCACTAACAATGAAGAGATTGTACCAAAATGAAGTAAGAATTTACTCTCACACCAAATTATTCTACATTAGGGAAAAGTTCATGAAAACAAAATTTGTTATCTTAGTACCCTCTTATCTAATGAATCAGATGGTACTTTAATTCATCACAGATTTATGGTTTTCTAGTTGTTAACTTTCACCAAACTTTGTTCACTATCACTATCCATCAGTACTTGATGGTTAGATTTTTCTTCCATATCAATGTTTTTATACCCCACCTCTGTTATCCTACATGGAAACCTAGTGATGAGTTTATTTGGGAAACCATTATGTTTCTAGCATTATTTTTAAAATAATGCTTTAGGAATCCTTTTTATGAGGTGGGTTTCCATGATAAAAAATTCATGGAGTATACCATTTATAACCTCAAAAAATTTTGAGGGTGAAATTCATTTTAAGGGGGGTATAATGTGACACCTTTAGTACTTGTGGACAATTTTTTTGAATAAATTGATATTTCCATTTTTATCATATGATGCATTAATTCAAATAGTAATTTCACACTAAACTAACTTGTTGTATGTTACGTGAAACACCAAGTTAGCCTACAATAAATGAAACATTGAGTGTAGATTTTTCTCAATTTATAGAAGAACTATTTTTGGATTATGTTATAAGAAACACCTATGGAATCTTTCACAGATGCAACACTGACTTGGTTTGTGTTACATGATGGAGCGACCTTCCTTGATAGCTTGCATTGTATGCAATACCGAGTTTCACTAAACTATAAAATATTATTAAAATGTTGTTATTTAATGGGATATAAACTAGCAGTTATAAATAATGTTAAATTTTTTTTGAATTTTATATAAAATTAACATTATTATTATGAATTTTTTACACATTATTTAATAACAAATTCAAATTTTTGGATAAAAGAAATATTTTTCAAAAAATGATATTTTCCAACTTTTGATGACATACCCATTTTAAATATAGTTTTTTTACACTTTTAAATATTATATTTGACTAAATATACTTTTTATTTAGGATAGGTACATCAAAAATTGATTTGGTTGAATTTTAGGTATTTTTCAGATAAAATTCATATTTTAATGATGAGTGAAAAATATAACATTTTAATTCAAAATTGACTTTTAATCTAATTTATTTATATAGTTAGATTGTTTTTTTTATTTTTTCTGTAGTGTAATTATATTATGTTTTTCCATTTAATACAATAATGGTCATTGGATATAATTTCACATTTAAATTGGACATAAACCCGGAAAATATTTTGATTGTTTTTACATCATAAAAACTCTCTTTCTGGTTTTGACATTGAGAATTAATTTTAAATTAATTTCTACCAAAACTTTGTTTTTAATTAAGAAAAATGGATTCAATACTTATAATCATAAGTCCCAAATTATGTTAATTGTTCCCATTTATATTTGTACATTATGAATAGTATCGTTAGTAATTATTTTTATTTACCACAGTTAAATGGTAATTCAGGTAAATTAGGGTATAAAATAATATTATAATAATATAAAACTACTCTAACATGTGTCCAGATTCTATTTTATGAGTCATGGTCGTCCAAAAAAACCCTTAGGCATAAATTTTGATATTTGAGAACCACTTGGGTGTGAAATTGACATGTTATAATAGTTAATTTAATGTAAGGGGAAAGATATCATAAACATGTATCTTTTTAAAAAAATAATTATATTTTGGTTTATATAATTCATATATTAAACTATAATTTGTCATTATAAATATAAAATATTTCATATATCATTGTATTTTATTTATAGTTTTTAGACACTAAATAAATTTATTTATTTATGACACAAAGATGATGTAGTGATAACCTTATTAATGAAATATTCAAAGATATGATATTATAAATATTAAAATAATTGTAATTTGAAAATTTTTGATCTCATCCATGTATTTTTTGAAATAATTTACATGCTAGGGATTTTTAATTCATTTTTTATGTAATCAAGCCTTTACGTCTTTAACAAAAATCAATTACTAAATAGTATCTGAATTGACATAAATGAGTTTTTAAAACCAATACTATTTTATTAAATAATAAAATTGTCCTAAAAATATATGATTCGGCCAAACCCTGACCATTTACTATACCCACACCTTTTAATTTATACTAGAGGCCACAATTTGTGTGGAAATCCATTATAGGGAATCATTTTGTGAAAATCAAAAGGAGATACTCGAAAAAGAGGTAATTGTTTTATTACCTCATTCAAAATTCATTTTTCTTCTTCTACTTAATCTTCTTATGGTGTTCTCATGATAATGTCATAAATACAGTCTACTATACATAATTATATGTTATTATAATTTTATTACACCCTTATACCTCCTTTTATCCATTCTATGAATAATAATATCACCTTTTGTGTGTGCATATGACTTACCGTCTCCACCCTGTGGTGTAAATTGTTATTTAGAATAACATAATTTGGATAGGTATAATGATGTGTATAATGGAATTAAATAATTAATATAATATGATAATTATCCTTTATAATTAATATTCCATCCAATTCCATACCGTTTAACCATTAAGTGAATTATACTATTGTTCATGCATATGTACGGTCTAATGTCTCCATGATGCAATGATATTCATTCTCTATGTTAACCCTGAAAAGAATGATTAAAAAGTATATATAATAAATAATCATGAAATATATGAAATGATAATTTTACATGATTTATTTATATTTATATATGTCATTTATATTCTTCAATTCAATTCAATATGGAAATGGATACAACGTTCAAGCGTATGTATGACATCCCGTCTCCATGAACGATGTATTCTATTTCAGTTATCTATCTATTACATATATTTATGTATTAAATATTTATGATATAAACATAATTTCTTAAATTCTAGAAGTAATTAAATCATGATCTATGTAATAATATCAAGAAAAACAAGTCAAAACACATACAATAAATAAAACGATTATTACCCAAAACGTTTCTTTAAAATTGAATTGATAAATAACCAAGTAATATAATGTTATAAGTGAATAATATATGATAAAATATATATTATTATGAATATATTACATGTTGATAATATTTTTAAACCCACCATACCTGAGTTTCATACACATATAGAAGAAATCAGACCTATGGTAATGGATAATTTCGCAATCTCGTTATTATCAGAGATTGTTTACACATAAGTATTAACTGGGGTATATTTATCATCCATGTACATGTTTTCTAAATATGTAATATTATTTATATTCTTCTAAAAATTTTAAATTCAATTTTACCCATTGTTTAATTTTTATAAAATGGTATGAAACGAGTCTTTTTTTCGGTATAATGTACTTTTTGACTTTCTGGTAAAATTATAAGAAGAATGTTTTTCTTAACTTATTTGTAATGAATGGATTTTTTTGGTTTCATGATTCCATATTAATATGGCACTTCCCTTATAATTTTCCATATTTATATTCAATGATATTCTTTTCATTTTAAATTGTGTGGCGTTTTGAGAAAGAAAAACATATTTGAAGAATCAAGGATATTTTCCAAACGGAATTAATTTCATGTCTTATATCCAAATTAATTTCCATATAAGATTGAATTATTTAAATAGGGTTATGTTTTTATTCCTACTAATAGTAGGATTTTGTTTTTATATGATGGAATGTTATTCATGAAATCCATTTTTTTAGATGGATTTTGTTATGATGGAATTATGGTTAAGAAACACATTTTATTTCTGGGGTTATGCTATGATGATTGATTTACGTTTTTGTAGAACATGTAAGAATGATTTAATTATGAGATGGGTGGTACGTATATCTCCATCGAATGAATTTGGTAAAAATTTATATCTCGTGAGATAGACATGATTGGAATAGAAAGTAAATCCAGTTCAGTAATATAGGTCTAGAATGAAAAGTAAATCTGGTTCAGTAATACATGTTTGGAATGAAAATTAAACCGTGTTCAGTAATGGAATTTTTGTACTATGATGGTCTTGGAATAAATGATTGAGATACTATGGAAATCATATAATGTGCATATTTTTTTTCTATAATTCAATGTTTTATACCAATGCTATTTTATCATGGTTAGTGTTACTTTATGATCTATGTATTACGTATCAAAAAGATATATTTCATGACTCAAAATTTTGATATTTAAACATTAAGTTCATTTTTTTTATAGTCTAATTTTTATGGTTTGTTTTAAATTATCAATGTTTACCATTACTATGCATTTGAGCTCACCCTTTTTATATTTTTTTCGGAAAAAAATGAAAAAATTTAGGTAGGAAAACAAAAGAGGAAGATCATTATGGGAGATATTAAAGAACTTTCATGAAGTTAGAAGATTAAGTTCCAATTTTACAACTACACTAAACTAATATTGTCATTGGGCGTATATTTGTGTAATGTGTTAAGTATTCTGAAAATGAAATGTAATGTACATGTATGTAAATATTGGGTCATTACAGGTTCATTGAATGATTATATATGACAAACATGAAATGTTTATAAATTTTACGATAATTTAACCTAGATCATAATATAAGGATGGAAACAATCGATCTAAAACATTCATTAGAAATGAAATAGGTAACACCCAAAAATGATGATTTGAATTAAGAATTTTTAATAAATGGGTATCAAAATGTTATAAGGGGGTCACATATAATGTAAAATTTGTGTACAAGATTCTATTATATAAATATAAAAATCTTAAATTTATTTTCAAAGATTTTATATATGTTATAAAGAAATTTGATTTTGGGGAAAATTTTTCTAATCACTCTTTAATTTCAATGAGACATATTCAATATTCACTTCTTATTTCCATTTTTGGTTTTATATTCTTTCATTATATTCATTTTATGGATTTTTTTGAAAACTATGCATATATAAGATTATTTAAAAGTATCTCACTTTCATGAGGGTTTTATTTAGATATTACCAAAGTTATAAGGTATCTGTATCTTAATATTTTTTCATTGAGACTTGTTTGATGTTATGAACCTATTTATATTTATAATGTATATATAATTCCACTTAATAATTTTATGAAATTACTTTAATTAATTTAATTATATTTAATGTCTCATTTTATGTTATTGATTCATGAGTCTTGTTATTTAAATGTTATTAAAGTACTAATGGTATTATATTACATTATCATTTTATAGGATTTATTATTCTTCAATTTTTTATTAGAAAATTATATGATCTTTCTCTAAAAAATATAATTTCTTTTATTTTCTTCTAGTTTTTATTTCTATTAAATTTTTTACCTTTATTTTTCATTCTTTATGTACTCAACATACAAAATTATTCTTTTAATGGAAACTAATTTTGTTTTACTATTCATTTAGGAATCTTCTTATTCAATGTCTTTGTTTTATTTAAATTCTATTGATGAATGTTTTTAATATTATATTATTATTTTATAAATTATTTTTACCTATATTTTAATTTCTATAAATAATTTAGAAGAAATATTCTTATTGATTTTAAAAATATTGAAAATTTCTATTTTTTGAAAATATTAAATAAAACATTGTTTTAATATATACGATATGATTAAATTTTCTGGCCACCATGACCACTTAATGCATTGATGATTTATTTTCCAATTTTTATGTATCTTTTCAAATAACATGTTTTCCTTAATATTTTTTATATTTTTAGTTTTTAAATAATATATTTTAAACCGAATAGGGTATTTTCGTCATGACACATTTCAATGATCCTTAAAAGACATTTTTATTTTTGATAAAATCCTTTTATGTTGCATATGCTTCACTTGGGATATGATTCTACAATATTGACCTTATTTTTTTCTCTAGATGATTTATGATTATGATGATAAAATATAACTCAAACTGATTTTTTCCATGGGTTATGTTATGATGTAATGATAAATATTTTTAGGATCTTATGGCTTATATACAAGTGGATGATGATTATATAGAAGGTGTTTTATTCATATACCAACGGTGAATTTAGAAGAGGTTAATGTTTTATGAGTTAAAAGGTTATACAAAAGGTTATCGAAAACCCAAACTAGGGTACACGGAGGTTCTCCTAATCATGAAAGATAGTACATGTGATGTTATCTTAAGCGAGAACTCTATACATAGGGGATTTTTTCAAGCCTCTCATGTGAGGAATTTGTTTGTGGGAGGAATTTCCATAAGATTTATGTGATTAAGATTATGGAAAAAATTATAAAAAACTTTTATAATATTAGCTTATGCCAATGTTATGCTTCCAGGGATAATATTAGTTGATTCCCTTTTGATTCATATATAATTAACTATGAATATTTATTCTGTGAATCATTATTATATTCTATGTTATAATGTGTAGGGTTTAGAAATGTAAAACTCATGATATTATACCATTATGATCATGTTATTCTTAAATTAGCTTTTATATATCTATTTTATAACATTACTAAGACTATTAAATATCCATTTATTATGTTTCTTTTCCAAAATATAGGAATAATGGTTTTATGTATGATATTTCTAAAGAGAATGCTATTTATGAAGAAATTAATGGAATATTTTGTTGATATTTTAAAAAAATTTATATAATTACCTATCTTTCCAAATACACAAAATGTTTATGATTATAGAATGGATAGTATAGATATGTAATAGATATTAATCTAATAAAATGTAATATTTATATATGAATTGGTTGGGTCTTTATAGTTAGTATTAGAGAAATTTTTGGTTGTTTTTGGAAAATAGGATGAATGAATTTTAATGATGTCCCTTATGATAAACCTAAGTATAGGAAATTAACATTTGTTATGGTAAATAAAAAAGTCTGATTCTCCATGAAATACATTTTTTTCAAGATAATAGCTAGTGGATATAGATTTAGAATAGATACACCATGAGGTAACAACTCTGGTTTATTGTATATTAATCAGATCTTCACTGATGCACGTTGAGTGGGCCTTAGATGATACACCTTGCTAGACAATGCCAGTGGGTATTCTTGAGGTTATTCAATTTTTTTTTGAATCACTGCAAATGACATAAATAGATTATTACCATTAATATTATATGTTAATCATAAGATGCTATAGATTGAAATGAAGGTGAAAAGATTTACATATCCAATGAATTATTTGTTCATGATTATGTTTTTTACCACAATGATTATTTTTTATCACACTATGTTTTATAGTTTTAGTCAATGGATATATCCCAAATTAATTGTGATAATGATGAATGTTATAGACCATGAACTTATTTTCTTCATGATAAACCAGATGAAAGGGGATATATAATGGAAATTATTTTTAATATACCTAACCATATATCTCTATAAAATATTAACAAAATAAAAATGGGTTAGTTTCCAAATACACCTAATAAAGAATAATGAATTTTCATAAAGTCCATAAAGGGAAAAAAGATTCAGGTTCCTACATGTTGATTTTGAGGGATGAACTCAAAAAAAAGTCTTAATGGAATGTAAATAAATATTATGTGTGAAAAAATGTGAATACATAAATTAATTATTGAGGTAAAATGAAGAGTTAAATATATAGAAATAAATTATATTCTAAAATACTATTTATTGTTCAATGTATTGTCTAGGCGAACTTGAAAAACATCCAAGTTAAAGCCAAAATCTAAGGTTTAATTCCTATTCTAATGAATTTTATATGATATATCAATCATAAAAAAATAATTAATGAACTTTAATGTATATGGATTTTATAATTATGGTGTATAAGAATTTTATTAGGGATATTATTATGATAATACTGATAAACATATAATGATTGTTCTATAGTCGTTTTCCTTTTAGGATTTGTAAACATATTTTGAATAGAACTGATAACGTAGAACATTAATAAATTGGTAAGATGATATTTTTTGAAAAAATATGAACAAGGGACATATAAACCAGAATATATTCCTGATGCTGAGATAATATTTTTTAGTTTGTATAAAGAGATAATTTATTTTCATAAACAAAAATTTGATAGTATTAATAAAGGTTGAATTGATTCGTGACATGATGATAAATTATTTTGTGTGATCTTTGATGAAGTTTACTAAATTTTTTACATATAGAATATATTATTTAGTGGGTGATTTTTCTATTGAATAATGGAATATTTAATTTGTTAATCTAATTGTGTTTTTATTGTGGTTTTATGTTGATTCAAGTCATTTTGGGAAAATTAAAGAATTATTTAAGAGAATATGTTATAATGATAATCACATGCTTGTTGTATGACCTTAGGGGAAAATTTATGTTGTATGGGTATTAATTTTAAATTTATTTAAGAAATTTAGTTACCTTTAATATAAAATTTCTGGTTTTGAATTTAGAAAAAAAAAATATTTTGGAGTAATATTATGGTTAACTACTTATGGATTTATTTATGTTGTTCTTAGAGTATTATTGTTTAAGTTTTAGTGAACAATGTATCATTTCATGATATAAATATTTATCTATTTTCCCAAATGATGACTAACAGAGAAACTCAATAGGGGTTAATTGAGTTATTAATATTCTCATAAATATCATACTACCCACTTTGAAGCATGCAAGTTCAATTCATCACTTAAGAGTATTTTTATAGGAATTATGGAAGCATGTGGAAAGGAAATTGAACATCAGTATTTATAGTTGTTTTTGGACTAAAAATCCCTTATTCCACTCCACGAACTCTCTTCTCCAAGATATTGGTGATTTTCATTAAAATACCCCTTTTACTTGGGGCTCCCAACTGAGTACAATATGTTTTCACTTAATAAAAAAGGGCCAGGAGCTTTCAATAATTCTCTACAATTACAAGACGTATCCATAATCTTGGCTCTTACACTGAGTGAAAACGCAATAAAATAAACAGAAACACTAAGTGGAACATAACTATTACACAGTATCAAGCAGCAACTAACAATCAATGAAGATTCATCTTAGAAAAATAATAGACTCCAGGATATAGATTCATATGACCTTTAGTGAAATTGATAAAACTAATAATAACAACATGAAAATTTTTCTTCTTATATATATAACTATTTGGAATTTTTCATCGTTTTTTTTACGATTTAATCAGATACCTTTTATCTTATTTTTACGAAGGATATCTGATATTTTTATACCATGTTTGAAATTGATCGTGAGATAACTCTAATAGTTGGGTGATATTATACAGTGATCTTGATAATAATTTTTATTAAGGATATGCATCCAATATTACCAAATATATATATTCATTTTATCGGAGAATTGGTAGAAATATTATCATTTTTTAGATTTTCCTCTCATGGAAATTATTGTGAAGATTGATTTTCCTTAAATGTATACTAAACTTTTGGTGTTTTTTATAGTGAACGAGGTGAATTATTGAGATATTATAAAAGTAATCATAAAATTATACTATATTAATTATTAATAAGATACTAACTGAAAGAAATGCCAATCACACGATAAATTTTCCTAAGATAAAGTTGATATTTCTTATAAAATAATAAATATTTAGTGTAGCATAAGACAATTATCCAGCATAACATACAAAATTATTGAGATGTAATACTTGGCTTCTTCTACTTCATCTAGATTCAAATATTCTTTTCATATGATAAATTCCTTTCAAATTTTGATTATAATAAAAGTATATATCTTGAGTAACTCGGTCATACATTATTTGGTAAATTCTTACATAGTAAAAAATTGGAAATTTATAATTATAATCCACTTAATATGTTCTTTGGCAGTTTTAAGATAAAATACTTGAATATCATAAAATAAACACTTGGATATACAATGTAAGATAAACATAATCTGAAACACATTGTACAAACTTGTTAAAATAAACTTAGGGATTTTTTGAGTCACCAAAACACATAACATGACTATATGTTGGAATAATATATCATTTCCAACAAATTATGAATTTTTTATGATAAAAAACCCCTGATATAAAAAATATTTATATTCCATGATTTAATTTTTTATAAACAATGAAGGTGTTGTTATTATTCTCCTTTTTTGAAAAAATTAAAAAAAAAATTTCCATTCCTCAACCTCCACATTTTTAAAATATAAAATATTTTTTCCCTTTACTTGTCCTTATTTTTATGATATAAAATAGAATTATAATAAGGAATAGAAATTAAAATCATAGAAAAAATTACATAAATATATTCAAATGAAATAGAATAAATAAATTCAAATGTTTGTGAGAATGAGATAAAGATGGAATGATTCAAAATTTTTAACGATTTATAATCCTTTGTAAAACCATTCCACAAACTATATAAGGTTATTGTATAAAGTTATGGTCATGAAATGAATTTTGGGTTTATTATTTAGGGATAAGGGTTGATATATAGGTAATGATGATGAAGGTAGAGGTGCATCAGCTATCATGCCATCAAAATCACCCAAAATTTGTCGAAATTCTCTAAGACCGACTCAATCTTCATGAGAAAACCTTACTGTTGTCTACTATATTTTGAGAGAATATTAATATTCCGCCCATAAATTGATGTTATCTACATGGTTAGAGGCCAATTTAAGAGATAGCTCAGGTAAGGCTAAATAAATATGTATATAAAACCATAGATTTTTTCTATTGGTAGACCTATGAAGGGTTAAGTATTTCATTCAGGTGTTGAGGTGTGGATAGGTGTCAATCAACAATTTGTGGTGTCATAAAACATGTTGGATTAATTTGAAAAAGGGAATATGGGCATGCATAAATTATATTTACCATGATTTTTTTGAAATAGTGTAGAATTGTTGTATAACCATTCGGCACATATTTAGAGAGATTTAAAAAAAATGTAATTCTTAATTATTTGGGAAGTTTGATATCATATTTTCAACACTTCAAACTGATTATCATTCATATCAATGATAGAACAAAACAATATTTTCTATTTTCTATATTTCTCTTTCCGAGGATTCAATAAAAGCATCGACCTCTGTATCATCTTCATCTTCAAAGTTACCGTTCTTAATTATATCAAAAAACCATCTTTTTAATTTTTAAAACTTTCTTTTATGATACAAAAGTTGTTTTCTAACATTCCATCCATATTTTTTAGTCTAAATATTATGAAACATTCATCTTTCTACACATGAATAGTATTTTATTCTACTCCTGGAAACTTCTATTTTTGAAAATAGAATACCTCCATTGGTAATTTATTAACGGTTTCAATAGCTTCTTTATAAGGATATGGTATTCCTCTAATTTCATTCAACACATTTTTCTAAAGATGTTGAAACATTTTCCTTGATTTTAATTCATACTGTAGAGAACCAACAATTGTATTCATCATATTAATAGATTTTCATTTTTTCATTTGATTTTTCTATTTATCATAATAATTTAATATTCCTACAATAGATTCTCCCATTAACACATCTAACACAGATAGATCTAAAAACATCACTTCTTAAATCTCAAAATTTGATGAAATATAATTATGAAGAGTATTTACATCTTGATTAGATTCAATCAATTATATTTTTAAGGATTATATTTTAGATAACAACTTCTATTAGATATATTGTTATCTTTCAGAAATACTTCTATTAATATATGTTTCTTACACATTTACACATTCTTTAAGAATGGGGTAATGCCTCTCATGGTGGAATTATACACCCTCTTCTTAATATTATTGTTTTTTGGAAGATCAGGTACTTCTTCTGCATGTCACGATTCTTGTGAATCTGTCCAACCAAATATTCATTAATCCAAACATTCCAATTATTGAGAATGAAAATAAAAAATGAGAGGATTCATTATTGGGTTTTTGGAAAAAAAAATTCTTGACCAAATAAAAACAAGAAATTGATAACTGAGGTTATCCTTTTTGGAACTTGAATTGTTGTAGAGGTTAGAGTTGGAGTGGAGTTATCCCAAAAACCTATTTATTGGTGTGGAGTAATTCCTATCTGTACTCATGTTTTCCTTAAATAAAGAGTCTCTTATTTATCCTAAATTTATCTAATATTAGTGTTATGAGAGGTTTGTTCTACTATCATGGGTAATACATTTAAATGTGAATAGTCCCCCTTAGTTGATACAGGTACTTCTACACCAATATAGGTCAATTCCACAAAATTTCTTAATAAAAATTCCCAACTCAATACACTTATCCTTTACACAATTCCAATTAATTTCATCAACCAATGATAAAGATTTGATTTTCTGTCATCCAATCCAACTCTAGTTTTTCAGAAATGAATTTTAAAATTCATCCAAAATGATATAAATTGAGAGACTTGTTTTGACCTGATGTATATATCACAGAATAAATGATTACTGATTCACTGTTATTTATATCATAAATAAAAAATGAAATTTTATATCATGAAAATGAATTTGTTTACTCACTATTTCATTATGTTATCCCCAGGTGAATAAACATGATCAATAGTTTTCCTTTAGGTTCTATAATATTTACATATTTCATGTCAATGACCTCTGTTCCAAAGAGAATATTCATGATTTATGGAGTGTTGAATCCATCCATGTTATCTATAGAGGTGGTAATGAATTTATAACCCACATGTGGTGTTTTTGGGGTTTCTAATAACTAAATTGAGATTTTTGATTGATTATTATGGTTGACTATTTAATTAATAAAATCTTTATCATCAATAAAATGAAGGACTATTGATTTGAAAAACTAATAGAATTCATTCTTGAAGACAAACATGGTTTGAAAATCATCAATGAAGTACTCTAAACCCTAATGATTGACTACTTTCTTTAAAAATATATCCATATTATAAATCAATTAAAAATTAATAACCATAAATACAACACTTCCCCTAAGATCCATTGATGTTTCACTCTGCTAGAAGAGGCTCCATCAGTTCTATTTTCTTTTACCATTTATAGAGGGTTTGAAGGGTTGTATTGTCAGATAGTTAGGGTATCAAATTTTTTAGAAAAGATATAGACTGTTCAAAATTTGGAAAACTATTTCACACATAATGTTGATACACAATCTCTTTAGTTCTCAATTATCGAGGTCTCACATAGTGATGTGATATAAAATCGTTAATAATAGTAGGAGAAGTTTCCTGTTGAAGATGTACAATGATCAAGACAAAGGTACGAAAAAATTCACTAAATAAAATATCATATTTAATCTAAATATGTGAAATATTTTATAAAATACTATTTAGAAAAATTATAAACAGTTAATTTGGATATAATGAAATCAAATCTATTAGTAGGAAAAGGTTTTATAAAAACGACTGCCAATTTACTTTCTATGTAGATGAACTCTAAATAGTTATTATTTATCAGTGCGTGATATATTGACAAATGATATCTCAAAATAATGTTCTTTTTCCTAAAATTGTTTGTTGTATTCTTAATGATATTTATAGAACTCATGTAATCAAATATTATAGGAAAAACGTTAAAATTATATCCAAAATACATTAACATGTGTTTCATGTGCAACACTTTTAAAAAAAACATTCTATGACATTATATTCATCTTTAATAGTTGGTATTTAAAAAGAGTGTTTCTTCTTACTTGACCAATATAATAATATTTACCAAGAAATAGATTGCTTCTTGAGGCGCTTATTATATATAATCTACATCCAGAAAAATTGGTATCTATAATGGGGCATACTATATATATATATTTTACTTAAACATTGAAGAATATTCATTAAATTATGAAACAAAAACTAGGCCAGGACTATATAGTTTTAGTGTTTTTAGAAACTGGGAAACATAAACAACTTTTTCATAAAACATCTACATTGTATCCCCTTATTTATTCATAACTAGAATCATTTTTTCATATATTAGTTAATACCCTTATTCATGTCCTGGGGAAAAGAAACATATGAAAGGGTGAGATAAAATTCTCAATAAGGGTAAATAAGGGAAATATCAATCATATCATAATCATAAGAGCGTATCATTTGAAAATCTTATCTTCCATATAAAAGATCATAAAATTGCATCATGTGATAAATCTTAAAATTTCAATGTAATTCAAATAGTTATAAAATAAGACTTGGGGTTTCGTGGAATACACACCTAAGTATAGAAAAAAAATTCATATTAGTCAAGCCTCATTTCTAAGACCGTCATAGCGGAGAATGTCAATTGCTGAACTAAGTTCGCTCCTCATTCCAACACATTATTACTGAACCATATTTATTTTCCATTATAGACATTTCTATCTCATGAGATATGAATCTATACCCAATTAATTGGTAGAAGATATATGTCCCACCAATCTCATAATGAAATAAGTCTTACATGTGCCACAAACATAAACCATTAACCATAACATAACCCAAGGAACAAAAATTGTGTTTCTTAAACATCATTACATCATAACATAATCCATATAAGTTAAATGGATTTCATAAAATTAATTCCATAATAGAAACAATCATTTAAAATTATTAATAGATATATAAACATAAACCTATGTCATATTAGATGGAAAATAATTTTTATAAAACACTTAAGATTATTTCCTGAGGAAAATATCATTTCTTCTTAAAAAATGTTTCCTTCGTCAAAATGCCACCCAGTTTTAGAAGAAATAATTTTATGGGAGAATAAACATGTAATATTGTAGGGGAATATTCATGGAAAACCCAAATTATTAAGGCATAAAAATTCGTTCATGCCTTACAAGTTATAAAACATTCTTCTCATACTTTTTCTAGAAAATTCAAAAATTACTTCGTACAGTAAACGACAAAATATTCCATTGATACCGTTTAGTAAAAATTCCCCAATGGGTAAAATTGCATTTAAACATTTATTAAAGTATATAAATAATGATTTAAAATACATATTTAGGAAACATGGACATATATGATAAATATATCCCAGTAAATACTTAAGAATAAACAATCTCAGATGAAAATGAGATTTGCAAAGTTATCACTTACCATAGGTACGATATGCTTCGTATATATATGAACCTCCTATATAATAATTTAAATAATTTTACTAATTTATTACATAATCATAATAATTTTTATGATAATATTTATTATCATATTTTCATCAGTTTGTTAGTAACATTTCATTATTACTCGTTATTCAGGTATTAACCTCTTTTTGTTCTTAAGCATGTTTTTTCGAATAAATTATTTTTCCTCTTTTTAGGTAATATTTAATTCATTTAAATAATGGTATTAGTATAATATATATCATATGTATTCATTAAATTCATGTATATAATCAATCTATGTTGAAAAATTTTTAGAACGAATTTTATCGCATTGTGGAGACGGTAAGCCATACACACGCATGAGTGACGATATTGTACCAATAAATGTTGAATGGTATTGAAGTTGATGGTGTATAGTATAATAGAATAAATATTATTTGATATTAATAATATATATATATATATTCCCTTGTTATACCCATCCTTGTAAAGTGGTGGTGAAAAACGGATTACATCACGGCGTGGAGACGGTAAACCGTACATACTCCTATATATTGATTTCATTTTTCATAGGGTGGGTAGAAGGTTGAATATGGTTGTTTAATTTTTATAATAACAAATCATTATTTTATTTACTCCTAGGTTATTACATTATAATGAAACAAATAATGAAGATGAATTACAATAAGAAAGAAGATTGTATGAATCTGTAGAAGGGATTACCTCTTCCTCGACTTGCTTCCTCTAAATATCTTCTTAGAGCACCAAAGTTTGTCTTTGAAGATGACTAGAACCAGTAGAATTAAAATTGGGAAGTCGATAAGGAAAAAGGGAATGTAATGGACGATCATGAAGGCTCAAAATGAAGTTAATAGGTGAGGGGGGGAGGATCCGTTTTATAATTTAGGTGAGGGATTCTTTTGGAAACTCCATAAATAATAATTTATAACAAAAATAAAAAACAACCAAAAAAACCTAAGAAATGTTGAAATTTATAAGTTGAGAAGGTATAGGGTTTTAATATAATTATACAATAAGTTTTTTACAAGTTATTTTGTCAATTTAAACCATATCTTTCTAATTTACACTAGGTTATTCTTTTTTATTTTAATTGTGGTAATAACATTGTTAATATTTAATGGTTATAAATTTTTACTTTTATGGTGTTAATTGACTATAATTGAATATAATATGACATTTTAGATCAAATATTAATGAAGTTTTTTTATTTAAATATTATTTATGATTTTTAAATAATTTAAAAAAATTTTATTTTTAAAAAATATCTATTGTTCAAAATCTAACACTATTCATTTATTTAAAATTTTAAAAATACCCACATAATATTAATTCGAAAAAAATTAAAAATACACTCCTAACATGTCATATAATCCTATAAAATTAAAGGATCTTAGTAATTAGTTCATATGATATTTTTTTGATATTTTTAAAACTATTTATTTGATATTTCTATTAATAAAATAATTTTTACATCACTATTATGTCATCATTAATGGTAATTATTTAATCTCTAAAAATTATAAATAAATTTCTTAGATTTAGGTAATTATTTTATCTTTACATGAATAATGTACAGTATATATTATCTTTTATTTATATATATATTAAAATTAATATACTTATATAAAATGACATTCTGACATTTTGCCACATTTATTAGTTTTTATTACATCCATGTCATATACATTGGTAAGTGGTCATCAAGTGATTCAATTTATAAAAATATATGATAAGGGATTAATTTACTAATCTAGTAGGATTTTTACAGGTTTTATGGTAATTTCATAAAGTTATTGTTACCTTTAATTACCCGATTTACCTTTAACCGTGGTAATAAAAATAATCACCAAAGTTACTATTCATAATGGAAAAAATAAAAGTATCCTATTAACATAATTTGGACCTAAAAATTCCATATATGGATTCCATTTTTAAAAATTGAAATCCCATAAATTTATATAATTAATTTTAAATAAATCTCATTATCGGAATGAGAGAACATGTTTTTTAAGATAAAACATTATAAACGATTGAAACGTTTTTACATATGAACTCAATGTAAAATTGCGGATAAAGACATAAATTATATTCAATGATAAAACTATATTACATTTATACTTTAAACCCATTCAATATTATAATTTAATTATATAAATTACATCGATGAAAAAGTGGGTTTCACTTAAGATTTAGTGTGTTTTAACTATTCATCAAAACTTGAATGATATGAGAAAATATCCTAAATTCAACCAAATTAAATTTTTATATCCCAATTTGAAATAACATGTTTATGTTGTAATATAAAGAATATTAATGTGTCCGAATCTTAATTTGAAAGGGGATCTCCACTTGAATGCTTAAGATTACTCTTTTTTTTTAAAAAAAAGTAGATTTTTATACAATAAATATTGTTAATTTACACCCTATGATTAAAATATACATTAGATGAATAAAATATATTTTATTATGCATATAACATATATATCTCAGGAATTTAATTACTAATAGAAATTCACTCAAAAATACAAATATCAAATTTATATTTTTCTTAAATAATTGACATCTAAAGAATTCACAATGCATTTTCTTAAGTTAGTTATATTTATTCCCACTAACCTAAATACATGTATTTAATGGTAATTTTATAATAAATGAGTCTTGTGGTTTGTTTAAACTCATGATTGTGTGCAATGAATGCTAATAAAGGATAAAAATTATTTAATTAAATTATTTCATAAAAACATCCGGGTGTTAAATTCTACCACCATAAACTAAATTTCACCCTTGAAATTTGTCACATGGAATCAAACAGATGAGGATACCTCTCCCTCATCAAATATTCATGTTTTTATATAGCTTCTTCAAATTTGTGTTTCATCCATAAAACTATAACCAAGGTAATGGTCTTGTTTGATAGAACATTTTTACTATGATCCATAATCTCTATCGATTGTTTTTCATAAGAAAGATCTTGCTATAGCTATATGACTTATGATCTTAGTACATGTGAAGGATCAGGTATATACTATCATAGGAGAGACACATGGAACACATCATGAACTTGAGAGATATTTTTTGGAAGCTCTAATTAGTAACCTACCTTCCAAAAAATATCTATAATTTCAAAAGGACTGATATACCTAGGGCTCATCTTGCCCTTCTTTCCAAATAACATTACTCTCTTCTAGGGATATATTCATAGGAACTCTTTACCACCTAATTCAAAATCGATGTCTTTTCTTCAGTTTTCAGCGTAACTTTTTTATTTAAACTGATATTATCTTATATTGTTTTGAATATATTTGACCTTTTCTTCCATTTCATCAACATGATCAAGTCCTAACAACTTATTTTCCCAAAATCATCCTAGAATGTTGGAGTTCTACACTTCTTTTGAGAAAGAAATTTATAAGGATTCATCTGAATACTGTAGTGAAGCTATTGTTGTAAAAAAATCCACCAAATGTAGTTTTTGATCCCAAACACCTTTGAAATCTAATGTGAAATCTCTCAATATGTCTTCTAAAGATTGAATTTTTCTATTAGACTATTTATATTTCTGATAATGATAAGAAATGATGAAACATAACTCTGTATCTAGAGCATACTGAATAGTTTTCCAAAACACCTAGGTAAACCTATGATCCAAAACTGAAATAATATAATGTCGTAATCTAGGAAATCTTACCACTTACTTTACATATATCCTATCAAGGTGAGAAGAAGATAAATCATCTCTAGGATAAATAAAGTGTGGAAAATTCGTAAGGCGATCTACTATATCCAAGATAGTATTATTAACATTGGATGTTTTGGGAAATATGATGACAATTCCATAGCGATGTTTCCCATTTCAAATCTGGTATTGGTAATTGTTGTAACATACCCTTAGACTTTTGTCTCTCATCCTTAACTTATTGAACAAACAAAGAATCGAGAGATGTATTCGATGACATCTCTTTTCATGTCATCCCACCAGAAGTAATATTTTAGGTTTTTGAACATCTTTCTTCTTTTAGGGAGAATAAATAATGTATTTATGAACCTAATCCAATGAATCCACCTTTTATTCTGGTATGGGAGGAATACAAACCCAGTTCCCGAACGTTATTATTTTATCACAATCAAGGATTAATTCAAGGACATTTATCACCTTCTTTTGTAACTATACATCTTTCTTCAATTCCACATTATTCTTCACTTGTATATATGTTTAAATGTTCATTTGAGAAAGATAATATTTCTCCCCATCTATTAAAATTTATAGATCTATACTTTTCTAATCTATCAATATTGGTTCTTTTTTGATCCACATTATGGATAATATATCATGGTCTTTTCAACTCAAATCATCTTCCTTGTTGTTCTCTTTCTAATGGTGGCAATGTATTGAGTAGTGAAAATATTTAATCAACTCCAACCATCTTCATTGAAACATATTAAGCTCCTTTTTATATGAAAATATAATTTAAATTTTTATAATCAATATAAATGTCACACATTTCAATATAAAGATAATTCCTCCATATCATTAATGAAAATATAACAACAGCTAACTCCAAATCACGAGTTGGGTAAATTTTCTCTTGAATTTTCATCTACTGTGAGACATAAGATATCACCATATCATTTTTTAAAATAACACATCCCAGTCCCTTCTTATATGAATAACTATGGATCACAACTCCTTCTATACAACAAGGTTGTGTGAGCATAGGTGCACTAGAAAGCATTCTTTTTATCTCTTTGAAATTCCCTTCAAATTCCTCCATCCAAATGAACATAACTCCTTCCCGAGTCAACGCGGTGATTGGATTTTATAATCATGATAAATCCTTCAAAAAACATCAAAAATATCCATCCAAGCCAAGAAAAATTCGGATCTCAGTTATGGTTGTTGGTCTTGACAATATATCAATATCCTCGGTTTTTTCTATATCCACAGATATCCCCTCTCATGAGATTATATAAACCAAAATTGAAAATTTTTCAAGCCAAATTTGCACTTTATAAATTTTGGCATATAGATTCTCCATTATCAGTGTCTTCAGTAAAATTCTCAAGTGATCTTCATGTTCTTACTTTATATTTGAATAGACAAGAATATCATCTATAAAGACTACAAAAAGAGATCAAGATAGTCTCTAAAGACTCTATTCATTATATCCATAAAGATATAAGGGTAATTAGTAAGGCCAAAATGTATCACTATAAATTTGTTGGGTCCATGCCTTGTACGGAATGTCGCATATTGAATATCCTCCTTTTTGACCCAAAATTGATGATATCCTAAATGAAGATCAATCTTGGAAAAGTACTGAGCAACTCATAGTTGTTCAAATAAGTCATCAAGTCCGGGAAGAGAATATTTGTTCTTAACAGTGATATTTTTATGTTCTTGATAATCAATGTAGAGTCTCTTTGATCCATATTTCTTCTTAACAAACATAATAGGTGCTCCCCAAGATGATGCACTAGGGCATATGAATCCCTTATCAATATTCTCTTGTTGTTGCTTCTTGAACTCTTCCAACTGAATTGGGGCCATTCTATATGGTTTCATTGAAATAGGAATAGCAGCCAGTATGAGTTCTATTCAAAACTCAACTTCATGATTTAATTGAAGACCTAGAAATTCCCCTAGAAATAAATCATAAAACTTCTATACAATGGGTGTATTCATAATCATGAATGTCTCCCCATCCATCTGAGATAAATAACTTTCATTTATAGGAATCCCGATCCACAAGATAGAAAAAAATCGACAAGAAGTTCATATTCATCCATACATCGATAGATGATCATATATTGATCTGGAATATGAAATGTAAATTCCCTACATTATAAATTGATATGAGATCCATATAGATAATGTCAATACATACTAATAATCACATAAAATTCCACTATAATAAGGATCAAAATATTTGCAAGAAGGGATTTCTAAAAAACTTCCACCAGAGAAGAATTATAATATTTTTATGTGATCGTTGTGCTGTTAGGATTTTTCATAGCTAACTGAACATATAATTATTGAGGTAATAAAAATATACCCTTAGAAAATTTATTATAAATAAAAGGGGGGTGGATCTAGAATCAAATAAAACATTTTATACTTTATAGTAGATGGTAAGTGTATCTATCACCACTTCATTATTATACTCTATGTCATTGATAGTGATTTCATGAGAGTTTTCCTTGTATTTGGATTTAAGATTTTGTTGATGTTGATCATCCTCAATAATCCATTGATTAGGGCATTGATTGGAATTATTCCCCATTCCCTTGCACTTGTAGCATTGAAGTATAGGAGGGGAATTATTTGTAGCCTTTTTTTGTTCACATTAGTAGACATCGTTTCCCCATCACGTTGGCCTTAATCTTCCCGACGACCTTCTTTTCCACACTAAAAACATTTACAATTTCCATTAAGATAATTCCCTCCTAGTTTATTTCCAAACAATGAGCATAAGTGAAAAATCATATTTTTTTGTGGTCTTTAGATTTTCCATTGAATTATATTTTACTCTTCTTATCAAAACCATATGATAGATGGGTTAATCCAATCTCCATCTCAACCTTGAGAGTACATAAAAAAATTTCCTCACACATCTTGATGTCCCTTATAGATAATTCCCTTCAGATATTTGGTTTTAAACCACTAAATAATCGATCTATTTTACTCTCAGGTTGGATAATAATTCCATAAGCGTGACTTGAATGTCATGTAAAATATTCTTCGTAGGTACCAACTGATTCATCATCCTTTTGCTTAAGTTTAAGAAACACCTTCTCTATTTGAGCTAAAAGAATACCAGGAAAGTACTTATTAAAAAAAGTTCTGGAACTCATCCCATCCCGTGGACTCAGCTTCATCTCTTTGCAACATATTCTTGAAAATATTCCACCATTGATATGCTTCACCTTCTAAACGATATACATCTAAGATGAAATTATCATGTTCAGAACATTGTAGAACTGAAAATATCCTTTCATTCGTATTGATCCATTGTTCAACCACTAATGGATCAGGAGACACAATGAATGAAGGTGGTCGCTTCATCATGAAGGATTAAACACAAGGTTTCTCCCTTCTTTTATCGTTTGGAAGACCTGTATGATTCATATCATGAGAAAGGTGTGTGAGCATGGATACAAGATTTTTCATTCCATAACTCATAACATTTAGTTGGTCATGGGGGACAATCATTTCATTTCCCATCACATTCAACATTAATGTGGTTCCTTCAGGTTCCATCCATTAATTAAAACCAAGAAGCATAGTGTGTTCAACACTAATCAAAACATAAAAACCAGATAATTAAGAACAAAATTTCATTCTAGCAGACATTATGATTTATCTTAGGTTATTCACCGTCATTTATAAAACACTATGATTGTATCCTATTATTATACATATCCTTAGGGTTCCTACTAAGGCTTTCTCATCCTAGTTTCCAAATGTTAACTATATATTTTCACTGATACCAATTATAATAGCCCATAATTTACATATAGAATGTACTTCAATATTGGAGAATATTTATTACATAACATAACAAAAACCATGATATTACCATATTGGTTTAGTGTCTTTATAAACTGAGAAACATAAACAGTTGTCTTATAAAACATCAATATTGTCTAATGATTATTTCTTCATAACTAGACTATTTTTTTCATATCCTACATAATACCCTTCTTCATGACCGGGGAAAAAGAAATATACGAAAGGGTGATCACAAATATTTAGTAAGGGTAAACAAGGGGAATATCAATCATATCATAATCATAAGAGCATCAAATTTGTAAATCTTATCCTACATATAAAAGATCATAATATCATTTCATGGGATAAATCATAAAAGTGAAATGTAATCCAAATAGTCATAACATAAGACATGAACATTTGTGGAATACACACATAATCATATAAAATCATTTCATCTTATTCAAGTCTCATTAACAAGACCGTCATAGTGGACAATGTCCATTACAGAACCGATTTCACTGCCCATTCCATCCCTCTATTATTGAACCAAATTTACTTCTCATTCTAGTCATGTTTATCACATTAAATATTAATATTTAAACAATTAATGGGAGGGAGATATAGGTACCATAGATCTCATAATTAAATAATTCTTACATGTTCCACAAAACATAAACCATTCAATATAGCATAACCCAAGGAACAAAAAAATGGTTTCTAAAATATCATTCCATCATAACATAATTCATATACGATAAATGGATTTCATAGAAATAATTTCTTAATAAAAACAATAAAATCAAAGTAATAATATGGATAGAAACAGAATCCTCTGTCATCTTATAAGGAAAATAGTTTTTATAAAACACTTGAGCATAATTCTAGATGAAAATATCCTTTATTATTCAAAAGCGTTTTCCTTCCTCAATGCCACATAAATTTAGAAGAAATAATTTTATTTGAAACTAAAATTTTATTCTTTTAGGGTACTCTTCAAGGAAATAAGTCATTATGAAAGTGTATAAATTTTTTCATTCCATACATGTTAAAAAAACAATCTTCTCGTACTTTGCTGAAAATTTCAAAAAGTACTTCATACAGAAAATGACAAAATAATCCATTCATAACATTTAGTAAAAAATAACCAATTGGTAAACATGAATTTAAAAAATTATAGAAGAATGTAGATAATATTTCTAAATATATATTTTGGAAACATGGATATTGATGATAAATATACCCCAGTAAATACTTACAATTAAACAATCATAGAAAAGACAATATTTGCAAAGTTATACCTTACCTTAGGTTTGATGTGCTTATTATGTATATGAACCTCTCGTACAATGATCTAATGTAATTCCCTGACCCCAGTTACCTAGGGTCGGTGCATTATTACATAACATTGGCATTATCACAAGAAAGATCAAATCTCGAAAGACTGATTAGTTTAGTAGCCTTGGAAACACTAGATATATTCATAAAGTTTTACATTACATCATAAAAATGAAAAATACAACAACATAGTCTCCATAGTCCACACTCTTATCCCCTAATACTATCCCTGAAATTCATTCATAATTTACTTCTTCACATCCTGGGAAAAATAAAACATAGAAAAGGGGTGAGCTCAAATTTCCAGTAAGGATAAAAATATAGCGGAGACATTCCTAAATAAGAATAAACATTTAAGGCGATGTATAAATAAAACAAAAGCCTTTTAAAATTGAACTTAAATATAGTATGGAAAAAATAAAATGAAATAATTCCATTTACTTATTCACATGGATATTCTACTAATCAAATATTCACATGCAATATCAATAACCACTTTCCTAGTGATGGAATGGATAATTCCAGACTATCATAACCACATAGACAAGGCCTCGTTCCAAGATTACAAATAAGATTTTGTCAAAGCCTTGTGCCAAGACACTATTTTGTCTCATGAGACCTACCGATGCATCGAGGAGCTATAATGGGCTCCACCCGTCACATACTAAGTCCAAGGCATTCCCATATGAAAAGGTTTAAACATAACATAAACATTCTTATTAAAACTAGCATACGGAATATAAATATTTCATCCATATACCACGAATGGTATAAAAATAACACATCCACATTCGAACATATCACAAAACCTTCAATACAATATAGAAGTTTTGTATCATAATAAATCAACTTCAAATAAGCTTAAAATCCATCAAAGGTTGTTGACATTGATAAAATCAAAACTCTTTTTAGAGAAATATATCTTTCTATTTTGAAATCATTTAAGAGTCATATATCTATAAAATAAAAAATTTTCTTTGAAAATATTCTTATAATATTGTAAGGGAAGCTTTGACGATTTTATAACGGTGGAAAATAGCCGCACCCGCCGTATAAGTTAAAAAACATTCTTACCTTAATTTTGTCGAAAAGGTTAAAAAGGAACTTGTTTGGAAAATGACAGAAAGATTAATTTATAAAACACTTATAAAAGTCAACAAGGGTATAAATGAATTTAACCCATATTCTATTAAATAGTAAATTTTTTTTTTTGAAATACATATCTAATAAACATGGATGTGGATGATAAAGAAGTCCCCGTATATTATTATGTATAAACAACCTCGAATAATTAAAAGATTGTGAAATAAACCCTTACCTTGTACTTTTCCTTGGTTGAGGGTAGATTAACATCCTGTATAATGGTGAAATAAGTTTTATTAAATTATAAATGAATCATATACATTAATATGATATCATATATGATCTTTTAACATTTCATTGTTAATAATATCTTATAATTATTGTCGTTTCGGGTGTTAACTTACTCATTTTCATTTATATGTTTTGTTACATAATCTGCGTTTTTTATGAATAAGTTGTATCTTATTCATACCCAGAATGATATCAAGTCCGTAAACATTACTTTTAAATAATCAAATGATAATTATACTTGAATGGATATGATGGAGAATGAATCTCATCGCGTTCGTGGAGACGGTAGTCCGTACGTACGCACAAGCTACAATATCATTATTTTGATATTAAAATAATATATAATTGGACGGTATATCATATATACAGAATCATTATAATGTTATATTTATTATTTACATGAATTAAAAATCATTATTATACCCATCCAAATAATAATATATTGAATAACAATTACACCACGACGTGGAGACGGTACGTCGTACGTACGCACGTATGGTGACATGTCATTCAAAGGATGGATATAATACTGAATATGGTTATACCATATTTATAATAATATTAAAATATATAGGAGATACTGTACTAATTATTTTAGAATCGTAATAACAAAGAAAGAATAAGTTGAAGAATAAATGAATTTAAAAAAGAGTGGTGAAAACATTACCTCTTCTTCGGGTTCTTCCTTTTGATTTGATCAAAAGGGATCTTTAGTTAGGCTTTCTGATCAAACTAAGTCATATAGGTTGAAGTGAGGGAAGTTGAGAGAGTATTTGGTCAGGTTTTGGCTGAGACAAAAGGATTTTAATGTGTGAATTAGTGAGAAGGGGGAGTGCCCTTTTATAAGAGGGGTGAGGGGCACCTTTGGAAAAGCTAGAAATATTATTTTATAATAAATTCATATTCGGTTTATAATGGCACCAAAGAAGATTATTTAGAATTTAAGGTGGGTATGGGTCGAAAAACACTCAACCAATAAAATTTAGACAGGTTTGGGTCATTATATTAACCTTATATTTTAGTTTTAACTCTTAGTTAATTAGTTTGACACTTACCATGTCACTTTGTATTTTTATATTATATAGTTAATAAACATACTATATACCTCAAAGAGACCCCCAAGTTTTCCATTAATGATAAAAATATCATTATATAAGTCTCTTTCCCAAACCTTAGATTTTTAGGAATTTAATATCAATTAATAATATAATATTTCTTTTAAAAACTCTTTAATGTCAATTTTGACACTATTCAATAATTGATTTTTGTAAAAAATAACAAAAGAAGGATTACTTAAAACAAAGTTAATTAAATCAATACTAACATGTCATATTAACCTATAAAATTAGTGTAATTCATAAAAAGTCTCAAATTGTATTTATTTGGGTACTTATAATATTAATTATTTTACTTTTTCACTATTATGGTAATTACTGCATCATCATTGGGTCATAAAGAAATTAATTTATATAATATCTAAAAATTATAAATAAAATACCATTATGTAGTAAATCTTTATATCATTCTAATTAATATTCACAATCTAATTTATCTTATGTATAACCCTATATTAAAATTTTTTTAGTAAATGAACATTGATTTTAACTCTTTTAACTCTTCTTTGAATTTAACAATAATAAATGTCCTAATCTAATCCAAGTGGACCTAAATGATAGTATTTTCTTCCTAAGGTTGTTTTTGGTCGAGATAAATTTTTCCAATAGAATTAGGAAATGTTTTAGGGTAATATTAATATCATTTTTACCCTTAATTACCCTATTTATTTTTAACCATGGTAAATAAAAGTAAAAAGTTACTATTCACCAAAAAATATTTTCATCTCATTGAACCACATTTTACTCCTTCATATTAACCGTGTCTCCTGGATTTTCTAAATTCTAACCACAGAAGCGGTAAAAATAAGTTTTATGAAAAATTCAGTTTTTTTAACTACCACTTATTGGTATCACTATTCATCAAAAAATGAAGTTTTTCATAAAAATACCAAAAATTCACCCTAGGCTAATTTCGATATTCCGAATCCAAAAATAAAGTCCATTTTGAAAAATGAAATTTATAAATTTAAAAAATGTGGGTATTACTATTCATAACGGCTAGTTTGATTGGTTGTGGTGTGTTAGAACTCGATTTTGCGTACAACACACGCTACTGCATTATTCAAAGAGAAGCGTACTGTATAAGCTTGGGGTGTTACATTATCCCCTCATTCAAATAATTTCTTTCTCGAAATTTCTAGAATACTACCGCATTAAAAGACTCAGGTGGTTCTTCATCATAAGTTCCTCGGGTTTCCACGTTGCCTCTTCCATCTTATGGTTTCTCCAAAAGATTTTTACCTGACGAGTCGTCCGGTTTCTCAGTACTTGTTCTCTCGTATCAAGAATCTTGACGGGCTCTTCGCAATAAGACAGATCGGGTTCCATTTCTAATTCCTCATAGGTGAGTACATGCGTTGGTCCAGACATGTATTTCCTCAATAGTGATATGTGGAACACATTGTGAACTTTGGAGAGATTTGGCGGGATTGCCAAACGGTACGCTACAGCCCCAATTCGTTCTAGAATTTCGAAAGGTCTGATGTACCTGGGACTCAATTTATCTTTCTTACCAAAATGTTTGAATCCCTTCCATGGAGATACCTTCATGAAAACATGATCACCGACATGAAATTCTAAATCCTTCTTTCGATTATCGGCATAGCTCTTCTGTCTACTTTGAGCTTCTTTGATATGGTTTTAGATTACCTTCACCTTTTCCATCGTTTCCTCCACCAGTTTTTGGCCTACAAGTTTTCTTTCACCAATGTCATCCCAACAGGTTTGTGTGAGACATCTCTTTCTGTATAACGCTTCATATAGTGCCATCAGAATACTCTAATGGAAGCTATTGTTATAGGAAAATTCTACCAGAAATAAATGTTGATCCCACTTACCCTGAAAGTCAAGTGAGAAGGATCTCAACATGTCTTATAAGGTTTGAATAGTTCGTTCTGATTGTCCATCTATTTGAGGGTGGTAGGCAGTGCTCAAATGAAGTTCAGTATCCAAGGCTTTCTGAAGACTTTTCCAGAATCTTGAAGTAAAACGGGGATCACGATCAGAAACAATCGATAGGGGTACTCAATGAAGTCTCACAACTTCATTAATATATAGTCTTGCTAGTCGTTCAAGTTGTTAATCATCCCTTATAGCAAGAAAATGTGCTAACATGGTAAGACGATCAACAATGACCCATATTGCACCGTTCCTTCTAGGAGTCTTTGGTAGCCCCATGACAATGTCCATCGTAATATTGTCCCATTTACACTTTGGTATGGGAAGTGGTTGCATGATTCCTCTAAGATGTTGTCTTCCAGCTTTCACTTGTTGACAAACCATACATCTTGACACAAAATCAGCAATCTCCCTCTTCATGTTGTCCTACCAAAAATGTTCCTTCAAATATTTATACATTTTGGTGCTCCCATGGTGTATAGAGAAATAGGAACTATGAGCATCATCCAGCAATTCCCTTTTTAGATCAGGTATATCGGGAACACAAAGTCTCTTCCCGAATTTCAAAATTCCATCTTCATTCACAAGGTCTCTCAATCTCCTATCATTCACAGCTTTAATCTTCTTTTGAAATTCTTCATCATCGGTCTGAAAACTCTTAATCCTTTCTAGTAAATATGGTTTGGAAACCATTTGAAAAATCATTGATGTTTCACCTTCCCTGGTTATTCCCATGTTCATATTTACTAGATCTATGAAAATTGGATCCCTTTCAATTCTCATATTGATCAAAACTCCATGGTCTTTTCTGCTAAAATAATCTGCCACTTTGTTTTCATTCCCCGAGTGGTAGTGTATCGTACAATCATAATCCTTAAGTAATTAAAGACATCTCCGTTGCCTCATGTTGAGTTCTTTTTATGAGAAAAAATACTTAAAACACTTATGATCAGTATAAATCTCACATTTTTAACCATAGAGGTAGTGCCTCCATATCTTCAAAGAAAAGATCACAGCTGCTAACTCAAGATCATGAGTAGGATAGTTTTGTTCATGAATTTTCAACTGTCGTGATGCATAGGAAATAACTCTATCATTCTCTATAAGGACACAACCAAGTCCTTTCTTCGATGCATCAGTATGAATAAAGAACTCATCATTCCCCGATGGTAGAGTCAATATAAGAGCATTGACTAATCTCCTCTTCAGTTCTTCGAAAAAAATTTGACACTCTTTTTTCCAAACAAATTTAACCCCTTTACGTGTGAGCTTCGTTAATGGGTTAGCCAATCAGGAAAAATTCTGGATGAAATGCCGATAATAACCTGCCAAACCAATAAAACGGTGTACCTCAGTTATACTCATAGGTTCTGGTCATTTTTGGATTGCCTTGGTCTTAGAATTATCAACAGAAATTCCACCCTTAGAGACAATATGGCCAAGAAAAGAAATCTCTTGAATCCAAAATTCACACTTGCTAAACATCCCATATAATTCATGTCTTCTCAGAGTCTTCAATATAATGCGCAAGTGATTTTAATGATCTTTTTAGCTTTTGGATTATACCATGATATCATCAATAAATACCACTAAAAAGTCATCAATATATTCCATGAAAACTCTGTTCATTAGATCCATAAAAATAGAGGGTGCATTAGTCAATCCAAAAGGAATTACTGTAAACTCATAATGCCCGTACATTGTTTGAAATGATGTCTTCGGAATGTCTCCCTTCTTCACACACAACTGATGGTATCCAGATCGAAGGTCAATCATTGAAAAGTATTGAGCTTCATGTAGTTGGTCAAATAAATCATCAATGCGAGGTAAGGGATACTTGTTCTTTATTGTTATAGCATTGATCTCCCTGTAGTCGATACATAACCTCATAGATCCATCTTACTTTTTAACAAAAAGAATAGGGGCTACCCATGGAGAAACACTAGGGAGAATAAATCCCTTATTACTCAATTCCTCTAGTTGTTTATTTAGTTCTATTAATTATATAGTGGCTATTCTATAAGGGGTCTTCGATATAGGCATTGATCCAGGAATGAAATCAATTGAAAACTCAACTTCTCGTTCTGGAGGATGTCCAGGTAAATCATCCAGAAACACATCTACATATTCTTTCACAACAGGTACATCCTCTATTTGAACATTCCTTTCCTCACCCATAGTCATTTCATTATCTTCCTCCCCAATAATTGAATTTAGTTGAGCTACTGGGGGTGTATCTAGATAAGAATTAGGTGGTGACGATTCTGCTCTAAAGATAAGGTGTTCCTTATCATCATCATCAAAAATCATAACCTCATTCTTCTTACAATAAATCCTTGCATCATGGTTTGAAATCCAGTCCATACTGAGGATTATATCAAAGTCAATCATAGTTATGATGATGAGATCATTAGATAAATAACATTTATGTGCTCTAATGGGGACTGATTCACAAAACTTTGTTGCAATGATACTTCCCTTAGGAGTTTTAACTGACAACACCCTTGTTAAATAAAATTGTAAATATCTAATTTTCTTAGAAAACTTGGAAGATATGAAATAATGCGATGATCCAGAATCAAATAATGCATTTACTAAACTTGAGGAAACCATTAAATTACCTTCCACCACTTCTTTCAGAGCTTCTACCTTAGCAGTAGTGATAGCATATGCCTAGCCTTGATCCCTTGGCCTTTTCTGAGGTAAGTTCCCATGTTGCTTAAGAAATTCATTTTCATAATGTCTCATCTCCCTACAATTGTAGCATTGGACATAGGAAGCTTCCTTCTTCCCCTTGCAATCACGAGATTGGTGGATTTTTTCACCACACTTGTAACAGACACCCATTCCCTTCAAGCAAGTACCGGGGTGTTTCTTCCCACATTTACCACATGATGGATATTCAACCTTTCCCTTATTCCCCTTATTTCCATTCCCAGATTGATCAGCAGATCTCTTCTTCTCTTGATTTGCTTTAAAGTCATAAGACTTAGAGAATTCCTTTTCTGTCTTGATAGTACATGAGACAATGTCTTCGTACGATGAGAAGCATTGTGAGACTAATGCTCGACGGAGAAATGGTTTTAACCCATCAAAGAAATGATCAATATTACTTCTTGGGTTACTTATATAATCTCCATCATACCTTGCTAACCTTGTAAAGTTAGCCTCATAATTTGCGACATTCTCATCATCCTTTTGCCTCAGACTCAGAAATTTCCTTTCCATATCTGCTCGATGGTTACGAGGAAAGTATTTTTCCAAAAATAGATCTTTGAACTCCCTCCATTCCATATTTTATACTTCATCATCTTCCTTCATGATTTGAATCATTGACCACCATTGATCAGCATCTCCAGTGAGGCGGTAAACTTTCATGATAGCTTTTTCCCTTTCAGTACTCCCCAAAGCCTGGAATATTTTCTATAGGAAATTTATTCATTGCTCAGCTACCCAGGTATTTTCACTCCCATTGATCATTGGTGTTTGTTGCCTTATGAAGCGATCTAACATTGATCCTCCATGCTGTGGATCAGGGTGCTCCATACGGGTAAGGTTATTATTCATAACCTGAGTGAGTCTTCCCAGTATGGTGATTAGCTGATCAACACCAGTTGCATCACTAGCTCCACTATAATTATCATGAGAAGGAGGGAAATCCCTACATAGAGTGTGTGCATTGATACAGATTCCATTTCGTCCACTAGGTTCCATTTCTAAATAATGGCATAAACTAGATCAGTTTATTAATCAAAATACATAATTCTATACTTATAAAACAATTAACATAAATAAAACTATTTATGGATATAATCAATATTCATAAAAAAAATTTCTTTGAGAATTTTATACTCATAAACCCTTCATAATTATTTGTAATTAAAATTAGAGTTATCCTAAGCATATCCCCCGAGAGTGTCGTAAACAAGAGTGAAGCAAGGCCCGTTATCGTGCACCAGTTCCCGTTCGAGTCTAGCTCAAAGCGGTGTTTTCGGGTTTTACCCCTAGGTACATCTGTGCCAGAGCTGCCTCTACCTGCTCATATCCATACATGGATGTATTGCTTGGAAAACTAACAAAATCTCTACAAAACCAAAATTCTAGGATGTTCTTCTATACTAATCCTCAAAGTCCATTTTAAATCTATGTGCTCTAATCAGAGTTTATCTAAATCTAGCTTCCAAGGTTTGTAATAAACTTCCTCTGATACCAACTATAATGCCCCGACCCCAGTTACCCAGAGTCGGTGCATTATTACATAACTTTGGCATCATCACAAGAAAGATCAAATCTCAAAAAGCAGATTAGTTTAGTAGACTTAGAAACACTAGATATATTCATAATGTTTGACATTACATCATAAAAATTAAAACTACAACAACATAGTCTCCATAGTCCACACTCTTATCCCCTCATACAATCCCTATAGGTCATTTACAATTTACTTCTTAAAATCCTTGGAAAAATAAAACATAGAAAAGGGTTGAGCTCAAATGCCCAGTAAGGATAACAATATAGCGGAAACATTATTAAATAAGAATAAACATTTAAGACAATGTATAACTAAAACAAAAGCCTTTTAAACTTGAACATCAACATAGTATGGCAAAAATAAAATGAAATAATTCCATTTAATTATTCACATGGATATTCTACTAATCAAATATTCACATGCAATATCAATAACCACTTTTATAATGAGGGAATGCATAATTCCAGACTATCATAACCATATAGCCAAGGCCTCGTGCCAAGAATACAAATAAGATTTTGTTAAGGCCTTGTGCCAAGACACTAGTTTGTCTCATGAGACCTACCGATGCATCGAGGAGCTATAGCGGGCTCCACCCATCACATACTAAGTCCAATGAATTCCCATATGAAAAGGTTTAAACATAACATAAACATTCATATTAAAACTAGCATACGAAATGTAAATACTTCATACATAAACCATGAATGGTATAAAAATAACACATCCAGAGTCAAAAATATCACAAAACCTTCAATACAATATAGAAGTTTTGTATCATAATAAATCAACTTCAAATAAGCTTAAAATCCATCAAAGTATGTTGACATAGATGAGATCAAAACTCTTTTTAGAGAAATATCTCTTTCTATTTTGAAATCATTTAAGAGTCATATATCTTTAAAATAAAAAATTTTCTTTGAAAATATTGTTATAATCTTATTAGGTAAGCTTCGACTATTTTATAGTGGCCTAAAATAGCAGCACCCTCCGTATAAGTTAAAAAAACATTCTTACCTTAATTTTGTCGAAAAGGTTAAAAAGGACCTTGTTTGGAAACGATGGAAAGATTACTTTATAAACCACTTATAAAAGTCAACACGAGTATAAATGACTTTAACCCATATTCTAGTAAATAGTAAAAAAAATGTTTTGAAATACATTTTTAAGAAACATGGATGTGGATGATAAAGAAGTCCTAGTAGATTATTACGTATAAACAACCTCGAATAATTAAGAGATTGTAAAATAAAACCTTACCTTGTAATTTTCCTTGGTTGAGGGTAGGTTAACCTCATTTATAATGGATAAATAATTGTTATTAAATTGTACAATAATCATATACATTAATATGATATCATATATGATCTTTTAACATTTCTTTGTTAATAATATCTTAGAATTATCGTCGTTTCAGGTGTTAACTTACTCATTTTCTTTTATATGTTTTATTACATAAGTCGTGTTTGTTATGAATAGGTTGTAGCTTATTCGTATCCATAATGATATCAATTCCGTAAACATTATTTTTAAATCATAAAATGATAATTATACTTTAATGGATACGATGGAGAATGAATCTTATCACGTTCGTGGAGACGGTAGTCCGTATGTACGCACGAGCTACAATATCATTCTTTTGATATTAAAATAATATACAATTGGATGTTATATCATATATAAATAATCATTATCATGTCATATTTATTATTTAGATGAATTAAAAATCATTATAATACCCATCCAAATAATAATATATTGAATATCAAGTACACCACGACGTGGAGACAGTAAGCCGTACGTATGCACGTATGGTGACATGTCATTCAAAGGATGGATATAATACTGAATATGGTTGTACCATATTTGTAATAATTTTATATTATATAGGAGATACTAGATTCATTATTTTAGAACGGTAATAACAAAGAATGAAGAAGTTGAAGAAGAAATGAATTTGAAAAAGGGTGGTGAAAACATTACCTCTTCGTCGGGTTCTTCCTTTTGATTTGATCAAAAGGGATCCTTAGGTTGGCTTTCTGATCAAACTAAGGCCTCTGGGTTGAATTGAGGGAAGTTGAGAGAGTATTTGGGTAGGGGTTGGCCGAGCCAAAAGGCTTTGATTGTGTGAATTAGTGAGAAGGGGGAGTGCCCTTTTATAAGAGTGGCGAGGGGCACCTTTGGAAAAGATAGAAATATTATTTTATAATAAATTCATATTCGATTTCTAATGGCTCAAAAGTAGGTTATTTAAAGTTTAAGTCTGGGATGGGTCTAAAACCACTCAACCAATAGAATTTAGTTAGGTTTGGGTCATTATATTAACCTTATCTTTTAGTTTTAACTCTTAGTTAATTAGTTTGACACTTACCATGTCACTATATATTTTTATATTATATAGTTAATAAAATACTATATACCTCAAAGCGACCCCCAAGTGGTCCATTAATGAGAAACCTATCATGATATAAGTCTCTTTCCCGAACCTTAGATTTTTAGGAATTTAATATCAATTAATAATATAATATCTGTTTTAAAAACTCATTTATGTCAATTTTGAAACTGTTTAATAATTGATTTTTGTAAAAAATCACAATAGAAGGATTACTTCTAACAAAGTTAATTAAATCAATCCTAACATGTCAAATTAACCTATAAAATTAGTTTAATTCATAAAAAGTCTCAAATTATATTTATTTGGGTATTTATAAAATCAATTATTTTAATTTTTCATTATTATAGTAATTCCTGCCTCATCATTGGGTGATAAATAAATTAAATAATTTAATGTCTAAAAATTATAAATAAAATACAATTATGTAGGAAATATTTTTATCATTCTAATTAATATTTACAATCAAATTTATCTGATGTATAACCCTAGATTAAAAATGTTTTAGTAAATAAACTTTGATTTTAACTCTTTTAACTCTTCTTTGAATTAAAAAATAATAAATGTCCTAATCTAATCCAACTGGACCTAAAAGATAATATCTTATTCCAAAGGTAGTTTTTGGACGAGATACATTTTTCCAATAGATTGAGGACATGTGTTAGGGTAATATTACTATCATTTTTACCCTTAATTACCCTATTTACTTTTAACCGTGGTAAATAAAAGTAAAATGTTACTATTTACAAAAAATTATTTTCATCTCATTGAACCACATTTTACTCCTTGATATTAACTATGTCTCTTGGATTTTCGAAATTCCACTCACAGAAACGGTGAAATTATGTTTTATGAAAAATTCAGTTTTTTTAACTACCACATAGTGGTTTCACTATTCATCAAAAAATGATGTTTTTCAGAAAAATACCAAAAATTCACCCTATTCTAATTTCGATATTCCGAATCTAAAAATGAAGTCCATTTTGAAAAATAAAATTTATAAATTTAAAAAATGTGGCTATTACTATTAATAACGGCTAGTTTGATTGGTTGTGGTGTGTTAGAACTCGATGTTGCGTACAACACACGCTACTGCATTATTCAAAGGAAAGAGTACCATAGAATCTTGTGGTGTTACATTTAAAATATTTTACTAACTTTTTGAAAATCATAATCATTTTAATGATAATATTTATTATCATGTTTTCATTCATTTGTTAATAATATTTCATTGTAACTCATTATTTGGTTATTAACTACTTTATGTTCTTATGCGTGATTTTTGGGTAAGTTATTTTTCAAATTTTTAGGTTATAGTTATATAATTTAGAGAATGGTATTTGTATAATACATATATTATTTATTAATTAAATTCATTTATAAAATCATTTTTTAATTATGATTTTGTAAAATGAATCACATCGTATTGTGGAGACGGTAAGTCGTACATACGCACAAGCGAATGATATTGTTCCCATAATTGTTGAATGGAATTGAAGTTGGTGGTGTATATTATCTAAGAATAAATATTATTTAATATTAATAATATATTAATTTATTAATTCCATCATAATAAACATCCATGTAAGGTGGTGGTGAAAAATAGATCTCACCATGGTATGGAGACGGGAAGTCGTACGTACGCACGCGTGGTGTTTTCATTTTTTGTATAATAGTTTGAAGGTGGAATGTGGTTGTTTCATACTTATAATAACTTATTATTATATGATTGATACAATGTAAAATACTTTATAATGAAACAAATAATGAAAATGGAAGTGTAAGAATAAAAAACATTGAAAGAATCGGTAGAAGAGATTACATCTTCCTCGATGTGCTTCTTCTAAATCTCTTCTTATAAAACTAGATCTATCCTTTAAATATGACCAGAACCTCTAGAATGTAAATAGAGAAGTTGATAAGGAATAATTGAAAGTTATGGCTGATATTGAAGGCTCAAAATTAAGTGAAGATATGAGGGTGGAGTTTCCCTTTTATAATTGATGTGAGGGGCACTTTTTGAAACTCCATAAATAATAATTCATAATAAAATCAAAACGTAACCAACAAAACCACAAAAATGTATCCATTTCTAAGATGAGATTATATAGTTTGGTAATGTCATAAACTAATAAATTTTGTACATGTTATTTTGTCAATATCAACCATATATGTTTAATTAACACTCAGTTATTCTATTTAATTTTAATTGTGGTAATAACATTCTAAATATTTAATTATTATAAATATTTTCTTCTTTTGTTTTAATTGACCCTAAATGTTTATTTTATGACATTATAAATCTTATAATTAACACTTTTAAATTTTTAAATCGTTTAATTATTTTTAAATAATTTAATAAAATGTTATTTATATAAAAAATCAATAGTATCAATTTTGACACTATTCAATTATTTAACTATAAAGAAATCAAAAAAAATTGAAAAAATATATATTAAATACTATCCTATCATGTAATTATCCCAAAGAAAATTCATTGAGAACATTAATAAGTTCATATTATATTCCATTAAATATTTTTAAAACCATTAATTTGATATTTATATTAATTACATAATTTTTACATCACTATTGATTCATCGTTAATGGTAAATATTTAATCCTTAAAAATTATAAATAAATTTCAATGATGTAGGAAATTGTTTTACAATTTCATATATTATATATATTATATATTATATCCTATTTTTCCATATAGTAAAATTAATATACTTATATAAAATGATATTGTGACATTTTATCAGATTTATTAGTTTTTATTACATTAATGCCATATTACTAGTTATGTGGTCATCATGTGATTCCATTTAGAAAAATGGATAATAAGGGCAGAATTTAATCATCCAATAGAATTTTTACAGGTTTTGACATAATTTTTTAATATTATTTATACCATTAATTACTCGATTAAGCATTCACCATGGAAAAAAAATAATTACCAAAGTTACTATTCATAATGCCCAAAAAATAAATGTATCATATTAACATAAATTGGACCTACTGATTCATAACATGGATTCCATTTTTGAAAATTTAAAATATAGAAGTTTGTGAAATTAATTTAAAATCAATCCCATTGTCAGAATGAGAGAACGATTTTTTTAACTTAAGACATTACAAATGATTGAAATGTTTTTACATATTAATTTAATGTAAAACTTAATGTTAATGAAATAATTTATATTTATTGATAAAAATATATTACTTTTATAATTTAAAACCAATCAATATTATAATTTAACCATATAAATATTCTCAATTAAAAAAATTGGTTTCACTTAAAATTTAGTGTGTTTTTACTATTCATCAAAACATAAATGTTAACAGAAAATATCATAAATTCAACCAAAGTAAATTTTTATATCCCAAATTAAAAGAAATTTTTTATTTTCTCATATAAAAATTAGTAATGTGTCAAAATATTAATTTAAATGGGGTTCCCATTCAAAGGCGTAAGATTAAACTTTTTTAAAGAAGTAGGTTTTTATACAACGAATAGGGTTTATTCACACATTATGAATAAAATATTCATTAGAGGAATTAAAAAATGTTTTATTAAGTATATAACATATATATATCATTAATTTTATTACCAATAGTAATTCACTCAAAAACACAAATATTTGATTTGTTTTTCATAAATAATTGATATCCAATGAATTCACAATTCATTTTCATTAGTTTGTTATAATTATTCCCACTAACCTACCCGCTGGGATATATTTGTAATTTTATAATTAGGGTGTCTTATAGTTTTTTTAAACTCTTGATTTCATGAAAAGTAATCTATTGAAGAATAAAAATTATTTAATGAAATTTTTTCATAAAAACATTTATGTGTAATAAAATTAGAGTATGAAAATAAATTAAATTAAGGGGTTTTTTGAAAAAAGAAGATAAAGTGATCCAGTATTTTTTAATATCATTAAATTATTTTTTCAGAATTAAAATGAAATTATTTTGGATTAGATTAAAATATAACACAAATACATGCCAATAACATAATGTCTGGTCTACTTACAGTAAGGTATAATAGACTTTAAACGATTCCTCTATAAAACATAATGCCTGCTGATTTTTTAGTTTCATCAAAATAAAGTATGATATTAGAACTTATAAGAGTTTAGTAGGACTTAATTTTTTCTTGTCCAAACTTATTAAGTAAATAAATCATGTTTTTTATTTTATATAAGATATTTCTATAATCTTTTTAGGAAATGGAAATCCATGAAAATAGTATAGTTCAACAATCATGGTCATTATTTTTTTCTTATAAGTTTTGAAAATATATTGAACAATTTTTTACTTGTTAATCACAAAATAACATCAACTAAATAAATTTTTACTAACAAGATGTCGAAGAAACATGTTTTCTTAAATAATATAGGATATTCTATTCCAACTTTTAAACCAATTGTCAATAAAAATAACTTAATATTTCATACTATTTCCTTAGAGCTTGTTTGCGTCCATATAGAGCTTTGGTAAGTTTTAGAAAAAAATTTAAAAAATGAGGATCTTCGAAACTATAAGGTTTTTCTATATAAACACCCTCCATTTAAAACTATTTAAAGTGGATGATTTAACATCCATCTGATATAATTTAAAATTCAAATGTGAAGTATATTCTATAAAGACTCTAATACTTAATAATATAGATATCGGGGCAAAAATTTCATCATAATCAATCCCTTCTTCATGATTATATCCTTTAGAAACTAATATGGATTTATTTATTATTATTATTTCATGATCATATAGTTTGTTTAAAAAAAACCATTTGGTACCTATTACTATATAGTTCATGGTTTTTTCAGCTAATTATTAAACTTTATTTTATTTTTAATTTATTGAGATCTAATTGAATTACTAAGATCAAAATTTCATCTGATAAGGATTCTTCATCATTTTTAGTTTCTGGTTGAGATAAAATGGTAGAGATTTATTCTAGATTTCCAATGTTTTTTCTAGTTCTTACTCCTTCATCTAGGTTTCCAATAAATATTTCTAAAGTATGGTATCTATTGTTAATAGGTATTATAGGAAATAACTGTATAGATTACTAGTATATACCATTATTGTGTTTGGTTTAAAGTAATAAAGTTCAAAATCATTAAACTTATTGTCACTAACGAGAGGTTCAGGTCTCCTGTTTTTTACTGAATCCTTTTAATCATTAATTTGTTTTAATTAGTGACCAAAAGGATTCCTTTCATCAATCATCGCATGTTATTATTCTTAAAAAATACATGACCTTTTATTTAAATATTTGAATTTTTTTGAATTAGTAGAATATCCTATGAAGATAACTCCATCAGCTTTTGGATCGAACATTCCATGATTATCTTTTATTTTCATGATGCAAACCTTTCATCCAAATAATTTGAAGTATCCTACATTAGGATTTATATTATTCCAAAACACATAGGGTTAATTATTGAAGATTACATTTATTAGTATCGTGTTAACCAAATAACATTCTATACTAATAGCCTCAACCAAGATATTAGTGGTTAACTTATATTCACATAACATAGTCCTAGTGATTTCATGAAAAGTCAAATTCCACCTTTTGAAAACACCATTTTTTAGCTATTTGGGGGATAGATAATGTTTTTTAATTACATTACTAGATAAATAAGAATTAAATTCATGGTTATCAAATTTACCTCACTGTTTAATTCTCAAATACATGATTGTGACATCTTTTTCATTTTCAACAATTTTACCTAAATCAATAAAAATATAACTTGCTTCACCTTTCAGTCTTAAAAAAATAAACCACTTTAAATATATAAAAAACATCAATTAAGAGTTAAAATTTTCATTTTCTTGAAAAACATGATGTTTTTATCAGGTCTGAACAGATTCATATAGATGACCTCAATGGATCTTGAAGAAGAAACTTCTTTAATAGGTTTGAAATAAGACTTGTGTTTTTTACCCAGTTGGCATGCACCAAAAAATAAATTTTTGTCAAATTATAGATCAGGAAAGTTAAAAATCAAATGAATTTTTTAAAATTCTATCAATTAATGAACCTTGTAATGTCTTATCCTTTTATTCCAAATCTATGATTCCTAAATTCTATTATTTAAATAGTTTACATAATTTTTACACAAATAATTATGATCTAATGTGTAAACATTGTCACTTCTGAGTAACTAAAATTTGAGACACGTATCTTTAAAAACAAAGAATGATTTTTTTAAAAATAAACAGAATAGTAATAATAAGAAATTTGAGAGATACATATCAGGTTATTCATAGATAATTCAACCTAAATTACTTTTTTAATGAGAATTGACTGAGGACTTACAAATGATTCATTACCAACTATCTTTACTTTATTATTTTAACAAAATGTTACTTATCCACCATCTTGGTAGGATAGAAAATGAACGTTGGAGTAATCTCCACTCATATTCCTTGAGCATCCACTATCCATGAACCACATTGTAATACTATTCATGAGGCTATTTCCTTATAATCGAAAATATAACAATAGAGTTATTTGGTACCCAAATTATTTTGGGATTAAAAATGTTATCTATAAGAGATACGGGGATCTAGACATGTTTCATTTTATAGAAAAAAATTTAGCTTGTTTTGAATTATATTTTTAAGGGAAAACACTTTTGATTCCATAAACTTGATGTTTTTTCATATCACATATATGATTAAAATTCCATATTTCACCACTCATAAAAAACATATCTTCGGGAGGATCTCTATTATTAGAGCAAGGCAGAAAAAGGTTTTTTTGTATAGTTTGGGCCTTTCACCTAGGGTTCGAATTAATAATTGTCCTTTTTTGAGTTTATTTTGACAATGAATTTTGATTAAATAATATTCCCTTTTAGTAATAACAGTTGAAAAATAATTGAAAATTTTTAGCCTCTTTCTTTAGTTTTTCATTTGTTTTTAATTGTTCAGTATTTGGGAGAAGAAATTTTTTAACTAAATTTTTATTTCTAAAATATAATATTTCATATTTTCTTCTTCACTAAAAAATTTATTATATGAATTTCGAAGGAATTTATTATTCTTTTTTTATGATTTCATACTTGATTTACAATAAAGTTAAATACACACTTAATTATTTGTTTGAGAAATTTTAATTTTCCATTTCATTTTTTTCTCCGATGAGTTACATGAATACACCTCATTTGAATGTGACAAAAAAACATATGTTGGCCTACTGATTTGTAAATTCAGATTTTAATTTTGATGATGTGAATTCTCTAGAACCATCAAATGATCTCCATGTGACCTTAAAAACTTTTACAGATTTCTTACATCCAGTATTATTAAACTATTTATTCTTTTCCCTGTCATAATAATTAATTTTTAGATAGTAATTATTGATATGTTCCATATTTTTGGACTCATATCAACTCAAATATTTAGAGCTATCACCACTCTTCCTATTATTGTCAAAGGATATTCTGAAAGATCGTCTCTTCATTTAGATCATATTGAATATTTGTGAAAATTGAGTGATATCATAATTATATTTTGAATTTACTTATACATTTTATTCATTAATGTATTTATAGATTTATATATATATTCTATTTTTTCAATAATTATATTTAGAATACCATAAGGTTACATTTTCATTCCTATCCATGTTATAATCTTCACTTAATGCTTTCATTTCCACATCATACATCAACAGATCTCTGATGATATATATATTTTTTTAAAATTTTTAACATCTGTAAATCTTTTTATAGAAGATGAAATTATACTACACATGGGTGGTGATACTATGAATTTTTTTAATTAAAGTCCAAACTCAATGATAGGGGTTCATAGAGTATCCATATTGTTCAAAATATTATTGTGTCTTTGATTTGGTTGAGTAAATCACTATAATTCCTCTATTTTGAATGTATCAAACTTCATATTAGTTGTACCCTGATTAATAGAATTCATGTTGTTAGTAACGTCATATGAAACTACTATAGTGATCCATATTTCATGTACTATTTTATATTGAGTGATTCTATTAAACTAATCTAGTCCTAACCAATAGATGATAACATTAATAGCATTGGAGTTCACATAATTATTTTCTTTAGCTCTAACATCCAAGGTTTTAGGTTTTGGATTAGGAATTTCATCATGTTCAGCCTATTTTAGATTAGATTTTAGACCAATATTTCTCATATAGATGATCATCCAAAATTTCCAACATGCATAGTTTTCACTATTGATTAATGGAGCTCTAACCATTAATATACCTTGTTAGTTATCAACCATAGAATCCATATTAAGATAGATCATTAGGTTTTATCCTTTTGTATTATTGAACTTAAGAGTCTCTAGCTCAGATAATAGTAGTTTTCATAAATGATGGTTGAATTGATTACTAAATAGGGGGCATGGTGAATTTAGTTCATAAACTTTTATTAAATATAAGACCTCCATCTTCGATTAAAGATAGTTCAATTCATTCAATTAGATTATATGTAGTGGAATTATGAAATCATGTAGAAAAGAAGTTGAATATATGTATTTATAGTGGTTCAGGGGATAGAAATCCCCTAGTCCACTCCACCAACACTCTTCTCCACTAGTTAAGAGATTTTAAATATAACAACCCTTTTATCGGTGACTCCTAGATTTAACTTTATAAAAATATCCAAGATATTTCTACTAGGTTATCCTTTTATAATACCTATACATAGTCTTAATCAAACTCTGACACTGAGTGTGAACATAATAAAATTAATAGAAACTTTTAGAGGAAAGTATGCATTACACATTTGCAGGCAACAATTGACAGTAAAAAAAAGATTCATCATGAGAAATAGATAGAATCCAAAATGTAGCTATAGAGGATATTCAATGAAACTACAAAAACTAATAATCATAGCGTGAATGTTTTTATTCCTCTATATATAGGTATCCAACATATTTCAATGATTTGGTTAGTATTTAATCAACTATTGTTCCTCATCTTTTTGCGGAGGATAGATGCACTTTTTATACCTTTTTGAACTTAAACATGAGATAAATATAATGTTAGGGAATGATTTTATAGTGATCATGATAAGATTTGATATTAAAGATATTCATCCAATCATTCAAAATATATAATTTTCTTTCGTGATAGTGATGAAATTAATAATCTCATTCTTCAAATTGTCATATTCTTGAAAATCCTTATATTGACTGAGTATTCCATAAATGGATTTTTTTATGTGATATAAAATGCATGAAGTGAATTTATAAGAGATTATAAAATTAATCATGACATTCATGAATAATAAATCATCATAATATATTAATTGGAAACACTATTCATCATAATATAACACTGATATTTATCGTAAATATGATATCATTAGTATAGAATTAGATAATTCCTCCATATAAGATGAAGTATTATTGATATGTAGTATTTAGATTATTTATATTATTCTGTATTAAAATAATCATTTCAGAAGATAAAGTCCATTTATATTTCCATTTCTACTATAGCATATGTCTTTATTAACTCGTTCATACATTGTAAGATAATTTCACAAGTAGTAAAAAAAATTGGTGTTTTTCTGTTCATAAATACTAAATAATTTCTTCAAAATCATAATATAAAATACATTCATATCATAAAATAAACACTTTGACACATAGCATAAGATAAACATAATCTAAAACACATAGGGAAAATATTTTAGAATAAAATTATGGATTTTTTGAGTCTTTAAAACATATAACACGATGGTATGTTGGAAAAATATATTTTGCATCATTATCCATATAAGGAAAAGTGTGGTAACCATGTTTTTAAAATAAAAAATATTAATATTAATATATTATTATTATTTTATCGATCTTATTATAAATTGAAATTTAATTTTAGTGCTTTATGAGTGAATAATTTGTCTTTAATATTCAACTCACTGAGTAAGAGATAAAGTAAAAATTGATAGAAGCACAACCATTGGATGAAATTGTACATATAGAATGAAAAGAAATAATCTAGTTATGTTTTATCATGATTTATGTAAACATAAAAAACAATCCATCAACATTAGGTAAAGGATCTTAATGTATTTTGTATCCTTACTTTCAGATGAATTGGTGATCTTTTCACCCCTCACAGATTTATGGTTTTATTTTAATTATCTCCCTAAAGATCATTTTCTCTATCAATTTCTATTATTTATTAGATAATATTTTTCTCCTCCATTTAAATAATCTAATTTCTTTCTAATATCCTTCTAATCTAGGACCCCTAGTATGTTTTAATTAAAGAAACCATTATGTTTCCCACATACCCTTTTGAAAGGAGGGTTTATTATTCCATCATACGATGTGTGATATAAAAATGGTATTCTAAAATAATTAATCTTTGATGACAAATTAAAAACTATGAGGAAATAAAATTATTCAATTGAGGGGTAATATGAAACCCCAACAAAATAGTTAAGAAGAATAAAATGCACGTTATCTTACTTAACATGAAACCGTAAGATTTTAGCAAAATTTGATATGCACTAAATAGTATTGTTATTAAATATGTTTGTCATAAATTAGATATTGATTTGGTGGGTATGATTATGAGTAATGTAAATTATTAATATATTTATTGGGGTCCTAATAAAAAATTATTGATTAATTATCAAGAAAAAATAACCCAATTTTTATTTGTCATTTTATGACTCAAAATTACATTTTATTTAAAAATTAATTTTCTTGTATTATGTGTGGGGAAATAATAATTAATGTATGCCACCTTTAGAAATTAAATTTTATAAATTTAAAATAATTTTTAAAATCATAAAATCAAATTTAACTTAACATTAATTTTTGTGATTTTTTGAAATGATTGATTTTTCTATGAATAGTAAAAATTTCGATTTTTCAAATACTTTCATTTCATATTAGTTAATCACGTAATTTAAATGTACCATTTTATTTTATAATTTTTCTTAAGTATTATTATGATTAATTTTATTTAAAATATTCTAATTAGTTCCTTTTTAATCACCAATCTCCATGATTTTGATATTAGGTAAGTTTTATTCCTAAAACGGTTTTATCTAAAAATTGATTTTCATTAAATTTAATGAATTTATATCAAAATTATTATTTTCCATTTTAGAAATTTTATATATTAAAATATATTCGATATTTGGAATTAGCTGGATTAACTTTGGTAAAAATCCCCTTTTAGTTTTAGTCAATACAAATAGCAACCATGGTAAACATTTTGTCGCCACAGTAAGTGTAAATAAAATAAAACATAGTTAAAACTATGGAAAAAGACTTCAAAATAACACTAAAAATTTCATCAAAATATATTGTTTGAGTATTTTTTGACTATTTCTATAAGTGATGGTTATTTATGGAAACTATTTTGAATTCTTATTTCATAATGAAATATATATTATTTAAACTAAATAAAATTAGAAAATTTCACTCTATTTTTTTAATGACTAGTATTTTTTCAAGTGGATAAAAATATTTTTCTCTCAGCTATAAGTGGTTATTTTAATATGAGTAAATTATTTATTGTATTTTAATTTATTTATAATTTTTATGGATTATGTAATTATCATAAAATCTTATGTAAAACTGACACAAATCTAGTTCAAGTAGTAAAAAATTAAAATAAATAATTTTTAAAATATTCAAATTAATACAATTATTATGAATTATTGTGTTCCATGAATTTTAGAGAAAAATATAAAATATTTTTATGTGTTCAATTTTTAGATATAAATTCCATTTCTACCTTGTTTTCATTGAAGTCAAAATATGAAAATAGTTATTAAATTGTCATTAATTTTAGTTTATGTTAAATAATATATTATTATTAAATTTAAAAAAATCAACAATGTGTAAAATGGGGAGGGGATATGGTCTAAAATTTTATCCTTTTATCATTTTTAACCAATTTTTACTTTATATCTAAATATATTACCTTTTAGTATTTATAAAGTTGGTACCATGGTAATGGTTAAATTTTTATTATGATGGTTTTAAACTAAGAGAATATGTTTCAAATTTCATAAAACTTGTCAAAAACATCTGTTGGTTGAAGGGAATTAAAATCCATCCTACCTTATCTTTAAATGTTTTTCAACCTACAATTTATTTCACATAAAATAAAATTTTAAATATTTTCAAAATTTAATAATTATTTATGACATATAATATATTATATTAATTCAATAAAGTTTAATAATTATTAACTATCATTCCATTCCATCCATTGGTGAATGAAAACCTGAACATTTGCGACATATGAACTATTGTCTCAATGAGGTGATGAAATTCATTTTTCCGCACAAATTTATATGTACAGTTTTAAAGAGGTAAATAAAATTTACATAATATACTAATGAAATGATAAAAAAATATTAGATGATTGAACCACACTACAAGTATATGGAAAAGGCTGACCGAATCAAAACATCCAGAAGAAATGAAACAGTTTACACCCAAAATGAATATTTTAATAAAGAGTTATAAATAAATTTGTGTTGAAAATAAATATTAGGATTATATATGATACTATATATATGTAAACTACTTTTTTATAGCATCATAATAAATTTATCTTTAGGATACGGACGGTTAAAATGCATACAAAGAAATCTGTAGCAGAGTTGAGGTTTTATCAACTAACTTTTATTTCTATGTGACATATTCTATATTCAAAACATGTGTCCCTTATGTGTTTTATGTTGTAACAATATGATATTTTATTATATATTATTTTCAAAAAAAAATTAATCTCTTCGACATCTTTCATTACACAAAATACCTTTTTTTAAATGAAACATTATCTACAATTAAAATATTATTTAAAGGTTATTGTTAAAGTCCAACCATAAATATTTTAGGGAATTAATTTTAATCACTAAATAATGAAAAATTGATGGATTATAAATTTATATAATTAATTCAATATATATCAATTTATTATAGAGTAAAATAAAAAATATCATTTGATGGAAAAAATAATATTTTTTAAAATAACTTTTATGTGCCTGATGTGATTTATGTTAAGAAATTAAAAAGATCATTGTTATGGAAATATAATAATAAAAATTATATATTATATCTTAAAAAAATTATCCAATACTAATATAATGTTTTATCATTGTATTAGATAACAATACATATAGTTTTATGTCCAAAAATTTATTTTTCTAAAATGTGGATTTGGATAAATTTTTTCTCACTTATTTTAAAATTAATTTAATCCATGTATAAAAATGTAATATTGAAATATATATTCCATAATTTAAATCATGAGCATAAATTGTTTAATTGAGTCCCTTTTATTATTTTCATAATGGATAGAAATCTTGTAACTTTTTGTCAAATCGGTAAGGGTAAAATATGTAAAACAGAGCCACAACATAGGGATTAGGCTTAACAAATTCAATATCAATTTATTTAAACAAATTTTAGGAGTGGATTAAAAAATAATTCATTTATTAAAAATATTAAAAATTTAATCCACTTTTCTTTGATATTAATATTACAAATATCTTAGGTAATGAAAAATATAAAATGACACCATTTAGAATTTAAAGAGTTATTTTAAGTTCATATAGGGATAAAAATAATTTTTTAATGAATATAAATTTTTATTATTTACATAATAATATTATTTTTATGAAGATAATTTATTAATTATTTTTAGTTATTATATACTTACCATATATACTTACATAACTCTACCACGTTATTTATTCAATTAATGGAAAAATAAAATTAATGATTTTAAAAAATATCAAAAGTAATAAAAGTTAGAGGAGTTTTTGTGTTCAAGGAATTTTATAGATGAATATATTATTTTATGGATTCATGAATGGGTTATATTTTAAATACATCTTTGCATTGATTCCTTTAAATTGAAATTAAATGAATAGTGTTAATATTAGAATAATGATATTTTATCGAAACAAAATTTTATTTAGGTTTTAGAATATCATATTGTAGGACCCTGGGACACCCTGAGAGGGGAGGGGTGAATCAGGGTGTCAACTATTTCTCTTAAATTAAAGGATCTTATTCCCACGTTGGTAGGAACTAGTTGAACCTGTATGATGAATATGATCAGTAATCAAACATTCGCATGCAAAAGAGATGACACAATAATTTTACTTGGATCACCACTAAGGGCTATGTCCAAGGAGCATACGCCGACAAGTTTCCGGTCGTACCTAATTCCACTGATCTTCACTAGTTGTGGATTACAAAGGTTCGGGCATAGGCACTATGTCCCAGGATCACTGCCTTTACAATTGTTCAGGGATAGCTCACTACGTCCCTCGAGTCACTCCCGTTGACTCCCCCTGGCTCACTGCTGTTGGTGAAGTCCCGCTCAGTTTATAGACGTGAAGGTATCTTCAATATATTTTCATTGAAGTCTGTGTCTCTACTTAGAACGAGACTCTACTTTCATCAAAGATCGGAATTGATGCACTAGAACCCACAGAACCACAGAACTGGATAACCTGAACGTGCAAACAAACTTCACTGAAAATTGCACGCAGCACCCACCCATTGTTCACAAAACCTTTCTATTGCGCGAAAAATTTACTTTTCGTGCGGAAACATATTGCGCGCAAAAACCCCCTTTTTCGCGCAGCTGAATCTTCTATGCGCGAACCCAATTTTTACACGCAACTCTTCATTTTTCGCGCATCCCGAAAATTTCCACGCAAATCAGAATATTTCACGCAAGCCCCTTTACGCAATATTTTTTCATGCATCAAACCTCAGATCTTCTCTAAGTCTTAAACTCCCTCGAATGAAGGGGGTCACCTAATATTTATAGGAGTATGAGACCCCCGCACGCAAAATCCTCTATGGCGCGTAAAACCTCTCAACTAGTGCGTAATCTTTCACGCACATCATCAGAAATTTTGCGCAACCCATGCCTTTTCTGTTTTTCGACGTTTTGATTCTGAAACACTTTTTTCACAAAAAAACTCGATCCTCTCTTTCGCGAATCCCGCTCTTTTTCGCCCCCAACTCAAATATTTCGCGCACAACCCTTCTTTTCGTGCACTACTTCCTCTTTGCACGCACCTCATTTTACCAACAATCCATGTGTTCATTTTCAGATTTTGAGGCCCCAAAAATTGGAAAACACTGGGAAATAACGCCACCTTCAATATTGTTGTCTGCATGAACTGTATGATCACTTTGTTGGTTCACATTCTGAACATCCACTGAGGATTGACAAAAAACACAAACCATACTCAAATTCATTCATAGAAGACCATGGTTCCAACAATATCCCCCTTTGGGTTTGTTGGAAATCAGAAAATAAATTCAATAGATCCCCATCCATGTGCAAAAAAAAAACAAAAGAATCAACTCATCCAACACTCTAAGTCTACGTGAGCAATGCTCAGTGTAGAAAACAAGAGAGGAAGATTGAATTGGGTTCCACTGTTTTGGAATTCTCAATGACACCTAAGAAGCATTACATGACCAATGAATTCCTTCCCATCCTATCACCGACACAGAATTCATGAATTTATTCCTTTATCCCCCATTGTTAATAATCCTAAAGACTGGTAATTTGTTCATTGTTCAGCTCAAGCCATACTCCCCCTGGATAGTATCTCCCCCACAAACCTGCATCACATCCATGAATAGATATAAACAGTTATCATAATCGGGGAGATGGGAATTCCGGAACCTCCTTATGTAGTAGGAGGTGGTTGAACACTGAGGTTCAACCGATGCTTTTCAAACACAACTGTTGACAGTGGCTTCGTCAGGATATCAGCTACTTGCTCATCAGTTCCCACATGTACGAGAATGCTGAACATGATTTTTCGTAAGATTAATTGCGCTCTTGTTATCACAGAAAATTACCATTGGTTGATTTACCTCATCACCAATATCTGTAAGTTGTTGCTTCATCCACAGTAGTTGAGTGCATGTCTTTGTGCCGGATATATACTCAGCTTCAGCAGTACTAAGAGAAGTACTTTCTTGTTTTTTCTCAACCAGCCGACACAGTTATTACCAATAAAGAATGCTCCACCACTGGTGGACTTTCTGTCCACAACATCGCCAGCCCAGTCAGCATTAGAAAATGCTGATAATTCACAGTCCCTTCTTACAGCAATGTATAAGCCATAATTGTGAGTACCTTGAATATACCTCATGAGCCTTTTTACTACTTCCATATGTTCTTCCTTTGGATTACTCTGAAAGGAGGCTGCAAGACATGTGGCAAAGACAATATCTGGACGTGTCGCTATCAGGTACAGTGGGATCCCAATAATCCTCCTGTACATGGTGGGATCTACAGATTTACCATCCTCATTCTTTCCAAGTTTGGTTCCAACTACAATCAGAGTTGACATTGGTTTGGAGTCCTGCATATTAAACTTATTCAGCATCTCTCTTGCATACTTTTCCTGAGAGATAAAAGTGTAGTCTTTCCTTTGAGTACCCTATAGTCCTAATAAAAATGTGATCTCCCCAATCATTGACATTTCAAATTCTTATTTCATATGATTCGAAAATTCGTCCACTGATTTCTGTTTTCTGCCACCAAATATAATGTCATCGACGTAAATGAGAACCATGAACTGATCCTTCGTCAAATTCTTCACATAGAGATTGTGTTCTACTCCTCCACTTTTGAAATCCAGCTTCTTGAGATAATAATATAGTCTGGAGTACCATGCCAGTGGTGCCTATTTCAAGCCATAAAGTGATTTCTTAAGCTTGCATACCTTTGATTCATCAGCACCAAGAATAAAACCCACTGGTTGTTCAATGTATAATTCTTCTTCAAGTACACCATTTAAGAATGGTGTCTTGACATCCATTTGATATACTTTATATCCTATTTGGAGAGCCATGGAAAGGAACAGCTTGATTGACTCTATTATAGCCACTGGAGTAATGGTTTCTTCAACATCAACACCTTCAATCTGAGAATACCCTTTACATACCAATCGATCCTTTTTTCTGATAACAATTCCATTCTCATCAAACTTGTTCTTTAATATCCATTTTGTTCCAATCACATTGTGACCTTTGGGTCTCTGGACAAGATCCCATGTCTGATGCTTGTCAATCTGATCTAACTCTTCATTCATGGCTTTCACCCAAGATTCATTCTTTGCAGCTTCTTCAAATGAGGATGTCTCTACAACGGACAGAAATGAAGAAGGTGTTTTATTCCTCATCCTTCTGGTCTATGCGGGTGCATTCCTGTCTAAAATTATGTTAGATGGATCAATTTTTGCTCTTCAATTTCTCCTGTGAGGATCAGTCGCATCCTCACCATCCAAGATTTCCTCTTCAGATTCTTCATCTGAGTCAACATCATGATGTGACCCCTGAGTGTTTCATACACCTTCCTCTATTTAGGTATTTGTATTTACTCTATGTTCACACTCATCATCATCTTCTATATCATCAGCATAACTATTATTGGAAGCACTTGGGGTTTTCCCTTCAATGATCTTAACATCATTGCTTTCCACAATCCTTCCCAAGTGATTATTCAGACACTTGTAGGCCTTGTTGTTCATTGGATATCCAAGAAAAATTCCTTCATCAGCATTGTCTCCAAACATCCCTTGATTTCCTTCTTTATTCTGGATGAAACATTTGCTTCCAAAAACATGGAAATATTTCAACGAAGGCTTACTTCTATGCCACAATTCGTATGGTGTCTTTGTTTCTCACATATAAATCCCTGTTAGATTTTGAATGTGCATTGTTGCTTCAATAGCCTCCTTCCAGTAATGGCGATAGATACCACTCTCAATCAACATAGTCCTGGCCATATTGTTGACCTGTCGATTCTGACGTTCAACAACTCCATTTTGTTGTGGAATTTTCACAGCAGCTACCTCATGTTGTATTCCATATTTTTCTAGGTAATTTTCAAACTCGATGGACGTGTATTCCCCTCCATTGTCAGATCGCATGACTTTTATTTTCCTTCCAGTATCATTTTCGGCAATCCGGCGATAAGTTTTCATGCAATCAGGTACTTGTCGCTTTCTGTGAATCACCATTGCACAAGCCATTCGACTATAATCATCAATGAAAATGATGAAGTACCTTTCTCCATAGGTTCCAGCAACATTTATTAGGCCACATACATCTGTATGAATGAGATCAAGAAGATGTGATTCCCTTTTCTTCTTTGGCCGATATGAACTACAGACCAGCTTCCCACGAATAAAAGTATCACATGAATTTTCCTGTTCATGTTTTAGAATGGGAATATCCATGACTACCTTCAGCTTAGATATGTTTTCCATGTCTTGTTGGTTAATGTGCCTCATCCTTCGATGCCACGAATTGTTTTCTTCTTCAACAGAGAAATAGCAAGAGTTCACTTTGCTGTCAACCTGATATAAGTTTCCATCTGTTCTACAGCCTTTCATAAGATAATTCCCTATTTTTCATTTTATAGTGCAGCCTTTTTGATTGAAGGTTACTATGAGCCATGAGTCACAGAGATGACTTACACTATGGAGATTGTGGCGTAGACCGTCCACATAAAGAACTTCACTCTTCTTCACCTCCCCATTGGCGATATCAGTATTCCCACTACCTTTAATCTTCAAAGCACCATCACTACCAAACTGTATTGTTCCATCAACCTTCTTTTCAATGTTCTTCAAAATGCCATAATTTCCCGTCATATGGGAAGAGCATACACTATCAAGGATCCAGGTGCTGCTGCTATTTGTAGCTTTGAGGTCTAATTCTACAAGATTGGATTTCTCGATCATCTTCTTCTCTTTCCATGAGATATTGTATTGAACATAGGATACTGATGGACTTTTAATACATTATTCCAAATAATCTGATTCTTCATACCCATAATCTTCATCCATAGAGGAAAAACTATTTGTGAGAACAACATTATCAGGAGGATGAAAACTGGCCCGTCTTTGAGTGTTGTATGAATTTCTCCTGTCGTACCGCTGCCTACCATACATTTTTTATTGCCAAAGTTAGAACAATTAAAATAGTAACCATAGAAGTTATTTCTTCTATAATATGGAGGATATGAAATTGGTCTACTTTGTTGACTTCCCAGATCTTCCCCATTCATGTAGCTCCTTGCCTCTTTGTTGTATGACAAGGTATGGCCCAAAAAACCATAGAACTGGCACTTCATTAGAGGAAATGTCTTTTCACATGAATTTCTCTTCCTGCCATCTTCCTTGAGAGAATAGTTGAACTTCCTGTCATTTCTGAAAGTTTTAGGATAATTTTCAATTCTTCTTTTAGTTTGGATTGAGGGTTTCTTTTTCAGCATCTCAGGTAATGTTTTAGCATGTCCAACTTTCTTATTGTCGTTCTTTTGGATCTCTTTACTTCCATCAGTTGATGTCTCGGCTTCATAGCCAATTCCACTCTTTCCCATGCAAGTGGCTCATTGATCACTTAAGATTTCTCCAACCCCATCTGAACCACACTTGGCTCTTACTAGTAATTCTGCCTCTGAGAATCTTCCGAAATGAATTTTCTTCTTGCCCTCATTTGTCATTGATTGACATTTTTATAAGAGTAACATCTTCTTCCTCAAGACCCTCAACAGTCTTGTACTCCTCTTCCACTCTGGATGAAATTTCATTTATGACCTTTTCTTGTTCTTCAATTTTAAGCTTCTGTTCCATAACATCATCTGTGTTTTCAAGGATTGAAGACTGAACTCTCACTAGTTCGTCTAGTCGTTAAATATCTACATGAAGATCATCAACATATTCTGATGATTCTTCGACCATTTCCTTCTACTTATTGTATCTTTTACATTTATTCTGAAGCTAGGAAAACACATCCTTAATTTAAGTATTTGAATCACCATTAGAAGTAACCTGATTATCTCTGTCTTTATTGATCAATGGTTATGACTTTTCAACCGTAGCCATCATGGAAGCATGCTTTCCTATTTTAAATTTGGGTTCTTCTTCTTCAAAAAATTCAGTATCCTCATCTTCCTCTTCTCAGAAAAAACTATTCGTCTGTATTTTCTTTCCAGATTTAAATCTCTCTTTTTGAAAAATATTTTTTCGAGGCTTCTCGATGTTCTCATCTTCACTATCTTCATCATTGATCTTTCTTAAGCACTGAGAGGCAATGTGCCCAACTTTTCTACCATGAAAACATGCGAGATGTAACTTCCCTTTAAATTTACCTTTTCCCTTATGGAACATCTTTGCAATGAGAGAAAGAATTTGTTTTTCTTCTTCATCTTCACCGCTACTATATTTTGAAATTTTCAGTTTATCCATGGCCTTGAACGTCATTTCCTTGCTCACACAAGTCGTAGCATCTTCTGGTTTGACTCTCATTTCATATGCTACCAAGATGCTTAATAGATCATCCATAGAATGTTTGGAAAGATATCGTTACTCAAGATATTACACCTTTGCATTGTGCTGGGGTGGAAGTATTCTTAATATTTTATTTACTATATCAATGTCTTTGATTTCATCACCGAGACCCCTAATTTCTCCAACCACTTTAGTAATTCGATTGAAGAATGAGTTTTCATTCTCATCTGGATGCATATTCAGATCATCAAACCGATTGTGCAGGACTTGTAATTTTCCCTCCATCACTTTTCTATCTCCTTCATAAATATTTTTGAGTTTATCCCACACGGATTTAGCTGAGGTGCAACTCATTACCTTTAGATTGATCTGGTCAGAAAGGGTTGTGATGAGTGGATTTTGTGCTTTAGCATCTACATCAAAAAATTTCCTGTCTGCTTCAGTTATAGCTAGCCCTGTTGGATTAGTGAAATTTATACCTTGCACAGGGGAAAACAGAACTTCTATTCCATGGGATATTAGATGAGATCTCATTCTATTCTTCCAAATTTTAATATTACTTCCATCAAAGAGAGGGACTCCCCTGACATTGACTACATTCTCCATGATGACAAACGACAGATTAAACACCAGTAACCTGCCTCTGATACCACTTGTAGGACCCTGGGACACCCTGAGAGGGGAGGGGTGAATCAGGGTGTCAACTTTTTTCTCTTAAATTAATGGATCTTATTCCCATGTTGGTAGGAACTAGTTGAACCTTTATGATGAATATGATCAGCAATCAAACATTCGCATGAAAAAGAGATGACACAACAAATTTTCTTGGTTCACCACTAAGGGATATGTCCAAAGAGCATACGCCGACAAGTTTCCGGTCATACCTAATTCCATTAATATTCACTAGTTGTGGATTACAAAGGTTCATGCACAGTCACTCTGTCTCAGGCTCACTACCTTTACAATTGTCCAGGGATAACTCACTGCATCCCTCGAGTCACTCTCGTCGACTCCCCCTGGATCACTGCCATTGGTGAATTCCCACTCAGTTTATAGACGTGAAGGTCTCATCAATATATTTGCATTGAAATTTGTGTATCTTCTTAGCACGAGACTCTACTTGAATCAAAGACCGGAATTGATGCACTAGAACCCACAGAACCACAGAACTGGATAACCCGAATGTGCAGACAAACTTCACTGAAAATTGCACGCAACACCCACCCTTTGCTCGCAAAACCTTTCTATTGCGCGCAAAATTTACTTTTTGTGTGGAAATATATTTCGCGCAAAAACACCCTTTTTCGCGCAACTGAATATTTTATGCGCGAACCCAATTTTTACCTGAAACTCTTCATTTTTCGCACATCCCAAAAATTTCTGCTCAATTGAGAATATTTCGCGCAATCCCCTTTACAAGATCCTTTTTCATGCATCAGACCTCAGATCTTCTCTAAGTCTTCCACTTCCTCGAATGAAGGGGGCCACCTCATATTTATAGGCTTCTGAGACCGCTTCACGCAAATCCTCTATGGCGCGTAAAACCTCTCAGCTGGCGCATAATCTTTCGTGCAGATATCATTTTTCACGCACATCATCAGAAATTTCGTGCAACCCATACCTTTGCTGTTTTTTGACGTTCTGATTCTGAAAAACTGTTTGCGCGAAAAAAAACTTGATCCTCTCTTTCACGCATCCTGCTCTTTTTCACGCCCAACTCAAATATTTCACGCAGAACCCTCCTTTTTCATGCACCACTTCCTCTTTTCACGCACCTCATTTTACCAACAATCCATGTCTTCATTTTCTGATTTTGAGGCCCCAAAAATTGGCAAACACAGGGAAACGACGCCACCTTCAATACTGTTTCCTGCTTGAACTGTATGATCACTTTGCTGGTTCACATTCTAAACATCCAGTGAGGATTGACAACAAACACAAACCATACTCAAATTCATGCATAGAATTCCATTGTTCCAACACATATAAATTTGGAAATATAAAAAGGGATATAATATATTGTTTAAAATATCATCTCTTATCAATTTGAAATCTAATTTTTAAATAATAAGAAAAAATATAACCCTTTGATAAAAAAATTCATTATCATGGTTAAGATTAAAATATTTTAGTCATAGAGTTATAGAAAATATAATGTTTAAAATGAAACCAAAACTAGTATAAATTTCATTGGATAATAATATTTAGTCTTAGACTCACTTTAATTTAATTTATATCTATATGGAATCATTTTTTTGTAATATATAATTCATTATATTTAACGAATTTTTTGTAATTCAAAATGTTACCATTTCCTCCCTTATAAAAGGACACCCATTCCATATTTTCTTTACACCAAATTTTTTTATATATATATTAATTAATTCCTACACAATTTTATTATAAAAATCATTTTCCACGATATATATGTGATGGAGTTCCTAGAAGAGAAACAATAGGTTCGTTTTGAAAGGATCTAAAGAGGTCTATGGAAGAAGTGATAGTTGTCTTACCTGACCTATTTCAATATATTTTTTCTTATACCTCATCTAAATATATATTATTAATAATTAAGTAAATTAATTATTGTATTAAATATATAATAATGTTTTTATCATCATGGAACCACCATTATCCACCCATTTACCATCAATTGGGAAGTGAAAGTATCGCTCGTGCGTATGTGTGGACTACCACCTAAAGATAGAGCTAAACTTAATTATTAATATTCAACATTAAAGTATTTATATTATTATAGGTTTAATGTTTACAAATTATATTTCAAAAATTATTGTGATTATGGAAGTATAAAATAATATGGTTCTTCTTAACTTCCATTTCTTTGGAAAATGATAACATCAATTGTGTGTACGTAGGGACTACCACATCCACAAAGCAATGTGTTCCTTTTTTAATTTACTATAAATGGATGTTAATAAAGATAGATATTATATAAAAATTATATTGAAATGATTAATTATTTTTATCTTTATTTCATTCCATCGGTTTAAAAGTGAAAACATCATTAATACATATATACGTCTTACTATCACTATGAATGGTCTAATTCAATTTTCTACCAATATATTTTATGGATGTATATTTAAAGAATATATGTCATATTTATATCATGATTATTATTTTCTATGTGATGTAACCATGATCATAGTTCAGGTAATCAATCCAATGAGCCAAAACATACACAAAAAATGAAGTAGTTATCACCAAAATAGTGATTTTGTAAAGAATTGTTAATAAATGGTAGATAAAAGCTTAAAAGTAAATAATATAAGGTATGATATATTTTATAATGGTTAATTAATATATTTATAAATATTATATATTAATTTTATGGTATGTTTAAGAATATATGAAGGATGTTGGGCCTCAGCTAAGGGTTGTTCATCTTATTTTTTTGATAAGACATATTTATTGATATTCACTTATTTATGTTAATGAGGTGTAAATATTTATCCTTTTACACATTATATAATAAATCTTCATAAATTTATAGTATTAAATATTACAACTCAAATTATTTCAACCAATTTGTTATGATTCGAAGGTTACTAGAGTGGTAAGGGTTTATTTTACAATATCTTCCATATTCGAGATTGTTTAAGTTTAAGTTTCACTGATAGGATTTTAGGAATCCTTATCTTAAACCCATCTATTCTATTGTATTATGGTTATTGTATGATTGTAGGATTACTTATCTCAAATTATTACATATGTTTACATAATTTGCATCAATTAACGTAATCGAGAAATCAAAATAATATTTTTAAGGAAATCTACCTTTATTTCATTGTGTGGTCGATAATCCTTTTTATTCCATTTCCTTGATTTCTAAAACTATTTTCATAAAAAAAATTAAAATTATAATATGGTTGTTTAAATTAATTTATTCCCTTGATTTAAATTTAAAACCTTTTGTAAAATGACTTATCTTTTCATTTTCTAGGTTTTGAACTTGGGAATTTTTATTGAAAATGTGAAAGGAATCATTATTTTAACATACAGAACATGAACTAAATTTCCTACCATCATGACTAATCAATGATTCTATGTCTCTATTACAAGTTAAAAATTTTATTTTCAAATAAATTATTTTTCCTTAATATTCATGAAATTTTAAGATATGTGATTTCATTGTGAACAGAGTATGTTTATGAAGATATTTTCTAGTGTTACTTTTATGTAATTTTCATCTATATCCACCTCAAAAGATGAATATTATATTTTAATAAGGATATAATCAAAATAAACCATCAACTATTTTTTTAAGTATTGTTTTTATCAACTTTACAGGGTAATGGTTGAAATTTCTTATTCTAGTTTTTCTATTATAGAAAGTTATTGATTGTTAGGTCATATTGATTAAGTTTTTTTATTCTTATAATGAAATTATTGACATTTTTATGTGTTGAGTGGGGAATCAACACATAGACCCTCAATTATTAGTATCTCTCATGATAAAAATATATTGACTATTTTAATGAGGCCTTACCTATTTTTAGATAACATGGAAAAAGGACATCATGGTATTTTTAGATGTCTTGGCATGACGATTCGTCGGTTTGTTTAATATGTCTGTTATTATGAATTACATCATCATGAAATTAATTGTTGATGTTCATGATAATATTTATATGGTTTTTATATCCATGTATATGTTTTAATCTCATGTGATTACTTATATGGAAATATTTGATTATCATTTATTCTTCCCATATTATTCGCTCATTATTTAGATTCTATTATATTCAAAAACATAATGATAATCTAAGATCACCCCTTTATTATGATTAATTTACCTAGGGTAAAAAAATTATTTATGATTGATTTGAAAGAGTAGTATTGATATCATGATGGTGTTCTCAATGAAAATTATTTTCTATTTTTTATTTTCAATTTCAATGTGATATTTAAGTTTGTATCTAGTTACCATGACTAATAAAGTATTCGGTCATATAGGATGTGATATATTCTATCTATTTCCATGGTAATAATGTAACTACCAAATATTTTTTTCAAGGGTTTGAGTATTTATTGTTGTAATTAGATAAATTTTATTCCAAACAATCAAAACCAGATTTTGGGAAATATAGATTAGGGGAAATAACCCTAAGATTGACTTGGAGTCTATGAAATAGTATAGGATATTAGCTTAATGTTTTGTTAGGGTAGTTTTTTTTATTTTCCTACAAATACAAACTTGTTTGGATAGTATAGGAGGAAATGGTTTTAGTACATATGGATTTTTGGGTAATAAGCCTGAAAATTGTTGGTCAAGTGTATCCCAATCATTACTCTAGCATACAGTGATTATGTCATTACTATACACCTGATTGGACACTCTTAATTTATATACCTAGATTAACTCACTTTTTTTTTAACGAAAATTATGAAACATTTTAAAATATTTTTATGATTTTATAATTTTCCAAAATAAACCACGTTTATGATTCTCATAATGGTTTTCTATAAATTATTTATTTTTCATAAGTTTTTCACTAATTTCAAAATTATACATTATGTATCAAAAAATTATTAACTAATATAGTGTTTTACATTATTTATAAAAGGTTCCTAGTGTATGTATTTGAAACCATATCAATTCACTTAATAAATATGAGGATTTACCTCCTGGGTATGAAAATGTAGCAGGAGATCGAGCTGTAACTAGATATAAAAAAATTATATCTATATTGGTGTATGTGAATAAGTTTTTGATGAATAACCATTACAATATAACGAATCATTCTGATATAAAATGTGTTAGGTCCACTAGGCTGAATACCCTGAGAGGGGGGGGGGTGAATCAGGGTATGAGTAATGAAAAATTAAAGCCCGTTCTGATCTTGTTTCGCGGTTAAGCAAAACACTCTTCTCTCTCTTTCTTGCTGCACAATATAAACAGAAAGTAAAGCAAGCACAGGACAAAACAATTTTACTTGGTTCACCGCTAAGGGCTACGTCCAAGGAGCATACGCCGATAGGTTTCCGGTCGTACCAAGTCCACTAAACTTCACTAGCTGTGGATTACAATGTTCGGGCAAGATCACTTCTATGCCCAGGCTCACTGCCTATACAATGTTTAGGGTCATCTCACTACATTCCCAAGGGTCAATCCCTATTTCTCTCTCTCAGGCTCACTGCCGATGGAGAGGATCACCTTCTTCCTCTTCCTAAGCTCACTGCTCTTGGAAGGAATCCACTCACAATTTATAGACCTGTAGGTCTCTTCATTTGCATGAATGGATGCATCTTCCTCTGTGTGTAGATGATTTTTTGAAGTACAACTTTCACCCGTAGATGAATATCTCTTTGCACCGAAGGTATCGGGCAACGTACCAGCTTCCATGCAGTCCGAGAAGCACCGCTGGAACAAAACCTTACTTGGCGTGCAAGTCAATCTCGGCGCGCAAGTCACAACGGGCGCGCAAGTCCTCCTCAGACACTTGTGCGACTCAAGATTCCTCAACTCCAAACTCGCGCGACTCTCTTCCTTTTACGCCCAAACCAATATTGGCACGCAACTGCCAACTGGCACGCAACTTCTAACACCGGCGCACAACTTCAACCTCTGGCACGCAAGTCCCACTTGCGCGACCACACACACCACTTGCGCGACCACCACACCTGCACGACGGGAGCTCTGATTTCTCAAAGTGTTGAACTCCGTTAGAAATGAGGAGGGGTGGTCAAGTATTTATAGGAAATATGACCACCCTGCGCGACCGCGCGCAAGTCACCTGCGCGACCCAGTTTCGGCGCGCAAGTCCCCTGCCATTTTAGACACTTGCGCGACCAAATCCCAAACTTGCGCGAACCTCTTTACATTTCAATATTTTGATCTTCTGATCTTGAAAAACATATGGAGCGCAAGTTTCCTATACACCAAGTCCTCGGTGCGCAAGTCATTTTTCCAAAAACACTTTTCTTCATTTGCCGTTTTTCAGGCCCTAAAATTTGGCAAATACTGGTAAACGGCACCACCTTGTATCTGTTCTTTTGTACCGCCTCCAGATCATCCATTCCTTTTATCGACATTCTTTAATCAAACATGGATCGTTGACCTCAGCTCTTGAACTCGACATTCCACCATGAAATCCTTTTTGTCAACAAATTTGTATTTCATTGTTTTGCTTTGTCAACAATCACTACTCATATGTCCACTTTGTCAACAAACACAATCACCTCAAAAATGCTTCAATGATACCTTGAGGGATTTTTTCCCAACAAAATGTGGTGTAATAATGTTTTATAATTTCATGTAAGAATAATCTTTATCTTTCATTGGAATCACAATTCCATTTGTTGCTGAGAAATGGAAAAGTTACAAAAAAAGATATTTATCTCTTTGGGAAGTAATGAAATTTGTATGGTTTTTATGGAATGTTAACATTTTATTGGGGATTTATATAAATAATGGTCATTGATTAAAAACTCTAAAGATGCGAAGGAAATATTAAACATAGAGTGGAATCATTTTAATGAAATTTTCATGGAAAATTATTTTCTTTGTGAACAATGAGAAGATATGGTGGGACAATTTTTTATTATATGAAAAAAAGAAGAGTAAAACGTTTCTAAGTTTAAAGGTAATATTACCAACCTTGAAAGGCATGTTATAAACTATGTATGTAATACAATGTAAAATATTGACCATTTATTTTATGGTATTAATACCATCCCTTAAAGGGTACTAGTATCTCAAGCATTCTTATCCTATGTAGATATAGTATCATGTTCTATAAATTTAGAGAAAGAAGTCTCAAAATCTTATGTATTTGATGGATATAAAGAAAATAATACTATGATATATAAACATTGATATGGGGTATAATAAAATGAATTATTTTTTAACATTTGGTACTGGTGGAAGAGAAACCCAATGTATATACTTAAAAAATGAGTTGGATTAATGTTTGAGGAAAGGGGCCATTACGCTAATGAATGCAATGGTATGTTAGATACCCTCAAAATATAGGTATTTAACTATAATAATATTTGGAACTATTCCAACCAATTCCAAAAACATCAATGGAAAATTATTTAAAAGAATTATATGGGATATTTCCATGTTTATGCAATTATAGTAGATGATGTAGAAGTTCTTAGTGATGTGTTGAAAGGTACATGTATAATCCACTACTGGATTGAAATTTTTTATCTCATTCTTATTCTACCTCTCATTTTATATCAGAAGAATATTCTATTGGTATCACATCACTACCTCAAATATTATTTCTTATGTTAGTGGTGAAAAATCATAATGGTAAAATGACCTCATCTGAAGACAATATCTCCTCTCTGATCGAAGTTTGTGCGAATTTCCATCTTCCCTACAATCCTATTCTTCCAGTAGTTTAATTTTATATAATTTTAGAAATGTATTTTCACTCTGAATATAGATCGCATATAAATTGTTGAGTAATGGAAGTTACATTTGATATTATGAATCTAACAACAATCAGCTATCAGTGTGAGGGTAAACAAGAACACCAAATGGAAATTACATCGATCATAAGGGTTTTTTAAACTTATTCATAAGGGAAATTAATCTATAATTTTTGGGAAAAACACAACAATTAATATGTTCCTTTTTTTAGGATTATATTGGTTTATTTTTTTTAAGGCATTCCTTGTGTTCCCCCAAATCATGAATTTTAGTTTTCAATAGAACTGATAACTAGTTCTATATCTATTTTATATACTTCATATATAATGGCCCAAACTGAGTTGCAAACATTGAAGAAGAAACTCTATGAGAATATATAAAAGGTATTAATTCAATATAGTGATTCCTAATTGGATAAACATATTCATTTTGTTAAGAAGAATGATGGGTCAATGTTTCTTTACATTGATTATCATAAATATTAATAAGATCTCTATAAAGAAAAAGTATCCTCTAACCCATAACGATGTCAAGTTTTTTCAATTACAAATAGATATTAAATTTTCCAATATTAATCTTTGATCTTGAAATAATATTATAAGTACCAGTGAGGATATACATAATAAAGACTTACATATGAGATAAGGTCATTATGGATTTATTGAAATTCCAGTTGAATATACAAATGATACTGAAATATTCATATATTCAATGAATTGATTCTTAAGATATTTCATTCATCGGTTTTTTTAGTATTTCAAAAATATATTCTTGTATATTCAAAGATTACGTTAGAGAATGGAGAACATTTGAGAATTGACATGATGGTTCTAATGATGGAGAAGTTGTATACTAAATTTTCCATGTTCAATTTTTTGGCTTTAAAAAGTTTCATTATTGCATCATATAATCTCAAGTGATTATATATAGATGGATCCTTAAGAGATGGAATTTATTAAGAAATGGTAGAGACTAACTGCCATAATCAATATATGTTGTTTTTTAGGTTTCCTAGAAACATACCGAATTTTATGAGTTATTTATCATGAATATCTAATCCACAAAACATGTTGACTCTAAAGGGTGTTAATGTTATGTCAAAAAAGAATGTAAATATAATTTAAATGCATAGAAGAGAAGTTTGGTTAGTGAATGTATACTAACACAACCCTAATGTGGAGTAGGGTTTGTAATATAATTTCATGTAATATAGTTATTATTTTTATGTGTCCTCATTTTAATGATATACATATAAATTTTTCCTCAAGCCAATGAAAAATTCCTGCGAAAAATTGTCTGAATTATGATATGGAGTTGGCTGTTGTAGTTTTTGAAATGAAAATATGTGGGGGTTATTTTGATGGTGAAAGGGGTGACATATATTCAAATAAAAAAATATTAAAGTTTATATTTACATAGAAATAGTTGAATATATTATAGAGAATAGGGTATAACATAATCAAATATTATTATTTCTCAAGACATTACTACCCTAGAAATGTGAACATAGTCATTGTTGCTTTGAGAAGAACGGATCATGCTAGATTATCTACGGTGAGGATTACAAAGATATAATATTTCTAGATATGAAAATAATGGATCTACAAATGATGATAAAAGAGGAGGAATATTATCATTCTCAAATGATTATTCATCCATTTATTTTTGGAACATTAATGAGGCATAGACATAAGATGAAGAGCTGAAAAATAAGGTATGAAATGTTTTGGAGTTCAACATTGACTGGGATAGAATGATATATTTTAGGGACCATGTATTTATATCTTAAAAAAGATATTATAATAATGAACTGTTTTATGAATATCATATTTAGTTATTCATTATTCATCTTAAAATTAAAAATGTGTATGGAGATATGAAAGGGTATTTTTTTGATATGATAAGAAGAAAGATAATAGAATATATATCTCAGTGATTGGTATGTCAACATGATAAGGATGAGAGATAGAAGTCTAAGGGGATGTTAAAAACATTTCCCATACTATAATGAAAATAAGAAATTGTCATCGTGGATTTTTTCCTTGAACTCTACACTATAAAAAGGATATAATTCTCTTTTTGATTTAGCGAATCACCTTATTATGTCATCACACATTATTTTAACAAAATGATATTTCATTAATGATATTATATATATAATATACGTTAAAGAAGTTGTAAGGATTCATAGAGAATGAAATCTTATTGTATCTTACTAGGAATTGAGGTTTACCTTGAATCTCTGGTTATGTATTCAACAATATCTAGATATAAAGTTCAGTTTCGACACTATTGATAATCCCCATAAATATGGATATTATGAGATGACATTTAAAACTATATAAGGGATTTAAATATATTTATATATATATGTATTTCACATGTTTTTTGATCAACACCATCCATTGGTACAATTTTATTACAATAATATCTTTCCCTCAATTATTCTACTGTATTTTTTATACCCTTAATTACAAAACATCAAGAACACAAACGTGTTGGGATGTGGTTAGAGAAATAAAGATATTGGTACTTTATCTACTATAGGAAATCGAAGATATGTTTATACTGATTCAATATCACAAAAGGGAAGCTTTGATTTGAGAAAACATTATATTGATAATCACCAACAGCCCCACGATTTCCAATTTTATGACAAGGTAAACCTATGAATATATCCCTGGAATAATGTTGAAATATTTGAAAGGAAAGGGAATCAGATCCCTAGATAAATTAATCTCTTTGAAATTATTGGTTATATTGGGTTGATATATTATCCCTGATCTATTCAATGAAATCTCTCTTAGGTTCATGTTATGTTTGATGTATCACTAATGATAATGTATATACATGATCCTTCACATATACTGAACATAGAAGTAATTCCATTGGAAAAGGAATAACATTCCAAGGAAAAAATAGAAGAAATTATCTATTTTAAAGAAAAATTGAAATAAAACATAACCACTGACCTAGTAAATTTTTTGTGGTGAAATCATCAAATTGGGGAATCTATGTACAAGCCTATGTGTGTGAAGTGGAAGAATTATCATTTTTTATTTTTATCAGAGATGTAATTTTAAGTGAAAATATATTTTTATGTGTAAAATGTAAAACAAAGATTTTTTATGATATATTTTTTTCTTTAAATAATTATTTTATACCTTTCATTTTACATAATTCTGAGTTAAAAAAAATCACAATCTACTATTAAAATAATATTTAAATGTGAATATTATAACATAGACATTAAAATTAGTGGGTATGAATTTGAATTAAAAGTAATAAAAAATATATGTTTTTTACATGTAGAAAATTAATTAATTACTTATAAATTCATTATAAATGAAAATAATAAAAAAAATAATGTAAAAGGTGTATTTTTATGAAAAAAAAAATTTATGCGTGCAATAAAATTTTACCTTAAAAATGCTACGGATCACTATTTATTTTAATAAAATTTTTGTATTATATTTTAAATAATTTTTTTAAAATTCATTAGATATTTTTTATTTTCTGGTGATTAGAATAAATCCAGTTTTATGCCTAAAATTTGTATTTATTCAAAAATGGTATTCGTTGTGATTTGTGCACTTAAATAAAAATTAATTTCATCCACATATAAAAATAGTATATTAAATAATTTATTAATTATTTTTGAATAAACTATATAAAATTTAGGAAATAATACCTATTTATTTTTTTCATTATGAATAGAAACCCGAGTAAATTATTGCCACCTTAGTACTGGAAAACCTGGTAAAATGGGTTAAGAATTTGGGAGAATAATTTAAAATTTCACTTAATATATATTTTATCTTATTGGATTAGTGGATTTAAATAATATCTATCTATTTATTTAAATTATGGTAACCAGATTTCATTTTGGTTTTACATTGATGTTTTTATTATTTTAATTAATGAAAAAACAAAATGTCACTCTCTTGACCTAAACATTTTATTTTAATTTCAAATAGAAATGGAGATAAGTTGTGAATGAATAAATAATGTTTATTTAGTGAATAATGAAAATTTATTTATAATTTTTTTTATTTAATTAATTTAGATGCATGTACAACGCTATGACCATATTTATTCAATTAATTTAAAAATGAAATAAATAATTTTTTAAAATATTAAAATTAAACAAATATTGAAGAGTTATTATGTTACAAGAATTTTATAGATGAATATATCATATTAGTTAGTTTTTAATGAATTATATTCAAGTTCAATATTTTCCATCATGTCTTCAAATTAAAATTAAATGAATTGTTTCCAAAAAAGAAATAATGAAATTTTAGAAGAAAAAAAATATTATATTAAATTATCTAAAAATCATGAAAATATTTAAATTGAAAAAGTTTGGTATGATATAGTATATAATTTCATTATATCACCATTTATGAGAAAATTGTAACCTTATGTGTAATATTATAGCCAATTAATATTCAAAATTAGACACCACATTTTAGATTAAAATTGGTTAACAATGGGTTTATACCAAATTATGAGGGTTAAAAAGACTCAAAAAGAAATATAAATTTCATTGGATTGTTATATTATGAATATAAATACATTTTATACATATATTTTTCTATTTGTATAAATTTTCCTTATAAATTAATTTATTATAATTTAATATTTTTGTTAATTCCAATGGTATGAGTCTCCTCCCTTATAAAATGATAACCCTTCCCTCGCTTATTTTCACCAATTTGAGAATAATTTGTTGAACCCTACATACCCATTTCTATTATTAATATCCATATCCATGTTATTAACTCCGTATTATTTCCTAAATAACAACCCTGGGATCCTTAAGAATTGTTCTAAAGGGTGTATTCTGAATAATAGCAAATCATCATTCCTGAACTCTTTCAATTAATTTTTTATTATACCTACTATAAATCTATTGTATTCTTAAGTAAATAATAAATAAAATATACTAAATATAACAGAATTTTATGATGATATTGAAAAAACTATTATCAAACACCTTTTCTGTAATACGGTAAGTGAATGTATCACTCATACGTATATGTGGCTACCACCTCCGCACAGATATAAAATTAATCATTGGACACCATATTTCAAGGATGTGTAGTTTTATGAGTTTAATGTTTAGAAAAGATATTTATGAAGTTATTTTGATTTTTTAATTATTATATCATATCTATGAAAAAGTGAGAAAAACGTTCATGTATACGTATGACACACCATCTCCATGAATAGTGTAATCACTCTTTCTATCTATTTATTTTATGAATATATATATATAATTAATAAATATGATCTTTATATAATTAATAAAATTATTGATATTATTAAACTATGATCAAATTATATGGACCAAAACAAATCAATTATGATGAGCTAAGTATTTATCACTCAGAATTGTGATTTTAATAAACTCTAAATGGCTTGAATGCCTTCTATTTTTATTCATTTTTTTATAATATTTTTTTTAAGTGTTGAAGGGGAACACTTACAGGGCCCACAGGCTTCATTTCATTACATGAAACGTGTGTCATAGATGAATTCATCCATACTATAACTACATAGAACCTCCCATCCCCAGTGTCTACATCATGATGTCATCTCTCCACCTTTGCATGGATATTCGGCTAGGCTTCTCAAGCCTGAATAGGCTGGTCTCGGTGGAAATTGTCATTCCCTCTCATTCTTCCAAATCCAATTTCATTTCTATAGTATATTTTACTTCTCTAAATCCTCATCTAGAGCCTATTATGAATAGATTATTTTGCGTCTATTTAAGCACAATTACATGGGGATTAAAGGCATTTAGGTTACCTGAATTCCTTGAGGTGGACAGAAGGTTAGGAGGTGGCCCAAAAGGCTTACAGGACTGAAGGCCTTCAGTGGATCAAAGGTATTAAAAGACTCATGGACCAAACCAGTGGCCTGAAATCCCAAATGGAAGAATTTTTATAGAATCTACAATACCAAACAATACCTACTATAGTGCCAACTACAGTACTGCAATAGTGACCCAGAAATATGTATCCACCTGGATTTGATCTTGGGGTCTATTTTAGGCACTTTTTGAGTCCTCGCCAACCAGGTTGAGGTTCTTATTCATTATTTTAATAATAATTTTTCAATAAAAGCATCATAAAAGGTTTTAAGTAAATGATATATGGTACGATATATATTATTACAAATATTAAATTGATGTATGATAAATCTATATTTTTTATACACATAAAAAGTAAGTTAGATATGAGGTAGGGTTATTTATCGCAATTTTATCTCAATGAGACATATTCTATGTTATAAATATATTTATGTTTATAAGGTTCATATATTTACCATTAATAATTTATATCGTGGATATATATATTAATTCATGGTATTTAATGTTTTTAAACAAATTATTTTATCCAATTGGATTTGATTCTAATGTTACCAAACAGATAAAGGTTTATTGCACAATCCCATCATTATTTGAGATTATTTATGTTTAAGTTTCTTTTGAGGGAATAATGTGACATTTTAATCTTAAAACCCATATATTTTCTTCTAAAATGGTTGTTTATTTGTATTAAAAGTTATCCTTCAATTTTACTCACTTAATGTACTAATGTGATTGAAATAATAATTTTAAGTAAACAAAATTTATTTATCTATTTTTCCAAAAACATTTTCTTCCATATATATATATATATATGTTATAAATTTTTTTTCATGAATTTTTTTAATATTTTGATATGATTTTTTTAATTCCTTTTTCCCATTATACAAATTTTGAAAAAAAATTGGAGGAATCGTCATTACATTTTTTCGTACAATTTACTTTTGAATATTTATTTAAAATGTGAAAGGAATATTAATTTTAACCGACATGACATAAATAGAATTTAAAAAAAACATGAACACTCAATGATTTAGAAATTCCTCTATAAGTTTCCAATTTTATTTTTTAGTATATTTTTTTCATAATATTTGGGAAATTTTATAATTAGTGATTTCAAAGTGAAAATATTATTTTATCCAATAAATTTTTTAGAGATCCTTTAAATTTAATTTCATCATGTCAAAATACCTTGGAAAATTTTAATATTTACTATTGATATACACTAAATACACCATCCACTTTATTTTCATGTATGGTTTCTTACCATTTTCACTATGAAGCATATTGAAATTCAATAAGCTAGTTCTTCTAATACATACATTTATTTGATATTAAGTAATGTTGATTAAGTTGTATTATTTATTCCCATGATTAATGCATTGGTCTTATTATGTGACTAGTGGAGAACAAAATTACATAGCCACTCATTTTGTCAGTAGGTCTCATGGGAAAAAAGTGATTGAAATATTCTCCAAGGCCTTCCAATTTATTTAGATATTTTGGCAAAAGGACATGATTGTATTTATATATATCTTTGAATAAGGAGTTGTTGATATGTTTAAAATATATAACATTACAAATTTCATCACTATGAAATCATCTATTATTGTCTTAGATATTATTTAAACATTTTTGATATCAATGGATAAGTTCCAATCTCATGCAATTATTTATATTAAATTATTTGGGAAATTTATATACAGATATATTTTAGAGAGATTAATGGTTTTCTCAAAGTAAATGATATGTTCTTTTTATGTTTTAAAATGGAATTTTTTATTCAAGTATATATATAGATTACTAGGACTACTTAACCATTAGGTTTTCTAGGATATGATATCTTATATCTAGTGCCAATGTAATAATGTAACCATAGAATATATGCCGCTAGGGACAATGTATTTATAGTTCGAATTAGGTGAATTTTAGTAGAAAACATGTGTAATTGATTTACGAAAAAAATATATTAAGGAACATAAACTAGTGACTAAAAGTGTAGAAAATTCTAATTATTGTATATCATCCTAAATTTTCATTGAGATAAAAATTATATATTTTTACTAGAAATACGTCTTTGTTTTGGTAATACTAGTTGATGTGATTTTTGAAATGATGTGTCTAGGTGTAATAACCCTGAAAAGTGTTGGTTGAGTATACCCCATCCATAATTTTGTTATACGGCGATTATTATCTTAATTTAGACCTATTTTGACACTTTTGGGTGATATTCATAAGTTAATTCATATTTAATTTCTAAATAATTATGAAATACTTGAATGTATTTTTATGAGTTGAGAATATTCCCAGAGAAGAAATGTAGATGATTCAATCATTATTTATAATTAATTTTTGAATTTATCTCATGTGTTTCACTAGTTAAAAAATTATACATTATGTTTTATAATTTGATAACCAAATATAATGTATTCTATTATTCATATATAGAACCTAGATGAAGGAATGAGAACTAAATAAATGAACGTAACCCATATAAGGATTCACATCTTGTGTATGATAATGAAGATACTACTGGAGTTAAATATGGAGACGAATAAATTACAAGTATATTATGGAAGATTAATCAAGTTATTATGAATAACCCTTGCATTATAAATAATTTTAATGATACAAAAAATGGTGTAATAATTTTAGATTGTTTCACGAATCAAAAAACTCCATCATTAAATTAAACCAAAAGTCCTTTTGTAGCTGAGAAATAGATATGTTCCTTAGATATAATATCTCTCACTTTTGGGTTAATGAAATATATATTTTTATCATGGATTTTTATTATCTCATGAGTTATCTAGATCAATAGTGTTCATTGATTCAAAACTTAATCAATGAGGAGGAAGTAATAAACATGGAGTGGAATCATTTAAAGGAACATTTGTTGGAAAAATTGTTTCCTCATAAACAATGGGTAAATATGGAGAATCAATTATGGTCTCAATAAATAAAATAAGTGGAAAATATTGTTCTGTATAAAGACAAATGTAAAAGTTTGGAAATAAATTCTACATGTTGCACATGTAATTCAAAGGGAATGATTAATAATTTCATGGATGGGATTAACCTAATACATCAAAGATATATATTATTCCAAAAATTCTCATCATGTGCAGATATAATGTCATGTGGTTTAAATATAGAAAATTAATTAGTCACTTATTTTGTCATTGAACGAATATAGGATAAAATATGGATGAAAGAGGAAAATGTATAAGGGGAAGTGGATAAAAAAGGATTTTAGAACAGGTGGTACATTCGCTATGAAACACCTTGGTACATGATTAAATGTAAAAGGAGATTGCTTTATGTGTAGAAAAAATTACATCATTCACATGAATGAAAGGGTAAGATATAATCCATAAAAGTTTAGTGCTTTAAATTTATATAGATGGGGAACCATTCGAAAATATTAAATAACAATTAAGGGGATATTCAACTGAAGAATAAATGGGGAGAAGGCCAATATTATTCAATTAATGCAATTGTAGTTTAAGTTCTTTTTGACTTGGTGAAATATACACCTTTCATCCACATTAGGATTATAAATTATTTATTTTATTCTGTATCTACCTAATATTTTATATCAAGATAATTTTATAAGGGTTTTATTCATAGCCTCAATGATTAGATTTTGATTTAGTGGTGAAAACACTTATTGTAATGTTGGTTGTAGCTCAATTTTATAACTCCTATCTATTATGATTTTGTGGGAATGTTTTTTTTTTGAGATTATTTTTATTTTTACTATAGTGGAATTTGATATAATATTTTTACGGATTGGATTTCTCAATATAGAGCCCATATAATTTTTTGGGGAAGTTAATTATGATGTGATATTCCAAATAAACATTTAATCACTTATTAGTGAAAGGATAAACCTGAAAACCCAATAGAAATTACATATATAAAAGTTGTTTTGATACCTATTCATGAGGAATATTTAAATTAAATGGTTTGAGAAAAATTAATATTTAATATGTGATTATAGGTTGGTAATATAATGATATATATCCCATGTACTTTCTTAGTCTTCCATCGAATCATGAAGTAAATTTTTCAATTGATGTCATACCCTATGCAAAAGTATTTTCAAAGACTCCCTATAGAATGGACCCAATTGAGTATATGAAACTGAAGAAACAAATACATGCGAATATCAATAAGGGATTCTTTCTACCTAGTTCTTTAGAAATAGGTGTAATTATACTATATGTTATGAAGGAAGCATAGTCAATTCATATATTCATTGATTATCTAGAACATAACAAGATCACTGTTATGAAAAATATCATCTAACCAATAATAATTATATATAAATAATCCTTCTGAGGTGATAATTATTGTTTCACAGTTTATCTTCAAACTGCATATCATCATATATAGATTACTGGGGATATATGCAATACAAAATTCTGTTTGAGTAATGTTTATTAGAAATTTATTTTCATGATATTTGGACTTACTAGTGCTCCTGTTATCTTAATGGATTTAATAAATAGTATTTAGAGATTAACTTAATCAAATTATGGTAGTATTTCAAGATGATATTATAATATATTCACATAAGAAAGAAGAACATGAAGAATGTTTTTTGAATTGTGATGAAGAATTTATTGTAGGATAATTTGTATAAGAAAATTTCCTACTGTGACTTTTTAGTTCAGAAGGGTTCATTCATGGGGTGTATAATATCTTGTGAGGGTATATCTATGGATCATTAAAAGACATAAGTAATTGAGTAATTTCCTATACCAACCAAGGTCATTTATATATATAGTGTTATCAGTTTGGCTAGATTATATAAAACTTTTAGGAGATATTTCTAATGAAATTCTAACCCACTCACCATCTTGACATGGAAGGAATTAAATTATTTCTGACATATGAATGTGAAGATAATATCAATAAACTAGAGAGAAGGTTATTTGTCGATCCTATTCATACACTTATAGTAGAGTATGGTTTGTATTATGAAGCGATACACCAAATAAGGGACTTGAATGTCTCCTCATTAAGACTGATATAGTAATAGCTTATGTTTGAAGCCAATTAAAAATTCAGGAGAAAAAATTCATAACTCACAAGTTAGAGTTGGGAATGGTAAATTTTGTATTGAAAATATAGTGGCAATATAGTTATGGTGAATGGTGTTATATATATACTAATAATAAAAGATATTAGTATATACATACAAAGTAAGAGTTAAATATATGCCAATAAATATAGTTATAGTGGATCATATATTATAAATGTTAAATAAATTACTTCCTTTGGAAGGGGAAAAGATGGATGATGCTCTAATTAGAAAGGATATTTCTAATTTATATAGGATGAGTATTATAGAATATCCAATATTCATAGAATTTTAATGAATCAATAAAAAAATTTGATGAAAGGTGGGAAACATATTCGTTCTCAAAATAGTATTAAACAATCATTTCAAGTGAGTATTAATGAGGAACAAAATGAATATATAGAGCAGAAAAAGAATTTAAGAAAAATTAAAGAGTTTAACCTATGTTGTGATGGAATGATACAGTTCATTAACTATATATGTGTCCTATCAAATTCAAAATGGAATAAGGAACATTAGTGACCAAAGTTTTCATACATATAAATTAATGTTATTAGATGAATATTTATTACATTACATTGACACATTATTTAGTATTATAATGGTTTAGTTCCTTTAGAGACTAGGTACACATAGTTCGAATTTCGTGAAAGATATTAGAAATATAAAATAAAAGTCACCCTATATAGTACCCTTAAAATAAATTCCCTACTTAAAACCTTACTTTATAACCCACAGAAATGTAAAAGAATAAAGGACTGACATAATCACTCATTATGGGTAAACAAGGAATATATCAACATATCATGACAATAAGGGTATGGATTTAAAAACCACACCCAACATATCATATATTATAAACTTTTTTTCATGGAATAAATACTAGAAATTCATAAGACATTATTCATAGTTGAATAAAAGAGCATGAGCAATGGGAATGTAACACTGTAATAAGAACTAGATTTATGGGATACACATAAGCTTATAATATTGTAAATATTTTAAAAAATAAATAGGTCCACTTATTTAATTTTGGATATGAAATTAGGCCTTCATATAAACATATGGACTCACAAATAGGTCCACAAATTAACTTATAGACATGAAATCTTGGTCCATGCATAGTTTCGTGAACGTGTAATTAGGTTCATGGATAATATTGTGAACATGTAATCAGTTTCACACGTAACATTTTGAATATGTAATCAGGTTCACACATAACATTGTGAACATTTAATTAGGTTTACACAAAATATATTTAATCCTAAGTTATTCATCATTACCAAATTAATTATAGGTACATATAGGTCACATCTATCCCAAAATGAACATCATACATACGTGTAACACAAGATCGTAAAATATACACCATTTCAGGACCCATGAAAAGAAATGGGTTTCATATACATTTCATCATATCATATCCCATAGTAATTAAATGGGTCTCATAATTATCTCATCAATTAATCATCACATAACAACTAGAAAAGGAAAGGATCTCATAAAAATTTCATCATCATAAATATAAACCAAATAGAGAAATAATAAATATATTATTATTGTATTGTTTCCCCATTAATGTTTTAGTTACCTCAAATTATTTCATCTTATATGGAAAATTTATTTTGAATGAAATATCACATGGAACATTTCTTGAGGAATATATATTTTTAGGAAATGACATGGTAAAACTCAAAAGCCTGAAATTTATCATAAATATTTCTCATTGAAATATATATTCTAGGATTTGAAACATTCAATTCTCATTATAGTGGAAAATTATTTACTCATTAAAAAAATATTCCATCCACATTTTTGGAAAAAACAAAACGGTCCTTTTTTGAACATGATATATACATATTTCTTGTGAAAAATTAAACAAAATTACAACAAGGTTAAAAATGAATCTACAAAATACCTTTGGAACATTAAAATATTTTGGAAAAAGTTTCTATCAAACTTTTAAATAGAATAAAAATTGGTTATTAACTAAAGAGACAAATAATGTCAATTTTATTTAGAAACATTATTTTTGGAATAATGAATACATAAAGAGAGTAAAAATAATGGAAAATTTTGGTCAAAAATAATAAACATAGGATTAGTATTTTTATTAGTTTTCTGAGAAATAGATCGTAACATTTCTTCATCAAAATGATAATAAAAACAATCTTGATAAATAATGAGATTATAAAATGAAAAAATTACCACTTTGGTACCATTTGAATCATAGGACCCATTATAATTAAAATTTAAATATAAATAATAGAATTTTATTCATGATAAAACATGTATAATTTTGAGTATATACACCTCATAGATGAATATATGTGCATAATGACACTTATGTCCCAACCAACTTAGTTTGAGAAAAGAACACTTACCAATTTTGTAACTTTTAAACTTTAAACCACATGAAATAGAGACAATAAAATGGATATTTAAATAAAAATAATTTTTAATAAAAGAGTCATAACATGCTTTCAGGGATAGTATATAAACTACATAATTGATATAAGTGGTGAATATGTAATGTGTCTAACAAAACTAAAAAATGTGATACTAATATTCTTTACCATAAGCCTCGACATCCTCTGTACATATTCCAAAATAAAAAATAAAAAATAATTGTTTATTATTAATCAATTAGAGAAAATATATAAATATAATACCATATATTATTTACTTATGAACTTTTATTACTCATTTATTAATAATTCCATGTTTAAATCCCATTTTAGTCAATAAATACTTTGTTTTTTGTGTATGTTGTGATTTGTTATTATTAATTACTCTTAATTGGATCATTGTTAGATAATATTAATAATTTTTTCAATGATATAAATATAATATTTATATATATATATTCAGTATGTATTTATTTATAATAATCCATAAAATTTATAAATAGAAAATGAAATACACTGCCCAACGAGACAACATGTCATACGTACACGTGAACATTGTTTCCAATTTCTCAATAGAATGAAACAATAAGGTAAAATTATGTAATAGTACTATTGAATAATTTTTTTGACATTTATATCGCAAATTTTCATTAACTTTATCCTAATTACTTTCCATTAAAATATTTAGTGAAAAAAAATCACATCTCTTTGTAAGGAAAAAGTATCACATATACATGAATGGTGTTGTTGTGTCACTCACGAAATGGGTTTTAAGAGGATATATGTATTATAATAATTTAATAATTATAAAAATATTAAAAACTAAAAATACATTCATTAAATCTATCCTCATTATCATCCATGAAAAATAAAAATAGAAAAAACATTATACTGGTTCACGAGGGGATAGTCTTTTATACACACGGGTGATGTTATTGTTTTCCATAAGGATTGGAGAAAAGAATAATTATGTGGTAATATATTTATATAGTTACAATAATTTAATATATCGCATATTAAATATTAAATAAATCATTATATAAATCATTTATATTTTGTGATGGAAAATGATAAACATCGTTTCATGATGTGGTAGTCCTCTTTAATGATTAATACTGATTTTTTATCCCACCTGATGAAAGTGAAGCTAGTTTATGATAATGATCATAAAAAAATAACCTCAGTATGTGGAATATAATATTTTTATTATATCATTGTGATTTAATAAAAATTAATTGACATGGAGGAAGAAATAAAATAAAATTCTCAGTTACAGATGTTACCACTTTTATGGACTTCTTTTGATTTTCATCAAAAGGCATCCTATGTTGGATTTATGACCAAAATATGGCATATAGGATTATAGGAGGTAAGTTATGAAGTATTTTTTCTTATTTTTATAAACAATATGTTTTTATATTCACTACTAGAAATATAGGTTTTCCCAAAGGTTTTATACCAACGGTTTTAAAGAACCATAGGCATACTGTAAAAATAGTAACATTTACCTACAGTTTATTCAAACTGTATGAATTGTGTTTTTATAATAATGATTTTCCAATAGTTTGAGTAAACCATTGAGAAATATTTTTGTATACCAATGGATCTTTAAATCCGTTAGAAAATAGTATATTTTCCAATGGTTTTTAATAATTTTTGTGAAGGATTTCCCCCCAAATACAATGCAACCCAGCTCCTAGTCCACCTGATTGTAGGTGCTTGTATCTGAATCTCCTGAAGGCCTCTCTTTACCTTAGGCTATGAAATTCCTTCCACCTGATAGATCCATCTTCAATCATGAAACTATAAATTTCTACAATTCAAATTAGAAATTCATACTTTATTTTAAATGTTCTACATCTATTTTTTTCTATTTTCTATTTTCCTTTGGTATAAATTAGAGTTCTGTGTGGGTTATGGCATGGTATACCGAAAAAATAGAATTTTTTCTTCTTTTTTTTGTTCTACACTTCATAGATCGTAAATGGTTTGTTTATCAATATAGTCTTGTGTTGGGTAATTGATATAAGGATGGTCTATGTGAAGGGACTGGGGACGGTTGGGGTAGTGTTGTAGGTGATTTTCCATTTTTTAGTGGGGCGATATGGTAGTTACTATAGAAATTTTTTTAGTCAAAAATTGGATTTGGATTTTGTAATAATCGTTTTATGGAATAATGGGAAGGGTAGTGATATTGAGGATTAATTGGTTTTTGGTTTGGTGATGGATTGGAATTGTGATTTTGGTCAGACTGTGTTTAGGTAATTTTTAAGGTATTATATAGTTATTTCCATCCCTGAACACCCCCACCCCACCCCCCTTGGACACCTCCACCCCTAGACATACCCCCTCCCCCTGTACACCCCAATGGACACCCCCCATGGGAAATCCCCCACCCCCTGGACACCCCCACCCTTGGGGACAGCCCCCCACCCCCTTGGATACTACCACCACTCCCATCACCCCCTAGACACCCCCACCACCTGGACACCCCCAACCCCCTCGACACCCCTAGACACCCCCACCCCTAGACAACCTCCACCCCCTTGGACACCCCCACCCCACCCCCTTAGTCACCCCCCCTGAACATCACCAGACCTTCTGGACACAACCCCACCACATATGTCCTTGGACCAATTTCTAAATTAGAATTAACCATGTAGGTGATTTCCCCTTTTCCCAATGGCATTTCCTAAGTAACCCATATAGACTTATAAATTTTATTTATCATGTTTATATTAATTGGATGGGTTGTTTTTAATGAAATGGATAAGTCATGATGGTTTAAATTTCATTATTAAAAAATGGTTTTAAATAAAATTACCCAAGAGGGGTTGCAGGGGGTGTAAGGGGGCTTTCTAAGTGCGGGTTTTCCGGGTTAGGGGTGGGTTTTTTAGGGGGTAGGGGGCTGCAGGGGGTAGTGGCTTCAAGGGTTTAGGGGAGGTGGCGGGCTGTTCAAGGAGTGGTGTTGGATGTCAAGGGGTTCTAGGTTGGTTTTCCAGGTGGGGGAGGGGTGTGGACTATCCAGGGAGGGGTGGGGTTTCAAGGTTGGGAGGGAGTTGTTTAGGTGGGGGTGTTGGGGTTTCCATGGGGGGTGGGGGTTGTCCAGGTGGCATGGGGGCTACAGGGGGTAGGGGCTGGATGGGTGTGGGGGGTGTGGGCTGTCCAGGGAGGGTTGGGCTATTAGTGGGTGGGCGTGGGCTGTCCAGGTGGGGGAGGGAGGTGTGGGTTGACTAGGGGGTATGTAATCCACAGGGGGTGGTGGTGGGATATCAAGGTGGGGGTGTGGAGTTTCTAGGGATGAGGGGGGTTGTACATGTAAGGGTGAGGGGTTGGCTCTCCATGTGGGGTGGGCGCTATCCAGGTGGGAGATGTAGGGTGGGTAGTGGGCTGCAGGGGCGTGGGGGTGTGGGCTGTTTAGAGGGTGGGCTTTCCAGTCTAGTACACTAAAAAAATAGTAATCGCATATTACCATTTTATTGTTGCTTCCACACGTTAAAAATTTTCTTCATGTTCCATACCAACACTCAATCTTACCCTTCAATGAAGAAGTGATCTCTGCAAAGAAATATCACTCAGGTTTTCATCCACTATAAATATTGATCTCATAAAAATTAAACATTCGTATAACTCTATCTCACCGAATGATATAACAAGGCTCATAATCCCATGAGTAGTGTTCCATAGAAACTTCGCTCATATACCAAAAAAACATACATAGGATCATATTTTACACACACTCAAAATTTTGTAAACATAGAAAATACTATATTTACACCTTGTATCACAAACTAGAATAGGCTCTCGGCTAGCCTCTCCAAGCATCAATAATCCACATAACTTGCTCAGAATCTGGAGGGATGATTATAATTAGGCGTGTTTTTTAGAATTCATGTATGATATTTAGAGTGGAAGATAAAATCTGATCCATGTATGATATTTTGAGGTGTGTTTAAAATTATGTTTGTTATGATTTATATGTATGAAATTTATGGTTTTCACCAATAGTTTCTGGGTCATCTATAATAGGCGTGAATTCATGATACAATTTTATAGGTATTGGGTTCTACGACCCTAGTTTAGGGGAGGACACCCCCACCCCTTAGACACCCCCAGCACTTGGACACCCCCACCCCCTGGCCACCCCACCCCCTAGACAACCCCACCACCAAGGTAAACCCCCACCCCCCTAGATAGCCCCCAACCCCATATATACCCCCCACCCCCTAGACACCCCACCCCTGCTGGGCAGCCCCCACCCCTGCTGGGCAGCCCCCACCCCCTGGACATCCCAACCTGGACACCACCCCACCCCCTGGACACCCCACCCCTGGAAATCCCCCAACCCCTAGACACCCCCACCCATGGACATCCCCACCCCCCTTTTATAGCCCCCCACCCACCCTAGATATCCCCCAACCCCATGGACACCCACACCTCTAGGATAACCCCCCTCTGGACACCACCCCACCCCCTGGACCCCCACCCCCTAGACACCCCCCGGGATAGCCCCGAACCCCATGACACCCCCACCTGCCTGGACACCCCCATACCCTTGGGTAGTGTATGTTATCACTCAAATAATGTAATAAAATATAAATTTTATTTGATCTAAAATTTACTCAACTCTTGAATAATTCTCCTTTACAAGCGTACATGATCTTGTAGACTCATGTATAGTTCTTAAAAAAATTTGTTAATAATATAGTATTTTGTGGTATTTTATATTATGACTGTCATATATAGTAGTGTGCCAGTTATGGTTTTCTATAAAGTGAAAAAATCTCATTTACATAAATATATTTTCGATGAATCATCAATCTTATTGAATTTATTTAGATGAAATGACTTATAATAATTTCTTTTAGAATGGATAGAATTTGAATGTATGAAACTGATCAGATCTCAAACTATTTTCAAAGCAATTTGGATTTTGCATTTCAAAATGCATCAGATGTTGTTCACATACACTACACTGTTACAATTATGTTGGATACCATGGTTGATATGTGAAGAAGTCAGCTACCAAAAACGAAATATGCTTTTCAATCAAACTATTATGTGTGGTATCACAATGGGGGGAAAATAAAATCTCAAATTGTTGATGATCCAAATGAGAGGACTGGATTGGAGAATTTTTTATATGACAAATTTTCATTTATTCATTATCAAGAAAAAAGAAAGGATTACAACCTAAGAATACTTCGATATGAGCACACATGATTCATATAATGAAAATGATGATGTTTTCAGGGTGAAAAAATTTAATGATGCTGCCATGACTCAAGCATATTGACAGTGAGGTACAATGAAAAAAATGGAATTTTTAATTTGATTGTTTCGTGGGAAAACTATGTATGGGATATCAAATACTATCATTGATTACATTTTTACCTTATTGAAGTAATTACTTCGATATGATGCAAATATTCCTTCAAACCACGATATGTCATGGAATTTAGTTGATGAGCAAGGATTTTCAAGAAACAAATTTCATGATTGTGCAAAAAATTGTAGTTTATTATGGTAGGAAACTACTGAACGTAATAATTGTATAAAATGTGGCACATCCTGATAGAATCCAAAATCTGATGTAACACCATCATTTCTGCCACATAATTTTATGTGGACCATTCCATTGATGCTCAGACTCCATGATCTTTTTATGTATGATGAAATATCAATAAAAATTTGAAGTAATGATATCGAGAGAAATAAGACTACTGATTAGTTGGTTTAACCTACATATGGATTTTTATGGTAGAGATTTGATGCTCGATATCTGGATTTTACAAATGATGTGCATAATGTCTGTCTAGGTCTTTCATGTGACGGTTTTAATCCATTTGGGATGATGCTTACTTAACACAACATGGGGATGGTTTGTATACTCATTTTTAACCTTCCCCCATGGTTTTGTATGAGAAAACCATTCACATTCATGAGTATACTCATATCTGGACCTTCTGATATCGGTAATGATATTTGCGTATAAATGAAAACTTTAAAGAAGAGTTGAAAGTTCATTGGGATGTGGGTGTTCGCACATAAGATGCATGTTCGAAAGATATATTTCATATGCATGTTGCGCATATGTGGACGATAAATGATTTTCTTGCTAATGAAATGATTTATTGATGGATAATGAAGGGAATGTTTTCATTTCCTATTTGTATGTAGAATACACGATCCCGAAGAATGAAACGTCATTGTAGTTTTAGTTTTATGGGACATCTATGATTATTTCTAATAGACTATCCATATAGAAATAATCGGCGAAAATTTGACAATACCATGGACACTGATGATCCGCCTCAGCGTATGTCTGGAAATGATGTTCTTAATGAATTGAAAGATTTTATTTTTTTCACTCATGGTGGGTAAAATGAAATTTGGAAGGAGAAATAATGCTTCCACTGAAACATGTTACAATTAGAAGAAGAGAAGTATATTCTATGATTTTTCTTATTGGTCAACAAATTTCTTACGTCATTTCTTGGACGTAATTCACATTGAAAAAAATATATGTGAAATGTTGCTTTCAATTCTTCTAAATATTAAGGTAAAGACAAAAGATGATTTACAGTCTTTGCGTGACGTAATGGATTGGGGCATCACACCATAATTGCATCTTGTGTGTATTACTGAAAATAAATGGCAAGTTCCATGTGATTCTTATGTGACAACGCCTGTAGGGAAAAAATTAATTTATTGAATTACAAGAGACTACTAAAGTTCCTGATGGATATTCAAGAAACATATCAAAACAAGTCAGTACAAGAGAGTTGAATCTAAAATCTTTGAAGGCCCTTTATTATCACATCCTTGTGCATGAGTTACTTCCAATGTAAATCTGTCATATTTTCTCCAATAATGTTAGAGTGGCTGTTATTCGGTTTTGCCATTTGTTTAGATATCTTTGTTCTAATAAATTGTCCAAGTCTTTCTTGTAAAAAATGTTGGTCGATGCCCCATAAATTTTGTGTCAGATAGATAAAATATTTCCTCCATCATTTTTCAGATTCATGCTGCATCTGACTATCCATATTATAACGAAAATACTTCTGAGAGGACCTATTTCTTTTCATTGGATGTACCCAAATAAAATAAATATTTACATATAAAATTCTTATTTTCGAAATAGGAATCATCCCGAAGGTTCTATCTTTAATGGTTACTAGGCTCAAGAATGTATGTATTTCTGGTCTATGTGTTTTTCTGGTCATACTACAAGAATGAACATACTATTGAGAAACAAAGAAGAACAATATGAGAAAATTAATCATATTTTTTCATCACTTTCTCGAACTTGAGGAATTACTTGATCATATAAATTGATGACATTAGTCATAGAAGAGTGGGAGATGGAACATTACACAGTTTTTTTCAACTGTGATTTATTCGATGACTACATCAGGTAAGTAAATTGAATATATATATATCTTACATATATATAAATCTATTAATATATTATTATTTTTATCTATAGGGAACATAATGCAATGATAAATTGAAAGAATCATTCATAATCTTTGAGAAGGAGGGAGACTTTTCATAGAAAATATATTTTTTCTTGCTTAAAATTGAAGGTAAATGTTTTACTGTATAAAATAATTAAATCAATATTTAAATATGTTTTCTATTCATTTATATTTCAGATATTGAGTTTTTATGTTGAATCTGTCTTTGATGAAATATGTGATTTTTCTTTTGGTCATAATACTGTGGTTCGTGACTGTAAATCAATTGTTATCAATGGGTATAGACTTATTATCCCTGAAGGATCCAAAAACATTAGAACACAAAAATATGGTGTTATGGTTACTACCACAATAAGTTATTATGCCCACTATCATTCTTGACACAGGTACTGACACACAGTTCCGACAGGGCTTTATGAGGTTCACGCAGACCTTCCATGGAGTCTGCATCCTGGCCCATCTATGGAGGATCTGATGCCAGTCTTTTAGTAGTATCATCCTCCCACCGTCTCGGGGGAAGGAAGACCTCATGTTTCAAAGTCATGGTTAGAAGCAATTCATTAAATCTTCAAGCATATGGAGTTTCCTATAGAGAGGAGGGTCAAGCCTGCTACTTACATGCTTTGGGATTCCACAATGAGATGGTGGGATGTGATCTCAAAGGAAGGATGCTAGCAGGTTATGTCTTGGGATGAGTTCCAACATTCCTTTTATGACTACTTCTATCTGGAGACTTTGAGGGCCGATCGACCCTGAGATTTTATGAGTCCAGAGCATGGGACACTTTCTGTTAGTGGTATTCTTCTTGCTTCATAGATCTATACTGCTTCATGTCTATTCTATGAGGTAATGAGTTGTTCCGATCAAAGAATTTTGAGGATGGTCTGGACATGACATCCGATCTCAGGTGAATATCATCAGGTTGATATCTATCACTTATATCGTCTACTAGGAACTGATCACAGAGTGTAATATAAGGTATTCTGGTGTTTCTATACATGGAAGCTTGAAATCTGGAGTTAGTGTCCCTCCTACTGACAACAATAAGCATTGTAGGGATACTTTTCATGAAGATGCAAGGAGGCGAGACAGTTTTTCTGGTGGAAAATTATTGTGCTAGCATTGCAGGAAGAGTGGGAATACGATGCCACATTACATGAGAGACCCTATGGAGTGTCGATCTTATGGAAAGATGGGTAATATTTAGCACTTCTGTCAGTTCTTCTCAACAGTAGCTGGTGACATGGGATCTTCTATGAATCTTCATTCAGGATAAGTGCCACCATTTTCTCACCAGTCTGGGAACTGGAGTTCATCCGGCCGTTCAAGCCGAGGTGGAGGTCGCGACTGTGGTAGTCAGTCGCCAGGTTTTCAGCAACAATAGGGTGAATCAGATCAGGGTGGTCAGGCAGGGTCACAGGGTCATGGTATGGGTCAGACATTGGCAGTGGAGAAGACCCAACACAAGCATGATCCCAGACCTTCCACAAATTGAGGTAGGATTCTAGTTTCCTTAGTTTTAGCTTATTATCTTTTCGATACAGGGGATTCCCATATCATTATATCTGTTGTTGTTGTGGATAGCCTTGGACTATATATCTTTTCTTGTACTGATATCTTGACATTGGACACTATATTAGAGACAAGAATAGTTGGTGTGCGTCAGTGAAAGGGGTTCCCTCTAGAGGTTGGTGGGTATCACTTCTTATGGGACCTCTATGTCTTTGAGATGACATGCTATGATTTCATTCTTGGAATGGACTGGTCAATTCCCTTCCAGGCTGTTGTTGTCTACTATCGTCATAGGGTGATTTTCACATCACAAGATAGTGGATCATTTCTTTATATGGGATAATGGGATGTCCAGGCGAGCAGAGCGGGACACGAGCATCATGGGTGGGGAGGAGTTACAGCCCAGATTGTTGGTCTATATCTTGATGAACAAAGGACATCATATTTGGACATTCCTCCAGTGGTGGATCGTTTCATAGATATATTTATAGACGACTTTTTTGGTTTTTCTCCAAATAGATAGGTATAAATTTCATATTGATCTCGTTCTAGGAGTGGAACTGGTGTCCATTCCTCCTTATAGAATGGCTCCACCCGAGTTTTAGGTGATCAAGAGGCAGTTGGAGGAGTTTTCGGCTAAGGGTTTCAACCAGAACAATACTTCTCCTTGGGGTTATCCTGTTCTATTTTTGATGAAGGTGGACGGTACCCTTAGTCTTTGTGTGGATTATTGGAAGTTGAACTAGTTGACGGAAAAGAACCGATATCCCTTTCCAAGGATTAATGATCTCTTTTATCATCTTCAAGGATCCCGGGTGTTCTCCAAGTTTTACATGAGGTCCAGTTATCATCAGTTACATGTTAGACCATCTGATATACCTCTTACAGCCTTCCAGAGTAGGTATGGTCTATACGTGTTTGTGGTTATGTCGTTTCGTATCACGAAACCACCTTCTGTTTTCATGGAACTGATGAACCAAGTGTTCCATCCATACATTGATTATTTCATTGTGGTTTTCAGGGATGATATCTTGGTGTACTCTCACACAAGACACGACAATTCCACCCATCTTGAGATCGTTTTGAGTACACTGATAGAGCATCAGTTATATGCTATGATCTCAAAATGCCACTTTTGGATGGACCAGATTCACTTCTTGTGTCATGTTATCTAAGAGATTGAAGTGTCAGTGGACCTATTGAAAGTGAGATCTGTAGTTTCCTTATAATAGTAGAATAATGTCTTTGAGGTACAATGTTTTTTAGGGATGGATGGATACTACATTCATTTTATACAGGAGTTCTCATGCTTAGTAGTGCCACTGATAAGCCTGACTAAGAAGGGTGTGAAGTACTTGTGTACAGATTCTTGTGAGTCAGCCTTTTAGGAGATGAAATAGATGTTGGCTTCAGCACCGATACTAGTTTTTCCAGATTCAAGAAATAGATTTACTGTTTATTGTGATGATTCAGGTAGGTAGATGGGATTTGTGCTTATTCAGGAAGAAATAGTCATCACGTATGGGTCTCGGTAGTTGAGGCCACATGAGAGTAGTTAACCGATGCATGATCTTGAGTTGGCTGCAATCATTAATGCCTTACATTGTTGGAGACAATATCTTCTAGGAGATCATTTTTTGGTTTTCACATACCACAAAATCTCAAGTATATCTTCACTCAACGTGACTTGAATTTGAGACATATAAGGTGGGTTGAGTACCTTCATTCTTTTGACTTTGATCTTGCCTATACACCTGGGAAAGGAAATGCTAAGGATGATGTGTAGAGTTGAAGGACTCAGATATAGGTAGTTCAAGAGGCCAGTATCGAGTGGAAGCTTATGGATCTGTTCCCTGAGATGCATTTGGAGGTGCACGACAGACAAGGGTAGATGTTTCTTTCTTATGTAGCAGTTACCTATATTATTGCTTATCGAGTGTGAATGAGGCATCTATTAGATTCTGAAGGCCTAGTCCTATAGGAAAGTGTGATAGGAGGGGACCCTATTTCTATATGGACCATTGGTGAGGATGAAATATTTTGTTCCTTTGGGCGTGTATGGGTGTGTACAGACATACATGAGGAGTTGATGCGGGACTTTCATTCCTCAATTTGGGAAGTTAGTCCTGGTGTCACTAAGATGTATCATGATCTACACCATCAGTATTGGTGGCCAGGTATGAAGAAAGATGTTTCTGGTTTTTTCATGAGGTGTTCCACCTATCTGCAGGTGAAGGCAGATCATCAGCGACCAGAAGGGATTTAACAACAGTTACCCATTCCCGAGTGGAAGTGGAATTATGTCGTGATGGACATCGTGGAAGGTTTACGGAGGTCACATCAATGGAATTATGTTGTTTGTGTTGTAATTGTAAAACTCACAAAGGTTTCTCACTTCTATCTGATTAAGGGGACTTTTAGAGTTTATGAGCTGGGATAGTTTTACATCTATAGAATTGTGCATCTGCATGGAGTTCCACAATCCATTGTTTCTGATCGGGATGAACGCTTTACTTCTAGGGTCTGGCAAGGACATTAGAAGGCTCTGGGTAAACATAAACTTTTGATTACATCTAACAACCCCCAGACAGATTGCGAGTCTGAGCATACAATTCAGGTTCTTGAGGAAATGCTTCGAGCATGCATCCTGGATTGTGGAGGTTATTGGGAGAAGCACATCCCTCTTGTGGAGTTTTCCTACAATAATTGTTTTCAAGAAACTATTCAGATGGCACCATATGAGGCATTTGTACGGTAGGCCATGTCGATCACCCTTATGTTGGATGGAGGCGGGATAGGCAGTTATGCTGGGACCTCATCTTATCCAGGAGACCACAGAGCAGATTTAGTTGATTCAGAAGAGGATGACTGTTGCACAGTCTCGACAGAAGTCTTATGTTGGTCAGTGGAGATAACCTCTAGAGTTCGAGGTTGGGGATTAGGTTTTCCTGCATGTAACAATGTTGCTGGGACATAAGAGGATTAGGAGACACGGTAATCTTTCACTAAGGTACGTCAGGCTATTTGAGGAGTTGGAAATAGTTGGACCCGTTTCCTATCATTTTTATTTACCTCAAAGGTATTGAGCTATGCATAATGTCTTCCATATTTCTCAGCTTCGAATTTATTTCGTAGAACTGTCTCATGTTTTTTAACACAAAGAGGTTGAGTTAGAGGTGGATTCCTCAATCGAGGAGCATCCTATCTGGATTTTTGATCGTAGTACGAAGCTTCTCCAGGGATGGTCTGTTCATATGGTACGATTGTAATGGTAGCATAGGTGAGTATATGATGGGACTTGGGAGTGGGAGGCTGATATACAATAATAGTGGCCTGAGTTTTTTGTGGATTTTTCTTGTACGCTGCCTTGCAAAAGAAATTTGAGGAAGAATAAATTTTAGGGGGAATTTTGTAAGAACCGGGATCCTCTTTACAGGTATGTCTTCCATTTTCTACTATTTTTGAGAAAAAAATGAATTTTTTAGAAATAAAGATGTACACGTTTTTTACTTGGTTGTTGCGGGTGACCGCGTATAGGCTGTATAATGGTCATGCACATGCCATGTGTGGTGACCTAGATAGCACCTTATGCGGGGGTCGGTAAGGGAATGTACACATAGGGTACTTCTAATGTAAGCACCATTTACTTTATTTTTTTCATTAAACATTTTGGGGTTGCGTCTGACAGACAGAATTATCTTCTTCTTGACCTAGTTTGTCCACGAGCGCCCTACGACGTAGATCTTTGTCGTGCCCCCAATAGAGCGTCCGTTCTATGAATCAAACTCTGTCTGTTGCATTGAAATTACATCGGTGAGTTTTCTCTTTTTCTTGAACACCTTCCTCTGATTTCTTTTCATTCAAGATTTATCATGGGTTCAATTTTTTAGATGTTTTTGAAGAACTACGGTGTTCTAGGGATATTTCAGGCATGAGTTTCATGTATAACGATCTTACAACACTGAGGTATGTGGTTTGTTCCTTTAGATAGATAGTCATTGAATTTTATGTGAAAAGTGCCCAATACCCTTGAATGGGGCTATTGAATGTTCTTTTTTTACCCATGATTTCTGCCTGATATGCCTAGTTTTATTGGATAGAAGTTATTTGTTTGTAAATAGGGTTAATCTTTCCAAGCTATGGATGTTTTTCCCATGTTTTCTAGTTTTGATTGTTCGGTCAAGTTTTCATGTTAGGCTACAAGTTGTTTACCATGCCTAGTATTTTTAGGATGGAGTGATTATTTATCTGTCTTGTTATTATGTTATAGACTGGTTAGCCAAATTTTTCTTGAGGTTTAATTTTCCTAGTTTTCATTGGTATTCTCGTTTGACTTATGCAGGGCCGTGAGAACCTGGTGTAGGATACTATAGGGTGAATGGATGTAAGGACTTCTTGAGAGTGTATGTTAACTGTTACGATTTGAGACCATAGGGGGGATTGATGTAAGTTCTTCCTCAAAGTGTTTGTAGTTCCTCGATGTGGGCCATATGGGGAATGAGATGTAAGTGCTTCCCCAAAGCACCTTTTAGTTACCGATACAAGACTATATGAGTGATTGACATTGAGTGCTTCCTTAGAGAGTCTCTAAAAAAGATGAACCAGAGGGGTTAGACTATGAGTACTGCCCATAGGGTTTCTTGTATTGTTATTCTATATCTAGAGGTGTTAGGATGTGTGTACTTTCCAAAGGGTTTCTTGTGTTTTCTAGGTAGAGATATATGGGATAAGATATGACTACTTCCCAGAGGGTTACCTATTTGTGATTATCTGCGTACTTGATATGTGGTTTTTTAATGTTTGGAAACATTATGAATGTTTACTGTTGAGTGCTTTCTTGTTTATTGATTATTTTTGTCTATTGTCTGCCGTATATATTCACTAACTATTAGGCATGGATCTCTTGGTGGTTTCCTATGGGTATTTAGTCTCACACCATATTTTTTCCATGATTTTGGTCCCAAATAGATTATATTGTTGCATGTATAGAAAAGGGAAATCTCTCTTCTACTTTAGGTACATGACTACTTTGTAGCTGAAGAGCATGGGACCAAACTGAGGCATTCGATGTTGCTAGAGTTTATCTATTTTCTTTTTCACTTTGGTTTATTACATTTTTTTTTCAGTATTTTGACTTGTTTAGCTACTTTCTCATACATATTTCCCATGCATCATTATATATGTGCTCCAAATATTTATTTCTTCAGTATTCCGCTTTTTTTGTATGGTATTATTACCACTTCCACGGTTGCTTTTGGTTTTACCTCTAATGTGTTACTCTATCAATGAGGGAATAGTATTTCATTTATCACACCCATGTCCCTTGCTACTAGTCGGAAGCCTCTAGCATTCGGGGAAATGCTCTTGAGGCCATGCCACCAACCAGATACGGGGTGTCTCTGGGCCGCTTCCAGAACCTGGATGTTACAGTGATAAGGGACAGATTGATATGTCACATTTTTTAATAATATTTACTGAAATTTGATGTTTTATGATTAGTTTTTCCAGAATATATGTCTCATTAGCTAGGTCATGTTATATTCATCTCTTTATATAAAAATAATAAAATTGTAATTGATTATTTATTGTGAAGGATTCACCACTCCTCTGGACCCCGAACCATAGACCCCCCCTCGGACCCCCACCACCATGGACATCCCTCACACCCCCTAGACACCCCCACCCCCTGGACACCCCCACCCCCTAGACACCCACCCCAACCCCCTAGACACCCCCTATCACCCCCCGAATACCCCCTAACCCTTGATTACCCCTACCCACCTGGACACCCCCGACCACCTGGACACCCCTACCCCCTGGACACCCCTACCCCCCTAGACACCCGGACCCCCTGGACACCCCCGTCCCATGGAAATCCCCCCAACCCCTGGACACCCAACCCCCTAGACACCCCCAACCCCCGAGACAACCCCCACCCCCTAGACACCCCCTGGACGACCCCCACCACCTAGACACCCCCACCAACATGGACACCCTACCCCCTTGGACAACCCCCCAATCCATTGTACCACCACCAACCCCCTGGACACCCCATACCCCCTTGGACAGCCCCACCCCCATAGACCCCACCCCACCACCTAGAACCCCCCCCTGACACCCCCCTTTACACCCCCACCCCCTGAACAGCCCCCACCACCCCGGACAACACCCAACCCCCTGGACACCCCTACCCCATGGATAACCCCCAACCCCTTGGACATCCCTCCCCCACCCCACCCCCTGGACACCACCCCACCACCTGGACACCCCCATCCCCCATGGACATCCCCACCGCCAGGGACACCCCCCCCCCCCCACGGACACCCCACCCCACCCCCTGGACAACCCTATCCCTGGGACACCCCCTTCCCCCGTGGACACCCCCAACCCCTTGGACATCCCCCCCCCAGACACCACCCCATCCCCTAGAAAACCCCCACCCCCTACACACCCCCTGCCCCTAGACACCCCCACCCCCAGTACACCCCTACCCCCTTGGGCGGCCACCCCAACACCGTGGACCCCCCCCCCCCAACACCCCACCCCTGGATACCCCACCCCCATAGATATCCCCCACCCCGTGGACACCACCCATCCCCCTGGACACCCATACACCCTTGGTCAACCCCCAAACCCCTGGAAAGCCCCCCACCCCATCCCTGGACATAACCCCACTACTTGGACACCCTCCACCCACCCCAGGACACCCCCTACCCCCTTGGATAGCACTCCAACCCCTTAGGAACCCCCCCCCCCCCCCCACTCCACCTAGAAACCCCCACCCTTGGACACCCCCTACACCTTTGACAACCACCATGGACACCCCCACCCCCATGGAAAAACCCCACCCCTGGGTAGCCCCCACTCTAAGGACATAATTACCGTCTTGGACCCCCCCCCCCCCACTCCTAACACCACTCCACCCCCTAGACCCCCACCCCATGGACACCCCCACACCTAGGGAAAACCTCCACCCCTTAGACACCTTCTCCTACCCCCCCTAGACACCATATACCCCCTTGGATAGCCCCCAATCCCCTGGAAAACCCCCACCCCCCATTTCACATTACCCCTTTCTACAACATGGCATACCACATTATCCAAAAATTCAAATCTCATTTGAAATTACCCATGCCTATGAACAACAATTCCATATTAAAAACCTGAAACATGATTTTCTAATATAGGGGTTATTATATTCTAAATTCTAAATTCAATTTTGTTTGTGTTATAGAAAATTAAATATTGTATGTATCCAATTTATAATTCTGTATTGCAAAGGGCAATTTCCATCTGAATCCTGAATTGAATTCTTTATGTATTTAATTAACTTAGGAATTATGTGTTAATGTTATGTGGGTATACTTTTTGTACGTTTATACTTACTATAATTACCTTATCAATTATGTGTTAATTCTATCTATTTGTACTGAGTAATTAAATAAAAGGATTAGAGGTATTCAAAATTCTGTATGAATTATGTGTTTTATGAATTCTCTATGAATTCATATAGAATTATGTATGTATTCTATAGTTTTTCAGAATTATTTATGAATTATACATAGGGGGAGGAAGTCCTGTTGGTGGAAGTGCTGCAGGTGCACATGGGGGGAGGTAGGCTTGCTGTTGTAGCATAAAGCCTATGCCAACGGTTTTAAACCATTGACATATGTGTGACAACAGAACATATACCAATGGTGTATATTAAACCATTAGTAAAATTATATACCAATGGTTTACCAACCTTTTGGTATAGATCCTTTTACTTAACTTTTCCAAGCGGTTTGTGAGGAACCTTTGGTAAAAGTCTATACCAACGGTTTGGAAACCGTTGGTAGAGGATTGATTTTTGATATTTCCAATGGTTTGAAACCATTTGTAAACATTTATACCAATGTTTACATGAAACCATAGGTATATAATCCATTTTTCATTCATATACCAATGGTTCACATAGAACCATTGGGATATGTCTATCCCCATAGATCCACATCCAATGGTTTGGAAAAGTGTTGGTATAGTTTATACTAATAGTTGTCAAGCCTTTATAAATGGTTTGAAATTTTTGGTAACAAAAATGTTTCTAGTAGTGGTTTTATGATAAAAGTAGAGGGTTTTCCCTTTTATACGTGAGGTGAATGTCATAATTTTTTTTTTGAACATAAAATGTTTTTCCCACATTTTGAACATGCCAAATGGCTCTAGAATGGACCATTCTCAAACATTAGATGTGAAAAAGACTAAATATTTCTATAAATTTTTTTGGAATAGTTTCTAAGTCATTTTACACATTAAATTTTATGTTTAATATGCTGATAAACCAATTTTCACTATAATAGCGGCAATTAATTTTTTATTTTTTTACTAGTCATTTTAGTCAAAAATTAATTTAACCTAATTAAATAATAATAATTAATATTATTTAAAATATGTAATCCATTTTTCCACTTTACATTTATATAATTAGCATAATATAATTTAAAATTAATTCTGTATATAAGAGGAAAAAATAGATTTTCAAAGGGAAATAAATCAAAGGTTTAAAAGATATTATATGAAATTAAACATTAAATTTATTACAATTACCAAAATTTAATCAATAATATATATATATATAAATTATTAAACTAATTTTACTTTCAAAATCATATTAAAATAAAATTTAGCTTTTAAATGCTTTGAAGGAAATTGACTTTTTGATAAAAAATGGTATTTTTACCTATTCACTAAAAGATTTATCTTATTATGATATTACTAAAAAAATAACCCAAATAAAATTTCAATGTGATGATAATAAAATTAAGTTAATTTTTTTCGAATACATTCTTTTTATTTTAGGAAAAATTAATTTTTAAATATCTGTGCGAAACATGAAAAACTATTTTTTTTAAAAAATACTGTTTTGAAGTGTAAAATTGAATTTACTATTTTCTATAATATAGAAAAAACATAAGACTAATATTAAAAATTTTATTTAATATATAATATATAAAATTAATTAAAATTATTCACACCAAAAATTATTTCATTTATTGATGTAAAACATATTACTACGAAGAAAAATTATTTTTCTGGAACGGATTTTCATTATTCTGATGTGGTTCTTATTTTTATTTATAGTTAACTGGTCATACAATGATTCATTTTATATACATGTGGATAAAATATTTTCATAACCTAGATAATTATATTCACACCTTCCATTCTAATAGCTGGATCATAATTACTATATTAAATAATAAAATTTTAATAGTATCTCTTTTTTCTTTAAAACTCATTGTTTATTATAGAGAAAAGTATTGAAACAAATTATTTTTATTTTAAAAAAAATATTAAAAAAATTCCCAATGTGTTACAGGAACTCTTGGATGAAGCTCAGAGGTCATCATTCTCTATTAATCCCTGAATATTTAAGATGTATAAATATCTGAATGAGTATTTCTACTAATATATCATGAAATGATATATTTTAGAAGATATATCGTAATTTATGTTATTTAATTATTTTATTATTGAGAGATATAAGTTTAAGTATATGTTACAACCATTATCCATTCTAGAATGGAAATGGAAAAACATCACCATGGAATTTTTTCTCAGACTCCCCAAAAATTCAATTGGAAATAATGTTATTTGGGTTGTATTTGATTTCTTTATGAAGTTATCACACATATTTTATATCATGACTAATTTCCCACATGATTTTAATTCAATAATATACCTTAAATATGTGGTAATATTACATGTATTACCATATTCAATTGTATATGATGGGGATTTGAGGTTTACCTGGATATTTTGAAGAATTATTCAGCATGATCTAGATATTATATTGTATGTCAGCACTTCTTATCATCCTTAGATAGTTATTCGGTCTAAGAGTAAATTTAAAACTATTGAATAAATTTTCGGAGCTTGATAAATGGATTTTAATGGTGTTTGGTGTCAACAACTTCATTTGGTGGAATTTTCTTATAATTATATCTTTCACTCGAGTATTTTGATGGATCCATATAAATATAATTATTTTAACATGTATACAACTCCAACATGTTTGAATTTTTTTGGAGAAAAAAAGTAATTGGGACCGTATCTAGCTATGGAAATTAAATATAAGGTCATAACCATTCAATATAAAATAATGGTAGCTCAATTTCTAGAAACAATTATGATAAAAAATCAATGATGAGATCTATATTTCGAAGTAAGTGATGAGGTATTCCTATCAAAAAAATCTTGAAATAATGTCATGAGATTAGTAATGTGGGGAAAAAAAGAACCACATGTTTTTCAGTCTCATAGAAATTATTGATCGTATCTGGATGGTAGAAAATCATTTAGCACTTCCTAAGAATCACTCTTAAGTTTACAATGCGATTTATATATATATCCCAAAGAAAATATATATCTGATCATTCAAATTTAATGAATTTAGAAGTCATAACACTAGAGAAATACATGTCATATTAGGAATAATATATTGAGATTTTGGATCATATATAAAATGTTTTATAAAATAAGACCACTGAAATGGTCAATGTTTTCTAGTGAACCTATAAAATAGACGATGTTATATGGAACCCTGGGATTTTATGATGAAAAAGTATACTTTGTTTTTTGCATCAATGTGGTTAAATTTTGAGGGAGGAATTATTATAAGTGAGTAAAATGTAACAAGATAAGAATTTAGGATATATCTCTTCCTAAATGAATTTAATTTATTTGATATCTTGGGTTACATTCAATACCATGGTTAACATACCACGATTTACTATTAAAATATTATTTGAATGTGACCATCAAAACCTAGGAATTAAAACATTAAATTATGAATATTAATAACTAAATTATGTATAATTCATGTAATATTCATGTGTTAAATTAATTCATTTATTATCTATTTAATTTAAATGAAAATAAAAAATAACATTTGCAGTTAAAATATATTTTTTACCAAAAAAATTTGTTTTTGCATGAAATGTGTTGCTATATCAATCAATTAAATTGATCAATATTGTTGAATTATTATAATGAAATTTGTATATTATAGGATAAATAAAATGTATTAACATTCATCTAATAATTTTTATAGGAATGGGATAATAAAAAAATATAGTGTAATGCTTAGAAACCTTATTTTTATAAAACATTATATTCATCATGTTTTGTGCACTTATTTTAATATTTTTTTTCCAATTACAGAAATAAAATCATGATAAATTTCTTCCATATTTTTAATTAAGAGGATAAACTTTTGTAAATAGTTAACTTCTATTTTTTCATTATGAATAGTAATAATGTTAAATTTTTTTCACCTTAATGTGTTTAAAATGGGAAAAATACGGTTAAAAATTTGGGATAATAATTTATATCACAATTGAATATATTATATTTGATGATTTGAGTTTGGATATATCCATATGATTATCAAAATATGGCCACTTGGTGCCATGTTTTGTTTATTTTGACCTTTTTATTATTTTATGTAATGAAAATTCAAAATGTGACAATATTTACTTAAAATTTCTCTTGAATTTTCATATGGGAAAAAATAATTTGTGAATGAATATTTAAGTTTATTTTGTAAATAATATAATTATTTTTATAGTGCTATTTTTTTTATAATTTTTAGTTGTTTTATAATTACCTTAAATGCCTACATAACACTTTCACTACATTAATTCAATTAATGGGAAAAAATAAATGATATTAAAAATAATTAATATGATATTTTTTATAATTATTTTATTCCATGAATTTTATTCATTAATTTTCAATATAATGGGAGTGTGAAATAATTATATTAGAAATTCATATTTTTCTAAATGTCTTCAAATTCAGGTTGATTGAATATTGTCAAAAATGAAAATAATGATATTTTATAAAAACAATATTCTATTAAATATTTTAAAATTTTTAATAATAAATAAATAGAGAAAGGTTGATATGATATATTTTAAAATATCATTATATAGACATTAATGAGCTAATTATTTCCATATATGAAAAACTATAACAATTTAATTTTAAAAAAGTCATCCCAACAATTAATAGTAAAATTAGTTAACTACGGGTTAAAAAAATTATTAAATTAAATGATTCAAAAAAGCTATGCAAATTTCATTTAATGATTATAATGTTCCTATATTATTTATTTAACAAATCTAATATCCATTTGGAAACATTTTCCTTGATAATACCACAATTTTATTTTAATCTTTTCTCAAATTTTGACTCTACCCATTACCATCGTTATAAATAAACACCCATTCCCTATCTTATTTACAACACTTTGAGAAACCTATATTGAATAATATCAAAACATTACACTTCTTAACATTTTTATCCATGTTCTAGAGGTTCTGTGATTCCCATATACAAACCCTTGGTTCATTTAGAATGGATCTGATAGAGGTCACTTGGAGAAGATTCAATCAGCTTACCCAACCTCCTTAAAATTATTTATTATTCTTCATCTAAATATTTGGTGTTAATCATTAACAAATATCCCCAGTTTTCCAAAAATAGTAAAATTTATTATTATCATGAAATCACCATTATCCACCCTCTTTACCATCAGATCAGAAGTGAAAAATTCACTCGTGCATTTAGGTAATTTTGATGTCTCTAGGTGCCTCTGTTTTGGAGTAGTGATTTGGGAGTGTGTTTGGGTGAAATTTAAAGTAAAAAAAAAGGAAATGGATTGTGCACAGTTTGTGCATGGTTTGATAAACTGTGCGATCAAACCGTGCCAACCTAGCAGCACTAGATAGTGGGGTACGTACTGTGTGTGCTCAGTTTGGTAAACCGTGCGACTTAACCGTGCGGACAAGCAACCCTGGATAGTGAGATCCGCATAGTGTGCGCACGTTTTGACAAACTGTGTGGACAAACTGTGCGGTCACTTAAAATTAGATCCTTAAATTGTGGATCTCAGTTGTTTTGCCTCTAAATGCTTCTTTTATCCTTCTAAGTGGCCCTAACTCGGGATTTCTCTTCTCCTGGGGTCAGAGAAGGTTGTCCCTTTGTTTTGGAGGCGATTCAAAGGATTTTCTTTGTGAATTGAAGCGGGGTTCTCAAGGTATGTGATCGTTCTTCTTCTTTCTTGATCGGTTTCACAGATCTACATAGATATACTTACCCTATTACCATTATTTCTTATATCTGCACCCGTTATGGGTAGATCTAAGTGTGAAAATTCCAAAATAATGAGTTTTGGTCTAGGTCTTGCTAGGGGAAGGGATCTAGGATGGGATTTTGGAGAATCAACCGGGACTCTTGAGTGTTCTTCAACCATTGTTGTTTTGGTCAAAACCTTCGTGGTAGGTGATTTCGTCCCGACTTGCCGAATTGATTACCTTCATTGCATGATTTATTTCACTAGTTTATTTTAATTCAATCCCTTTGAATTGAGACATTTGAATTGGTTTTGTCATGAGAATTTGGAAAACCCCCAATTCCATTGAATTGGGGTGTGTGTGTGTTTATTGAAATTGGATAATTTAAATTGAGGAATTTAAGTTATGTATTTGATGGAAATGTTTTCAATTTAATTGTTGATTTTAATTGTGGAAATAAATTTTGAAATGACTGAATTGGTTTTGAATGGATTTCAAACTGGTGAAAATGGCTTAAAATGTTTTGATAGAAACCCATTGGTTTTATCTTGCGAAAAGGCATGTTTTTGATTAAAACCTGTTGTGGTTATAAATGGAATTGAATTGGCACGTTGATATGGAATAAGGGGATTGATCATATTTTAATCATTCTTAAAATAGCTCTCCCATCATGTAAGAGCACATGCAAGCCTTAGGTAGTTAGTGAGTTTTTTGGATACACTATACGATACGAAAACATTCTAAAACATACTTGCAGCGGGTCACATCCCTGATGGGTTGGTGACGAGTCTCCTTTGGCCAGTGTCATAGGGAATTGTGTATACACATTTTGCTGAGTTCACATAGAGAATGCGGAATCCCATAAATGATAAATACTATCGTACCTTTTGGAAGATGACCATGTTGCTCGCCTAAATATTTATCTGTGATGTTTAAATGTTTGCCAATTCTTTTGAACTGCTTTACAAGCCTTCTGATTTTACATAAACTATTTTATGTAACAATTTTTATTGAATCCATTTTCTTAAAAGTATTTCATCATTGTAAAAATTTGCATTGTGAACATTCCTTTACTTGAAAATTTATAGCATGATTTGTTAAAATTAAGATTTCCTATTTCCAAACCTGTTTACTTTAAAATTGAATGTTTTTCTTTTGATAATCATCCTTTGGCATCTGTTATGGAATCTATGGTGGTATCCTACTGGGATTAGGCTCACAACCTACTTTTTCCTTCGGGTGTTTGTAGAACTCCTTCTTCCAAGTTGATTCAAGGGGAAAGGATCACTTAAAGGTGGATCCAGATATTGAGTTTTCAACATGGTGAGTTGTGTCCTTGGGGACTTTGGGGTGGTTTTCCTGTTTTATGTACCTAGGTTGTAGTACTTTGGGCTTTCTGTGCCTCTTTGTTTTCAGGTACAATGCTCTCAGTGGAGTTTCTTGGTTATGCATACTGTTTGTTTTACTCTTGCTTCCGCGTCCTTGTGGAAAATTCTTTCCCACTTGTATGTTGTATGATGCCAGGTGCTAGTCGCCGACTCGTTGGGATCAGAAATGACCTTTGGGCTATGTTAGGGTCGGCTCAGTTATCGGGTTACCAGGGTACCCGGGCTAGTTCGTGACAAATTGGTATCAGAGAGAGGTTTGTTGAACATCTTTCCTTGATGATAGTATGCATTTGAGTTTTCTTGTCGGGAATTAGGAGGTAGTTGTGATTGAGTGCCCGGCCAGCTCTCACTGCAATGAACCTTAATTCACCAGGGGTAGTTAGGGAAATACGACTTGTGGATTAGTTCTAGTATTTTCCCTATTTTGATTTGGATATAGTGGAATCCAAATCATGTTTATTCCTTCTTTTAAGAGTAGTTTTCCTTGTTACTCTGTTGGTTTCTTAATCTATGTATTTTCTGGTGTTGTGTAGCATAATTACTCCGAAAAGACGTGGGAATCAGATCCAAAAAGAGGCTGCTACTGAACCTTAGCAAGCGAGACCTATTGTGGATCCGAGCCTGGTTGAGGTGATCATTTGCACTGTCTAAGCTCTAGGACAGTCACCACCTCCAGTTCCTATTCAGACTGAAGCTTTAGATCCTCAAAGTGATATTCTCTGAAGTCGTTCTCAAGACTTCCTATGCCAGAAGCCACCAGTTTTCAAAGGCTCCACTAACCCTCAACATGCTAAGGAATGGTTGAGTAAGATTGAATGTCTATTTGGGTTCTTGGAGACACCTGAAGTGATCAAGGTGAAGTGTGCCACCTTCGTGATGGAGGGACCAAGTAGGAGATGGTGGGACACGATGGTGATGGCAGGGGAAAATGAGGGTTTGGAGTGGAAAGACTTTAGGGTTCTTTTCACTGATCAGTTCTTTACAGAATCAATGGTGTTGGCCAAGGCTATGGAGTATTTCAAGCTTGAGCATGCCAACAAAACCGTCACTGAGTACTCAAATCGCTTTGCTGAATTGGTACAGTTTTCTCCTGAAATTGTATCTAATGAGAGGATGATGGCTCGACGATTTTAGTTAGGGCTTTGATCAGATATTCGTTCTCATGTTTTCTTATTGAGGTTTCCCACTTATGCCAATGTGTTGGATATGGAGATGATGGTTGAGATGGACCTGGTAGGAAAGTCAGGGTTGAAGGGAGTTTCTTTTCCTTCTTATGACAGTGTTGGTCCCTTTAAAGGGAGATGGATGCGTGATGTTTCATATGGTAGTTCTCGACATCAGAGTCATTATAGACCTCTGGTAGCACCAGGAGGTGCTTCTTTGATTTTCTATAAGTGTGGAAATATAGGGAATTCTAAGAGGGTTTGCATTGAGGATCCCAAGAACTGTAGCTCCTGCACACGTTTGGGGCACTTGAAAAGATTCTTCCATCACTTCTCTACTCCACATAGTGGAACAGAATCATCAGCACCTCCAAAAACTGTGGGGAAATCAAATTCTTCACATGCCAAAAGGTTCCAACCACATGCATCAGGAATGAAGCTTCTTCACGCAGTGAAAGAGTCGCCAGAAGTAGCTGAAGCACTTCCTGCAACTGTGAGAGGTACCATCACTATAGCTTCATCCTTAGTGACAACACTTTTCGATACTGGTGCATCTCACTCTTTTATTTCAACTCATATAGTTAATCTACTTAATCAACCCACATAACTTTTGTCTTGTGTGATGGATATTACTACACCTCTTGGTACGGTGAGAGAAAGAGGTCTTCGTAGTCCTTCTTGTGTCTTCTTTCTATCAGATGTCGATCATGTGTGTGACATTTTGGTTCTCGACATGAAAACATTTGACGTCATATTTGGGATGGAATGGCTCCTCATCAATAAAGCCCGGATTTATTGTCACCTCTGACGGGTCTACCGTACTACACCCAGTGGTGTGCCTCTTGTTTTTCAAGGAGAATGGGACCCCAGGTCTGGCAGATCCGGACCTTCTTATCCAGAGCTGGGGAAAATTATATCAATGATTTCTTTTGATCTAGATAAAGATCCAATGAGTGTTGATCTTCCTCTAGTCGTCACTGAGTTTCCAGACGTGTTTCTTTCTGACTTCTCATGTATGCCACCATTAAGGGAGATCGATTTCTCAATTGAGTTAATGCCTGGTACTCAACCGGTTTCTATCCCTTCTTACCAAATGGCTCCATCCGATTTAAAAGAACTGAAGTCTTAGTTGGACGATCTTATTGTGAAAGGTTTTATATGCCCGAGTGTGTCACCTTGGGCAGAACCAGTTTTCTTCACCAAGAATGTCGATGGTTCTATACGCTAATGTGTTGATTATCGAAATCTAAATCTAGTTATGATAAAGAACAAGTATCTGTTACCACGGATTGATGTTTTGTTTTACCAATTGAAAGGGGAAAAGTGGTTTTCGAAAATTGATCTTCGATCTGGTTACCATCAGTTGAGGATAAAGGAATCTGACATTTAGAAAGCCGCCTTTCGAAGTAGGTATGGCCATTAGGAGTACCTTGTCATGCCCTTCGTCCTAAAAAATGCTCCTGCTATTTTCATGGCCATAATGAATCATGTTTTCCATGAGTATCTGGATACTTTTTTGGTAGTCTTTGTGGATGAAATCCTTGTATACTCCATGTATGAGGAGGATCATGTTCTTTATATGAGAACAGTTTTGGGTATTTTAAGAAATCATCGCTTTTATTCCAAGCTTTCAAAGTGAAATTTATAGATCCAAAAATTGAAATTCTTGGGACATGTGGTGTCAGAGAAAGTATTAATAGTTGATCCTGAGAAGGTGAAGGATATTATGGCTTGGGAACAACCACAAAATGTTTTTGAGACTCAGAGTTTCTTGGGATTAGCAGGATATTATCGTTGTTTTGTCAAAGATTTTTCAAAGTTAGCTTCTCCAATGATTGCTCTGACTCGAAAGGGAGTGATGTTTTCATGGAATGACAAATGTCAGAGTTCTTTTGTTGAGCTAAATCATCTTTTGACTACTGCGTCGGTGTCATCTCTTCTTGAGGCTGGGGTAGGAAATGTGGTCTTTTGTGATGCATCGGGTTCAGGTTTGGGATGTGTCCTTATGCAAGGTAATCATGTTGTTGCTTATGGGTCACGTCAGCTTAATCCTCATGAGAAGAACTACACTACCCATGACCTTGAACTTGCAGCTATAATGCATGCACTCAAGTGTTGGAGACATAACCTTTATGGAGAAATGTTTACTGTGTATTCAGACCACAAGATCTAGAGTTATATCTTCTCTCAAATTGATTTAATCTCCACCAAAGGCGTTTGTGTGGAGTACCTGCAATATTTTGACATTGACATTGCCTACACCCCAGGGAAAGGGAATGTAGTTTCATATGTGTTAAGTAGGAAACCTTCATCTCAAGCTGTGAAAGAATCTTCATAAGAGTGGTGTTTTATGGCTCTTTTTTCTCAGTTTCATATTGGAGTTTAATGGAAGGGGAATGAAGTTTCTTTAGCAAGTGTTTAGTTGACTTCTGCTCTCCTCGAGTTAATTCTTCAGGAACAACAACTACATGATTAATTCTGTGGAAATAGGGACTCTCTTTATGGTGGGGAGACCGACACCTTGTGGTCCTTCTCCAAAGAGGGTATTCTATGTTATCAAAACCGTTATGTTGTGTCGTTATCATCCAGGAAGGATGTGATGAGGTATTTCCATAACTCTCAATGGTATGTGTACCCGGGGACCACAAAGATTTTCTATGATATGCGGCGGTAGTTCTGGTGTCCAGGTATGAGACGATACATTACTGAGTTTGTATCTCGTTGCTATACAAGCCAGTAGGTAAAAGATGAGCACCAGAAACCTCTGGGTTTGCTTTAACCACTTCCAGTCCCTACATGGAAGTGGGATGAGATCTCAATGGACATTGTGGTTGGGTTACCACAAAACCAGAGGATGAAGAATGCGATATGGGTTGTGATCAACAGACTGCCCAGGTCGGATCACTTTATACCTATTTGATATACAACCAAAGTTGAGGAGTTGGGAAATATCTATGTGAATGAAATTGTTCGTTTGCATGGAGTTCCATCTGCAATAGTCTCTGATAGGGATCCTTGGTTTACTTCTCACTTTTGGAGAGGCCTTCAAGAGGTACTAGGATCTCAGGTCCATTTGAGCACGACCTACCATCCAAAGCCAGATGGCCAGACAGATATGACTATTCATATCTTTGAGGACATGCTCAGTGCTTGTGTCCTCGACTTTGGTGGATCTTGGGATGATCATCTGAGGTTAGATGAGTTTTCTTAAAATAAATTTTTCAATCTGCGATTAAAATGGCTCTTTTTGAGGCATTTTATGTCTGTCCTTGTAAATATCCCTTCTGTTGGTCAGAGATTGGAGAAAGTTCCTTAGTAGGACCGAGTTTGGTCCAAGAGACGACATCTAAGATCCAGTTGATTCGTCAGAGAATGTTGACAGTGCAAAGTCGGTGCAAGTCTTATGCTGACCATCACCGTAGACCTTTTGTGTTCTCATTTGGTGACCAGGTGTTCTTGAAAGTTTAACCATGTTTAGGTCATCGACGGCTTGGGAGGCAAGGGATACTTTCCCCTCATTTTGTGGGACCTTTCGAAGTTGTTGGTCTTGTGGGAAAAGTTTCTTACCGTCTATCTTTACAACCACAACTGATGTCGATACATAACGTGTTCCATGTATCGCAGCTGCGGAAGTACATATCCGATCCATCTCATGTTGTGAGCTAGAGTGATCTTGAAATTGATCCAGATTTATCTGTGACTGAACGACTAGTCATGATTGTTTATTCTGAGACCAAGGTACTCCGTGGGAGAACGATACCTCTGGTCTGTATGCTTTGGTAGCATGGTTTAGATTCTCATGAGACGTGGGAGGGGGAGGCACTAATGAGACATCAGTGGCCTCATCTTTTTGATGTGGAGGTTTCTTCATAGGCTTTCTGGGGGAAAAAAGGTCTTATGGTGGGGAGGATGTAACATCCCGTTACATTTTCAGGTACTTTTGATGTCTCTATGTGCATCTGTTTTGAAGTAGTGACTTGGGAGTGAATTTGGGTGAAATTTTACATAAAACAAAAAGGAAATGGCTTGTGAACGGTTTGCGCATGGTTTGATAAACCGTGCGATCAAACTGTGCCAACCTAGCATCACTAGACAGTGGGGTACGCATGGTGTGCACACGGTTTGGTAAAACGTGTGACTAAACCATTCGGAACAAAAAACCCTGGACTATGAGATCCGCATGGTGTGCGCAGGTTTTGACAAACCGTGCGGACAAACTGTGCGGTCACTTAAAATTAGATCCTAAAATTGGGGATCTCGGCCGTTTTGCCTCTAAATTCTTCGTTTGTCCTCTTAAGTGGCCCTAACTCTGGATTTGTATTCTCCTGGGGTCAGAGAAGGTTCTCCCTTTGTTCCGGAGATTATCCAAAGGCTCCTCTGGGTGAATCAAAGTGGGATTCTCAAGGTATGTTATCGTTCTTCCTCTTTCTTGATCAATTTCTTAGATCTACATAGATATACTTCCCCTCTTCCCTTGATTCCTTATATCTATTCCCAATGGGTAGATCTAAATGTGTAAATAACAAAATGATGAGTTTTGGTCTTGGTCTTGCTAGGGGAAGGGATCTAGGATGGGTTTTTGGAGAATCAACCAGGATTCATGAGTGTTCTTCAACCGTTGTGGTTTTGGTCAAAACCATCGAGGTAGGTGGTTCCATCCCAACTTTCCGAATTGATTATCTTCATTGCTTGATTTATTTAACATGTTGATTTTAATTGAATGCCTTTTAATTGAGATATTTGAATTGGTTTTGGAATGAGAATTTGGAAAACCCCCAATTCCATTGAATTGGGGTGTGTGTGTGTTTATGGAAATTTGATAATTTAAATTGTGGAATTTAAGTTATGCATTTGATGGAAATGTTTTCAATTGAATTGTTGATTTCAACTGTGGAAATAAATTGTGAAATAACGAAATTGGTTTTGAATGGATTTCAAACTGGTAAAAAGTGGTTAAAATGTTTTGATAGAAACCCATTAGTTTTATCTTGCGAAAATGGCATGTTTTTTAATAAAACCTATTATGATTTTAAATGGAATGGAATTGGAACTTTGAAATAGAAGAATGGGATTGATCATATCTTAAGAATTATTATAATAGTTCACCCATCATGTAAGAGTGCATGAAATCCTTAGTTAGTTAGTGAGTTATTTGGATACACTCTACGATATGAAAATGTTCTAAAACATACTTGCGGCGGGTCACATCCCCGATGGGTTGGTGATGAGTCTCCTTTGGCCAGTGTCATAGGGGCGTGTGTATACACATTTTTTTGAGTTCACAAATAGAGTGTGGAATTCGATAACTAATTAATACTATCGTAGCTTTTGGAAAATGACCATGTTACTCGCCTAAATATTTATATGTGATGTATAAATGTTTTCCAATGCCTTTGAACTGATTTACATGCCTGATGATTTTTCAAAAACAGATTTATGTAACTATTTTTATTTAATCCATTGTCTTAAATGTATTTCTTCATTGCAAAACCTTGCTTGGTGAACATTCCTTTACATGAAAATGTATAGCATGATTTTTAAAAATATGCTTTCCTATTTCCAAACCTGTTTACTTTAAAATTGAATGTTTTTCTTTGGATAATCTTTATTTGGAATCTATTATGGAATCTCTGGTGGTATCCTACTAGGCTTAGGCTCACTCCCTACTTTTTCCATCAGGTGTTTGTAGGCCTCCTTCTTCCAGGTTCGTTCAAGGGGAAATGATCACTTGGAGGTGGATACAACTGTTGAGTTTTCAATGTGGTGAGTTGTTTCCTTGGGGACTTTTGGATGGTTTTCATGTTTTATGTACCTTGGTTGTAGTACTTTGGGCTTTCTGTTCCTTTTTGTTTTTTGGTACAATGCTCCTAGTGGAGTTTCTTTGTTATGCATACTGTTTGTTTTACTCTTGCTTCAGCGTCCTTGTGGCGAATTAGTTCCCACTTGTATGTTGTACGATGGAAGGTTCTAGTCACCGACCCGTGGGGATTGGGAACGCCCTTCGGGCTATGTCAGGGCCGGCTCGGTTATCGGGTTACCAGGGTACCGGGGCTGGTTCGTGACATAAAAAATAGTATTTTTCCCTATTCCCTAAAAGATTTATCTTATTATGATACTACCAAAAACATAACCCAAATACAATGTCAATGTGATGATAAAAAAATAAAGTTAATTTTTTTCAAATACATTCCTTTTATTTTAGGAAAAATTATTTTCTAAATATGTGTGTGAAACATGATAAACTTTTTTTTTGAAAAATAATGTTCTGAAGTGTAAAATCCAATTTATTATTATCTATTACATAGAAAAAACATAATACTAATATTAAACATTTTATTGAATATATAATATATAAAATTAATTAAAATTATTCACAAAAAAATGATTTATTTCATTTATTGATGTAAAACATATTAGTGCAAAGAAAAATTATTTTTCAGGAATGGATTTTCTTTATTCTTAAGTGGTTTATATTTTTATTTATAGTTAACTGTTCATAAAATAATACATTTTATATACATGTTGAAAAAATATTTTCATAACGTAGATAATTATATTCACACCGTCCATTCTAACAGCTAGATGATAATTACAATATTAAATAATAAAATTTTAATAGTATCTCTTGTTTCTTTATAACTCAATGTTTCTTATAGAGAAAAATATTGAAAATATTATTTTTATTTTAAAAAAATATTAAAAAAGTTCCCAATGTGTTACTGGAACTCTTGGATGAAGCTCATAGGTCATCATTCTCTATTAATCCCAGAATATTTAAGATGTATAAATATCTGAATGAGTATTTCTAAAGATATAACATGTAATGATATATTTTTGAATATGTGTTGTAATTTATTGTATTTAATTATGTTATTATTTAGAGATGTAAGTTTAAGTGTATTTTACATCCATTACCCATTCTGGAATAGAAATGGAAAAACATCTCCATGGAATTTTTTCTCAAACCCCCAAAAAATTCAATTGGAAATGATGTTATTTGGGTCGTATTTGATTTCTTTATGAAGTCAGCACACATATTTTATATCATAGAAGATTTCCCACATGATTTTAATTCAATAATATACATTAAATAGGTTGTAATATTACATGTATTACCATATTCAACTGTATATGATGGGGATTTGAGGTTTACCTGGATGTTTTGAAGAATTCTTTAGCATGATCTGGATATTATATTTTGTGTTAGCACTTCTTATCATCCTTAGATAGTTATTCAGTATAAGAGTAAATTTAAAACTCTTGAATACATTTTTGGAGCTTGATAAATGGATTTTAATGGTGTTTGGTGCCAACAACTTCATTTGGTGTAATTTTCTTACAATAATATCTTCCACTCGAGTATTACAATGGATCCATATAAAGGTAATTATTTTAAGAAGTATTGAACTCCAACATGTTTGAATGTTGTTGGAGAAAAAAATTAATTGGGACCTTATCTAGCTAAGGAAATTAAAAATAAGTTCATAACCATTCAATAGAACATAATGTTAGCTCAATTTCAAGAAACAATTATGCTAAAAATCATTGATGATATCCATATTTTGAAGTAAGTGATAAGGTATTCCTCTGAAAAAATCCTTGAAATAATGTCATGATATTAGTAATGTTGTGAAAATTGAACCCCATGTTTTTAAGTCTCATTGAAATTATTGATCTTATCTGGATGGTAGAAAATCATTTATCACTTCCTGAGAATCACTCCTAAGTTTACAATGTGTTTTATATATATATCCCAAAGAAAATATATATCTGATCCATGAAATTTAATGAATTAAGAAGTCATAACACTAGAGAAATAAATTTCCTATTAGGAACAATATATGGAGATTTTGGATCATATAGAAAATGTGTTATAAAATAAGACAATTGACATGGTCAATGTTTTCTGGTGAACCTATAAAAGAGACGATGTTATGTGGAACCTTGGGATTTGATGAGGAAAAAGTATACATGGTTTTTTTCATCAAAGTGGTAAACTTTTGAGGGAGGAATTATTATAAGTGATTAAAATGTTACAAGATAAGAAATTAGGATTGATCTCTCCCTAAATTAATTTAATTTACTTGATATCTTGGGTTACATTCATTACCATGGATAAACATACCACGATTTACTATTAAAATATTATTTGTATGTGACCATCAAAACCTAGGAATTAAAACATTAAATTATGAATATGAATAGCTAAATTAAGTATAATTCATGGTTTATACATGTGTTAAATTAATTCATTTATTATCTATTCTATTTAAATGAAAAAAAAAATTAACATTTGCAGTTAAAAGATATCTTTTACCAAAAAGATTATTTTTTGCAAGAAATGTGTTTCAATATCAATAAATTAAATTGTTCAATATTGGTGAATTATTATAATGAATTTTTTATATTATAGGTTAAAGAAAATGTATTAATATTTCATCTAATAATTTTTATAGGAATGGGATAAGAAAAAAATCTAGTGTAATGCTTAGAAACCTTATTTTTATAAAACGTTATATTCATCATGTTTTGTGGACTTATTTTAATATATTTTTTCAATTATAGAAATAAAATCATGAGCAATTGATTCCATAATTTTAATTAGGAGGATAAACTTTCGTAAATAGTTAAATTCTATTTTATCATTATGAATAGCATCAATGTTAATTGTAAAATTAGTTAACTAGGGGATAAAAACAATAAATTAATTTAAATGATTCTAAAAAAATATCCAAATTTCATATAGTGATTATAATTTTCCTATATCATTTATTTAACTAATCTAATATCCATTTGGAAACATTTTACTTTATAATACCATTATTTTATTTTAATATTTTCTCAAATTTTGACTCTGTCCATTACCATCGTTATAAATGAACACCCCTTACCTATCTTATTTACAACACATTGAGAAACCTATATTGAAGAATATAAAAACATTACACTTATTTACATTTTTATCCATGTTCTAGAGGTTCTATGATTCCCATATATGAACCCTCGGTTTCTTTAGAATGGATATAATAGAGGTCACTTGGAGAAGATGCAATCGTCTTACCCGACCTCTTTAAAATTATTTATTATTCTTCCTATAAATATTTGGTGTTAATCATTAACAAATATCCCTAGTTTTAGAAATATAGTTATATTTATTATTATCATGAAATCACCATTATCCACCCTCTTTACCATCAGATCAAAAATGAAAAAGGCACTCGTGCATTTATGTGGACTTTCATCTCCTTGTAGTGATACAATTAATTATTTATCACCATCCTTAGGGATGGGTATTGTGGTGGTTTTAATATTTTTAATTTATATTTCTAAAATTATTGTGATTCTTGAATTATAATATCATTCGTTCTTTCTTACATTTCAATCCATTAGAAAATGATATCATCACACATACATACATGTGGACAACCATCTCCATGAAGGGATGTGATCCATTTTTCATTTCTGAATTAACTCGATGGTAATAATGAAAGATTTAATGAATATATTAGATATTTAGTATCTAAAAATGATAATGTAAAGGCGAATTTTTATTTTACATTTTTTGTTCTGTCTATCAAAAAGTGAAAACAACGTTCATGCATATGTATGACCTAACATATCCATGTATGGTGTAATAAATCAATCAACATATACCTAACACATCACCCAATATATCCCACCATGATGAATTATTCATGCCTCACTGTATTCTATAGGCTACCAACTGGTATTGAGTGTCTAACAAATGTAGTGGGGTGACTATACCATTTAGTAAGATTGTAATAACACCAGAAAATAGGGAAAATATCCACTAGGATAAAATGATATCACCCAAAACAAATAAAACAAAACAAAATAATCATATAATAAATTATGCAAAGAATAATTCCATTTAGAATTAAATCATTTAAAAACACACAATGGTCTGCCACCCACTATTCCAACTACATATAAAAAATAAAAAAACTAAAATTAGGAACATTAATCTCTACTGAAAAATCTATGTTAAATGACTTTCCCTATATCCTCAAATCATGAGTTGCACTAGAAAGATCTTTATACACCACATAAGAATATCCAATCGATCAATAAACACCACGCCCTGACCACAGATATTGTGAAACCAGTTATCCAACCAGAAATCAGACATCAATTCTACACATACATTGATATTCATGAATTAGGGTTACAAAATAAATCACAGTAGGTTACCCCCAATAGTGGACCTAAAATAAATAGTCATTACAATTGAATGGACATGTTATACGAAAAGAATAGTCAAAATCTAAAAAACTAGAAAAAAATGAAAAACCACAAAAAACATAATCAGAAAAAAAACAAAAATAATGAAAATAGGCAACCACAGATTCTATTCTGACACCCGAGGAAAATATACCCCCTATTTTCCCCATGCTATAGGATTCATACGTTGTTTTTCACCCCACCACATGTAATCAGGCATGTACAAAAGATCTACAAAAAAACTCCAATACATCTAAATGAAACAAAATTAATACTAGACCCCACATTGTAACCATTGGAATCCACCTAATTGTGTGTTTCTACTAAGAACTAAAACTCAAATGTAATGATCATAACAAGAGATGGAACAGTCATGCCACACTCTAAAGAAACATCTATTTCTTCAAGATCTATTATATTAATTTCGGCTCGTACATAGATCTGATAGATACACATACATAAGGTCTAAATCAACATGGACTTGACGAATGCATTACCCATGTGATCCAAAGAAAAACAAATGTAGAGTTAACTATCCATGGAACTTGTATCGCAACAAAATCCAGGAATTGCATATATATATATATATATATCCTACAACATGGGTGAATACTCATGTTGAAGTGGTTCACTCTTATAAATCATCCATTATCTCCTTAAGCACGTCTAACCAAAACTAGCCTATGTAGGAGAGAACCCAATCAAAAATCATATCTGACGCCCGATCCAATAAATTCAAATAGACTTTTACCCAAAACAATATCCTAAGTATAATATACATTAAACATCACGACCAAAGTAAAAACTAACATGAGATGATCCAACTCTTGAACCCACCATCCAAACATTTAACCTAGAAACACCAATGAAATTTTGGCCAACAAATAGAATGGCCTCTCTCGGCCCTTTGGATTTTAACATTCTAAAAAACTACCACAATGGGATCTCAACGAACATCCTTTATGCCAAACCAAAACTATGGGATCCCATGGTCCGCATAGTTATTACATAAATTAGACTCCTTATAGGGACTCCCCTACTACACCCAAACACTTACACCACACTCATAAAAAGATCATCAATTAACCCAAATCCTACAACAATATGAAGAGATCCAATGAGGGGTTTCATTATTTTATCCAATTTATAGTACATTCCCATTTTGGAATCATCTCAAATGGCATTCAATGGCCTATAACTGATCGTAAATGAATAAAATTACCAAAGAGAATATAAAAGGAAATCATGTCTACAAGAAAATTCCCAACATTTCACATGATCACATAAAAATAAGAAACTTTTCAAGGGACTCTCCATAACAGTGAATCCATATAGAAATTGTAACACAAGAAAACCATACTCAGCCTTCTTAAAAAAACACATACATGATTACTAACACACCTAAAAGTGAAACTAAAGAAACACATGTATTCTTAGAATCTAACTATTACATCTACTAATCAATAAATATATAACTAGACCAAAAGTGCATACTTGACATTATCAAATAATAATCCCAACATTGCAATGGAACTTGAATGGAACTACCATCCCATTACATCTACCCATCATGAAAACTCAAATAACATTACCTCAGGAAATCGGAATCAACATCTAATGGAATAGATAATATCCTCATATATACTCATTAACACCACCTTCTGGTATCTATTTTAAAGGAACTAAAATAGAACATTTTATGCATCCAAAATCCTTGCCAACTAATGAGCTCCCAACCCCACCCCAGGACCCGCAACTCGCAACCAAACCCAAAAGAGGATACTAAACCAAACCTCAATGAACCCCTCCTAAAAACACTCACCTGAACAAAATAAAAATATATATATCCAATTAAGAATAACAAGATAAAACCATCGTTATATATGTTAATAGATCCTCAGAACATGCTACTCATAAGTCCAATTATGGATCAAGGGTGAAAACGGAAGAATACACTAAGTAAGGAAATGTAATCTATGTATATTTTGAATACATGACATGTAACCCATGAGATCATACATGGACATGTTCCATTAGAAACTCAACATGTACTTTCCCAAAGATCATGATGTGTGAAAACGATACATGAAATGTAAACCGTAATGGTGTTCTTTCCCATTTATCACATCCCATTCGGTAGGTATAACATCTGATTAGAAGACATATACCACATCGTACATGATTTATATCCCACACAAGGATCCTAGTCATGTACATGTCCATTTACCCCAAAACATTGTCTAGAACAACACAGTACATGACCATTTTATATGTACCTCACTAGGTCTCTAGTTGTGTACTCCACATGGAAATGTTCCCCAACATTGTGCACCTAGCCATGCCCCTAGCTACACCTCGAGTCACCACTACACAAATTGTATGAAAATAACACAGTGTGTATCAGAAAACCCCATCTTCCCCAAATAGGTATAATTTAGAGCTTGTGTTCTAAAAAAACTCATGTATATAGGTTTTTTCTGAATGGATACCCCCAAAACATCTTGAAACAACATATTCTCCTCAAATAACTTTTGATAGATCTCAAGATTACAAAAAACCCAAAAAGGTATTAATTTTTTTGACAACTCTGATATGGTGATTTATTCTTAAAATCATAAAACATACCTACCTTCAGGAAGAAAATGTGGAGGCTTCATACTGAATCCATGTCATGCACCCACCGAGCCACTTCTACCTTCAGATGAGTTCATCAAGTAGCGCCTCCTTCCCTCTACCTCATTTATCCCTCTCCCTCTATCATCTGTCTGGCACTAAATCTCCCAATGTCCATACATGATAATCAAAATATATAAGATATAAAATTAAAATAAAATAAATAAATACAATGAAAAATGAAATTGAAAAAGAAAAGAAAAGGGGCATGGGCCTTACCCCACTGCCTACAATGGGTTAATGCCCAACCTATAAAAACCCTATTCCATAATCAACAATGTGGATAAAAATTTCTATAAAAAACATTTTTCAGATATATCACTGAATGAACAAGAAAAAAAATTAATATTTAACTAATTAAATTTTACATTTTCTGTGAAAATTTGAATGTCTCAGATTTCAACCAAACTCATATCCAAGGGTGATCACCCTATTCTCGGGGAACCAAAGCATCCAGAAAAATTATTTGAGATCTCTTCATAGGATAAATCACTATTTTTTCCATGGAACGCTTTCTAGAATAAATTGTTCAAATTTATCATGATTTTCACATAACGTGACTATGAAAGATGTCACAAAATACCCCCCAAAAAATATTCTCACCTAAATGGAGAATTAGTGGTCAACCAAAATCCATGATCTCATCTAAGGACTCATGAAACCAACACCATCTTGATCATCGAATGACTGATATTTTAGAAAACACAGCTCAATGATCACAACCAATCTAATTCTCCCCAGCACATGATTATCCTTATCACCAACCCATTTCTTTAAAAAAACCACATTACCCATGCTATTTTTTTATCAAAAATCAAAACGAATCAATGTGTCATAATATCTCATAACCAAATTCCAATATGAAAAATAAAAACAACCAATTCTCATAACCATATCATTAAGAATATTAAATTCCTCACTAAACTAACAACATAAAATAAATTTTATGACCTATAACAGCCTATGGATCACTTACCATGACAATGATCTCATTACCCCACACTTAAATATTCCAAAAATATTTACACTCGCATTAGAAAAGTCTTAATAAGAATGTGATAATTAACCTAAAACCAAAAACCATGATTCTTTCATATGTCAGTTCAAACAAATCAGATCTCCCTTCAAAATCCCCTTCAAAATAAAGTAATATGCTCATTCCATAATAAATCACATATACACCCTTCCCTTGGGAATCTATCCAAATCCACTAACATCCAGCCACACTCAGATCACACTACACAGGTCATGACAAAAAATAAGCACAAGTAGGTATCTAAGCAAATACCCCATGTCAATCCATACATTGTTGGTAGTACTCCCCATTATCAACTACTTAATCAATAATCATATTCATTCCTAACCACAAAATAGAGTAACATTTTCTCAACAGAACCACCTAGGATGAACAACCACAACCACCGAGGTCATGAGTGATAGCAAGAATATGGCCCCCACCGTACTCAACAGATAACATCTGGAAACACTTGATACCACCTATAGAACATGAACTTGTGACATTAGTGAAAATCCCCCTATTGAAACTCAATAATGATACAAACATTTCTCATGCATCCCTTTCCTCAATATGAAACCAATACAGAACTCATATCACACAACATCAAAAATGGTCTCCATTTATCCCATGATGAAGGGACTATATATCCATCATCAAAAAACATATCACCGCAATATTCAAATGACCTTCCATTAGATTAAAATATATACACGTGATTAAGTTGAGTATAATGATTCCATATATATATATATATATGATACACCATATCAATAATTAGAGACAATTTAAGCAACCAGACCTCTAATGTCATTGAAAGCGCCATGGAATGATGTATGTCATGTGAATCCTATTTTCCATGAATGATGTAAGAACACTATGATATTTATAATCTCTAAAGGAAAAAAATAAACCCTAAATCCAAAAAAAACTCAATTAGATCACACTAGGTAAAACCACACCACCGTAAAAATTAATTCTAATAGTAGTAATAAAATTCCCCAGTAACTTGGAATTCCTATTGTTAACGGTGTTCATGACACACCAGTTTGATATCTATAACTAGTTCTGACACATTCTTAGACTACCAGTATACCAACTCCCCAAGAACCTACAATGTCAACTGATTTGGTTTAGAACAAGGCCTCAAGAGTGTCTCTTTATATTTTCGAGGCTACCAACTAGTATAAAGGGTCTATCAAATGAATTTTATAAACTATAATAATGGATATATTATTCAGTAGTTTAAATTTAATTCCTAAAAAAACTATATAGAAGTGATATTGCGTATTGTATCATGAAATATGGAAATAGAGGGTTTAGGTTAAAGAAAATGAAAAAAAAGAAATAAAAAACTTGAAGGAATTAACTATTATGATGATCATGAATATATATAAGGAAATAATTTATGAGTTTTTGAAAAACATTAATAGATTATGAAAATGAATTAATTACAATTGAGAATAGGATGAATAAGTATGAAATGATATATAAGTTTCTATTATCTGATTTAAAGATTTCCTTATTGAAAATCTATAAGTGAATAAAAAATTATAAAAAATTAAAACATCGGTCGAGTATATTTTCTATTAATGAGATCGTTTAGAAGTTAGTCACTTAAAACACATTAAAAATGTTTTCTCTCCTTACATGTGGTTTAAATCCACTAAAGGTAAATCATCACTTTCAAATATCTAATATAAAAAAATCCCCTTTTGAATCTTTTATAAGGCTCTAGAATAATCCATTTCTTCTATTAGAATCGAATTTAAATGGATTTATCAATAAAAAATTCTTTTAAGGGTGTGGGGGATTTTATTTGTCTTGGAATACCTTGAGAAAATTTTCCATCCCAAATCGTGCATATGAAACTCTGCGATTGCGGTATATTCTTCTTCAACCTTCTTAACTTTCGGGTATCATCTCAACCTTTCATCCATATCGAGCCGAGGTAAACTCCCATTCTTTAAATGATCATAAGAAAACATCCAATATCATAAAATTGAATAAAAATTCATCATGGAACTTTATTGAACCCCTTTCATGCACCCCTCCAAAATTATATAACTAAAAAATTTGATTAGAAAGGGAAAATAAGTATTATTTAGTTGATCACCTAAAATGAACCATCAACCACCAATCAACAAATTACAAATATCAGTCTAATCATCCAGGCCAAATACCAACTCCCCTTATTCACATATTCCATAAGTCAATCCTACTTCACCCATATACAAAATTTCTTATAAAATAATCTTACAAACTCAAAAATTCCTAGAGATTAATATAGTTTTAGTTGGTCCTCTTCATTTAAGACCAACCAATATTCATGGTCATCTATATTAATGTTCATAATCATAATATCATTTCACATCATGTTAATTAATCAATTTTCACCTCTTAAAAACTGCTCCAATTTCCATTGGATCATGGTTCACCAAACAAGACTTTTCCAAATGTGTATTTTTATATGATATACCTTCAGTCAAGGGTCCTTTTAAATCACATTATTTAGTTTCTTGTTTATTTCAGGAATTGGGTTCATCCACATCAATGGTGGCTTCCCTGAAGAGACTTTTATTATTATATTTTGTTGGTAGCTCTTCTCATGTTACATTTGGTTTAGTTGAGTCCAACATATCCATTGATTTTAAACTGGGAAACAATATTTTCACATGATTCAAGGGTTTATAAAGAATTGGATGTGTTTGATTTGTTCTGGTTCACTGATCTAGGACATTGAATTTACTCAGTCTCCACCACTGGAATATAGATCTAGTTTAAGATCTCCCTTAACATTCAATAATACCACACTAAACATCCCAAACATCATATCCTGTTCAATATACATTTTAATATATTTTATAAACACAAGCTCAAAAGGTTTTTTCTCTACTAAAAATATCCTCCATTTTTAGTAAGTTGAACACCTCAAATGTGATTACTTATCCTTTCATGGTGTTGTAGTTTAAATTACACATCCATGAAGAATTATGTTCATTCATATTTATGGTAGATTTTTCTTCATAGGAGTGGAAACATGAAATTGAAAAGTCATGTAATGTTTAAAGTGTTTCATCATCAGTTCAGGACCCATGTTCACCTAAATGACAATGACCATTCATAGTAGAAAAGTCATAGAACTTTAAATATATTTTTTTTGTAATTTGATAATTAATTAAAAAACTACTCAATTATAAAATTATTGAATTATTTTTATAATTAAACACAATTAATTAAAATAAAATATAAGAAAAAACAAATCAATGTGAATTACACATCAAATTACATCACAATTCAACAATTAGACTTAGAAAAAAAAGAACTGTATTTTATTAAAAGACTCCGATAACTTTTACTCTCTATTAGGTTCCAAGGATCATAAATACCTTTTTAGTTCATTAATTCAACCTCAAATGATAATTTTATAAGTAATTTATCCCCTTCTTCATTTTCCTTTAATATTCCCCAAACCATAATGAACTCATTTTTTTAAAATTAGACACTTAATTGTTTTTTTTAAATTTCATCTAGGTCATGTATGTTAAAAGAACTATGAAAATTTACTTATTAGAAATTTATAAAGAGAAGACTCACACAAAGTGAATCTAAAGGAACGTAGATTCACCCTAGGATCCCAATTTTCCATTTTAATCCCATTTCAAAGGACTTATATTCTTATATTTTGAGTTCTATCCCTGAGTTGTTTTTGTGAAAGGGTGTTTCACCTTGATTTGTGTAATAAATTAAAATTTTATAATTTTATAATCCAAATTACACAAAATATCTCTCATCACATTCTAATTATTTAGTCCTAAACTGAATTCTCATATAAATAATAGGACACATTCACTAAGAAATCAAAGAATTTTAGTAGTTTTACTCTAAGTGAAAAAACCTTAATTATTTTGGAGATTACCATCTTGAAGGCTCAAAAAGATTTTTTGTTTTTCTAAAAAAATAATTATATTTAAAAATTTAGATTTTCTTTATAGATGCCCTAAATTGATTCTTGATATGGAGATTTTTTTAAAAAATAGTGGTTTTTTATGTTAACTACTTTAAATAATAGTTGGTGAATATTTAAAAGACACACTCAACAACCCATAAAATCAAAAAAATCACAATTATTATATCAATGTGTGGGGAACAATTTAAATAGTTTGATTCATATTATTATGGAAAATATTAAAGAAAAAGGTATTTTTATGGGGTGATAGGGAATCTTATAAGTTTTTTCCATTAAATTAATAATTCATAGATAATAAACATTCACAAAAAGTCCCTAATGGACACTTATTTTTGGGTTTTGCATAAAAAATAAGTTCGAAATATTTTTCCTTATAGATGAGTTTAAGACTGAATTTCAAAGAAAAAAAAGATTTCATGTAATTAAATTATTATTTCACACCAAAACAACTGAAAACTTGGCTAGTGAACAACTATAAATTTAAAATTTACATATGCTAATAATTTAAAAAAACTTTAAATAACAATAATAAAACTAAGAGAATTTATATAGTAATAAATTAAAAAAATACTCCTATATAAATGTAGAATATTTTCTCACTATTTTACATCAAATAAGTATCATCACTTATAATCACTAAATGAGTTATCTAGTTGAATGTTTAGGTTCTAACATGATGAGAAGATATGAAATGTTTCAAAATCAATAACTATAGTTAGTGATTAGGATTTTTATATTGTTTTTTTCCAGTGTAAAATCCATCTGGCATAAAAGTTTATAATTAGTCTACTATTATTAAGAAAATATAACATCCTGTCATGCATCCTCATACTATCACATGAAATGTCACATAAAAACTTGTCATAAAATCTTCTACCACCATTAAAAAACTTTATTTCACTATAAGAAGACCCAATAACTTCAAAAAAATTTAAAAAATCATGAGCGAGATGATGCTGAATATTTTCATTCAATATTGGTTTATCAAATAATTGATACATATAACCGAGTGATAAGAATTTATATAAACAAAAATTAGTTGATAAGTAATATAAAATCATGGGTTATCTACTATGAAACACTAATTTTATATTCCACATCTAGAAATAAACATTTCTCAATTTGTAATGAATGAGATGGTATATACGACCATTGGATACTCCGTAAGGAAATATTTTATTCTTTATCTATTCAAATTGAACTGTCATTTCTATTCTCATAATAACTTAACAACTCCATTTGTAGGAACTCAATGAATGGGTAATGGTCTAGACCACATGGATTTGATATTACCAAGAAAAATACAATGCATGGAATCTTAAGGTAGAACCCTTTGACCAGACTAAATGTCCATATTTTGGATGTATGAATCATAAAAAAATTTAGTCATATCCTAAAATCATATATTTTTAATTGGTCTCTCTTCTAACCCCATCTATCTTAATAATCTCATGAATCCGTCTTTATCTAGTAGTCTTAAATTTAAACTCTAGAAAATTCATAAAAATGAAAGAATTATGTTAAATATCTATGGGAAAATTTCATATTTCCCTACATAAATTCTATATAGAGACATCATTATAGAAGTTTTAAATGTTTTTATGTATTCCCATAATTCCTCATCATGTTTTAATTACAATTATTTCCAATTACCTGAAATATATTCCTCTATGATTTTTTTTCACCCGCTATTTGGGATCTATTCATGTCTAATCTTCTAGATGGTAAGAAACTCCTCATCTATAAGAACAAACATAGTATTACATCAATGATTTGAATTTTAACATTTTAAAATGTGTTATATTATCTATTTTTATGGCCTTTGAATCTCCAAATCCTTATAATATTCTCTTTTTAATGAATTTAATCACACTATTTCCTTGATTATAGGGTAGTTTCACTACCTCAACCGACATGGAAACATGGTCTACAACAACCAAGGTAAACTAATTACATGTGAATATAGAAGTGTTCCCATAATATCATATCCATAAAGATAGAAAATATCAACATCTAAAATACCATTTTGAGGTAGCTCATGATCTATTCTTACATTTACGGCCCTTTAACACCAATCATATCCCACCACTAGTCTCTTAGAGTCCTTAAACAATAAAGGCGAATAAAATATAACATGGAGTGATTTTTAAGATATTATCTCACTTCCAGGATGACCTCCATATGTTAAGGAGTCTCAACTCTCCAAAATAAGAAACATTTCTTATTTAGGAACATAAAGTCTCTGAATTCCATCAACACACATTCTAAACAGAAAAGGATAATACCATAAATAGTATATAAGTTAAATTATTGTATTCTTACATAATTTATTTGAAAAAATATTTATGGATTCTCTTGGTCCAATAAAATTAGAAAAATATTCGAACCATGAAAACATCATATATAAAAAATTGATTAAATTTTCATTAGTAAAACTATAAATAATATCCCTTTGATATTCACACCGAGTACCAGACAACCATGATATATGTTCCTCAACTAAATTATCAACAACTTTATTTTTCTTGAGTTTTAAAATAATACACATGTAATATGAGTATCCACCTAATGAGTCATGGTTTAGTATCTATCATTGACAACTAAAATTTCAAGGTTGTGTGGTCTATAAAGACTAGGAATTTTAAACCTAAAAGGTACTTCTAAACTTATCCAGATCAAAAAGTAGCCAAAAAATCCTTCTCATTAGTGGTGTATTTTCTATGAGCATCATATTGAAGTATACTAGAATAATACACCACATGAAATTTCATATACATCATTTGGCCAAAAATAGATCCAAAATCCACGTCACTTGTATCACATAAAATTTCAAAAAGAAATTTCCAATGTGGTGTAGTTATTATGGGTGGTAAAAAGAGTTTCCCTTTAATAAAATTAAATGATCCCATAAAATATTAATCAAATAGTAAGGGTTCCTCTTCAGATAATAGTAATCATAAGTGATTGGTAATTATTTAAATATTTTCAATAATCCTCTATTTAAAACATTCATTCCTAAAAAAACACTTAAAACCCATTAAATTTAATATAGGAGTAAATTTTCTAATAAATTAATTCTTGGAATTGTCTAAATCAATTCCACTTATAGAAACTCTATTTCCTAACACAGTTCCATTTATTGATATAAAATTTATTTTCACACTATTAAGAACTATGTTAATCTCTAAAAATGTCTTTAAAACCAATTAAAAATTTTATAAACATCTGTTGAACTTTATTTCCACAATGAAAATATAATATATAAAAACATCAATGATATTATCAATATTTTCAGCAAATATTTCTATTATGCTCAGTTTATAAAATTATGGGGACCCACACAAGTTAATGGGAATGCTCCAGTAGAAAATTATTCTTAATGGGAATGCGATAGTGGTCATATTATGACCATTAGGGGATACAAAAATGTATCCATAATTAGAATATAAATCTATAAAGAAAAAATAAACTGTTTTTAGAAATTCTCTCAAGTATTTTATCTAAAAATAAAATGGAAAAATTAGCTTTTGTATTAGAAGAATTTCCCATCCTATAATATATCTAGACACTCCATTTGGTTTCCTTTATAACATTGATTTTTTCATTATTTTTATTGGCCAAAACAGATAATATTCCTTATTTTGGAAAAAATTAGACAATATCAACTAAGATAGTATCTTAAAGTAGATAAATGATATCAGTGTCTAGAAACTAGTTAAGCACTACTCTCATAACATCATTTTTGTTTGGATTCTGTTTACTTCAGCCATAACATCTATATTTGGGGTCTAGTTCCACATGAATCTTATGATTTTTTTAATGTATAGATAATAAATTTGATTTCATGTATAGAAAAATATATTATTGTTTTTAATTTCTTTATAACATTTAATAATTTTTTCACTTCAATTTTGTTCAGTTCATCTGTGAAGATAATAGTAAGTGATAATATTTGCCAAGGAATAAATATTTATGGGTTATTTAAAAATTATTTACTTAAATTTTGGTTATTTTTTCACTGTGAGGAGTAATATTTTTCATGTGAGTTCCATGATATTAAATATGTTCTTAAAATGAGTTTGAAACCTAAAAATATTTTGAATTTTTAAACTATATTACAAAATTTTGTTATTATTATCTATGTTGGACGAGCCATTCACATGAATATAAGAATCACATTTTACCATATTTTCATTGAAAAATAATCAATTTTATTTAATAAATATCCATCAACCATATCAAATTGATCAATAATTTTTTAAAGGGTATCCCAGTCTCAAGTTTTCCTTTAAATTTCATCTTCTATAGAAAAAAAATTTCATTTTCATTAAATATTTCCAAATATGAAAAATAACACCTATCCAGATCTTGAAAATTACCCATATCTCTATTTTCAGCATATTAAAAATATTAAGAAAAAATATTTTCAACATGCACATGAGTTTCATTTAATATATACCTTTTAAAAAATCATTACTCTCATTTTACTAAGTCCACAACTTCTATCATCTAAAATATAGCCAAGTTATTGTTCGTTCACATTCTTAAACACAAGAAACTCATATTCATGTTCACAAAACCTGAAAACCAAACTACCATTTGTAAAATTGATAACATATCATCATGTGGATAATAAGGTTCAATCTAGAATTATAGGAACCTCCTTATCACACTCTACAGCTAGAATAAGAAAATATATATGAATAAACAGTGTTAAAACTCCCATGTGTAAGTCATCGAGTCTCCTTATAGGATATATGAATGATCTATCAACCAACTATATATTAATAGTGGTGGGACTCAGCTCTCCAAATAGCAGCATTTGGAATTGTGATAAATATAGTTGTTTTATGTTTTCCCTAATATCAAAATGTAAATTCAATTTATGTCTATTCCCTATGATTCAATTAATTAAAAAAATAATGGATCGATATTTTTTGTTCTATTTTATTTTGAAGGACTACACTACACTATTCAATGAGGTTGTAAGTTGTGCAATATTCTACATTTTTCTTGTCGGAAAATATTTTCCAAACTGATTTCAAGTATTATTAAATATTAATTAAAATATAGATAAATGAAATGTTCACTTCTAGTTTGTTGAAATTCCCAAGGAATTGAAGAAATTTTGGTTTTTTAATTTTTTTATTTCATCTTTTAATGGAAATGGATGGGTGGTTATAAATTCATAGGAACATAATGAATTACCCCATTTTTGGAAATAAAATTTTATTTAACACTATATTTTTTCTTTAACAAAGTTTTTATTCTTTATTTTCATGTGTAATGACATGATTCTCTTATGTTTTAGTATTGTTGTCCACATTTCCTAGTCAAGTTTTTCTTGTATTTGGGTGATTTTAATATTTATATTTTTTTGTTTGAGAACCCTTGGTTTCAACCCTAACCTAATAACTAGTTTTTCAACCTCTCCTAGTAACCACAACTCTAAAACTCAATTAAGCATTCAAATCAATGCTACTAGGCATCTTACCATTATCTCATGAACTGATGTATCTAGCTAATTGAACTATTTTCAGTTCTATGGTATGTATTTAGAATTAATTGGTTCCTCATCCAAATCATGTTCAGTTTTATTAAATCCAATTTTATTATCAACTATTAAAAAATACATCATAAATTATCTTTAGGATTTGATGTTTTAGCATTAAATTGAAAATGATATTTTTTTCTTTATCAATATTGATTAAAATAGGTAGTAGGTTGTAATCAATGAATTCCTTATTCTCACAAGGATAAGTTGGGATGTACCTATAGTGAGGAATGTAATTTCATGAAAACGGTCCTTATAAAGCTTATATACTTTAACCATAACCAAAAAAACAATCATCTTATCATTATATGGTTTGGAATGTAAAATTTTAGATAAAATGAGCTCATGTGTCTAAACATTTGACGCCCTTGAGCATCCATATCTATCACTAGATAAGGTAAATTCACACCTCTATTCTATATTATTCGCCTTGATTATTTAGGTTTTCAATTAAGATCAAAAGTGTTAAAAATTTTCCAAATACCTTCTCTATTTCTAATAGTTTAATTTCCTCCAGTAGATCGGTAAACTATGTTCGTACTTGTAGGTTAGAAACCAAAATAGAATTCATTATTAAGTAAGTGTACAAAAATTTCATTATGTATATAATGCCTAAGAAGGACCTTTCACCCATCTTAGGACTTATGCAAATCATCTCCATCCTCTTGATAGAATCATTTTATCTTATTTTTAAGTTCCCCCTTTAGTCTCTTAGGATAAAACTTCAAAGAAAATGAGTTTAAAATTTGTCCTTCTGTTTCAATGATATTTTCATCGAGTGAAAAAAATAATTCATTTCATTACCCATTAAATATTAAGGGAAAATTATAATATTCAAATCATTCTCACTTTCCCATTATAGTGGAAGTTACATATATATGTTTTATAAATCCATAATTAAGGATAAGGTGTCATCGTTAGTCATTACATTAAATGAAGACATTATTAAAAGTTATGAATGCTTCATCTCATAGTTTTGGGATTTGGTTGTAATTTTGATGAATGGAGGATTACAAGACACCTTCAGGGGTTTATAATACATAATCCTAGCATGTTAAAAATTCTATTAAATTACTTCTTGTTTAATATTTAAATAACTTGATGTAGTTCGGCATTTTTTCAATATTAGATGGAAAATTATAAAGAAAATTGAGAAGAGGGTGAATAATGATGAATCACGTGGGATGTTTTGATTGTTTTATTTTATTATTTACTATTTTTGAAGAGATAATTTAATAAAAACACAAAAAGATAAAGTTAAATTATTGGTTGACATGATTGACTAGTAATGTTATGAATTAAGAGTTTTTCATATACATAACTCATTAAATTGTAAAAAAGAAGTTGAATTTAATTTTGAAATGATCCTGAATGAAAAGAAAAAAAATATGAACTCGAGAAACATAACATATTCAATCCATTTTTTACCGAAATATAAAATTTATATTAAGAAATAACAGATTAAAGATAATGAGAAAATAATGAACTAAAGTACTTGGAGTCTCCCCATAATTTAAAGCTATTGATTGTGCCCCACCATTAAGAAAAACTCCAACTCAAATCCATCCATATAATTATAAAGTGTCCCACTACATGGTGATTGATGGATTATAGATTTATAATTTCCATGTTATATTATTTTTTTATAATAGAAAATTCCATGTCATTCTCAAAATGTGAGTTCACAGTCAGTACTCTATAACTTCTCTCATAATCCCATGTGGAATTCCCTTCAATGTACAACTTCATCATTTTTATTTCGGTAGAGCCATAAAAATTATTTGAGGTTATTTAATGAAATTATATCCCTTGATTGGGATATCATCTCATTTTAAACTTCCTTGATTGAAACATTATACCTTTTATAACTGAATTAAGGATCTATAATCTTACAATGTATTATTATAGAATAAAGTTTTATTTTTATTCATCAACTAATGATTCTTTGAAGAGAGTGGTGGGTTTTATTTTCAATGGAATACCTTGGGGCACATGAGTATCATGTGGCCAAGAAAATTATACTCTCATCTCATGGTATATTATTACTCAACATACTTAACCCCATTGTAATATCATTTTTATGGAACCATATCAAGAATATGTGAAACGCATTTATAGTATCCCGCATCTTTATCACATAAACTTTCATTACATTTTACAAAACCGAGGATCTTTAAGGTTTAGTGTCTTGGAAACCAGGAACTTTAAACATGAAAACATAAAACATTCTTCTAAAACACTTGAAAGGCTTCTCCTCATTTTCATCCTAGGTTCATTACTGCATCACATAACCTGGGATCATACATCAAAAGAAAGGGTGAGCAAAAATCCTAGTAAGGGAAACAAGAGAAACATTTTACATGTGAACTTGAGATACTTCAATAAGGTCATGAAAAAGAACTTTAATGCATGAGAATGAAAAAAAAGAGGCATATCATAATAAAAATAAAACTTTTTCATAACTTGAAGATGTGGCTGAAACATTTAATATTGAAAATCATGAACATATCACCAAGGTCCAACCCCAAGGTTTCATTTGAAAATTACCAAGGTTATTCACCAAGGTATCGTGAAAATTGTAATCTCTAGTGGTTACATCATTACCCAATGCATTGGAGCGCTATCATGGTGCACCCTTAAATTTGCCTTTATTATCATGTGAGACACATATATCATCATAAAACATTTCATAAATAACCCATATAGCATAAAATAAATGGGTTTCATTTCATAATCACAACATTTTAAAAACTGCTTTAAAGACATGATCTTTACGTCACTTTAAAACCCACAGAAATGGAAGGTGGGTCTCATGTATGTAAATCCCAGAATTTAAAATAGAAAATTTTGGTATATATGTGAATACCCCTTTAGAAGAAATATCTTTGAGTGTTCACTTAATAATATAAAATAACTTTAGAAAAAGAGAGAGACATTTTGAGACGGAAATTCTGCAGCATAACGGCTATGTTACGAGGTTTTAGATGACATTAAAAAGAGAGGGAAAATGGGTCAAACATTCATAAATGACCCATAAAACAGTATATGGACATAATAAGAAGGATACATGATCATGGTAATGAAATTTCAAGTACATACCATTTGAAATGAAAAACATGGAAGGAAGAAAAAAATTAGATTTCTCTTATGAAAGTTCGGCAGCCTAACGGCGTTACTTAAACTTCAACAAAAATGATTTAAAAAGATCAAATAGGGTCTCTCAACATGTGAACATAAAATTTCAGTATGATATATATAGATATAATTCCCCAAAATAATTAAAAAGGAACTTAAAAGAGTTGAGATGAAAGTAGAACTTTGAAAAGAATGAGAAGGGTGAAAGAATCCCCTAAAAAAATTCGGCAGCCTAACGGCGCCACTTAAAACCTCAAAATACTGAATTGAAGGGATCAAATGGGGTCTCTCATAATATCAACATAAGAGTCTAGTATGATAGATATAGAGATCATACCCCAACATAACAAAAAGGAACATGAAAGAATTGACATGAAAGTAGAACTTCAAAACGAGAAGGGTGAAGAACGACTTAAAAATTCGGCAGCCTAACGACGCCACTTAAAACTTCAAAATACTGAATTGAAGAGATCAAATGGGGTCTCTCATCATATGATCATAAAAGATCAGTATGATAAATTTATATATAATACCCCAACATAATAAAAAAGGAACTTGAAATACCTTACATGAAAATAGATCTTGAAAAATGAGAAGGGAGAAAGAATTCGTTACAAAAATTTCGGCAGCCTAACGGCGCCACTTAAAACTTCATAAAACGAAATAATGAGAGTAAGAGGGGATCTCTCATTATATGAATATGAAAAGGGCAGTAAGAGTAGTATAAAAGAAGATCCTCCAACATTAGAACATAGAGCATAAAAGGAATGACATAAAAGAGATTACTTGAAATGAAAGAGAGAGGTCGGATCCCTTACCTTAAAACATAACTCTTAAAACTCAAAGGTTGGGACCTTGAGGGCTTGGGGGCACCATGGGAGGACTCCTTGGGAGGAAATGAGACCAGAACTTCGTTGGGGGAGAGTGTGGAGTCGAATGGATAAGAGGATGGCTTGGTATTTATAGGGAAAGTGAGGGGACAAGGCATTAATGGCAAAGGGACACCTCATTAGTGGTTTCGGCGAAACCATGGGCTTGCCCATGGTAATTTCCCATGGTATTGGCCACTTAGGACACCTCATACCTTATCTCACTATTCATAATTCTAACATATTGATTACAAACTTAATACATCATTTAATGATGTCATTAAACACCCATAACTTAAAAACTGTATTTTCACTATTCATCAAAAATTCAACTTTCTCAGAATAATCCCAAAATTTCACCTTAACCAAATATCAACGCTCTGATTACAAATATGAACTCCATTTTATAAAAATATTTTTCTAAATATTTTTAATTTAATTTTTAAATAAAAACACTATTCACTGAAAAATCATTTTTTTCAGAAAAAACCACAAAAATTACCATAGCATAATATCGGTGCACTGAGTTCAAAAATGAAATCCGCTTTATAAAAATAATTATCTAAATATTTTTAATTAAATTTTTAATTAAAAAACACTATTCACCCGAAAAAACTAATACTTGAATAATAATTTATGAAACAGTTATTTAACCATTTTATTGAATCACATTACTTAATCAAGGTGCCTAGATTATATTAATACTTTCTTTAAGTGAGATTACTAATCCATTTGGACACATTACTAATCCTAATCATAAAATAACTATTATTAATTTAATATTCATCAAAAATTAAGTTGATCTTATTAGACTCTAAATTTCATACTGAACATAATTGTAGAAGAACATTTTTCGAAAATCATTACACATTTTTAATTATTTAAGGTTTACACAACCATTTTTAAAATATCCTTTTTCTAAAATTCATCAAAAATATGCATACTATATTTATCCGGTCATTTGAAAATTCATAAACTTCATCATAAGAAGAAATCCTAATTTTTATTCAAAACAAAGGATTACACAAGGCATTTACGGTCTCCTTACATAGCCCCTTATCACACCATCGTATGACCTAAGTGTAAGGTGTGCTATGGTGAGAGAATCTGGGGGAGGCTCGGATAACATCGCACGAGTATTAAGTTCTATTAGTTTGAACTTCTCGCAAAGGCGATTCCGTTCTAGCTTCACACGATGAAGTTCGGCTTGGGTTTGGTCCAGAGCAAAGCCCAGTGGTGCTACCTCCTTCCCAAGTTCTGTTAGATGGGCTTCGATTGGTCCAAGACTACTGGGCGAGGCCATCGAATCTTCTTTCTATATATATTAACCAAGATTACTTGTATTTAGAGGCAATAATCAATATGTTTAGTTTCCAGAGGTCATATTGACCAATGGTTATATAACCGTCTAAACCCAACTCTCTCATTTTAATTATACTCATGTTATCAAATAAAACATTTTTGTTGAGTATAAAAAATAAAATAACACATGAAATTAGGAAACAAGATTTATTCAAAAATTCGGGTCGTTACAATCTTCCCCCCTTAAGAAATTGCGTCCTCGCAATTTTTAAAAAATTGGGGTTTGAAATCTCATTGAAAGTCCCACATCGGAAAAAGAGTCAGTAACACTATTACTTTGAAAGAAAGAAAAGGAAGTACAAAGGCCACCGGAGTTTACTCATACTAGGATTCCATGTAGGAAACATGGACATGGAGGAGAAAACAAAGGGTCAGGTTCTAAAGGAGAGTGATAGAAAATATGATTAGGAGAAAGTTAACCACAAGAAAATCCCAAACATATGATTTGTCTAAACGATATTTGATTACCTAGTAGGAAACGTAAACCAACAACGTTTTTGTTTTACATTCCTTTTCATAATTTTGAGGAATTCATTTACAACATAGAACAAAACATACGGAAATATATCTACCTTCATGTAGAGTTTCACCCTTTAATAAGTTTCTACCAAAACTAATCTTTTCTCCCAAACGATGAGCATTCAAAACTACTTGGTCTCATCAAAACACAAGAATCATCTTCTAGAGAATCACATAATCCACAAAAGATTAACCATCTATTTCTTCTATCTTTAAACATTATCCCAAAAATAGAAAGGGTACGGTTAAACAACTCTTCAAAAAGGAAGAATCCCATAGGAATGGAAACTAATTTTAAATCATTAATGTTCCATGGTAATACCCAAATTTCATCATAGACCATCCCATAAATAACGGTCCTTAAAATTCCTCAAAATAAACCAAACTAAAATTGAAACCCAAATACAAGAAGGATTTGATAACATAGTCTTCCAAAATAAACTTCATTGTTCATCTCCAAACAACATCAACCACTCCTAACATCTTATAAAAAAATTATCTAAACTAAACATATTTTACCCAAGATAGGTTATTCATTCCCATAAGTAACCTAAATTACTATAAGTCCAACATAAATTCATCGATTCTTCAAAATATAAGTCAACCTTACTCCTCAATGAAAATACCGTAGTAATATATTTACCTCGATCATATAGGGTCCCTAAAATAGTGAACATATTCCAAAATAATAATCATTTTTAACCCCCTAATCATCTCTGTCATATTAATACGACAATCGTCGCATTTCCTATCACATTGGTTTTTGGGACATGTTCTTTCATTTCCCGCCATTAACTAAGAAAAGAAACTATAATTAGGGGCTTATTTACTTAGCTAATAATCATGAAAAGGGAACTTTAAGCATAAAAGGATAAACATGTAGAATAAAAGAATATCCTAACTTGTGATCCCCTAGGTTCCAATCTAGGTTATCCATGATCATATATTCTTATGTTAATCTTTATATTGTTTTATCCTTGTTCCTTTAATAATGGTTCATACTAAGATTATGAATTTACCAAAGCAAATCCCCATGGAGTGTTGTAACCAAGAGTGCAGCAAGGCCCGTTGTCATGTACCAGTTCCCGTTCAAGTCTAGCTCAAAGCGTTGTTTTCAGGTTTTATCCCTATGTACATCTGTTCTAGAGCCACCTCTACCTGCTCGTATCCAGACAGGGATGTATTTGCTTGGAAACCCCTTACTCCATACTCACCAAAATACCAGGAAGATTTCCTATATTTAAACCTTTCTATAGGGTTCTCCCTAGATATTTCATATCCTAATTTACACAAATAACTAAACCATCCTTTGATACCAACTATAGCATCCCGCCTCTTTATCACATAAACTTTCATTACATTTTACAAAACTGAGGATCTTTAAGGTTTAGTGTCTTGGAAACAAGGAACTTTAAACATGAAAACATAAAACATTCTTCTAAAACACTTGAAAGGCTTCTCCTCATGTTCATCCTAGGTTCATTACTGAATCACATAACCTGGGATCATACATAAAAAGAAAGGGTGAGAAAAAAGCCCAGTAAGGGAAACAAGAGAAACATTTTACATGTGAACTTGAGATACTTCAATAAGGTCATGAAAAAGAACTTTAAGGCATGAGAATGAAATAAGGAGGCATATCATAATAAAAATAAAACTTTTTCATAACTTGAAGATGTGGCTGCAACATTTAATATTGACAATCATGAACATATCACCAAGGTCCAACCCCAAGGTGTCATTTGAAAATTACCAAGGTTATTCACCAAGGTATCGTGAAAATTGTAATCTCTAGTGGTTACATCATTACCCAATGCATTGGAGCGCTATCAGGGTGAACCCTTAAATTTGCCTTTATTATCATGTGTGCCACATATATCATCATCAAACATTTCATAAATAACCCATATAGCATAAAATAAATGGGTTTCATTTCATAATCACAACGTTTTAAAAACTGCTTTAAAGACATGATCTTTTCGTCACTTTAATACCCACAGAAAAGGAAGGTGGGTCTCATGTATGTAAATCCCAGAATTTAAAATAGAACATTTTGGTATATATGTGAATACCCCATTAGAAGAAATATCTTTGAGGATTCAATTAATAATATAAAAGAACTTTAGAAAAATAGAGAGACATTTTGAGACGGAAATTCTGCAGCATAACGGCTATGTTACGAGGTTTTAGAAGACATTAAAAAGAGAGGGAAAATGGGTCAAACATTCATAAATGACCCATAAAACAGTATATGGACAGAATAAGAAGGATACATGATCATGGTAATGAAATTTCAAGGACATACCATTTGAAATGAAAAACATGGAAGGATGAAAAAAAATTAGATTTCTCTTATGAAAGTTCGGCAGCCTAACGACGTTACTTAAACTTCAACAAAAATTATTTGAAAAGATCAAATAGGGTCTCTCATCATGTGAACATAAGAGTTCAGTATGATATATATAGAGATAATTCCCCAACATAATTAAAAAGAAACTTGAAAGACTTGAGATGAAAGTAGAACATTGAAAATAATGAGAAGGGTGAAAGAATCCCCTAAAAATATTCGGCAGCCTAACAACGCCACTTAAAACATCAAAATACTGAATTGAAGAGATCAAATGGGGTCTCTCATCATATGAACATAAGAGTACAGTATGATAGATATAGAGATCATACCCCAACATAACAAAAAAGAACATGAAATAATTGACATGAAAGTAGAACTTCAAAACGAGAAGGGTGAAGAACCACTTAAAAATTCGGCAGCCTAACGGCGCCACTTAAAACTTCAAAATACTGAATTGAAGAGATCAAATGGGGTCTCTCATCATATGATCATAAAAGATCAGAATGATAAATTTAGATATCATACCCCAACATAATAAAAAAGGAACTTGAAATACTTTACATGAAAATAGATCTTGAAAAATGAGAAGGGAGAAAGAATTCGTTACAAAAATTTCGGCATCCTAACGGCGCCACTTAAAATTTCATAAAACGAAATAATGAGAGTAAGAGGGGATATATAATTATATGAACATGAAAAGGGAAGTAATAGGAGTATAAAAGAACATCCTCCAACATAATAATATAGAGCATAAAAGGAATGACATAAAAGAGATTACTTGAAATGAAAGAGAGAGGTCGGATCCCTTACCTTAAAACATAACTCTTAAAACTCAAAGTTTGGGACCTTGAGGGCTTGGGGGCACCATGGGAGGAATCCTTGGGAGGAAATGAGACCAGAACTTCGTTGAGGGAGAGTGGGGAGTCGAATGGATGAGAGGATGGCTTGGTATTTATAGGGAAAGTGAGGGGACAAGGCATTAATGGCAAAGGGACACCTCATTAGTGGTTTTGGCAAAACCATGGGCTTGCCCATGGTATTTGCCCATGGTATTGGCCACTTGGGACACCTCATACCTTATCTCACTATTCATAATTCGAACATATTGATTACAAACTTAATACATCATTTAATGATGTCATTAAACACCCGTAACTTAAAAACTGTATTTTCACTATTCATCGAAAATTCAACTTTCTCAGAATAACCCCAAAACTTCACCTTAACCAAATATCAACGCTCTGATTAAAAATATGAACTCCATTTTATAAAAATATTTTTAATTTAATTTTTAAATAAAAACACTATTCACCGAAAATTCATTTTTTTCAGAAAAAACAACAAAAATTACCATAGCATAATATCGGTGCTCTGAGTTCAAAAATGAAATCCGTTTTATAAAAATAATTATCTAAATATTTTTAATTAAATTTTTAATTAAAAAACACTATTCACCCGAAAAAACTAATACTTGAATAATAATTTATGAAACCGTTATTTAACCATTTTATTGAATCACATTACTTAATCAAGGTGCCTAGATTATATTAATACTTTCTTTAAGTGAGATTACTAATCCATTTGGACACACTAATAATCCTAATCATAAAATCACTATTCATAATTTACTATTCATCAAAAATTATGTTGATCTTATTAGACTCTAAATTTCGTACTGAACATAATTGTAGAAGACCATTTTTCGAAAATCATTACACATTTCTAATTATTTAAGGATTACACAACCATTTTTAAAATATCCTTTTTCTAAAATTCATCAAAAATATGCATACTATATTTATCCGGTCATTTGAAAATACATAAACTTCATCATAAGAATAAATCCCAATTTTTATTTAAAACAAAGGATTACACAAGGCAGTTACGGTCTCCTTACATAGCCCCTTATCACACCAGCATATGACCTAAGTGTAAGGTGTGCTAGGTGAGAGAATCTGAGGGAGGCTCGGATAACATCGCACGAGTAGTAAGTTTTATTAGTTTGAACTTCTCGCAAAGGCGATTCCGTTCTAGCTTCACACGATGAAGTTAGGCTTGGGTTTGGTCCAGAGCAAAGCCCAGTGGTGCTACCTCCTTCCCAAGTTCTGTTAGATGGGCTTCGATCGGTCCCAGACTACTGGGTGAGGCCATCGAATCTTCTTTCTATATATATTAACCAAGATTACTTGTATTTAGAGGCAATAATCAAAACGTTTAGTTTCCAGAGGTCATATTGACCAATGGTTATATAACCGTCTAAACCCAACTGTCTCATTTTAATTATACTCATGTTATCAAATAAAACATTTTTGTTGAGTATAAAAAATAAAATAACACATGAAATTTGGAAATAAGATTTATTCAAAAATTCAGGTCATTACAACATTCCTATAAATGGGCACCTGAAGAATTTGACTATCTAATAAATAAATGAAACTTAATTATAGAATTATTTTGAAACAATTCCATGAAACCCTCAACAACTATGTAACCAATGTATTGGTGGATAAGGGTCCCCTCTTTGTTCTTCAATCAATCACCTCAAACCAACCAACAACCAGTATTCAAAACATTAGAAAGCTAATACCAATCATTTTGGATATATTCAAACTCCCATGATTCATAAACTGCATAAGTCGATACATATTCATATGTTTACAAACATTCAAGTGAAAAAATATACCAAACTCCTCCATTCATAGATCTTCATTGAGTTTCAGTCATCCCTCTTCGTCAAAATCCATCCTTGTTTGATGATCATCCTTTTTTATCATTTTAATCATATACCCTAGGTTTAGAGATCAAATAATTGAAAAATAACATAAAAATAAACAAGGATACACATCATAGTACACATAATAAATAAACCTAAATAATTTAATTATATAAAGAATAAAATCAATCATAATTTCATACAGACTCAAATAATGAAAAAGTCACTCTATTTGGTCACCCACAATGAGGACAACATACTAAAATAAAATAAATATGAAAATAAGTAAAATAAATCATCTATGAACTCCGAGCCAAACCAAAAACCAGGTCTCCATGACTCTTGATGAGAACCAGCTTGTTCTGTAGAGTCCACTTGATCAATAAATATGAGGCTTCAACCCTATCCATCACACAACCTATGCTCCACCCTGGAAAAGTATATGAAGTCTTCATTAACAATAATGGGTATATATTGTGGGTGAGAAATAATTATCAATTGGCCACCACTAATAGATAACCTATAATCTTCTATCGTAACAAGTAAATGCAAATATGATATTCCAAGCATTGTGCAAAACTAACCAGAACTATCATAAAATGAAAAACTGTATTAATGTAAAGGCAGAAAAAAGGAATACATCCAACCAATGGTTATAGCCTGACACCCAAGATAAATATACCCCCAATATAGACCATAACATAGGATTTAAAACACTTGGAGCACCCCACGACATGACATCAAGAATTTCCACCATATGTAAATTGAATATACATGACATTTAAATTAAAAGAAACCAATTCTGCACCTGAGGATAAAACCATAGTCTTGAACATGATAGTGCACATCTTTTGGTCTCTTGAATTAAAATGGAATGATCCAAACTTGTGACAAAATCTCCACACCACACTCTAGAGAATTTGAAATTATTCGATGGCCCTTTAGAATTATTCAAGATCTAGCATAGGCCCTATATATACACCTCCCTATGGACTCTATCTTCATGGTCTCGATGGATTCACTACTCATGGGATCTATACAAAAAACTGGAGTAACTAAGAATCAATGGTTCCTTGAGCATAATAAAAATTTTAACAGTCATATATTTACTCTCTAAATAGGTAACATACTCAAATAGATGGGTTGAAGTCATCCAGATTGTCCCATGGTCCCCTAATCACATCTTACCACAACCATAAAATATAGGAGAGAAATATATCCGAATATATAAAATATTCCTAATCTAACATATCCCAAGTGAATCCTCGCCAAATGATAAACTTTGTATAAATTTCCTGAATCATCATGGAAAAATTATAACCAATTATGTTATGATCCGACTCTTAAACCCACCATCCAAACAGTATAACTGGTAACACAAATAAATTATTACCCAAAAAATGAGGCATATATCTATCTGTTGGATCTCAAAATCAAAAAAATAGTTATATGTTCCTTGAATGACCCTCATATATGCTAAAAAACTCTTGGCACCTGAGATGACATGGTTTATATCATAAAGAGACATCCTAGTAGTGAATACCCTTCTGCACCCACACTCTCATGCTATGCTCATAAAAATGTTCTCGAATGAAACAAAGGATAGAGAAATAGAATGACAACACATGAGGGAATAAACTATATCATCCAAATAACTAGACATTTATAGTGTGTAAATATATCAAATACCCTCATTTACATCCATGTCATCATAAATTAACAACACACACAAAGATAATTCAAAAGAGAAGGATTTCAACAAAGGAACTACCAACAGTCTACGTGACCACCTCATGAAAGGGAAACCGAAAAATTATTTCATTCAAAAAATGAAACCACGATGAAATTCTCACATAATAAAACCTCATATAAACTTTTTGTCATATTAACTATATATGGGTTTCAATTCTTTTGAATGGGAATCCAAATAAACAATAATCTACACATTAATTCTTAACAGCTGACTACAATGTCCATTGACCACTCAATCAATAACCACCCTATAAAAGAATCATCTAGACTCCCTAATACTCATCTCAACACAAAAATGGAACCTAATAAGAACTTCCATCCCATGAAATAAACCCAAACCAAAGGATCCAACTACTCTATCCCTGAGCAACCAATCTTGATATCCAAGGACAATCCAATATCTCCTTAGGGAAACTACTTGATCCAACTGTATGGTATTCTTCAAAAATAACCATAAGTAAAATAATCATGGAATCCACAGTAAATGTTAACTAAAGAGCTAAAAAACCTCACCCCAACCTCAAAGATCACAACCCAACCTGATAGTGTGTGAAAAAACCCAACCTCAAATTAATCCTCATGTAAAAGCATGCCTAAAAAAATTTACAAACAGATTATAAACACCCAAATGATAACCCCATATTGATATAAATTTACGAAACCCATATAATGGACTAATCACATGTCCAATTTTCACTCCAAGGAGAAGAAAAGTTTTAAAACCACAAAAAGGAAGAAAAAGTACACATTCTGTACTTCTGGATCATGGTTTATCAGCCCAATGGTTTTCCACCACCATGTTTAACTAGGAACATAACCATTTCATTTCTAATGTATATGTTGTGTGAAACCTAGAAATTACATGTAACCCCATAAGGGGGTACCTTTCACAAAATATCAACCCACTCTTTATGTACAACACCTAACAATGAAATACGCTCTACCTCGTACATTGCATATACCTTAAATTATTTAACCAACCATATACTAGGAAGATACACCCTTTGGGGTCTATCCAAGAATAGGAAATGACCACAATGGATGTACCTTGCACTGTCTCCCGATGTGTTCTCCAGATGACTATGTCCTTTAACAAGGGGTGTATATTATTGCTCTTGACCACAACTCAAGTCACTACTAATCAACATGCAAATTAAGTACATGAAATTTTGTCCCAAAAAACCAATCCTATTGAAAAATTTTAACACACAATGTGTGTTTCCTAGACCACATGTGTTGTACATGGGTTTTCGAAAATGTAAAAACTTCAAAACATCCTGAAACCCCTGATTCTACCCGATTAATTCTAGACTGACAATTAGGGGGTACCCAAAAACCATAAAAGGATTTAAAACATGTATTAAACTGAGATAAAATGATTTATAGTGAGAAAAATGAAATTTTCCAACCATTGGTTGGAAACCGATGATGCTTTTCATTGGATCCTCTCTAGACTCCCAACAAGCCTCTATTGCCAGGACCCATAATTTTATCAATGATATTCCCATTCTTATGTTTATTTCATATAGTTTCAATCACATAAAATCACTTATTGTACACAATACGATCTTTATTTATAGAGAATTAATGAAATAATAGGTATCTGTAAAAGTTTAGGAACATGTGATGACTAAATAATAACTTAACCTTATGAATAGTAATACGGCCCTTATGAATGGTAAATCAGAGTAATGAATAGTAACATCACCCATTAATATATAAAAAAAATTTAGGCATCTTATAAATTAAATTTATATATTATTATATCATAGGGAATGTTAGTGAATATTTTATAAATTAATATTTATGTGTTGGACGTTTTATAAGTCATAGATATTTAATTACAATTTTATAATTAATAAAATGATTTAAAAGTAAAATAATTTTAATTAAATTTATTCATATATAAATTTCTTTTACTCTAATTTTACGATAATTTAATGTTACCTTAGTTAATTTTTTAGAGTGTTGTAAAATAAGTTATAATTTTAAAAATGTTCTTTTTCGAGTAAATAATAATTTTTTTTAAAAAATAAATTTATCCTATCTAGAGAATTATATTAATAAAATTGAGTTCATTTTTGAATTATACACATCAAAAAATAGTTCGGTTAAATTTTTGGGATTTCTCTAAAATACATAAATTTTTAGTGAATAGTAAAATACGGTAATTTACAATATAAATACATTATAATCTAAATAAAATATTCCTTGAGTCATGTCTTATGTAAGAACTTCAATATATAACATAAATGAATTATTTTAATATATTTTATTATAATTATCTGACTATTTATAGTTTTTAGCAATAATAACAAACAAATGAAGAAAATACATAAAAAACACCCATCTCATCCACTATATATACCACCCCTTCTCCTCACAGATCTAAGCAATTGAGGATTATCAAATTTCTTCCCAATTTTCACCCCAAGCCTATCCCTCATGACCAGGATATCTAGGTCTCATCAAAATACCAAAATTAATCTCATTAAGTAGGATCTCAAGGAGAAGTATTCAATACATAAAATCATTTTCCTTCTCTTTTTAATTTCTTTTCAAGTTCTTTTATTTTATTATTCTATCCTGAAAACCTATATCCAAATGGTCATGATAACTCAAGTATCATATATATATTTTAATTATATAATTTTAATGGATTTTTCATCCTGAAACTCTTTTCTCTCTCTTCTATTTTAAAAATGAAATCATCATCCGTGAGGTGCCAATTTAAATCCTTCGTGGATGATGTAATTTTGTTCTTCAATTTATCCTTAAATTCTGGTAATGAAACCATTTTTATGGTTAAACTAGACTATAATATATATATATATATATATCAACATTCATTATATTCTACAAGTAACTTATTTACATAAATTAAATGATAAAACAAAATTAATTCATTATGATCAATAACCGTCGTAATAATGTAAACAATTATCACAATATGTGTAATCTAATGATTCATACACGTAAAATATAATAAAATGATATATATAATAATTTAATATTATTTTTGTTAATTAATATAATATAAATTCATTTTTGGATAGTTATATAAATTTTTCAAGTACTTCCACACTCATATTCAAGTATACTGATCGTAAATACCAAGGAAACAAAAACCCCCCAGCAATGAAATTGTATCTTATAACTCATAAAAAAAATTAACCTAATAAAGTTATACTAAATCAAATGAATGTCTATAATGTTATTAATTAATTAATTAATGGATATAATTTGATTATCTAGGATATTAAGGTCAAGTACAAAACACATTCAGACTCAACATAAGGGTTTTCTTCCGGAACCTCCATTTTCATTTGGGTTCTACTTTATTCCTATATAAACCAATGTAATTACTCATTTATTATTTATTATTCATATAGATTCTGCGTATATGATTCAAACTCATGTATTCTGACCAATTAATCTTTCATTTGTGGAAAATTCATGTTTTACAAGGTCCCCTTCTTAATTATTCTCGATATGCAAGCCCAAATAAAGAAAACATCTCAATTTATTACCCATTTTAGAGTAAAATAAATAATAAATTTTATTACATAATTTTTTTTTAAAACTAATTACATTTTTCATGATAAAACTATATTTTTTTCATTACTAGTTTCATAAAAATAGTTATGTAAAAAAATTATTTTCCAAAAGAACTCTTCCTTAAAAAGTAAAAGGAGTTGTTATCTCAAGAATTACATGATTTTTTTATTTATTTATTTTCATATATTTCAACACATATACAAAATTTTATGATTTAATTATATTTATCTCTTATTATTTTCATCTAACATATTTTACTAAATGGTTTATGACCGGTTTGACTATGGATGTTCTATCATGATACCATTCACAATGCTAAATAGATTGGATAGTGATTACGTTTACAGATTAGGGAATGTTATTTAATTTTTATATGATGAAATTTTTTATGTTTATCCACATTCATATGTGTAATGAATTCGATATATAAAGTCACAATTTGGGATCTCTATAGTACCTCGATGCATCGGTAGGTCTCATGAGACCAAACAAAATTTGGTTTTGGCTAAGGCCTTATCCTAATATTATTAGACTGATTTTCCGAGTCCTTGAAGATATGTTTTAGATGTATAAAATTATAAATTACTTCATTATGATATTAGTGATTGATAAATCACATGATATTTGACAAGTATAATATCCATTATTAAGATTCATTATCTTATGATCAGTTATATGGATTTATTTACTCAACTTTTATTCCTTCTATATTATGCTCACATTTATTTTTAAAGTCATGTGTTTTTAGTTATTCAATGTTACTAATGTTCATGTTGATGATAACTTCCATAGTATTATTTACCATTCATGATCATTTAATCTCCCTCCTTTCATATATTTTATTTTTCCCCAGGATGTGAAGATAAATACTATCATTGAATTTTAGGTATATTCTAGAAGTTATAGATGTTTGAATGTAATTTATATATTGTATTTATTTTAAAGATTTAATATAAATTTTATGTTTTTATATGGTTTTCCAATAATAATAAATGATTTATTCCTTTGGGAAAAAATTCTTTGTCTATATTCCAATGGAATAATGTAAGGCGTCGGCTCTAAGAAACTCGGTTTGAGGTCATTTCAGTTGCAATCAGATGATGTTTAGTGGAAACCAAGGAAAATAGATTTAGAAAACAAGGATTATGGAACATAACCCTAAGATATACTTTTATGATAAGAATATAAGAACATCCTAATGTTTTAGTAAGGTATAGATTATGTGTATATCCCTATAAATACATCCCTAGGTGAATACTATAAGTGGAATTGGATTTGGAATAGATATACCCAGGGGTAACAACTGTGATAAGGTGTCCTGGGCCTGCCTTGGGGTACTTGGTACAAAATAACGATCTGTAATGTGCACCTAGTTTGAAACTCCCAAGGGATATTCTTAGGATAAGCCACATTTTATTTACAAATCATTATAAAGGATTTAAATATAAATATGTCCCCAAAGTAACCATGTTTATGATTATGAGATTAGTTATGCCAAAAACTTCAATTTAGGTTACATTTTTTTATAGTTTGAGCTTATAAATTATAATTCATAAAAAAATCTATTTTATTACAATATTTAGAAATGGAACCTAGTAGAAGGAACATAAAATGTATCAATTCATGTATCCCATATATGGATTTTCCTCCTATAAAAGATAATGATGTCAATACTGGAGTTGTGACTAGTGCTGAAAACATATAATTATACATGGATAGCTAACTCAAGTTATGAACAATAGCCTTACCTGTATGAAGAATAAAAATCCATGATGAGGTGGAGAAATGTTAGGAAACGTTATGTTACAAAAACATCCATCATTCATTGGTACTACAGACACATTTATTGCTAAAAAGTGGATTAGTTCCTTAAAGAATATAATTCTCTCTTTGGGATGTTTTGAAATGGATAAGGTTTTCATTGTAGTTTATCATCTACCAGAAGATTAAGATCAATGGTGGTCACTAATTAAAAACACAAAAGGGAACAATGAAATTAAAAATATAGAATTGATGGATTTTAAGGAAATTTTCCATGAAATTTACTTTCCCCATGAACAATGAGTGGATATAGAAAGTAAATTCCTAAATCTGAGAAAAAGGAGGATGATAATGCTTCCAAATGTGATACCAGCATTATAGGGCCAGTAAGGAATTTTGTGGAAAAAATATGTAATCCAAGTGGAAATATTGATCAATTATTTGATGGATTAAAAACCTTATTCTAAAGGGCCCTGGTTTCCCAAATATTCTTATCATATGAAGATATGTTCTCATGTAATATCATGATATAGAAATAATTCTCTAAATAATATTAATTTAAAAGAACGAATGTGAAGATGAGGGTGTAAGAGGAGATAATGGATAAAGTGACGAATAAAAAAGGGTGTTTTATAACATGTGATACTTGTGGAAGGGAACACCTTGGATCCATCTTAAAAGGAAACAGAGTCTATTATAAGTCTGGAGAAAAAGGACACCAATCTCATGATTGAAAGGGAAATAAATAAGATACCAAGGATAAATTATAGAATTATAAATATATTTGACCTTATTCAACTAAGTTTCCTATGTGTCTTTTAAATTTTCCTTAGAAAAAATCAGGGAGAAAGTCTAACCATATGTGATCACCACTACTGAGGTTGAAGTTCCTAATGATGTAGTGCCAAGTACTTCAATTGTTTCCTCAAACTTATCTAATGCTTTATTTGATTCAAGATCATCACATTCTTTTATATCTTCCAAGTTTCCATAAAAATAAGACATTTCAATTTTGATTTATTAAATTAGTTTTGAGTGAAAACTCTTAAGGGAAGTACTATTGTAGCAAATATATGTCCATTTGTCCCCTTTATGACTCATAAACTTTCTTTGAATGATGTAATTTTCAACATACCCATGATTTATTTTTATATAATACTAGTTATGAATTGGATTTCAAATCATGATGTGAAAATATTAAGAAAAAAGTAGGATCTTACAATTTTTGATAATGATACAGAGTCCCATATCATTAGAGAAGAAATCTCACCATCTAGTTCATATCTAGATATACCCCCATTATCTATACAGAATTCAAATATTTGGATGGAATATAATGTAATATATATAGATGTGGAATGAAATTTCAAATTTAGGATGTACCAATTGTGAAATAATATGTTAATGTATTTAGAGAGGATCCAACTGGACATCTTCCAGTGCAGGAAAGTGAGATTTATATTTATTTAATTCCTAGTGCAAAGAATATATCAAAGAATCCTAATATAATGGACACAATGGAATTGGTGGAAGTGAAGAAAAAACTAGATTAATTTTTTGGAAAAGTATTTATCTTTCCTAGTGCTTACCCATGGTTATCTCATATTCTCTTTAAAAAATATAGATGAATCCTTATGGTTTTGAATTTACTATAGATAAATCAATGATATTACAATAATGAAAAATTATCCTCTACCTCATATTAATGATTTATTCGATCAACTTCATAAGGCTCACTATATTTTGAAGATTTACCTCAGATATAAATATCATTCATTTAATGTGAGGAATAATGGTATTTTAAAGATAGAAATTTAAACTCGGTATGAGATTTATGAGTTTACAGTAATTTCCATTGGACTGACTAATACACGCTCTATTTTCATTAATCTAATGAATTTTTCTAAATAGAATATATTGATTAATTTTTTGTGGTATTTATTAATGATATATTTCTATAATCCAAAATCTTTGAAGAACATTAGAATAACTTGAGGATTTTTTTGAAGAATCTTAAAAGAAATTAATTATAGAGGATGTTTAACAAGTTTGAATTTTTTTATTTAATTAGTTTCTTCTCTTGGCCATATTATCTCGAAGGATGGAATATCATTTAATCCATATAAGAAAAAAAATTCAGGAATGGCCTTCACCAATGAACATAACCTAGATATGTAGTTTTATTTTTTTAGTAGGTTATTGTCAGTGTTTCATTCAAAACATTGTTGATTAGCTAACACATTAACCAAGTATACACATAAAGGGGTTAAGTTTTAAAGTGAAAAAGAACGTGATTAATTATTTTAATAACTCAATAGAAGATTTTTGTATTCTATGATCTTGAATCTACCATCAAGAAATTGTGGATTTTTGTTTTATAGTGATGTAACAATGAATAGAATTGGTGGTTTATTTATGAAAAATGATTGAGTTATTGCCTATGCATAAAGGTAGTAAAAAACTCATGAACAAAACTATCCAACTCACGAAATTGAGTTAGAAGCTGTAATATTTTCTCTAAAGATATAGAGAAACTATATATATGGTGAAAGATGTGATGTATATATATATATATATATCAATATAGTTATAAATATATCTTCTCATAGAAAGAACCCAATAAGAGGCAAAGGAGATTTCTTGAACTTCTCAAGAATTATGATTGTTCAATACACTACAACCTTGGGAAGTAGAATAAATTAGATGATGCATTGAGTTGGATGGATAATAGAGTTTTGAATAAAAAAGAGCATTGATATGGATCCTGAGTACATAGACATAGAAAATATGGATATGGGAATTATTCAGGAAGGTGAAACATCATTACTTTTTCAACTTGCTTCCCAACCATATTTGTTGGACATGATTAAAAGTTCTTAGGGTGATGATGAGAATCTTCAACAGAAAATTCAAGCTGCAAATAATGGGAAGTTTCTAGAATTAATGTGTGATGATGAAATTTGTAAATTTGGGATGAGGCTATGTGTTCCCTCCATATTCTAGATAAAAAAAGAGTTAATGTATGATTCCCATTTTTCAAATTTCTCTACAAACCCTCGTAACACTAACATGTATAGATATATAAAATATCATTTTTCGTGGGATAATATGGAGTGGGAAGTTTCTGATTTTGGATCAAGATATTTAGTATGTCAATAGTTAAATCCTGAAATAGAATATTCTATCGGTTTCATGAAAACCATTACCATTATTATATGGAAATGGGATGACATCCCTATGAATTTTTTCAATAGATTACCATAAACCTCAGGAAATAATGATGCAATATGGTTGATTGTTTATCAACATACCAAATCTGCACATTTCCTTAATATAAGGGAGGATTTATCACTAGAGTGCCTGAAAGGACTCTATATTAATAAAGTTGTATGAATTAATGGAGAACCTCTATAAATTGTGTCAGATCATGATCCATGATTTACATCGAAATTAGGGAAAATTATCCAGAAATCATTGGATATTGAGATTTATTTGAGTACTTCTTATCACACACAAACTGACGGCAGTCCGAATGAATGATAAAAATTTTAGAAGAAATGTTGAGATCATGTCCACATTATATTCAAGGTGTGTGGAAAAAATATTTACCTTATTTTTAGTTTGAGTACAAATATATTTTCCAATATAGTATTCATATTGAAATATATAAAGCATTATATGGAAATAGATTTCATACACCAACTTGATTGGATGATATTGGTGAAAGGAATATTATGGGCCTAGAGCTTGTAGTGGAACAAAACAAAGGAAAAGACTATTCAAACTCATATCAAGGAATCTCATTATAGGTAAAATATTTATGCTGATAATCAAATGAAGGATTGTAATTTCAAGTGGGGGAACATGTTTTCTGGAATGTATCTCCATGGAAGAATGTTATAAGATTTGGAAATTAAGAGAAACTAAGCTCTAGATACATTGATCCTTTTTAAATTCTACAGAGAATTAGAGCTATGTATTATTGTTTGGAAATGACACCTAGCCTATTATAACATCACAATGTGTTCCACATCTCATTGTTAAGGATGTAAAATCCAAACCCAACACATGTTCTCAACTCTGTAGAATTAAAATTAGAACCTAATTTTATCTTGATGTGAAGAGTGTATCCATATTATGCACACTAAATAACACATTTTGATGAATCAAATGACTCGGATGGTAAAGGGAATTTGGAAAATTAATAAACAAGAAGCGGTTACATGGGATCTTAAGGAGCTTATGATGAAGAACTTCCCAAATCTTTTTATGGGTGACAATCTGGAAATTTTGTGGATGAATTTTTTTATTAGGGGAGAAGGTAATGACCCATCATTATATCAATTAAATATCCATTATAATGTTTATTTCATATGGTATAGATCACATTAATCACTTATATAACAAAATATAAAAATTATATATGAAGAATGATTATAATAATAGGTATTTCTAGAAGTTAAGGAACATGTACTGATGAAATAGTTACTTGACCATATGAATAGTAATATGGCCATAATGAATAGTAAATAAAACTAATTAATAGTAACATATCCCATTAAAGTATAAATAAAATTTTGGAATATTATAAATGAAATTATGATATAATTATATGATAGTGTATGTAAGTGAATATTTTAGAAAATAATATTTAAGTGTTGGTATTTTTGTAAGTCATAAATATTTAGTTAAAATTTTATAATTAATAAAATGATTTAAAATATATTTTTTTCATAAAATTTATTCATAAATAAATATTTTTTTTGTATTCTGATTTTAGGACAATTTAATGATACCATAGTTAATTTTTTTAGTGTGTTATAAAATTAGTTATAATTCTAAAAACTGTATATGTTGTTCAAATACTGATTTTATTTAAAAAATAAAATTCTCATATATAGAAAATTATTTTTATAATTTCGAGTTCTTTTTTCAATTCTACATGTTGAAAAAAGGTTAGGGTTAATTTTTGGTATTTTTTTGAAATATGTGAATTTTTATTGAATAGTAAAATATGGTACTTTACAGTATAAAAACATTTTACGCTCAATACACTATTCCTTAAGTCATGGATGATCTAAGAACTTTAATATCTAATTTAAATTAATTATTTTAATATATTTTATGATAATTCTTAAACTATTAATAGTATTGATCCAAAATAATAAACAAATGAATAAAATAACCAAAAAATGCCCCTCTCCTCCAGTATAAATACCACCCTAACCATCCCTTTTCTTCACACCTTGTAGCCTTTGACCCCTCTAATATTTTCCCAACATTATACTCAATACTATAGACAAAGATCAAGATCTCTTGGTCTCATAAAAATTATAAAACCAATCCTCTTTAGGATGTTCTGAAGAGGAGCATTTCACACGTAAAATCCTCTTCCATTTCCTTTTAATTTCTTTTCAAGTTCTTTTCCTTTGTTATTATCTCCAAATTTACATAGTCCAAATAACTATGATAATTATAGTATCATCAATATATTGTAAATATATCATTTTAATAGCATATCCTTCATCAAAATACTTTTTCTATATTGTTTATTTTAATAAATAAATCATCATCCCTGAGGTGCCGATTTACAACCTTCATGGACGAAAAATTTGCATTCTTCAATATCACCTTAAATGATAGTAATGAATCCAGTTTTGTGGTTAAAAAATAATAATATATGTATCAAAACACTTATTATGTTCTTGAAGTTCCATATTTAAATTATACTAAATGAAAAATAAAATTACTTCGTTATGATTTATAGCCACCATAATAATGTAAACGATTATCACTAAATGTGTTATGTAACTATTCATCATAATTCCATGTAACCAGATGATATATATAACCATTTAAAATTTTTTAATTTCATTAATATCATTTAATTTTATTCTGGATAATTATACTTATTCTTCATGAACTTCCATAATCATATATAAGTATACTGATCCTGAAAACTCATGAAACAAACTCTCCCAATCAATAAAATTGTATCTTACAACTTGTCTAATATGCCATAAATGAAAATTATAAAATGATGAAAAATAAAGTAATTGTAGATAAGGTTATTAATTAATTAATTAAATGATTTAATTTGATTATCCAAGATGTCAAAGTCATGTTCAAGACGCATTCAGACATAAGGTATGGGTTTTCTTCCCAAACCTCCGTTTTCATTCAGGTTATGCTTTCATCCTCTATAAACCATTGTAATTATTAATTTATTTTATATAAATCATCTAAATTATTATTATATTTTCTAAACTCGAGTATTCTTATATATAATCTTTCTTTTGTCGAAAATACATGTTTTACAACGCCCCCTTTTCAATTCTTCCCAATATACAAGCTCGAGTAAAGGGAACGTCACTATTTTTATACATTCTAAAGTAACATCCATAAACTTTTTTAAGATAGCATTATTTTCCTAAAATAATTGATTTTTTTCAAAAAAACAATATTTTTTCATTAATGGTTTTATAAAAAAAATTATGACCAATAAAACTGATTTTCTAATGGAACTCTTCTTTACAAAGTAAAAGTGGTATTTTGCAGAGAAATTACTCAATGATTTTATTAATGTATTTTCATCTATTTAAAATGCCTATGTTGAATTTAAGGCTCTATTGAGATTAAAATATTATTATATTCATCTAACATAGTTTATTAAATTTTTTATGATTGGTTTAACTGTGGGTGTGATATCTTGATACCATTCACCGTGATACTCATATTGGTTAGTGATTATGTTTACAGATTAGGAAATTTTATTTGCATTTAGTATGTCCATGTTGCTTATGTTTAGCCCCATTCATACTGTTAATGTGTTGGAATTATAAAGTGATTGTTCGGGACTATTATAGCTCCACAATGCATTGGTTGGTCTCACGAGACAAAACCAAATTGGGTTTTAGTTGAGGGCTTACCTGAATATTTTCAGACCTCTTGGTTGAGGCCTTCATGATATGTTTTAGATGTCCAAAGTTATTCATTAACTCATTATTATATTAGTAATAAATAAAACCATGTGACATTTTACTATTATAATATCCATGATTAAGGTCCATTCTCTTATGATTAGTTATACATATTTATATACTCATCTTTCATTCCTACTATATTATGCTCAAGTTCATTTTTAAAGTCTTGTTTTTTTAGTTATTCTCCATGCCTAATGATTATGTCTATGATTACATACACTATATTACACACCCTTACCGATAAACTGATATCATGTCTTTATTATTTTTTATTTTCCCCATAATGTGAAGATGAATATTTTGAATGAATTGAGGGGATAATCTACGAGTAATGGATGTTTCTAATGGAATTGATATATTTTATCTCTTTTTAAATGTTAATGTAAATATTATATTTTTATCAAGTCATAGAAAACTACTAAACTATTCAGTTCCTTGGAATATGAATTCCTTTTTAGTATTCTAATGTAATGTAGTATGGAACCAGCTCTAGGCCATTGGGGGTTAGGGTCTTTACAACTATTTACCTCCAAAAGAGTTCCCTGGGCATCACCTCCTCTCACCCCTCTCTCTTATATAACTCTAACTATATCAATTATTTTATTCCAAAACCTTCATGATAAATTCATGTTAATACAACAGAAAAATAGAGGAAAGAAAAGGGGAAAAACTAAAATGGAAGGAAAAAAGAAAAACTAAAAGAAATTAGGGGCTCGAGCCTTACCATGATGTCTACGATGGGTTTATGAATCACCATTAGAAACACTCATTTTTAACTAAACCATAGAGAAAAAATATGTTTTTTTATATGTTAATAAATTATCACCAAATGAATTTGTGAGAATAAATGAATATTTATTTAATTGAAAATTAAATTTTTTATGAAAATTACAATGCCTCAGATTTTTAAAAAATGCTATCCTTTTATAGAATTATTATTCTAGGACCAAAAGAGTGAAAAAAAATTATTCAAGATCATCTAATAGTATACATTAAAATTTTCCCCGAAAACACTTCTAGGATCAAAATGATTAAATATCACTTCATTTTCACAACTAGTGACAACATAATGTGTCACAAATGTTGTAATTAATTTTTAAATATCAATATTATATGAATATATATACTTATTTAATTTTTTAATATATATGATATTTATATCATTATTGACATTCTACAAATGATGTAACCATGATCATCATATATGGACCAAAACTATCGAACCAAAACACACAGTGAATGAAGTGGTTATCACATAGAACTATGATTATAATAAAAAACTGTTAATAAATGGGTGATAAAAGGTCATAAATAAATCATAAATGATTTTATATATAATATTATTTTTCTATAATAAATGTTTATTATATCAATATTTAAAATATTTCATGTTCAAACACATATGAAAGAAGTAATACTTGAGGTAAGGGTTCTTCATCTCAAAACATTAATGTTAAGTCATATTTGATGTTATACACCAACATATATTTATGTTTTGTGTATATTTTCCATTTTGAATGTTATATCATGTATCCCTTTAAATTTTTGGTATTTAAAGTTTCAATTAAATATATTTCATTCATGGGTTTTTTGTTCGAATGTTTCTAAATCGATAATGGTTTATTTCATAATCACATCCTTATTGATGATTATTTATATTTACATTTATATTAAGTGTTATTAATGTTATTTTTATCCCAAACCCAAAAAATTTTATTCCTTTATTATTATATATATAAATTAAAAATGTTCTTTATTTTCCTCTCTTATTAGACTTAGGTGATCAAAATAATGTTTTCAAATGAAAATAGACATTATTTACTTCATCAGTTGAAAATACTTGTTAATCTATATCCATGTTTTATAAATTTTATTTCTTGGATGTTTCTAATATTCTAAAATTATTTTATAAATTTGTTACCTATAATTAAATTATTAATATTTTAAAAAATGAGTCTACTTGTTGTTTTTTTATGGTGGTTCTATTGAATTTTACCTGAAAATTAGTATGGATTTTTTTGGCATTAACCTACATGAAATTAAGATAATTTACTACCATAATTCCCATATAATGAGTTGAAGCTTAATTTAAAATTCAAAATGGTTTTTTCAAATATATATTTTTTATTTAATATATGAAAAATCATTAAAAAAGTGCTTTTAATTTTAAATGGGTATTTTCCAAAAAAACATTCCAGCAATCCATTTGAGATATTTTTATATTTTTTTAAAATAAATTGTCAAATATTATGATTTAATGAGAAAGTAATCAGAAGATGTCGTCCACCATATTTTTTTGTACGGTTTATGATCTTTTTGACTAGGTAATTTAATGATATTTCATATTTTAGTTCTTCTAATATTGATAGTTATTGATATTTAACGCATGATGATTCAGTTGTATTGTTTTTTAATATGTTGAATGGATTAGAATTATTAAATGAAATATAAGGCCTAAAAATACATATCCCATTTAAGAATTTTTAGGCCTCATTATAAAAACAAGATTGGTTATTTCACTGAGGACATATTTATTTATGTAGATTTCTCGATTTAATGACCCGAACATTCATAAATTAAATTCTAAATCTAATTTAATTAAATGTATTATTATTTAATTGTGTTAAAGAAAACACATGAAATTATTTGTTTTTATTATATACTATCAGATTAAAATGTCTTTCAAAAACCATTATTGTTGATAATATATTTGTTTAACAATGATCACATGATAAAAATAAATATAGGGTTTTAACAAATTTAATTGACAGATACATAGGAAGTGATAACCCCAACCAGTAGGGTAAAACTCTATAAATCCGATTTAACGAAGATTAAGAGAGTGATATCATAACTTGGGTTTTCCCCTGACTAAGAACATACTGAGATCTAAAAACTTATGAATGAATGAATTCATTTATAAGAGAAGTTAAATTTCATCGAGATCATGGATCAAAGAATATACGCCGAACCACCCTATGAAAGTCTCATCATCACACACCTTACCCTTTAGATTTTTTCAAGTGTATAAAAGTTATATTTTTCAATACCATGATATTATGAATATTTATATTTTACTTTCTATACAGTCATGCCCATATTTCTTCATATTGTTACCTTGTAAAAGATTTTAATTTTTTATAAAATAAAACAGAAATTGTATTTTTAATTAGTAAAAAATTTAAATTTGGAATTGTGTTTTGATTAATTAATGAATTTTTAAAATAAATAATATTTTGATAAAATATTGTAATAAAAATAATTATTACATTTAAATTATCATATAATTTTTATGATGTTGAATTTCAATTTTAAAAGGATTCAAAAACTCTTATTGTAAAAAATCATACATTCCTCAATAAATGGTTATTCTTATTTTAAAAGTGAAAATACAAATATATTTATTTTTAAAAAATTAATATTATTTTTTGAATCATAACACCTAAAATATCTAAGTTTGAATTTTTAATTATTTTCTAAGACTATTGAATTTTCTGGTAAAAATTAATCACCATATAAATATATGATGTATATTATGACATCATAATGATCCAAAATAGATTTAATAAATACAATAAATGGTATCCACTAACACATATATATTCTTCCTTTAAAATATTGTGATTTTATGTTTATTTGAATAATTTTATAAAGCCTTTGTGAATCCGCCAAAACCGGTATTATATTTTATGGAGTTAAAATAATTTCTTTAAGAGTATGACTCACATACACATCATATAGGGTATTATATTATTACGTTCATCCCTTAGACATATAAAAAAATTAAATATACAATCCGTTGAAGGAAATCATCAGAAAAAACTCATTTAATTGTTTGTGCATTTTTTATTTTATTATATATATTCCAAAACATAAGTCTGAGAAATGATAAATAATTACCCATTAATTTCAAATATCAAACCAATAAATATCCCATTTATCTTCTATAAAAATCATTATATCACATAATTTCTCTTGTTTACCCTATCTTATGACCTCCCAAGGTGAACCCAATCTCTTAGGAATCCTCTCTAAAGCATTTTGAGTGACACTATAAATGTAAAGGTGCCATTCCTTCAATTTATTATTCGTGTTTCATCATTTTCTTATTACTTATAATTACAATTAATAATGTTGTGAAATGTTTTTACATGTCCCTGTTAATTTCCATTTGATTTCCAAATGATGATAGACCCCTTTCTATCTCATCAACCCATTTTATGAATATTTATGTGAAGTCGTTATGCTACCAAAATTTCACACCTATTTTCCGTGATAAAATAATTGTGTGGTGAATAACATACCCACTTTTTGTCACTGTTGTTCACCTTTATACACTAATAATTATTTTATTTGGGACTTACATGTATGTACTCAACACTCTTTAATTTTGGTATATAATTTGATCATGAATGAATACAAGTTTTTTGATCTATGTGGCACACTAATGCATGATAATGAAATGAAAGTGACCAATGGACATAGAACTATATAGCCTTTCAATGCATAGGGTACTTTTTAATCTCATAAGATGCCATGTTTGGATAGGGAGTAAACTTGATTCATTTACGGTAATTTTTCTATCATGAATCTTGGGGGTTTTCCTAGACCTTTGTTTATAATGTAGTGTTTTATGTTTTTTATAAATTTCCCATGATTCCATAATGATTATCATTCCATATGATGACTTATTAATCATGTTTATAGTACTCATTACTTTAAAGACTCATTGATATTATTATTATATAATATGTATTATTTTCTTTAAGTTATTAATTTCGTATTCCCTTACTAGGATTTATAGATCACCCCTGTCTTATTTATTCCCCCAAGTTATCCTATGTTGTTTTGAAAACCATGGAATTATTTAATATTATTAATTATGTTTTCAAAAATATTATTTTATCATATTTTAATATTATATAATATGTACCTAATTTCTAAATACATTATACTTTTATATCTTCCAGTTGTATTAGTGTCACTTTTATGCAATAAAAAATGAGTTAATAGGTAATATAGATAAATTTTGTAGTATTTGGTATCAAATGAAAACGTTGGTTACTTTTGGGATTAGGATGATAAAAATATAGAAAATACTTAGAGATAAGACAATGTATAAGAAAACATCACAAAATTTTGGTAAGTATAGAGTATATTTTTTATGATGAAAATATATCATTGTTTGGATACTACAATTGGAAGTGTCTCTTTCATGGATTTATGTTGGGTTAAAACTCAAAAACCCATGTTACTTGACTAAGAACTGGTCCTAGAAAACTAGTTTTATTTTATACATGGTTTGACACTCTCAGGGGATATTTTTTGGAAAATTAATAATCTCTTTACAAACCATTAAAAATGGAAAAAAATTAATACCCATAAGAATATATGGTAAGAAATAAATCATAGATAACATAGATAATAGACCATAAATTCATAAGTTAATGAAATACATGTAATTTATGTTTTATCACTTTAATGTCATTTTATTAACATTTATGTGGTTAAACGTTTAAAAATATTCATCACAAATTTTCCCTTTATTCAAACCAATGACTAAAAATTGGAGTGATCAAGTAAACAACCAATATGGCCGGCAATGTGATGACTACCATAATGAGATGGCCAACCTGATGGGAAATGAATTGAAAAATTTATAAAGATAATCTATTAGCTGACTCATGTTTTTATTTGAAACCTTGATCAGAAGAAGTACCCAAATCCACCAAACAAAGAATAAGATGCAATTGAGTCCTTTATATGAAAAAGGCTATAGACTTTAAATAGATCATTTGATCCCTTAATCATTGAACAACAGTTCAACAACATTGATAATATATTCACCATCCTTCAATGTTATAATAAATAGAATGTTATTTTGGTTTTTTATTGTATGGAGGGAAAAAATGATCATTGGTGAACAGTAATCAAGAGAAAAAATCCTGAGGAAGAGATTGAAGTGATGGGTGGAAGGAATTCTAAAAAATGTTTTTTTAAATTCCCTCACACACTCCAACTTAAAATTAAAATGGATTTCCTTTACCCCAAGAAAAAAATATGATGATTATATTAGGGAGTAAAATGAAAAATTCACAATATATCCAAGATACCCCTTAATCATTGTTGTTACCCCTGAATTGGAGGGTTAACACTAATATAGTGGGATAAAACCTAGTAAAAGAAAAGACACAGTGATCCTAGACATTGATTTCTATGAGCAAATTGTCTGATGTGACCTCGAAGTCGAAATAGAGATAAGAGTATCTCAAGGGTAACACAAGGATAATAAGTGCTAAGTGGAGTTTTATTTTTTATGTATAATGAAAAAATATAACATTGTTAAGAAATTTCAACACCCCACTAGTCAAAGGGGTAGAATGAAGCACCCAAAAAATTGCCTAATGAGGATATGTAAATTATTTAGGTACAGGATGGATGGAATCCTAACTAGTGATTATTAAGAGGAACAACCCACTAATGTGTTGGAGGAGGGGAATTTTCTAATCAACCCTCAGTGACTTGCTCATTAATTCAACTGTAAGGAACCATGGGACTTTTCAAACAAATTCCTTAAGACAATGGTTATTAGAGATAGCACAAAACCTCTAATGTAGAACGGTTGTGATTTTTCCATCATGACGGTTGAGGTGGATCTCAATAATGAAGTGTTGATAGGTAGGCTAGTTATTCATTCAAAAATATTGAACATGCCTTTTTATTCTAGTTCCATGAATTCATTCATATCACAAATATTTAGTATAACTATTCAAACCCCAAAACAAATCATAGAAGTAGAGATCTCAAGGAAAACCAAAAATGTGGAAATTATTGCATCCCAAGTATATAACTCCTCCCCATTCAAAATTTGAGGGATTAACCTCCCAGTGAACCTTTTCATACTCCATTGGGTGGGATATTATGCAATTCTATGTATGGATTCTATATCCCTATTTAGATCCAATATAAATTTCCATGATAATGAAATAACTCTCTTTATTACGAATCAATCTTCGACTCTGTACAAGTTCAAGGAGGAGGATGAATCTTGTTTTTTCCCAACATATAAATAATGTATATTATTAACGTTTTTGTAATAATTTCTAACTCAAATGATTGATTCTATGGAAAATATTTCCCTTTAAGACATTCCCATTTCTTGGGAATATATTGATGTGTTTCATAAGGAATATCCTAGTCTTCTTTGTATCTGAGAGGATGAAATTATAATTGATTTCTAATATCCAAGCCCTTATATACAATGGATATTTTTTAAATTAAGGAGCCGAAGAAAAAACTATTGGATAATCTGGATAAATTATTCATATTCACATGTGCTTCATCATAGGGTGCACAATTTCTATTCATCAAGAAGAAGGATGTGTAAATGTGCTATATTTCTTTGATTTCATGAGCTCAACAAGATCAAAATAAAGAAAACGTATCCTCTTCCATATATTGATGAATTTTTCAATTATTTATTTGGAGAAAAATACTTCTCTAAGGTGGATCTCTGGCCATAATATTATCAAGTTAGTGTTCATAATGAGTATATCCCTAGGACTTATTTCCAAACATGGTATTGTCATAATGAGTTCGTATTAGTGATATCTAGACAGAAATATTCTCCAAAAATATTTATATACATGATGAATAGTGTATTTAGAGATTATATAAAAGAAATTGTAGTATTTATAGATGATATTATAATATTTTTTTAAATCAAGGAGGATCATGAGTAGAATATGGTCACTACACTAAAGATCATGCAAGATGAGATGATTTATGAAATGTACAAAAAATGTGGGTTATAGATGATGAAATTTTCATTTTTGAGGAATATATTCACAACAAATGAGATATTAGTGGGACCATTAAAAATATAATAAATTTGAGGATGGATGAGGACAACATTAGTGACAGATATCTAGAGTTTCCTTGGATTTTCTGAGTACTATTTTTGATTAGTAATAAATTTACCAAAATTTTCAAACACTCTAATCAAACTAAATTTTATGGGAATCGATTTTTTTTAGAATTTTGATTGTGAAGAGAGATTAAAAGGAGTTGAAAATGAGTCTTATAATTCCACCTATTGCCACACTACCCAAAAGTTGAGAAATATTTATTGCATTTAGCAATTAGTCATAGAAGTTATTGGGATATGTGTTAATATAGAATTAAAAGGTCCAAGACTATGCTTCATGGTAGTTGAAATTTCATGAAATGAACTACCAATTGAAAGATATAGAGTTGGATGTAGTGATATTCTCTTTGAAAATACGGTGTAAGTATTATTAGGGAGATGTGAGATATATATATATATATATATATATCACCTAATCCACAAGTATATATTCAAAAACATAGATCTGAATATGTGCCAATGAATATTTTAAGAGATTATCAAGGACTATGACTTCTCAATCCACTGCCCACCTAGAAATGAAAATAAAGCAGAAGATGATATATGTAGAAAGGATCTAGTATTTTTATCATGGCTAGGAATTCTGATGTATCTGATCATATTAGACTTGATGATGATGAGAATTGGAATCATAAAGTAATGATCATCGTTAATCCTTTCAGAAATGATTTTTCAACCATCTCTTTTGGAAATGATAAAGGATACTCAATGAGATGATATGGGGATTCAGAAGAAATACCAAACTATATAGAAAGGTAAATACTTGGATTTCAATGTTAATGAAGAATGAGCTTTCAAATTTGGTCCCTGACAATGTGTATTATCAAATCCTGATTTAAGAAAGGAACTATTGGATGGTGCACATAGTTTTACATTCTCTGTCAATCCCAGAAAAAAAATATATGTATTGATATCTCTAAGAGATCTATTGGTGGGACAATATAAATAATGATATCACAGAATATACATCAATATTTCATGAATTTCCTCAAGTGAAGGTGTAATGGAAAAATCCAAATGCATGATGAAAACATTACTCATACCCACATGGAACTTAGAAACATCACCATGGACTTTTTAACTAGTCTTATACAAAAATAAAGGGAAAAATAATATATGTGTTGTGGAGGATCATCTTACAAATATTGGTCACTTAATTGAAATTAAAGATGACTTATCACTCAATAAAATTTAAAGGATATAAGTTAGAGAAGAGGTGAGGCTACACGGAACACTGCTATTGACTATACCTATTAAAGACCCAATATTAACCATCATATTATTGATAGGACATCAACATGATCCAAATACTATGTTGAACTTCATCATGACTTTTCCCCATCAAATTAATGTAAAATCTTAGTGGAATATCTAGAAACATGAGGAAATATTCAGAGAATGATCAATTGAATTTAAAGAAGGATGGTATCAATATCTACCTCGGTTCGTGTTCTCATACAATAATAGTTTCTACTAAAGCATCCAAATGGCCTCTAATGAATCCATCTAGGGGAAGAGGGGTATGGCACAAGCATGTTGGGATGATATTGGAGAACTCAAACTATTAGGTCTTGAAATGGTTGCAGAAATGGAGGAAAATGTTAAGACAATTCAGTAGCACATCAAAGTTGATTGGATTTCACAAAATAGATAAGATAACAAAAATCTACGAGACAAAGATTTTGATGTTGGAAACATGGTATTCCTATTCACATCTATATGTAACAAATTTGTAATATTTGGGAAGAAGAAAAAACTTATTCTAAGATAAATCAACCTCTTTGAGATCCTTAATCACATCATAGCAGTGGCCTACCAATTAGAAATATCACATTACCTATCTCAAGTACATGATGTGTTGTATGTATACCTCTTGATAAACTACATAACAAACCATTAACATGTACTTAATAAATATGTGTTACCTTTGGATAATGATAACTCATATGAGGAGTAGTTGGTAATGATCATAGGTTGTAGAGATATTGTTTTATGAAATAAGACAATGTACATGGTCAAAGTGCTATGAAGGAATGAAATGATTGAAGAAGAAAAATGGGAACCAATGGAGGTGATTAAATAGAGTTACCATTATCTATTTTAATGTGGTGAAATAAAATTTTGAGGGAATTTTTTCTGAAGGGGGGTGATTTAATGACACAAACATTCATAAATAAAATACTCTATGATTAAATTAAATGTCTCATTATGTAAATTGGATATAGAAAACACATGAAATTTTTTAGTTTTATTATATATTATCAGATTAAAATACCATTAAGAATATTTACCCATGATAATATAATCATCGAGTAGTGATGATAGTATTATTATAAATATAGGTTTTAAACAAATCCAATTGACACAAATAAATGAAGTGATGACCTCAACCAATAGAATCATACTTGATGAAGACCATTTATCTAAGCTTCTATGGAAGATAACAACATTGGGATTTTAACATAACCAAGACCAAGCCAAGGTCCATTACTTTAGAATAATCCAAACTATTTACTAGAGGAGTTTAATCTTATCAAAATCAAAGACCAAACTATGTTTGTCGAACCACACTATGAAAGTCTCACCATCATGCAGCTTACCCTTAAGGCATTTTCTCATGTATTAAAGGTATATGTATCAACACCATAATTATATGGATATTATACTTTATTTTCAATATGATAATATTCATATTCTCTTCAAATTGTTAATTTATAAATGATTTTTATTTGTATACAATAAAAAAATCATTTTAATTAGAGTTATATTTCCACTAAGAAATTTATTTTGATGAATTATTGGTTTTTTAAAATAAAGTATATGTTAATATGATATTATTATTAAAAAATGTTTATTAAATATAAATTATCATATAATTTTTATGGCTTCAAATGTAATTTTAAAAATCATTCAAAATTTGTTATTGTAAAAAACATGGTATTTCTCAATAAATATCAATTATTATTTTAAATTTTAATATAAAATTATTTATAAATTTTTTTGAAAGATTGAATCTTATTTTTTGAATTAGAACATCAAAATCATCCAATGTTTAATTTTTCAAAAAAATTGAGACAATAGAATTTTCAGGTAAATATTAATTACCGTATAAATATACATTGCATATTATGAAATTATAATGACCCAAAAATGATGGAATAAATACTCTAAATATTCTCCATAAGAAAATATATATTTTACCTTTCAAATATATATATTTTTTATTTTATTAATTTTATAAATCCATTGTGAATCATCCAAAACCATTAATATGTTTTAAGGTTTTGAAATGATTTATGCAAGAGTATGACTCACATCCACATCAATAGTGGTATTATTATTTTTATATTCAGTCATGGAAATATAATATAATTAAAACCAATCCCCTTTGGAAGAAACTATTAGAAATAACCATGGTAATTTTTTTTTGGTTTTGGTTATTTAGTTATGTAGAGTCAAAAACCTACGTTTGAGAAATGATAAAGAATTATTGAGTCATTTCGTACATAAAATCACCCAAGATCCTATATCCCTTCACTCAAAATTCTTCCATAACATCCTTAATCTCCCCTCCCCTCTCTACAGTACTCCCATGGTTCCCACAATATTTTATGAAGCTCCTCTCAAGAATTTTGAGTCACACACTATGGTATGGTATCCTTTCATTATCTCCTTTATTCAAGTTTCTTCATTTTATTGTGGCTTCTATTTTCATTTCTTAATGATGGGGTATGTATTTACATGTCTCTATTACTATCCATTTTATTTAAAAATGATGATATATCCTTTTATTTATCATAAATCCATTTTATTAATATTTAATTGATGTTGTTATGCTTCTTAAATTCCATCATGTTTTTTCATTCCAAAACAATTATGTTGTGAATACCATGTGTATTTCCTATCAATGGTGTTCACTTTAATAAACTAATACTTTTTGGATGGGAATATAATTTCATGTATTCCAAACTCATTAATTTTAGAATTAAATATGAATATGAATGATCCTGCGTTTTATGATCTATATGGAACACTTAAGAATTAGAATGAAATGAATGTAATGGGTGCACCCAAAATTATATAGTGCTCCATTATATTAGGTAATTTCTTATATCAGGAGGCATCATGTTGGGATTTGGAGTAAACATGATTCTTTTATGGAAAATTTCCCATTATTATTTCTTGGTCTTTAGTCTTTGCCTATGATTAGGATGCAGTGTTTTACAATTTTCCACATTTCCAATGTTTCCTTTGTTATTATCATGGTATATCATGCCATATTATCCTTCTTTATGATCCTCACTAATTTTTTTGACCTATTTATATTCCTATTCTCTATAATGTATTATTAAAATCATGTTATTCTATTTTTATTACCTTATAGGTATTTTTACCTCCCTAATTGTTTATGTATGTCCCCATGTTATCCCGTACAGTTTTAAAAGACAAGTAGTTTTAGAGGAATTTAAATTAAGTTTTAAATAATGTTGTTAGGTTCAATGTTTAAAATGTTATTCTATATAACTAATTCCCAAAAAAACTATACTTTTATATATTCCATGTTGTATTATGTATACTTTTATGTAATAAATCGTGAATTAATTTGTAATAAAGATCCAGATTATTGTACTCGAAATGAGGCCTTGGAGAGTTTTTATATTTCATGGAATTAGGATTTTATGGAATGTTTAAGATATATGACAACAGGGAATATATCATTATAATGTAAGTTATTAATGTCGATGAGATTATTTGAATTTTTTGATATCCATGGATAATTTTAATGATCATGTTATTATTTTTATTGAATTATATGATCAAATGATAATCTTTAAATACAATTCATTCCTTATATATCTTTCATTGCATGTATACCCTTTCTTAACATCTCAGCTAACCCCCTTCTTATTATTTTCATTCCCAAGGGGAAAATAAGGGTTTTATGATTGATATTCAAGGATATTCTTGATGGAGTAATGTTTTTATCAAATAGTTTTATTTTTAGTTTATGTTTTTAAAAGTAATATGAGATTCATGTATTTATCTTATTTTCCTAGACATATAAACTATTTGGTCTTTTGAGATGTGATCTCTTGTATCTAATGCCAATGTAATAATGTTACCACCAACCCAAAGTTACTGGGGTCATGGTATTTACATATGTGCAACACATTATTTATTATCATTATTTTCAAAAAAAATTATGATGATTTAAAAATCCATATAATGTTCTCTCTTTCATGTGGCTTTGAATAAAATATTACAAAAGTTATAAGGGTTATTAATTTTAGTGTTTCTTTTTTGAGACATGTTTGATGTTTCAAACATATTTTTGTTTATGAGATTCATATAACTCTCCTTTGACTATTTTATTTCATGATTCTTATTGTGTTCAAGATAATAAATTTTTACTTGGAAGTTATTCTTTTAAGAGGGCTATGATTCAAATGTGAGTAAAGAGGTAAGGGATTTATTTTATAATATCATTTTTTCAAGGATTGTTTATTATTAAATTTAGGATGATAAAATTATAGGACCATTCTATGAAAAATAATATTTATTATATTATCATATGGTTATTTATCTAAATTAGATGATTTACTTTAATTTTCCTCCCTTTACATACTCAATAGATCAAATGAATGTTTCTAATGAAAACATACTTAATTTAATATTCCATTGGGAATAATTTTATTCCTTATACATTTTTTCATTAAAAAATAAAGATTTCTTGTAATATTATCCTTTGATTATTTATTGAAATTTTTATCCATGATATACTTTCTATGAAATTTTTTTAAAAGGAATATTCGAAAAATTTTCTGAAAGATTTACTTTTTAATTTTTACAGAATATGTGAAATATATTTTTGAAGTACATGGCCTGAACTGAATTTTCCCATGTTATAAAACCTAAATACTTTAAAGATTAATTTTTATGTAGGCATGTTTAGTATCAGCGAAAATTTTTCCCGTAATATTATAGAAATTTTTATATTTTAAATAAGTGATTTCGAAATAAAAGTTTATTTTCCACAAGAAATGTTTCAGTGATCTTTACAAGGAAATGTTTTTTCCATTATAATAACAATTAACATAACATAGAAATGAATAGGGATATGATTCTATTATACTATTCTTATGCTTTCTTTGTATATTTTATGGTGATGATGATAAAATAGTATTGTAACTTCTTTTTTTCCTTGGGTTATGTTTTTATAGTATGATTAATGTTTTCATGATCTTGAGGTAGGCACATAAAGGTATTATGACTATGTGATGGTTGGGTCTCTTATTTACCTATAATTAATTGGATAAAGATATATGTTTTATGACCTTAATGGGTACATAGACAGTTATCCCAATATCAAAAGTGGGTATGTGAGAGGTTATTGCAAGCCAGAGAGAGTGTATATGGGATGTTATATTAAGTCTAAAAGATGGAATGTGAGAGGTTATCCAAATATCAAACCAGATACTCAAGTAGTTATCTCATTCTTAACATGTTATGAATGTATTGGTGGTCATATGTTACATATTATTTCTATTATTATGATATTTCCATAATATATAACACTTTTGTGTGATATTAACTTAAGACAATGTTACGCTCCACTGTCACGTGTTTTTTTATTCCATTTTTATTCCTATCTTATGAACATCGGTGACTTATGACATGAATCATGATTATAATTTATTTTATATGGGATCTATTTTTAAAATCTTATGATAATTATCCCATACACTTATACTCATGCTATGCTTAAATAATCATGGATAAGTCCATTCATTACCATTATTTGAGTATTTTATCTCTCCCTCTATTATTTTTCTTTTCATCCCAAATATGAAGGATGGTTTTAAGAATGATATTTATATGAATGGTTCTAATCATAAAGAACTTATTGAGATATTATTAAGATCTTTTATGAACTTTTGGTTTATGTATTTATGTTTTTGAAGACTCAAAACCTTTTCGGTTTTGGTGCAGATCATAATGATATATAATGCATAGTCACAGAATAAGCTAAAATATTTATTTATGAAATTATTGGGTCCCTATATGTATGATTTTATTGGATGTTTAGGTAAAAATTTTTGAATAAAAAAATACATCAAAGTAATTTTTGGGGTTTCTATTTTTTTTGAATTTGTAGTTTTTAATTATTGAGAGCCACTATTGAAGTTTTATTATTGAATTGATGAGTTTTGAGTGAGTAGTACTAGTTTCAGGACCATGTTTTTTCAGAAAAAAGTGTTAAAAAATTCAATTGATTTTGGAAATAAACTTTTAAAATATTGGTATAGATATAATTAGCATAATGGTTTGAAGTCAACATTTATTTCAAGGAAAATTTGGAATATAAATAATTAATTTTTGAAGTAAATGACTCTATTTAAAATTATTGTGCCATTTCAGATTATGAATATTTATGGATTGTATTGGTAGGATTAAATATCTAGTATGTATACTAAATAGGGTGGAAACGTAATTTGATTCAGTATTTTCTACAAAGTTATATTTTCTAATTTAGTCTCATTAATAGAAATATGTTTTTAATTAAACTAGAGGATTATGTATTATATATCCCAGTCCTATGAATGAGATATACCTGATGATTTACCTACATATTGATTTTTTATCACATTATTTATTCATGTAAGTGATAGTGTTAGGATTTGGTCAATATCCATTTTCAAGGGACTCTAATGTACTCCTGATTGAAGGTTATTTTCAAATATTATCACTCTACCTTTTCAGATTTCATCTTGGGGATGTTCCTTGTGAAATCACGTAAAAGGATTAATGTCACATAAATAAATTCCATGTGACTGATATTTTTTGTTATGTAATGTATTTGGAAGTATTAAACTTTAGTGGTGGAGTCATTATTTGTTTGATAGGATTGATTTAAAGTAATCATATTCCTTAACCATATATTAGAAAATTATTTTTATCTATTTCCTTTGGGGAATCAAAATATATTATTATTTATCACTATAAGAAATGAAATTGATTGTGAGAACCATTTGGAATAGGTTTTTAGTGTTTAATATGTGGCTCAATTTTATATTTGGGAAGGGTAATAGTTTAGATCATCACATAAGTTTATAATGGATTATCCCCTGAACCTGATGATTCCTTATATAATGGAAATTAGTTTGATTATATTATAGTGAATAGTGTGATCAAAACCTTTGGTTTTGACATTTATGGTGAAAATAATGTTGGTTTTATTAATGATTGGGTATATAAGTAGAGGGTATAAACAATGATAATATGGAATTTCTATACTATTGTTTTATTTGATATCATACCAATAGGAATTTTATTATCTAATAATTCATCTGCGTTATGGTCATATACAAATGTGAAAATGTTTTAATGAAATAAGTAATTATAATTCATTTAAAAAATTATTTCACAAGAACACACATACACAATTAACATTGGAACAAGAATTTGACTTGGGAGACTCAAAGTCATTGAAATGAAATTGGTTGTTTATAATGGCAGAGTTATATATATTGTATTCTAAAATATGTATTCTCGGATATGGATTTATTCCTTGGATAATTGGTATGTGATAAATCAATCTAAATGAATCACACCGCATATTTTTAAAAATAGTGTAAGACCAAAGTGGACATGATTTTAATTTGTTTTAGAAGTATGAAGTATCCCAAAATAGAATTTTTTGTAATATTAATTATTTATAAGAGGCTAATGAAAAAATACTAAAATTGGGAGTACAAGAAAAGAATAATAAAAAATTCAATGTTTATAATATTTATGTTAAAATATTTTTTCCTCAATTTTTTAAGGTGTTTTTATATGGTTAGAAGAATATATTATAATTTGTGTATCAAAAACCATTTATTTTAGTAATTTTTTCCATTTTGGTTTCATTTGACATGTAGACAATGTAAATTGGTTCATTCGGTTTTTTGAAAATATATCATAACTTATATATGCTAGAAAAGTAAACACATCCATATAAATATCAACTAAGTGTTTTATGATAAATTTTCAAAAATAAGGAATGTGAATAACATGAATTTTAGTGAATTAAATTTTATATATCCTTGTATTCAAAGTCAAAAAAACACTTCATAAATAAATTTTATTTAACATTAAGTGTTGTTTTATTTTTGTTATTTTTTTGTTCATGTTGAAAACAAAATTAAGACTTTTTTCTTTTGTGTGGAAATTTGGATCACTATGATTTCTTACTAAGTATAATTTACTGAATATTCTAGCAATTTAGTCAAAAAAAATTATTTCATTAATATATTCATGTTTATGCTAAATCCTTTTCATGATAAAAGTTACTCCTTCGGGTATCATTATAATTATACTCATAGATTAGAAAATATGGCCATTGGAATATTTTTTATAAAATGATCTTATGCATTGAAGAAAAGAATTAATAAGTACAGAGTACATTACAAATATTTATGAAAACCGGCAATAAGATGAATTCTATAATAGTTTATCAGTTTATGTGCTTCTTTTTGTCCTTTCTTTTGATAGTTTCTACTTAGATAACATATTTTTCGAATCTCATTATTAATGCATCAATCCATTTTTTCCATTATATAAAAAGGTCACTTTTGGGGAAAGTGAGAACCAAACATAGAGATCCATCAACATGTCCTACGTCCTCTTAAACCACACACCACATTCAAAATTCAAAGGAAAAAATTCAAAACTACCGCCATATCCACCTCGATCCATGAGACGATCCACAAATCATCACGACCTCGAAGTACGTGAGTTTATGTCACTGCCACCGTCAGATTCATCATGAACTTCATCCTCACAATCAGAGAAGAAACCATCAACATCATCCTCATTGTTAATGATCTAATTATTATTCATGAAATCATTCTGTTTCTGCCCATAGTTTTGAGGAACTTCTGATGTTTGAAAATGGGATTCTTCTAATCATTTCTATCATTTGGTTATCTGTGAAAGGTTCATAGAGGGTTTCCATTGTATAATAAAGAAAATATTCTAAAAATTTTATGTTGAGGGACTTCTAGGGTGGAAGTAATATACCTTGGATTTAGTCTACTATCATATTTTCTGGATGATTTTATAGTTTCTTTTATAATATCATTTTAATGAATATATGGATTGTTATCATTTACACAATATCTTTATTAATTTAATAATATTTACTGAACAAAAATTATTCATTTCATTAACACTATGAATTTAACTATGTTTTTATACCTCTAATTTCATTTTCATTTCTTTAATTTGTGGGTTTATAGGTTATCCATAATTTTAATCAATGTTTTGTTGAGGTGGATGAAAAATTGATGTTAGGTTTAAAACTACAATATCCATCTTCTAGTTTTTTTAGAATATTTAAATAAATATTTATTATCATTGATGGTCTATATTTTTTAGGTTTGTATGGTATTCTCTATTTTCTATTTCCATTAGTTTATTGTGATTTTTTCATATGTTTTATTTCCATAACTACATAGTTGTGAAAAGAGTAATGTTATTAATTCAGTTCTTTTATTGGTTTGATTGAAAATATTAATCTAGAGAGACCACCTATTTTAAATAGGATCTACGATTATTAATATTGTGATAATATAAATATTTTACTTATTAATATTGGTTCTCGAAATTTTGTTATGAAAACTATAAATTAAATAATTTCAGATAAATTAGTTCATACCATTATTATAGATGAACAAATTGAATTTTAGTTTATTTTCCATTTGAGGAATACATTCTCTTATTAAATTCAATTTAATATAAAAAGTTATGTTTTTTTATATTGAACAATGTATGGTATATGGAAAAAGGGTAATGGTTCGTGGTTTAGAACTTAAATATTTCTTAAAATAAAATGAGGCATATTGTGAATTAATTACAATGTTTTTTTTATAAGATATTTTTTTTTGATAAATGAATTAACATGTGATGATGATTTTTAATACCTTAAAATCACATAGAAATAAAAAAAAATTAGATGATCCAAATTTTGATGAATTTATTTTATTTTACCTGAAGGATGTGAATTATAGAGGACTATTTTAGATTATACAAAAAATAACACTAAGTATGTATTGGTGATTTTATTTGAAAATAAATGAATTATGAATGTTATCATTAGAGGGATACTAATAATGAAAAGAAAAAAATGTTTATCATTTATATCTACCATCATTATAGATTTTGGACCCTGTAAAGATAATAAAAGTACATCAAATTGAAGTAGTTGTGCTTAGTTTATTAAAGGTGATATTTCCTTGTTATCTAGAAGGACGAATCCGTATATGGGACAATAAAAACTATATGAAAATAAATAATAAAAACTATGAAAAGAAATAATATATTGAGACAATATGTTATAACTGTATGAAATGTAGAAGTATTTGACATGATTACCCAATAATCAAGAGATTCAAAATAAATTCTTCCAAAAATACTGTTAGGAAAAAATTAAATAAAAATAGAAAGATATGAAAATTTAAATATTTAGAGTGGGTGACACTTCAAAAAATAGATCATTAGAGGATTTTTATATTAATTGAAAATTATGGTATTCTGGGATAATTTTCGAAGGAATGAAAACCCAATTATGGTTAATGTAACCATGATATCATTTAAAAATCCATCTTAATAAAAAATATTTCTTTATTAATTAATTGGTGAATGTAATGATGAAGATGACTCTTCATCTTTTTTGGAAATAGATATATATAAGTAAATAGTCTTGATAAAAGATATAAGATAATGATTGATGAATGTGATAAATATTAAGATGATTTCTCTAAAGTTTCTAATAAGTATAGTATGCTTAATGCAATGTTTTCTGGATTAATTGATGAATTTATTGAATCTATGGATTAGTTGGCCAAAGTAAAGAATAAAAATAAAAAGTTAAATTTTGATATATAATTATATATGTGAAAAATAGCATAAAACATTACAGATGGAGAAGGAAAATTATTTTTTTCATTAGGATGTCATCAGTTAGATGAACACAATTTTTTTTGTTATTTAGAATATTTTGGAAAACATAGATATTAGAGTAATACTTCATGAAATTGAAGTAAAATATTTGAAATATCTTCATATCATTCAGATTATTTTTCCCTTGAATGACTCCTTTCAATACTATGTGTTGTTGTGGACACTATAGAACAAATTATTATTTGAATAAAATTCAGTATTTGGGAAGAACCTTATCATTTATATGTATGGATATTACTACCTACAAGAATATTATAGACATAAAATTAGGTGTTTCACAACACATGTTCATCTATACTTCTAGACCTATAAAGGTCTATTTTCCATGTACGTAATTTTGAAGAAATGATCACTTTATATATTAGTGGTTGCATAAAAATCTCCAATACTTTTTATAAATTATTTTCATGTTTTATAGTGTTATAATTTATGAAAAAAATTATAATTTTTTAATCATTAATTTCTCTTATTTAGTTGAAGGTTTTGAATTTGTTTTTATTAATAATTGAAAGATGATAAATTTTTAATTTCCATGGATTTAAATATTTTTTTCAGATAAAACGTATCTAGAAAAATATTTTTCAAAATAATATCAAGAGTAATTTTTAAAATATAACTTCATGATAACTATCTAAATTCTTTTTATTCTATCAAAAATTTTGGAAGGTCTTTTTAATTATAGTGTAAATATAACAATTACTGTTCTCATATGTTTTTAATCTCTTCAAAATTAAATCTATGACTGTAATTTTTTATGATGTATTCTAAATAATTATAGTTATTATTTTTCTATTGTGGATAATTTAGAAAATTTGTTCATTTAATTATATTATCATTTTGTTGATATTTATTTTGAACTTAAATGTTATCATTTTTTCATGGGGGTATTTCTCTAAAAAATTTAAATGAATTTCACAATCATTTTATATAATTTCATGAATGTATTTGGTTATATTTATTTTTATATTCTATATTGTTATAACACATATAATTATTTATAAAAATCGTAAAGGGGGTGAAAATTTGGAAATGAAAATTTTTATTCATTGGGATGGATTTATTCTTGAAAATGTTATTGTAAATTTGTTTTCATGACTAATAAGTTTTTTCACAATTTATGTGGAATATATTTTTTATTAATTGAAACTATATATTTAATTATTTTTATATTCTATGTTGAAATTATTCCCTATAATGTGTTATATGGTTTTCTAAAGGGGAATGATTATTTGTTTAAATAGCACATTAATATTTGTGTTCAGAAAATCACAATACCCATTTTATATAAATTTGATTTAACTTGAAGGGTCTTGTTTATTTTTTTTTTATGTTGAACATGATGAAAATTTAGTACCCTTAAATATAAATTATTTATGTTGATATTGTTTTCTATGAAAATAAGGAGAACAGTGGTTCTCCCTACTGTCCATTTACTAGATTTTGGAGCACTATAGTGTATCATACCTTTCTCATCATAAGAAGCAGTTAAATATCAAGAATATCATAATATGGGGGTTTCCACATTCGATTTCATTATAATTATACCTCAGGTTTGAATAATTCAAAAATGTTAACATAGTTTATAAATAGTTACACAAATTTGAGTATCATAATTGAGTGGTATGATATATTTTATAAGATTCATTTAAAATTGAATTCACCTAAAGCCTCCAAAATCTTATTCTTCTGAGTGTTTCTAGTTGTATTTTTTATAATTATTGTTTATAGAGAATATTTCATGACTTGCATTCATTAGATTAAGGAAAGTGATAGAAAACTACCAGGCCCTTCCTTATTCAAGTTGTAGGATAGATAATGACCCTCGATTCCTGCCTTCAATAGGCCCTAGATTGGCGACTAGCTCCAATGGTATATAATCTCACATAAAAAATGGAAGGCATTGTGGTTATTATTTAATAGGATCGGTAGATAAGACGGTAAATCCCAAACAACTCCAAAAAACTAAAAGTAAAAGTAAATCCAAAAATCAAATCCCATATGCATTTTCAAATAAACTGATACCAGATAGAAGGAAAATCTGATGAAAAGTATCAAAATAGAGAAAAGTGGCAACAACTCTCGAATCCCAAACTAGTAAGGTCTGATACTATCCTTAAGGACCTCCTAGAAACCTAAAAGAATTTTTATATATGTAGGGATAGCTTACAGTTATACTCAGTAGGGAAAACCAAAAGATCTTGTGTACAAGTGGGAAGGAATTCTAATTCCATTTGAGAAATAGATATAAAAAGGCACCTAGTAAAGAAACTATCCACCCAGCCTCACCAAGGCACACTCCCCAAATTACGCAAGTTGGGTAAAGTAATAGTAATAGCACATTGATATTTGGGTACCCTGCACCATTTTCCCACAGGTTATTTATGACAACCTATGCATAAGACCTCCCCTAAAATTTCCAATATAGTCCCAATTCCACCTCAACAACAACCTTATGGGATATCACAATAATGAATTCCGCTCGTAGAATCCTAGGCCACCATATCCACACATGTCCCCACCCATAGAAACCTGGGTCACAACAACCACTTCCATACCCAAAGACATGTGGTCCAGAACAACCACTACCACACCCGAAGACAACCAGGCCACATCCTGAGGACACTTGGGAAACAAAAATACCCATACACACCTAGTAAAACCACCACAACACACCCTCACTAAAGAGTCTTCGGCCATAAAATAGATTAGGTTGTCACTACATTCCCAAAGAATATTTGTCTACCTAGGAGAGGGGGGAATGGAGATAATAACCAGCCACTCATTTGAATGTTGGGGAAAAACCCTCCCACGTAAATGGGGGTGTTCACCATGAAGTGATCAACATAGGTGGGGTGCATATAAGAATAAAAAAAATGAAAATTTTACATATATTTAATCAAACACTCAGCCCAACATAAGTGTTCCAATGCACAACCACCCTCATTATTATTATACCTACATGAACACACACACATAACAGCCATAACTGGAGCACAACCCATTTCTGAAAAAAAAATCCCCATTGTACCCATTCTCGTTATCATGTTCTAGTGATTACATTTAAATATTCCTTCAATACCAGGAAAATCACAAGCATATCCAAAATCCAAGTCAACAACTGAACAAAAATAGCCAAGCAGTAATTTACGCATTCACTCCTGGTTCTCTTTTAACATCACAACAAGAAAGGGGTTTGTGAGATCCCTCAAAGTAATGGAACCAAACCAAGCCATAGCATATGTCCCCATACGGCCTCAAACACACAAGCAAACACTAAAAACAAGAAATCCCATCCCCATTCATAACACCCCACAAGCATCATGTAGAAAAACCTTGTGTATTAGATAATAGAGCAGGGGAGTTTCAGATTTAACCAAACTATTTTTCAAGTTCCTTCTTTCTGTTTGGTTAACCAGGGTGATCACACAAGGATTACTATTCATTGGGCATCCATTTTATAGAACCACTTTATGTGAATAACTGGTTTCCATGTTACATCTATCTATTCACAAGATTATCAAGAAAAACATTGGTTCATTAGTGTGCAAGAAAAGACAACCAATGACTACTATTTTTACTGGGCTTAAGCCCATACAATTCACAACATTAAAACTAAGATAAAATAAATACCGCAAAATTGTTATCAAACACTCCCCTTTATACTTTAGAGTCAATTTATTATCTTCTTTAAGGTTTGGTTTCATCCACATCTTGATGGAAACAGTATCCTACCCACCCCGCATGATACACAATATAGAGAGACAAAGGAAAACCCTACCTAGATGATCAACGATCGATGTTTTCTCCGTGTGCCAAGAACTGGTGATACATGACTTGAAGAGGATGAACTCTGAGGACTCCAAGTCTAAACAAGAAGGGCTCTAGCATGAGAATATGATTAATCTTGAATGGAAGCCTCTATGGTAACTAAGAGAAAGAGAAAGAAAAATAATAGAGGATCTTGGATTAAGAGAAGGTCAGATCCTAAAATCTTGGAGATGATTTCAAAGTACTTAAAAGTTGTATTGTGACTCAACCACACGGTTGAGTGGTTTCAAATGTTGGGATTAACTGGGATTTAATAATTCTCCTCGAAGATGGTGGAGATAAAGGTTGTGGGTTAATATATTTCCATTAAATGGAGAAAAATGCATAATATAGGTGAAACTATAAAACATGAAAAAGGTGTGATAGTGAGGAAACAGAGAAAAAAAGGCACATGTTTTATTGAATCATGGGTTGCCTGACTCTTGGTGGTTTAAACCATATTTTATTGGATTTAAATGTCTTTGAAAGGGGTAATAAAATACTTTTAAGTCAAATGATATGTTACAGGGGACAAACAGAAAGGTCTTGAAAATAATGAGAATGACTCACCATTAGGTGAGTCACCTTTCCCCTGACACTATTTCCATAGCCCCATAGCCCATGCATTGTTTCCCTAGCACGGTCTCCCTAGCACTATTGCCCTGGCACTGTCGCCCTGGCACGGTTTCCCTAGAACCATCACACTTGCACCGTCACCTAGGCACCTTCGCCCTGACTCCGATGCCGATTGGTGCTACAGACGACCCATCGGTGCCACTGACACCCATAACTGCCACTGATTCCCTTCAGTGCCACCGACGCCCATTGGTGCCACCAAGGCCCTTCGGTGCAACTGACTCGGGTTGGTGACACTGATGCCCTTCGGTGCCACCGACGCCCGTCGGTGACACTGAGGCCGATCGGGGCCATCGATGCTCCTCAGTGCCACTGACACCCATCAGTGCTATTAACGTTGATTGGTACAACTGCTCATTCAACTTGAAACATGGAAAACTCTGTAATGAGTCACCTATAGCACCCAAGATACCCCAAACACAAGAATTTTGCAATGTAATGGACTAGGAGGGTTCGGTCCATTTCAAAATATATTTTTGAGGTATCATTTTATTTTATCTATTTTATCTTATTGTAATAATTATATTTTTTCATGGATTCAAGTATCTTATAAAGCTTGTAAATTATCTATAACACTATAATCTGTTTAAATAACACTCTGTTTCATAGTATATATAAGACAAAACAATTGTGCCTAAATGAAGAATGAAATATTATTATAGTCATATCAAAGCTGTTAAATTTATATGTATGAATAGAATTAACCATTTTATGATATATATATATATATATATATATTCTACTTAATAAAAAATTATTGGTTAATTCATAATAAATAAGAACATAATTTTTAGTAAAGTGATTTTATTTTTCTAAAAATATGTTCTCTTCCAAAATGATTATTACTTTTTATGAGAAAATATTATAATTAATTTCCTAAAAAATGGACATTTTATTTGATAAAATCATATTAATTTTTTAAATAATAAAATTGAAATTATCTTAGGGTTTATTTTTTGGATTTTTATGAAATGATTTCTTTTTTAATGAAGTGTGAAAATAATGATTTTATTAAATTGTATTTTATTTTCAAGTATTTTTCTATAAAAGAATTCTATTCCAGATTACTTTTTAAATATAATTTTATCCTTTTTGTTAGAATTAATAAAATTATGGTAATTGGAAGGAATTTATATGTTAATTTGGAAATAATAATTATGAATTAAAAGCATTTTCTGAAGAATTTTCTTTGCATTTTTTGTTTTCAACTTAAATTTATTTATTCCAATTATAGATATTAAATCTTAAAAAATGGATCCTATATTTTAAATCAAGAGGTTAAAATTTCGTAAGTAGTTCCCTTTTATCCTTGGCCATTATGGATAGTAACCATAGTAAATAATTGTCAATGTGGTTAGGTTAAATTGGGTAATTAAGGATAAAAATAATATGGTAAGGACAAAAAAATTAACATAAAAAACTTTTATTCAGTCTTATGAGTGTATTTCGTCCATATCAATGGGTTTTTAAAATATTTCGAATTTTTGTGGAACATGTGCTTGATTTTATCCTTTATCATATTTAAATAAAATATCACTTTCTTACTTTTAATTTTTGTAATATTTTGTGGTAGTGAAAAATTATAATTATGTTTGATTATAAATACTTGTTATCAATATAAATTATTTCTTATTATGTTAATTTAATATCAATTTATATATATGAAATAATTTACTTAAATTCTTATGCAGGGCTGGCATGATATTTATTCAGTTAAATGAAAAATAAAACAATTGATTTTAAAATTGTGAAATCTAATATAATTTGAATGAATAAGGTTTTTACAAGAATATTTATATAAAAATGAATTATTAGAAATATTTCAATGTATTATAATATATTTATATTATTTTAATGTTTTTTTCAAAGTGAAATTAAATAAATAGTACAAAAAATGAAATTAATGTTGTATTATAATAATTTATGAACTGATATAAAATTCCTAAAAATAATATATTTGAAATTATAATTTTAATATGGTTTAAAATATAAAATATGGTTCATTTAAGAAATAATATTCCATTTTATAATAATCATTAACCCCAAAGAGTAGAAACTCCATTATCACGGTAACTATCAAATAGGGTTAAGGTGGGTTAAAACAAAGAGATTAGTTTAAAAACCAAATCCAAACTTATCAAAATTTTGTTTAATGGAAATATTTCAGACCTTAATCATTTTATTTTTAATTAATTTTAGTTTTTTAATATTTCTAATAAAAAATAAATTAATATTTATTTTATATATATATTTATTTCAAAGAGTATGCCTCCTCTCACTTATAAAAGGACAACCCTTTTCCTCTTTTTATTACACCTGAAAACCTTTTTTTAGAAAATACCAATATAAATAACTTCTAGATATCCATCCCCTTGTTATATAGATGTTATTTTGGAAATATTACCATCCTTAGATGGGTTGAGGTGTAAATAAAAAGATTTTTTCTGAAGAAGAGGTATATTGTTAAAACGAATGATTTGATTTTATTTATTCTTTTACATCCTTCAGATATTCTTCAATAATTATGAACAAAATATAATTTATCTTAAATATATCTAGATTTTATTATGTTAATTTCATTTCATAAATCCATCTCTTTTTCCCTCATGGGTGAATCAAAATCATCGTTTATCTATAAAAAAGACTATGACCTCACGAACAGATGCAATTCTTTTTCCATCACCACATCCTATGGATAATTATAAGGATGTATCTAAAAATATATATTTTTATTATTATATTATTGTGTTTTTTTGAAATATTATTTATTATTTACCATTATTTATCATCATCAATCGAAAATGGAGACAATATTTAGGTGTATATATAACTTACCATTTCTATGAAAGTTCTTATTAATTTTTTACCTCTACCATTTATGGATGATAGTAAATATATATATATATATAAATAAAATTTATATTATGAAAATATATTATTTAAAATTTTGAATATAATATAACCCTGATATAAGTATAATGACTGAGGCTTCCAATTCAAATCATGCATGAACAATGTTGCCGTTACAACCCAAAATATTGATTTTAGAAAGGAATTGTTAATAAATAGGGTGTAATATATTAATTTAAAATAATATATGGTATGATATATATATATAATAATATATGTATAATAAATTTATAATAAATATATATTAATTATAATATTTTTATAACATTTATGGAGAAGTTTGACACTTAAGGAAAGGGATCTCTCTGAACCATCCATTTTTTATGGGTTATGACCATTATCTCTTACTCACATTATATCTACCTTTGATATTATTTATTACTCATAAATTATTTATATATGTCTCTTATATATATACCTGTATCATTATCCCAAACATTTATAGTTCAATCCTTGTGATAAGATCATTTCCAAGACTACTACAGTAAAATCAAACATGATTATGGGGATCTTTTCTATCCATTAATCCTTTTATATTTCTCTCATTTAAAGTTTTATTTTTAAATGAACACAATATTTTGAGACCCATTAATATGTAAATAAATAATAAAATTCCTAATTTTGAATTTATTATTCTATTTTCAATATTTTTTTAAATTTCAATTGCTTATTATGTGAGGCTAGATTAGGTAACCCATTTCATTCCATATGAAATTCCTATGATTATTCTTTATGATTTATTTATATTTATAGAAAATATAATCATGAAAATTACAAAATTGGTCTAAAAAGGTTTAAATATAATGAATTTTTTAATTTTTTATCTCATGAGACGTTATGTATGGGATTATAGAGTAAACCCAATCCATGATTGGACTCTGTTCTGATTACTGGATTTTCAGATAGAGGTCTTGGAGTTCTAGATTTTCCATCACATTGCTTTCATCTTCCTCACCTCCTAGAACAATATTTATATCCATCTCTATTTGAATATATCTTTGTATTCATTTTTCCTTCCTTCTCCCCTTCGTAGACAATTGCAGCACTCATGTTCTTCCCTCTACTTCAATCTCTGTCAATGGTATATGTTTTATACCTTTTCTTTATCGTATTCGTCAATACTCCAAAAAATTTATGTTTCCCTCACTTTTTCATCCACCTATGGATTTCCTGTATGTTTTTTCACCTTCAATGGGTGTTTCCCTACATTTTTGTGGTCTCAAACCATACCTACTACCACTCTTATCTCATGAACCTTCCTATAAAACCCCATATTTGTTTTTCAATAAGGGGATCCCATGGATTTGGATTTTTTTGGTAGTCATGATCATAGGCACTTCCTCATTATACTATTTACCCTCATCATATCTTTCTATCCATTAAATTAATCTTAACCTAATATTTGTCTACTTTTAAGATGTATGTGGTGTATTTGTTATGGTGTTGGTGGATTTTTTCGGTGTCGAAGGATCATAATTCCTAGGGTCATCCTCCACTTCAGGTCTATTTGTTGTGTGTTGTTTCATAATTTTTTAGGTTTTTACCTCTCATTTGTTTGATTTATATGTGTTTCTCATATTAGGTTTTTGACTCAAAAATTTGGTCTATGTGAGGTTAGTTTTGTAATTTTTTTAAGGAATTCATCACTACAGTCGAGTTTGTCTTCCCTCTTTCTTACTTCTTATGGGGTTGGTCTTCTCTATGGTTTATTTATGGATTTGAAGGAAGGTATTAGTTGTGCTATTAAAGGTCATGGATTTATGAGGTTTTTTCCACTAAAAAATCATTCCCGACTTCTTCTTCTTTTTATCCCATGACATTCTAGTTCCGTACTGTGGTTCTAGTTGATGTATTTGGATATGTTTTTTGATAAGTTTCTACTTTTCAAGAGGTGTTACCTCTCTTGAATTATTTCTTTTGGTCCTAAATTTTTTGTGCTGGGTTTCACCACAATGTTTAAAGAGATTTTAGTTATCATGGTCATTGTTCTACTGGTTGAGATCCTTTTTGGCCCACATGTTTCGGTGTGGTTGGGTTTTCCATGGTAGTGGTGGTGGTATTTAGTGGCTAGTTTTATGGTTTTAGAGTGTGATGGTTTTGGAGGTTTCTTATAGTGTGATCAATGTGATTCTGGTGGGTTCTAGACGAATCTATGAGTTAGTTGATTATTTGGGTGACATGTGTTCTTTTGATTTCAAATCAAGGTAGGACACAGATAAATGAGATGACGTGTGTCATTTTTTTTTTTGAAATTTAAATTTTTATTAGGGGTGGGGTGGGTTTTTTCGCCTCATATAACCGAGAATTTTTAAAATCGATTGTTTATTCTAAATCCATGAAATCCAGTATTTGGAGGCTTCCACTAAACCATAATGTGGTTTATTATGAGAATAGAAAACGATATGGATGGTGTGTTGCAACCATATTTCATATGTTTCCATGATCTTATGATACTATTTTCTTTCTGTTATAAACCCATGTGATTACCCATGAGAACCCTATTTTATAATATCACGTTATACCAATGAGTCATACATTATGCTTCCTTATCACATTTATTCACATATATTTACTTCTCCACATAACTATTGTCTATGTATTCTCTATGTTATTTCATATAGTTTTTGGAAGTCAGTGGGATTTAAGAACTCATTATGAAGATTAAAAAATATTTTGTTTTCACATATATTTTTTATGAACCTAGTATTTCAATGAAACTATGACTCTTTTTCTAGTTTCTATTTAATGGATATTTATTTTAAAAATCATATAATAACATATGAAAATTTTCTTTGGTATTTATAGTTTGTTTTAGAGGAAGGTATAATTAATTCTCTGGGATTCAATGTAGAATTATTTAGTGATAACTGTAGGAATAAGTCTATGATTAATAAAATACCATGAATTTTTTTAATGTATAAATCAAGTTGTTTCAAATAAATTAAATCCATGCCTCTATATTACATGGGTATTTAGTTCTAGTTCATTTCTACCTAGGGGTAATAACATTGAAAATGGTGCATTGGGTATTAACTCAATCTTAACCTAGTTCATGAAAATGAGGCCTTTATTCACACCTAGTTTGACACTACAAGGGGATATGAAATAAAAAATTAAAAAACCCTTTAAGAACAAATATAATGTTCTTGAATATATATTTTAAATAGAAAACTTATTATAAACATTACTATAAAGAACCTCGATTGAAACCTAGATACTCATACATTAGGATATACATCTCATTTAAAATTAATTCTTTTTATGTTCATAAGTTACCAATATTTATGATTATTAGAGAATTTATTATCATATTATTATTCATTTTTTTAATTTATATAAATTAGATAAAACATGACAATTCCCAATATGATATGAAATGTTATTATTCCACTAATGATATTCCTAACCCAATGTTTTTTGGAGCTGGGAACTTCATTAAAGAATTGTCTTAGTTGACTCAAACTTTTAATAGTAACATAAATCATGTGGAACTCCCTCATTATCATAAGAAAGAGAAATTTGTGGTCGAGTCCTTTATTTGATATAGGCCACCTACCATTAGAGGGTCTTCATATTACCTCATCATATAATAATAAAATATATCTATTGAAAATATATTTTTCATCTTACAATTCTTGAAAAAAGAGAAGGATATTATCTCCATTTATTGCATAGAGAGAGAATTTGATTATTTTTAGATTCTAACACTGAATAAAAATTCCAAAGATTATATACATTATATATAATGATAAATATTCATGAAAATATTTTCTAATAAATATTTTCAAAAAATTATCATTCTTAAAATAGTGGGGAATTTACATATACTAAATCAAAATGAAGTTTAGTATATCAAGAAAAGTTCTCTAGTCTTGCACGACATGGATATGGATTTTTCATCAACATTTATAGAATGATGGACCACATATTTTAGGAACTAAATACATGTCTATGAAAATAAATGGTGATTTGATACTTTAATAGCTATGAAGAGACTGTCCTTTATACCCTCAAGGTCAATATGGAGTTTGGATAATCACATTGGACTGATGGACCTATAGAAAAAACGCATAAAAGTGAGTTTTATATAAAAATATAAAATTATATTTCTCATGGTGGGAAGAAAACCCAAAATCTCATTTTTTTTAAGAGTGTGGTAAAAAGCATCCAGAAAACTATAATAAGGGAACTGAGAGATGCTTTAAGTGTGGAAAAAAGTGTATCAGGCTAATCAATGATGAAGAGAGATAATGTAACTGACTAATAGAACTACTATTACTACAAAAATTGGGTTATATAGATATTGGTATTTAACAGAACTAACTAAAAGCTTAGTTAAAGACCCCCTTTGACCGTGATAAAAAGTGTTGTTAATGGGGGTCTTTAACAATGATAAAAAAGGGGTTTTCATTAGCACTTTTTAAAAGTGTTGATAATGACCTCCTTTATTAGCATTTTTTAGTATCACTGATAATGGAATAATATTAAAAATGTTATATTTCATTAAAAATATATATTTTTATTGATCTAAATATAATATATATTTTTTCAAATATGTTTTATATATGCTAAATAGGCATTTATAGTTAATATATAAGATATTTAGTGAAAGTGAATTATAAAATAATTAATTTCTTTAGTTGATAATATTCTTATTATTATAGATTAATAGTAATTTAATATCAATTTGATGGTAAAAAAATCAAAAAATAAATAAAATATCAAAAATAACTTGAAAACATAACTCGAACATCAAACGACCATAACTTTTGATCTAGGTGTCCGATTGGGCTCTACCACATATCAAATATATGCCTAAAATGAGATCTGTTACTTATTGACACAAGTTAACCTCTAGCACATTTTTCAAGGGAAAAAATACATCGAAGCCCTCCAAAACTGAGGTTTTAGTCAGGGTGCCACCATTTTTTAACCTTCGATGGATTTTTAGCCTCGTTTAAGGGGGTATTATTTCCTTTTTTGGTAGAGAATAAATTTATTCCTAGAGATTACATTAATATTGATATTATAGTTCTAAAATTTTATCATTTTTAATGAAATGAAATTATTTATAATTAAATATATGAATTTTTTCATATATTTACATAAAAAATCACTCATATAATTACATATATCAACATGTATACGTAAAAATGTATATTCTAATATATTAAATGAATAATTATTCCTAAAAGTTACTTGAAACATTATCTAACCATTTTATTCATTATAAAAATACATTTATATTATTTATATATATATATATTTATTTATTTATTAATAAATATATATATATTTATATTATATTCTAGAATATGTAAATGAATATAATGTAAAATATATTTAAATATATATATATATATATATATCACACACAAAAATATATTTTATAAATGTATTTAAAAATAATTATATGAAAATATGAATAAAAAATATATATGTAAATATATATAAATATAAATTTATATATAGATATATGTAAACACCAAAAATATCATTAAACATACAACAAGACAACATGGTTTAGTGGTAAAGGTGATCCGTCTTCGAAGTTGAGGTGCATGGGCATCCAAAAAAACATAATTTCAACCTCTTTAACAGTTCTTTCATTACTATCTCTTTTTTCTAGTACTGTTAAAGGAACCTTTTAATAGTGATTTTTGCACTGTTAAAGCGGTCCATTAATAGTGTTTTTGAGCAATGATAAGAAATTAATACTTTTAGTTGTGATCCATTTATCAGCACTTTTTTATCGCGGATAAAGGCCTATTCTAGTGCTATTAAAGGCCTCTTCAATATTAGTGAAAGATGGATAATAAGGTTCATATTAACACTCAGGTTGTGGTATAATCATTCAACAATAAAGAACATGATAATTATAAAATACTATTCCCAAATCCAAGGGTTGTTAGAGACAATAAATAAAAAAATTCACAGGCCTAGAGAGTATAGAAGGTATACACTCATAATAGGTAAGGTGGATTCTATGAAATATGTGATGATTGGTACACTACTTATTTAGTCAATAATAGGGAATTTACTTCTTGATTCTTTTTTAGTGAATTATTTTATATGTTTCAATTTTAGTAGAACAATTCAAAAACAAACTCAACACATGGGGTTAATATATCAATGAGAACAAAAATCATAGAAATTTTTTCATCCCATGTTTATAACACCTCCATGTCAATGTGTGTGCACTAAATCTTCCATAAGATACCATATTACATAATTTGGTAGACTATGATTCCATATTAGTAATTTATTGTCCTCCCTTATATAAAGATAACATGAATTATTAGGAGTAGGAGATCTCTCTTCACATCCCAAGTCACACTATAAATAACTACAAGTGAAAAGAGGGTAATTAATCTTCAATGGAATATTTTTCTCAAGCATAAATATTATTTCCCAATGAGAAATAATATCTAACCCATATTATTGGGGAAAAAGAGTGATTTTTTCTTGAATAGATTCCAATTGTAAGGTATTATACTAATGTAATCCCCTAAAATTTTCATGTTCTTCCTCTTAATCAAGAGGTTTATTTCACAATAAATCCAATGCCCGAGTCTCTTTCCACATCTAAGACTCCTCGTATAATGGACACAGTTGAGTTGTAATTAATTAAAAAAGATAAAATAGAATCTAAAAAAGGGTTTTATATTCCTGAGTGATTTACCATTGGGTGTGTCATTCCTATTTATAAATAATATGTATGATTCAATTGACCTCTTTATTGATTGTTTTGAACTCAACAAAATCGGGATAAAAATATTATCCCCTGCCCTAGATATATGAATTGGTCAATCAACTATTTGGGGCCCAATATTTCCCTAAGGTACAAATATAATTGGTATATCACTAAATATAGTTTAAAAGGGTATTTACATCCAAAATATCCTTTCCAATAAATAATATACACTACTAGTTCATAGTCATGCCTTTCAGAAATATCTAAATATAATAAATAGTGTATTTAGAGATCACCTTGAAAATTTTATTGTAGTGTTTATAGATGGAAATTTGATATAAATCAAATGAAATGAGTAGCATGAAAATTATTTTAATTATATCATAATGAATTTGTGGTAGGAGAATCTATATTCATAGTATAGTAAATGGGATTTTTGTATGAAGTAAGTATCATTTTTTGGGCATGTTTTTAGAAGAAAAAGAATATATATAGACTCTTATATGAAAAATTAAATTGATTATTGAACCAGAGGAGAATATTTGATAGATATATATAGTTTCCATGGACTATCAGGGTTATGCCAAGGATTTTTGAGAGTCTTATTTCAATTTCCAAATGCTTTAACCAAGATAAATCATAAGAGAGTGATGTTTTTATAAACCAATTATTGTGAAAATATATTTAAGAAAATGAAGAATTGTATTATCATTGTTGTTGTCTTCATGTTTCCCTCAAGTGGGACGATTTTGATGGTATATATAGATTATTAAAATAAGGACTTGGGTTATTTACTAATTAAAAATAATTAAGTGATATCCAACACATCAAGGTAGTTTAAATATCAAGAAAAAAATATCCAACATAGTATCTAGAGTTGGCCTTAATGAAAATTGAATTGAAATATGGTGGAAATATCTTTATGAATAAAGGTGTAAAATATATATGGATCATAAAATCCTAAAATATATATTCCCATAGAAGTTACTTAATATGCACTAGTGAAGGTTGTTAGATGTGATCAAAGACTATGATTGATCAATCGATTACCATCATTTGATTGTAAACAATGTGGTAGATGATCTAATTAGAAAGGATCTAACAACATTATGAATGATGAGAATTGAGATGTATAAAATATTCACATACATGAAGATGATGGAAATAATAATCAGAAGGAAGGAACTTCGTCATTCCTTTTTCAAATCACTGCTCAACCATCGATTATGCATAAAATAAAATATTCTCAAAGAGATTATGTGGAAATTAAAAATAAGGTGGATGGTCTATGGAATGGTTAATACTGTATCATAAATATTGATGAGTATTGATTTTCAATATTTGGTCCACGACTATGTGTACCATAAAATGTTATGATAATGACAGATCTATTAAATTAAGCACATAACATTCCTTTTCCTATCTATTCAGGGAGTATAAAGATCTTTCAATATCCTTGATATCACTATTAGTGGGTAAATATGAAGAGGGAGATCATATAATATATATGAAATTGTGAGTTATGTCAAAAATTGAATGTTAATATGAAAAATTCTAGTGGGATGATTCAACCATTACCCGTACTGTGACATCCTGGACCCAGATGCCACTTAAGAGGTGACCGAAGCCCGGTGGGCCACATGGAATCAAGAGAATCTCCCCAAATACTAGAGGATTATGACTAGTAGAAAGGACCTAGGGTGTATACATGGGAAGATTATGCCCTCATTAGAAAATTATATCATAATGGATAAATATTAAGTGAGGTAAATACCAAGTGCAATATAAGTAAATAAAACACACATCAAAAATATGGATAATAATAAAAATAATTCAAATAACTATAATAACATTAAAATACATATGATGATATGTAATTTATCTATAAAACTAGAAAACATGGATACAAGGCATTAGGAATAACATGCTCCACAAAAGTATTAATGAAATCAAAGACTATACAAAGTATCATGATCTTTGGATAAGTCATCTTCTATCAATCTCCATCTTAAATGGTGAGAAATAAAGTGTTTGATTCCCTAGGATTCCCTTTGTCGACACCTTCATTCATGTAATCTACTCCATGTACCAAATGGCGCATGGATAGGGTGTGAGATATATCTCAGTGGGCCACCACTAATGGTGTTTATAACATTCGGAACAGGTTATCAAAATGTAACAGTGTGAAAGAATGCATATATAAAATAAAATAGTATGATGAAACTAAATTTCCAAGTACCTACGTTAGCCATCGGTTGGTGTCTGAACATGTAAAAAATTCATTATATTATTTATATCATGTATATAATATGTCACATGATTTAGAATAGTGAAGGTTACAAGTTGTAACAAGGAAACCTATAATGATATTTAATAGAGAAGTCCCATGGTAATAACCAAGGAGACGTAGATGTTAATGGTTGTTAACATAATAATAGTAGCCTGGCATGGGTGTAAGAGTGTAATCCTTGGAGTATAGTCTATGTAACTCCACAGTGTGGTGCTTACTGAGTACAAGGACTTCATTCAAAGTAAAATGGGGCTTAGAAAAGACATGGCTCGATGGTCTTTAATCATGGAACCTACTTGTCAATGCTATGACAAAGGATTGTATCCAAGTAATCTTGTAATATTACATGAGGGATCATATGGTGTCATACCTAGCATCCAATATTAGACAAGTATTGGGATCTCGGTGGGTATTAACCTAACCATGCTGCATCCATGAATCAGAATGGGGTTCCCAAGTGAATAAGGGATTCCTGATTAGAATCCAGGAATATCATGAGTCAGGAAACTATTATTTTGATAATTAATTCATATATAATTCATATGGTTCAAGAAATTACCTTTCTTCAGTGTGACAAGGATAATTGTGTATAAAAAATTTTAATCAGATCATAATTAATCAACATGTCCATTTGGTTCAATCCTTTCCTTTCATTAGTGTAATAGGTCCAAGTAGCACGTAACATTTCATTTAATCAATTTTGGAATATTCAATAATAAATTTTCATTCTGCTACCTTCCATTTGTGTGTTAAGAGGATCTACAGATATGAAACCTTTTATACATTTACATTTAAGTCCAAGTCATATAATTTGCATACATTCCCATTTAAATTTCAAAATTAATTATCAAATTTAAGCACTTACATTAGGTGGGTCAAGTGGTGAGAATACATGGTTATTTACTCAATTATATTAAAAAAATAAAACAAAACAATCAATATATAAATGATTAACCTTAGAGCGGTCAAGCCAGGGCACACCCAAATGGTGGCTCAAATGTGTCAAAACAATAAAACCCCAAACATGAAATAACATCCGACATTGGATGAATGGAGTTGTTGGTGTAACCCCTAACAAGTAATAACATATTCCAAAAGAGTGTAACCATAATGTTCTAATGAGTATAATCATGACATATAAATTCAATAAATGGTACACTATGAAATCGGTTGGAACCAAATGACAACTCAAAAATAAACGAACTTGAGGGATAATTATAGACGCCTTAGGTTTTTACGACTCTATTCCATTAGTATTGGCCCATTATTTGGATTATATTGGAGTAGATCTATAAAAATGAAAAATTCTTATAAAATTATAACTAGGTAAATATCAAGAGAGGAGGATTAATGCTTAAACAGATTCATGTACATGCTATTGAATATCCAATGTGACCAACAGAAGCTCGATCAGATCCCAGTTGAAGGAAATCCTTCAATCCATAGCTTAGTCATTAAAAAATATCATAAATTAGATAAAAATATATTAATCTGATTGGATATCAAATTAGGAGGTGGTATAAGGCTTACTTTGATCATTAATGTGAAAATAGACATTTTACTTAGAAATTAGCATGTTCATGGTTTGTCTGCACTATTTGAAAAACCATGCACAAACATTGCATGGGTACCTAGGAAGAATGGTAAATCGCATGGTTACACTTCATGGTTGTACACAAACCATTAGATATGGTTCTTCCCAAAAATAGACTATCCACATTGTAAAGAAAACCATGCGCCTACCGTGCGCTAACCATGCGACATAGACTGTTTCCCCAAAAAGATGTATTCAAGGCTCTTAACAAGCCCCAAACACCCTGGGGAGATTTTCTAACCTATTATGCATCCATATTATGTCAAAAATAAATAATTTGACCAAAATTTAAAGGATCTACACCTTAGTGAAAAAAATTTGTTCTTACAGCCTTCCCCCCTTAAAAGAACTCATTCCCAAGGTCACCTTCTAAGGGTGGAAAACACTGTATGGAAATAACTCTAGTCACTAGCTAGTACGTGGGCCTCCTACTCCCATGTATTATCCTGTGCACATTCTTGCTTCCATAACACCTATACCGAAGGGACAAATCAGACTCATAGAGCCTTCATTCTCCGTTCAACAATGTTTACTGGGTACTCCTTAAAATTAGAATCACCATTTAACTCCACATCCTTGATATTGAAGGTATGAGATGGGTTGACATGATATTGGTGAATCTTTAAAATGGTGAAGACATCATGCATGGAACAATACCTCTGAGGTAATAGAAATAGATAGTCCACTGGCCTGACTCTCTCTAAAATTCCAAACGGTCGTACATAACGAGGGGATAACTTCCCTTTCATTCATAATTGTTTATTCCCTAGCCTGGGCGATACTCAAAGGCAAAAACGATCTTAAAAAATGAACCCTTGAGTTCATCGATGGTGATTATAATATGATTTATAGATGTACTGAGTAGTAGTTATAAAATTTCTCATTATTGGAACCTCATCTAATGTATCATGGACTAGATGAGGACCATGTTGGGTTCTTTCACATGCCTTTAGCCTACACCGAGGTGAACTATATGGCCTATTATACAAGGATTCAATAAGATCCTTCTGAATTTTAGCATGAAAAAAATTATCGGTGAACTAGATGAGAGGTATATGCTTCTCCCAAGAACATATAGAATCAAGAAAACACTTTTGGAGCATATCCTTTAGAAATAGTATCATTCGTTATGATTTTATGTCAGTATGAGGGTGAAAAGTTATGCTTATAAGTACATGTGTTACCATATCCTTCTACAATCCCTTCCAGAACCATTATGTGAAACCACCATCCATGTTTAAAACAATAGTACATGGGATCCCATACAATCATATGATTTCATGGACATATATTTTTCCCAGCGCATCAACTAAGAATGTATCCTAAATAGAAATAATGTGGGATATTTTCATTAGTAAATCAATGAAAACCCATACATCGTCACAACCTCTAGGTGACCTAGGTAAACTGACTATAAAATCCATAGAAATATCTTCAAATTTCCATTCTAGTACTGGAAGTGGTTGTAACCATACTACAGGTCTCTGGTTCTTTACCTTCCTCCACTGAAAGGTGGAACACTTAGTGATAAATCCATAAATATTACATTTCATCCCTCACCCCCAATAATGGCTTTGAATGTCTCTATAAATCGTCAATATTCCTAGATGATCACCCCACTACGAAGTATATAACTCTTTCATCAACTCCTCTATAATATCTGTGGGAACCCAAAAATTCCTATGAATATGGAAAATATTGTCTATGTCGACAGATCAATTCAGAGATGGGTTATCTCTTACTGTACTCTCATGTAGAACCAAGCCTTTTTGATCTAAAAACATTATACCTTTTAGCTTCTCAAAGGTATATGAGGTAACATTAAAATATGAGAGATAATATTGTGGGTGTCTATCATGAAACTCTGGGTTCCACTTAGAGAAAAGGGTTATTAACTTCCATTCATCACAAGCTTCATGTACTACTTATGCCTTAGTTTTCTGACTCAGCGCATCCGGAACTACATTGCCCTTTCCAAGAGTATAGGAATGATCAAAATAAAAGGATTGTAGATATTATAGATATATCCGCTATATGGGGTTCAAGTCATGTTGTGAGAATATATATTTGAGGCTATTGGGGTCTGCATACACCATAAATCACTGACCCAACAGATAATGTCTCTAGAAATGTATGTCATGGAAAACTACTGCTAGATCGAGGTCATGTGTTGTGTAATTTCTCTCTTGAGAACATAACTAATGAGATACATACGAACCAACACTATCCTCCTACATCATCACAACTTCTAGACCTATATTTGATGCATCATAGAATATGGTGTTACCTCTTCTACGATCTAGAAAATTTTTAATAAGTGTCAAGACAACCCTCTTTTTCATCTCATGAAAGGTTTTATTTCTTTCTTATGACCACAATAACTTAACTCACTTCTTGTTAAGTCTATAAAGTGGTGATATAGAATGTGATAATCCCTATATAAAACACCTATAATATCAAGTCATCCGTAATAAACTCAGTATATCAAACACATCATTGGTTTTCCCCCAAGAAACTACAACACTAACCATTTCTAGGTAAACATATACTCCTGATTCTGATGTGATGTAACCCAAGAATTTAAATTCATTGAACCATAAGTGGAACTTAGCAAGAAATTAATAAAGATGATGCTCTCTTAGTGTACTAATAATGATCACAAGGTGATCAACATAGTTGCTAGGAGCGTGAGAATACACCAAGATGTCATCCACAAAGACCATAAAAAATAAATCCCAATATGTGAGGAACTCCCTATTCCTCAGAGCCATTAAAATAGCGGTCATGTTTGTATGACTAAACCGCATAACAAGGTACTCATACAGAACATTCCTAATATAGAAAAATATATGAAGTTTGTTTGATGGTCTGACTAGTGCCCGATGATAATCCAATCTCAGGTGTATCTTAGAGAAGACCCTAGATCCTGGTAGTTGCTCAAAGATATATCCTATTTGAGGAAGTGGATATCGGTTCTTGATCGTAAGTTGGTTCAACTTTTTTTAATCCACACATAGACTTAAGGTTCTATCTTTCTTCATGTAAAAAATCACGGGTGAACCCTAAGAGGATATATCGGGCCATATAAGACCTTTTGCCTATAAATAATCTAATTTATCTATAATCTCCTAAAGCACTATAAATTTCATCTTGTATGGAGGAATATACACAGAATATACTCCTATAACAAGATCAATTGTAAAATATAACTATATCTAAGGAGGTAAGCAATAAAAACCATCAGGAAATACATCCTTCAAATATTCCAACACTAAATGAAAATCTACTTGATGTAATCCCTTATCCTATATGAATATGACTGTGATCTGGGCGGTCACACAACCTAGACCATGATTCTTTGGTCTAACTCTACCATCTTATACATCCTACTCTCCCTTAGTTAGATAATTGGTGCCCTCTAATGATGTAAATGACACCCTACAGTGATATCAGTCTACAAAACCATGATAATGAACTAACCAATCCATACATATAATGACATTGAATCCCATAGTCTCCATAATAAGTAGTTTTCATAAAAATGGGTAACTTCCTACCTCATGGGGATAGTCCCTACACTATATTATACCCTTTGTTCATACCCCTAACAGTGTATCTAGGGTCATTACACCATAGTAATACTATATCTCCAGTCTGATGCTCTCTAAGATAGATACATAGATAAAAGAGTTTGAAAAACTTATATCTAATAAAGTAGATACTATAGTGGTTGATACTAAAATAGTACCTCATACTATAGATAGTCCCACAGCCCGATCGTCAGGTATCAGCTGTAGTGCATGCAACTGGACTGATCCACGAACAAGTGTAATAGATGGACTTCCACGATCAAAACTACATTGTTGGTAGTGCTGGTGACCAGGGGGTTGTGTACCATTGGCATGACCTCTTCCTCATCCAATCCTACTAGTGCTACTCCAACTCCCCTCCTGACGCAGCACAAAATAACTGTAAATTGATGGTGGAGTTGGTTCTGATCATTTACCACTGGAAGCTAGTGAATAGGTCATGAAAAACATGGATGATTCCGCATAGTTCCAAAATCCCAACACTCCATTGGGTATCTATCACAAAGAGGCTTCAAATTACCCAGTCTTCCACACTAATGAAACACCAAAGAGCTATCAGAATGAGTACCCTATTTATCACTACCTAGAAGAGAAACCTTGATAGAGCGTTTCCTACCACCAGAATAACTACTGGCCTAAAGAGGCACTGATCTTTTAACCCCATTACTGTTGTCGTCCCTTAGGATGCAATCAGTGATAAGAGATTGATTTACTATTTCAGAGAATGATGGAAGGAAAATTACATTCACCTGCATACTGATGGTGTACTGGATCCCATCATCAAAGCGTCTAGCATGTTAAAGCTCAACACCGGCGAGAAACAGTGCAAAGCATGAAACTCCATGAAACACATTGAATACTCTATAATTGACATATAACCCTACTTTATATTAATCACCACTCTTGGTCAGTTAGCTCTTAGCATCTGAGGAAAGAACTGATCATAGAAAATTGTTTTGAATTCCTCCCATAACATGCCTTGATGTTGATCAGCCTGGTTAAACACGTCCCACCAAAGCATGGACAAATATCAAAGCATGTATGTAGAAATTTTGACGCTCCAATCTAGATTTGTTTATATATTCTCAAAGATATACCGCATAGACTCTATCCAATACCCAACATCCAGTGGACTACCATCCCCTGGGAATGTGGGAAGATGTTTCTGTTGGAACTCGGTAGTCGGATTAGCCATCGTAGGCACATGCAGTGGAGCACCATGCATAGACTGCATCAGACATAAGAATATATCCTAAACCTTGGAATTGGTTTCTAGATTAGGTATATTAGGTGGTTCCTTGAGTGGTAATCCTAGAGGTAATACAGGTGGCTCAGGGCCCACCATGTTTAGAGTAAGGTTGCCACCACCTTCCTGACGTACGATATGAGGAATTCGTGGTGGAATTGGTCTACAAATGTCTACCACACACCTCATAATAAGATTAATCACAAATATATCATCACTAATGGAATATGAATTTATGAAAATTCACTATCCAAGTTAAACTACCCCAACTACCTATGTAGAGGGACAAGTATCAGTAAGTTCCCTATTATAAGTTTTTTTAAAAAAATTTAAATACCAAGTTCACTCCTTTACCAATTATAACCATGAAGATGAAGGATAATGTTGTGAAACCAATTCATTTTGGATTTCATGATTCAATTTATAATGTATATCCATTCTTGGAGAATTTTTTTAAATACACCTTATCACTGAAAATGAACCTGATTTATTTATTGCATAATTACATGACTCGGTAAATTACTCCTCCCAAACCATGAGGGCCCATACACCTCATGAATTGAGATAGGAAATAACTCAATAACAACCAATAATAATAAAGGTATAAGTTAACTATCACAACATCACTTAATAATCCTATGCATATCAAGAAATGAAAAGAAGTGGAATGCACCCAAATGGAATGACAATATGTATGACATGTGACTTATAGGTGCCAATAATATTGCATGAACAATTCCCCTTGACCACATATCAATGGAAAAAGGTTGAAATAATATCCTAAACATAGTAATAATCTACAACACCACAAAACATGTGTGTCACACAATAGAGAATTAATATCAACTATAATAGGTAAAATCCTAACAACAATTATCTTTTGGGTAACTTGGATTTTATCTTAAACCTGGGTTTGCGATGCCCAATAATGACTTATGAACAAATCTCAATCATTCCTAATCTCTAATATATTATCTAAAAATATTAAAACAAGAATATAACTCCTCTGATAACACTTTGTGTTATTCCAGGCCTTGATTCCACCTAAGAGGTGCCCCTAGACTAGTGGGCCACATGGCCTCAAGTGCATATCCACAAATTCTAGAGATTGTAAACTAGATGTGAGGGCCTAGAATTACTAGAATAACATTCAATGAATGATAACTGGAATGACTAGAAATGATATAAGTAAATAGAAGGCACAACGGAAATAGGGGAAATAGTAACAATAACTTGAATGACTAGAATAACATTCAATGAATGTTGATGATATGTCATGTATCTATAAAACTAGAAAATATGGATACAGGGAAGCATGAATAACATGTTCCAGAAAATTATAAATGAAATCAAAGACTATAACAAGCATCCCAATCTCTATTTCAATCATTTTGAATCAAGACCCATCCTAAACATTAATAAATCATGTCTTTGAGGTCATATCCTTCCCTTTGTCAACACATGCATTCATGTAATCTAATCTCTGTACCAAACTGTTCCTGAAGAGGGTGTCATATAAATCTCATTAGGGAACCACCAATAGTATCTATGAAATCTGTCCTGTGTAATGAAAATGTAACAGTGTTCCAGAATACATATATAAAACAATGTAGTAAAATGTAAATAAATACCCAAGTACCTTCTTTATCCCTTATATGGTGTATGAACACGTAACCAATTCATTATTATATTATTACCAAGTTTAGAATATGTCACATAATTAATAATAGTGAAGGTTCCTTGTTATTTCAAAGGAATCTTGTAATGGGTTTTAATAGTTACATACCAAGTTAATAACTAAGGTGACATAGAACCTAGGGGTCTCCAACTTAGTAATAATTATATCCTTGCATGGGGGTAAGAGTGTAATCCAATTAAAATAGTCCAAGGCATTCAACAATGAGTCATCTGCTGAGTCCAAGGAGTTCACCCAAATCAAAAAATGGGATAAGCGAAGACGGGGCCTGAAGGGATTTAACCATGGTACCTACATGTCAATGCTAGATCCAAGGTGTGTATCCATGGAATCTTGTTGTACTATATTAGGTATATTATGGTTTCATACTAGGAATACATGATTATAGAAGGATCAGGATTTAGGTGGGTATCAACCTAAGAAAGTCGCATCCTTGAATAGAAATGGGGTTCTAGAGCTCTCAATGATATCCTGATAAGAATTAATGGAAATATCAAGTTAGGAGACTTCTATTTTGATAAAGATGTCTTATATAATTCATAAGGTTCAATATATGATCATTCATTAGTGTGAAAAGTATAACTGAGCATGAAACATTTTAATCAATTCATAATTAATCAACAATTCCATTTGGATCACGAATTTCCTTTCATTAGTGTGACAAGGCCAAGTAGCATGAAACCATTCATTTAATCTATTTAGGAATATCTAATAATAATGTTTCATTATTCTACCTTCCCCTTTTTTGTAAGGGATTCTATGTACATGCATCTTATTAGTCATTTACAATGAATTCCAATTAATATACTTAGTATACTTGAAAATCCCCATTTCACAATTAATTATCAAATTGAAGCACATACGTTAGGCCGGTCAAGTTGTGAGTATACATGGTACATTCCATTATTCTATTCAAAAAATAATACCAACCAATTAATATAGTAAATATTACCCATAGAATGGTCAAGCCAAGGAACACCTGAATGGTGGATCAAACATGTCTAAGCCCTAAAAATCTAATCATGGGATAACATACTATGTGGGAATAATGGATTTGTGGGTGTAACCATTAAAAAATAATCACATATTTGAAAATATAATAACCATATGGTTCTAAAGAGTATAATCCGGACATATAAATTCAATAAACGACACCTGATGAAATCGGTGGTCCCCGCATGATAATTCCAAAAAAATGAACTTGAAGGATGAGTTATAGACCACCAACATCAGGATTTTATGACTCTCATACTCTTGTATCATCCCTTTATTTGGCTCATATCAAAGTAGATCTAAGAAAAAAGGAAAAATTATCAAACCATGATAACTAGGTCGAGAGCAAGAGAGAATGAGAAATGATTAAATGGAGTTCATTACTTACCATTGCACATCCAACGTGAAGATAAAAAGTTCAATTGAATACCGGATGAAGGATATCATTCAATCCATACCTTAGGCCTTCAATGAAATCCAAAATGTGAGAAAAATAGGTTAATCTAGTTGGACCTTGGATTTGGAGGAAGGATTGGTATTAATTATATCATTAAGGGAAAAATAGACATTGTACCCAAAAACTAGCATGTGTACATTTTGTCCACATAGTTTTACAAACCACATGAGAAGCATGTATTGGTACTTGGGATGAAGGGTCACTCACACGATTAGGCTACACAACTGTGTGAAAACTATGTGATATGGTTCTACCTGAAAATAGACCATCCACACAGTATGGAAAACCGTGCACCAACTGTGCACTAACTGTGCGACATGTCCAGTTTATCCAAAAATATATGTTTCAGACTTCGAACTAGCCCTGGAAACCCCTGTGAAATTTTCTAACCCGTTAGGAATCCATATTATATCTACCTATATGGATGTGTTTGAAGAAGACTTATGTCATTATTTCAATTATTATTCTATAAAATAAAATTATTTCAAATGACATTGATGTATAAATTAACCCTAATTAAATAATTGGGAGAATTATGGGATGATAGAATGGAAATATTATATGCCTGAATTCAAAAACTATTCAAAATGCATGTTGATTTAATGTTGGAATCTAGTGTCTTTTCTAGACTAGGATACTTATATGGTTTGAACACTCATATCTATTTGTCTTATCTAGTTTGTAATCATGACTTCGAATCTCAATTATTACCTTATAGAATGAAATGGTGCTTTATGTGTTATTATCAATTTCATGATGCATCCACAGATTCATGGTTAATGATACTAAATTAAAAGGATATATTGAATTGGGAATGTCACTAAATGTGAAATCTGGTTCAGAAATCATGATACAATTGATGAATTTAATTAACATATTTGTAAAATGTAATAAATTTAATGAATTGGAAAGGGTTATGAGGTACAATATCTGAAGAATTTTGATCATAACAGTGTAAGAAAATGAGTATATTTTTCAAACATAATTATTGGGAGTTTAATTTTATTAAACATAATCATGACACAATGCATATTAAGAAGAATGTCTATGATAATTTAATTTTTATGTTTATTAATGAGTAGGGAAAATTGAAAGATCACCTTACTACTCATAATGATTTGGAATAAATGATTATTAAGAATGGTTTTTTGGAAAATAATAATTTTAAGTATCCTTTAGTTATTTTTTAAATGAAAATCCTGAGAATGACACCTTCCTTCAAATATTAAAGAATGTAAAAGTTATAGATGGATATTCAAGTAATATTTTATGGTTTTTTGACTTATAACATAGAAAGATACAGTGATTGGAAAGTCATGACTCACATATTAATATGGATAAGTTTCTACCCTTAGCACTAAATAGTATATTTCATGAAAAAGTAACTATAGTTCAAGTTGTGCTGTTAATCCTTTTCAAACATCTCTAAAGAAAAAATCTAAATACCACTAAGCATTAAATAATTAAATAATGAATCATTTTGACACTTTTCATTTGGAGATGTTATTTACCCCTTTATTTTTTCACTATCACGATTCAGTTGACTATACATTTAGTTTTGGAATCTAAACATGATGGATCGTTATATTATCAATGTATATATCCAATTGATAGGTATGTTAATGTTAATTTTATATTAATTTTTTAATTAAATTTATCAAATCATTGTGTAATTTTTTATACATTTCCAATATTTTTCATCTACTGCGTACGTCCTTTGAAATAATTTTTGAGTAATGAAGCTCATCCAGAAGGATTTATCGATAAAGATAACATAGATGAAGATTTTATTACCTTATATTCAATGTATTTAGATTGGACTGAGACTAGATTCACTCATATTAGAAATGTTGATGATATCTCCAATAATTCTCATTCAGAAAAATAGTCATTGTTATTTCCAATTAGAGGATGAATAGTTCATAAGAGAACGAATTTTACATCAAATGATTTGGAGTTACTATAAGAAAAATGATATGTTTAACTCAATAAACATAATGAAGATCCATTTATTGAAGAACTAAGACAAAAAAATAAAAGACAAAGAGGTTGAGCTAAAATGAGATAGAATTAAAAAACTATTAATGGGGATATTTTCAAATGGTTCAACTTTAATGTAAGTACATAATCTTATTCATATTATTGATGTGTAGTTATTTTTTTCATGTTATAAGTAATAAATTATATCATTATATCTAGAAAATGAATGTTAAGAATTGAGATAAAAAGTCTGATGATTTGATGTTTTTGGATCAAGGTCCTTTGAGGTAGGATATAATATTCGATGCATATTATATTCATGGCTTCATGTTTCATGTAATTAATCAAGAAGAAGGATTGAAAAATCAAAATAGTGTTTTATTTACTTTTACATAGGTGGGATAATGTGAAAAGTTCATTTATATAATCAAATTAAACTATCATGGTTGATTTTTAATTGACTTGTTCAAATAAATGTGGGTCAAAATTTACATATGTATAATGAAATATTTGTTACATTTTACTTTTGTTAACTTTTATCACTTTATTGATACCAGTGAACATGAAAATAATGATTCATTAATCATGGATCAATAAGAGAATATGGTTTATTATGTGGGAAATTAAATACAAGAAGGTTGGACTATTATTGTACACTTAAAATAGGGATACTTTTATGATATGAGCAATGAATATCAATTTATACTTTCTGACAATGAAACTAATCAACCAAAAAATATTCAATAGTTATTCGCTGAAAATATTAAAAATATAACTTGAAATAGAGAGAGAGAAAATGAAGTAATCTTCATAATGAATATTGTCAAAATGATTACACTGGAGATGATGATAATTGAATGTATAAATTAGGAATGAGGCTATATAACAATTTCACATTTGTAAGAGTTTCATACATATATAAATTATTCTAGGTTTTTATTTTTAATAAATGTTTATATTTGTTGTACAATAAATATATTATAATCCATTTGAATTGATGGAATACCAATAATATAGTTTTTGAGATCCTAGTCGATCATCATCTCGGAGCACATCACCTCTACCATCACCTTAATTGGATCTGAGTGATTTCGCTATACTTGAGACTTTTAGAAAGCCACCATATTTAACATGTTTTTTTGGTAGCTCACTGTCTAATGCTCCATTAGTGGTAGAGAAGTCAGTTACTCTTTCATCTAAGGCATAATGGTGAGTTACCATTATTGGTATGTATATCATTATAGAAAATCCTATATAATATTATTATTTGTTTCATATAGTTGTCATACATATAATAGATAGAACTATGAATACAAATGATGTATGGGACTTAAATGAATTTAAAATTATCATTCCATATGATGATTTTGGGGTGTCTATTAGTGATGCTACCAGAATCAATCGGCAGATTCTCAGGTATCTTTCTTGCAAGATGATGAACCATTCCATTAATTATAAAACATGGTGGAATATTCTCATATCTTGGAAGAATGGGGTTTTTGATGACAAATTAAATTCAATAATAATTTTATATGCATTAATGATTAATTTAAATGTAGTGAGTAAAATTATTAATATAATTTTAATGTACTATGTTTTTTATTTTTTAATGTTTTATATTTTGATTTCCTGGACTCTGTATCACATCCATATACCTTAAAAAATTTGGGCATGAAATAGAGAGGCTTTAAGTGGAGATTATGAAACAATTTTAATGACACGTCTCTGAGTACTCAGCAAATGTATGAGAGAGTTCCCAACAACATGTATTATGAGGTGTGAAAGATGTTTTTTGATGTTAATAGAGATGTATCTCATGAGGTATTTTCATATTGTATAGTAAGATAATAACATAAAAAAAATTATATTTTTTCTTAATGATACTATTTTCTTAGGAATTATTTAAATAGGTGCAATAAATCATGGAAAATATTTCAGTCCCCATACCACTGGGACATAGAGTTTTCTAGAAAAAAGTGAAATATTGGTTTTATTCTATCCATTATTATTTATATTAGTTTATTATACCTATTTATTTTTTAATATTTTTCATGTATATATATATAAATGATCAAAATTTAAGTCACCTTGTTAGACAAGCATAGAATTATCTTAATGTTCATCAGTTACCTGATGACATTTTTAGGATTAAACCTTTCAGAGATTTTTACATAAGTACTCTTTATTACAATTTATTTCTATTTAATTACTATAGAAAATAATGATGAAAAATAAATAAATAATAAAATATTATGATGTTAAGACAATTTATTAAATAATAGTTAAAATTATTATATTAATAGGTTAAAATTCAAGAGATCTGGAATGAAAACCCTGCACAATCATCATCAGTTTCCCAGGATGATATAATTGCATGTGTTTTTGGGAATGAGCATATCAGGCGAGTAAGAGGGCTGGGTTCTGGGTCCACTCCATTAGCTGTGTTTGGTAGGCCACTATCATTATTTATTGGTGTACCATTTAGTGGGGGTTTGTGCAGCGCCATTGACTGAGAAGTACAAAACAAAATTTCAAGGCTTAATGGAAAACTGAAAGCACATGACTCTTATAAAAAAAACTCGGTATTAGTGGGGGCCAATAATAGAAAATTCATTAGTTTTTGTATTTCAAATTATGTGAGGCACCATCCTTGATGAAATTACTAGTCATATATAACATGCTTTATAGATAAATTCTAAATTCAATCCATGACATGTCCAAAGAACAATTTATTTAGATATTTTTTTCAAAAAAAGTATTTATTAAAATAATTCTATGTTATTTTAAAAAAAAATATAGGATAAAAATGAGGAAATTCCCCTTCCTTCTTGGGCTTGTTTTGATCCAAGGCAAAGGAAGTAAATAATTTACCACCTTTTCTAGAATGTTTGGCCAATGGTTGCAAGGTCATTGCCGCATTTTCCCAAATGAAAAAAAATATTCTATGTATATATGTTTGTATATTTAGAAAATTTATTTTCATTTTATGTTTATATATATATATATATATTAGTATAATTTAACTATTACTTAATACCTAGAATTACTTTCATTAACGTAGTATAGAATTATGAGAGAAACCATTTTTCAGGACTCCCTTTTATAAGGGTGCTTGCCGTGGAAATCCTTCTGGTTTTCCAATGGGGCATTTAGTTCCTCCCATCCTTGCATGGAATTAATAATACATAATTATTAACAATTAGTAATAAATTAACAATAAATATTAATTACTAAAAAATAATAATAATAATTAACTATTAACATTTACTATTAAATATTAATAATTAACTAATTAATATGAATATTTTTTAAAAAAATATTATTTAATAAAAAAATAATTACTAATAAATATTAATAAGTTTTTACTAGTTAAAAGTTACAAATAAATTAGTAATTAGAAAATATTTAAATACATATTAATCATAGTAACAACTAGTTACATAATTCATTATAAACTAATCAATAAATATTAATAATTGTTTATTACACAATTACTAATAAATATTGAAAATTATTATTTAGATACTAAATATTAAAAATAATGATTAAATAATTAAGTTACTGATTTTTAGTTATTTATCGTTAAATATGTATTAATTTAGTAACTACATATTTCTAGTTAATATTAATTACTAATACATATTAATTATAAATAAATATTAATCAAATAATGTTATATAAAAATTTATAATATTATTCTCTAATTGCACATGTGCCTCATCCCGGTTAGTGAGGACTTTGTAAGTGCACCCAGACGACCCGGGATCAAATCCATTAAGGCCTTCGGGCCACCTTAAGTGCAGATGCAAATGAAACAACCTATAAGGAACAAGTTCCAGAAAGAGGATGAGCAAGGATATTTCACCTTAGCAGAAGATAAATGGATTGCAGGAATGAGAGGGTATGACACCTGCCATCGGGACAAGCCTATTAATGCATGAGAAAGCCTAGCCGAACAGCCATGTGAAGGTGGAGAGATGATTTTACGATGAAGATGTTGGGGAGGAGCAGTTCAAAGTAGTTTGTATGGGTTGTCTGTAATGTATGATGCCTACGAGAAACAAATTCTTCTACGGCCTATGGGACATGTAATACTTATTCCTATATGCTTTGTAAGGGTTCCACCTCACCACTTGAAAGTTTGATTATTAAAAAATCAATAAAAAATGAAGGCATTCGGGCCATTGGAGGTAATTAATATTAATTACTAGTTAGTGTTAATTACTAATAAATATTTGAAAATTTATTTAGTAACTAATCATTAAAATTATAATATAATTATTCGTTATAAATTAATTATTAAATAACATGTATTTAATTACTTATTAACTATAATAATTGCTAATTAACTAATTTATTATAATACTTGCTAAATAATAATGAAAATTTCTCAGTAAAAAATTACTAAAAAATATTTTAAATTATTATTTTGTTACTAACTATTAATAATAATGATTAAAAAATAAATTGCTAATTGCTAATTAATTATTATTAAATTTTTATTAGTTAAATAACTAATTGTTTCTAATTAGTATTAATTAATAATATCTATTTAAATTTATTATTTAGTAACCAGTTATTAAAATAATAAAATAATTATTAATTATTAAATAGATAGTAATTATAAAATATTTAATTACTTATTAATAATTGTACATAAAAATTAACTAATTAATTTTTTATTAGTTAATAATTATTAATAATAATTATTTTATAATTAATAATAAATATTTAAAAAATATTATTTAGTAACTATATATTATTAATAATGATTAAATTATTAAAATACTAATGATTAATTAATTATTATTAAATTTTTACTGTTTAATTTAATTATTGTTGATAATCAATATTGATTTCTAATTAATATTATTTGCAAATAACTTTTTAAAATTATTCTTTAGTTACTAGTTATTGATAAGAATATTTATAACTTATACATTTATTATTTGATATTTATTTGTTTTTAATATTATTTAATTAGTAATTGGTTAAATAAAATTATTTATTAATAATTATTTATTAATTAATAAGTTATTTATTATTATTATTAATTATTATTTAGTATTTCTTCGTAATTAAATATTTATTAATTAATGTTGCTTAAAATTGTATTGATATTAATTACTTAATAATTAATATTTCATACTAAATGTTAATAGTTAATTATTATTTATTAGTAATTAATATTTATTGTTAATTAGTTACTAATTGTTATTAATAATATTTTATAAATTCTATCCATGAAAGGGAGGACGTGAATCCCCAATTGGAAATCCAGAAGGATTTATAGGGATAACCCCTTTATCAAAGGGATCCATGGAAAAAGTTTTCTATTAGAATTTCATTCTACTTTAATGGACGTAATACTGGATATTAAGTAGCAGTTAAATTATGCTGAAAATTATATAAATATATATATATCTAAAGAAATGAAAAGAAAAATAAAAAATAGAAATATAAAAAAAAATGAATTCAAAAAATAATTCTTTGGGGTAAAGGAGCAAACGGCCATGCCATCTTTGGAAAAAAAAAATTGGTGGCTTCACCGGGTCTGGAGATGGGTCTGATTGGGTTATAATGTAGAGCCCATGCCTTTTGCTACTACTTTTGGTGGCTTATGTTCAAGAATTGTGCCTACATAGAAAGTAGGTAGTCCCATGTGTTGGCTAGAACTGAAGGCCTTTTCCTTCTGAAATGATGGTAACAGTTAGCTATTAAGGTGAAGATTGATTTTATGAATTCAATCAGTATTTATTTTAGTGTTTAAAACCTCACAGATTTCCTTGAAAATTGACCAGTGATTAATTATGGTTTTTGTCCCATTTTTTAGATGGGGATCAGAGGAGGTCAATGAAAAAACCTTAATCTTAAGAGTTTGGTTTCACCTTAGATCTCATCGTTAGTAGGGATATGAGGGCCTAAAAGTTTTCATTAACCTTTTCCCACCGCTTTTACATAGATATCATATGGTGCAACTGGGTAGAGCTGAGCTGCTCGCCGACCCTGAAAGAATTTCAATTTGTGCTTGTCATGTCAATGTTTCTTTCAGTATGTGCAAGATCATAAAATATGCCACCACCGTCGCTAGAACAATCTACTTCTTTATGATGCCGACATTCGGTGTTGGAATTTCACTAATACAGATATACCTTTTAACATAATGTAAAAATGGCCTTTAACAATGCTAAAAAAATGTTCTAGTCCATAGGGACATTAAAGTGTTGAAAGAGAGTCAACTTTATTAGTGTTAAAAATAGTGATGGAAAATGCCACCCTTTATCAGCGCTTTCATTAGCACTGATGAAGGCCACATTTTATTAGTTCTAGAAATAGCGCTGATAATGGCCCAACATGCTGTAATGTATTATTTGTATTACATCACCCAAAATAAAAACCCATAACCAATGTATGAAAAATATATAATAAAATTAGAATAAATTTGACATCATGAATAAAAAAATAATACTATATATAGTTCAAACATTTTTTTATAATTACACATATAATTATCCAAAACCATTTAAAAACAATAATGTTCCATCTTTTTGCACTTGTGATCCCTCTCAAAAAAGTACGCCCATGGCATCGATTGCTAAACAAATCACCTCAACCGTAGAAAATTAATACACCTATATAAAAAACAAATCCTATGTCAGTTATACTATAAATAAATAAATTAATCATTTATATGAAATAATACATTAAGAAAATTTCAATTTTAAATAAAAAAGAAACACTTTATTTTATACCGATTACATCATTTGTTGTATTGATGTGGGGATGAGTCCTACATGTCACAAATGAGTTATAGATCATTTTCCTAAAGTATCAAAAAAATGTGAATTTCTTTCTTGATTTCCATCATGTCAGTTGTTCGTTTTACTGAAATTAATGTCAATTTTCAATAAAGACTCATCTGGAGTTATACCATTCACACTATTCATCGGATTGAGGTGCGGATAATTCTTAAATATCATAAATTACTTATGGATATTTTTCCTAAAGTATCAAAAAAATTCAAATGCATTTTCTTAGTTTTCAGTGTGTAACTTGTGTTTTGTTATTAAAATTCCATTTCAAACTAGAAACACACATTTTGAGTCATACCAATCGCTTCATTTTTCGGTTTGATGTTAGACATCTTCCAACATTTCAAAATGACTTATGAATTACTTTCCAAAATTATAGATGTAATTTGATCATTTTTACATGTTTCTTAGCAAGTAGCACACTTTTTGAACTAAAATGTCAATTTTAAACTAATAACAAACAATTATTTTCATATCGGACACAACATGAGTCATATTGAGATGTGTTTTATTCATACGCATCTCAAATGAATAATGGGTTGTTTTTAAAATGTATTAAACCAATATGAAAACATTTTCTTGGTATTCAGAATGTCAATTGTTTCTTTTACTAAAATTAATGTCAATTGTAAATAAAAAGACACACACACAGAGCCGTATTAGTCACATTGTGCATTCGATTGAGGCGAGGTTGCTTCCTACATGTCAAAAATGACACTTGGATTATTTTTTATAGAGTATAAAAACAGTTTTAATGTGTTTTATTGGTTTTAATTATGTCAATTTTTCATTATACCAAAATTAATGTCAATTTTAAAAAAATTACACATTTGAATTATACCAGCCACACTGTGAGTCAGATTGAGATACCGTTGATTCCAAAATTTTATAAATCACTTATGAATCATTTTACTAAATTATGAAAAAAATATGAATGTGTTTTTATAGTTTCAATGTCTAACTTGTTCTTTATACTTAAATTAATGTAAATTTTATTTAAATAGCCACACTTTTAATCATACAAGTCACACCATGTGTTGGATTGAGACATGACTAAATCCTACATGTCAAAAATTACATTGTTATTGTTTTTCAAAAGTATCCAAACAATCCAAATGTGTTTTCTAGGTTTTCAGAAGTTCTTTTTACTAAAATTAATTCCAATTTAAATTATAAAAGACACACTTCAAGTTATACCAGTCACATCATGAGTTGGATTGAGGTGAGGTTGATTCCTACACATCAAAAATGACTCATGGTTTGGTTTAATAATGTATCAAAAAATAATAATGTTTTTATCGGTTTTCAGTATATCGCTTCTCTCTTTTACTAAAATTAATGTCAATTCTAAATAAAAAGGAACCCGTTGAGTCATAATAGTCACATCGTGCATCATATTGAGCTGAATATGGTTCCTACACATCAAATATGACTTATTTATAATTTTCCTAATATCTAAAAACAATTTGAATGCCTTTGATTAGTTTTCAATATCTCACTTGTTTTTTTACTAAAATTAATGTCAGTTTTAAATAAAAAGACACAATTCATGTTATACATACCCCAAAATGCATGGGATTGAGTTGAGGTTGATTATTACATGTTATAAATTAATTATGAATCATTTTGCTAAATTATAAAAACAATACGAATGTGTTTTCTCAGTTTTCAGTATGTCACTTGTTCTTTTTACAAAAATTAATGTTAATTTAAAATAAATAGGCACACTTGGTATTATACCAGTTACACAATATATTATATTGAGGTGAGGATTATTCTTAAACATCCAAAATTACATATGGATAATTTTAATAAATTATAAAAAACTATCCAAATGTTTTTTATCTGTTTTCATTATGTTACTTCTTCTTTTCACTAAAATTAATATCAATTTTAAATAAAAAGTTATACTTTGAGTTATACTGGTCACACCAAGCATAATATTGAGGTTCAGTTTATTCCTCTATGTTAAAAATGAATTATGAATCATTTTTATAAAGTATAAAGTCAATTTGAATGCATTTTCTCAATTTTAAATATGTCACATGTTCTTTTAGTTAAAATTAATGAAAATTTTAAATAAATAGACACACTTCGAATTATTATAGTCAGACCATGCATTGAATTAAGGTGTGTCTGATTGCCACACAATAGAAATTAATGTTGAATTGTTATCCCAATGTATGAAAAAATTGAATGTGTTTCTAGTTCTTTAGTATGTCGCTTGTCTTTTTTATTGAAATGTCATTCAAAACTGGAGCAACAAACTATGAGTCATATTGGTCACATCGTGTGTCATTTTGGAATGACAATTATCATCAAAAATAACATATGAATAATTTTCTAAAATTATCAAGAAAATTATAACATTTTTTCTATGAATTTAGTGAGTGACATGTTTTGAACTAAAATGTAAATTTTAAACTGATAACAAACACTTTGATTCGTACCGGTCACACTATAGGTCATATTGAGGTTCAGTTGATTCTTACGCATCACAAATGACTAATGGATCATTTTCCTAAAGTATAAGAAAAATAAAAATGTATATTCTCAATTTTTAGTAATTCACTTGTTCTTTTTAAAAAAATTAAGGTCAAATTTGATGAAAAAGAAACACATAGAGTCATACCAGTCACATCATGCAACATATTGAGGTGAAGTTGATTCCTACACATTAAAAATGACATAAAAATCACTTTACCAATGTTTCAAAATAATTGGAATATAAAGACCCAAGATTTTCAATAGAAATTTCCCTTCTTATAAATATGTCATAAGATAATATGAAAAAACAACATAATGAACTACTAAGTGCTAAGTGTCCTTTAAACATAATTTTTTCACTTCTGTGTTTGGAATTTCAAAAATCTAATATACATGGTTGCAATCAGTATGTTATTTGGAGTGTGATAAGAAAAAAATAATTTTTTGTGAATAGTAACATACCCTTATGAATAGTAACATACCCTTATGAATAGTGAAATACCCTAATGAATACTAACCTTAACATTGATAGTTATAAAATAATATTCATGTGAAATTATGTTGTACCTATATTTTAGAATAATTAATGAATGTTTTAAAACTGGTTTTTAATAATAAATTATGATTTTAATTAAATATTAAATTAATCATATTTATAAATTCAGTTTTGAGAAATGTACTTAATTTTTGGATTCTAAATGTTGATAAATGGTTAGAGTGATTTTTTGAGATTTTTCTGAAATACGTGAATTTTTTATGAATAGTAAAAATACGATAATTTACAATAATTGCTAAATAATGGATTTATTGAGTCATTGATGATATTCTGATGAGGTAAGCCCACATGGTTCGGGATTACATGAATAAAATAATATTATTGGTCAATGAAGACTCACTATTCCTTATCTTTTGGGGAAATAATAAATTAATGAATTTTATGTTGTGAAATTCCATCTCTCCTCCACTATAACCCCCCCCCCCCACTCCCTCTTATCTTCACTCCTCTCAAGCCTTGTGTCGTGCCAATATTCTGCCCAAATATATTCCAAAGATCATCCCCCATGTCCAGAAGCTCCTATCCTTTCCAAAATACCAAAACCTCTCCCCTTAAGAGGTTCTCAAAGGAGGAAGTCTCAAGAGTTAAATTCCTCTTTATAATTCCTTCTTTTCTTTTAAGTTCTTTTCTTTTGGTTTCTTTCCACGCCTCCCTTCATCCAAATGGTATGATAAATCTAGTAAAATACATGTACTAGAATTATATTGTGATAATGTGATACTTCGTTATCTTCTCTCCTTTCCTCGCCTTTTATTTGAACGAAATGAGAGCACCATTTGAGATGTGCTAATTTAGCAAATAAAGGACAACGGTTTATCAGTTTCTATAATCAACATAAAATCTGGTAATGAAACCATTTTTGTTATGATAGAACCAGAATATATATGTGTAATATATCCAATTTTTATTCTATAATATTTTTTTACAAATGTAATTTAGTTATAAATAAAAATATGTTCTTCGTAATCAAACCAACCAATTAACAAAAATGGTGGTCACTTTGGTTTTATATAATAATTTGACATCACCTAAATTAACCAAATTATATATAAAACCATGTAATCTCCTGAATGTTCACTAATATCATATATCTTAATTTCTAGACTGTCACGAAACAACCCGGGTCGACCCTAAACCGGTCACCCGAGCTGGTCCGCGGTAAGTCCCGAGGGGCGTTCCCGATCCCCACGGGCTGGAAACTAGTGTCGGACATCAAAATTTTACAGGTGGGAATGATTTCGACCAAAAGAAAACAAACTAAGTAGTGGAAAATAAATAGAACAAAATCTAATAAACAAATAACAACCAACAATGCTACTAACCTGACCACAACCAAAGCTCCACATGACCCCGTGGGTCATTCTCCAATACCACAACTAACATCGCTCGATTCGAACAAATGAAGTTGGAACCAAAAACAAAACTAAAAATAAGAAAACTCTATAGGCATGAGTATTAAAACTTAGTAGGATAGTCCGATATCTATTCCCAACGCACTACCTTTAAATAAATAAATTTATTAATTCTAGGTTTGAACTAAATATAAAAGATATTGGTTTTCACACACACACACTTTCATTTCTAAAACAATTATCAGTCCATTTCCCATTATAATTTAAAAACGATTCATAATTTTTGAAAGGAACAGGTGAATTGATTTTAAAACATTTCTTAAAAAAATTTAGAAATACAATTTTCAGTTGTTAGTAAAAATGGAAAACCACACAACACGCAACACATACTAAGGGAAATAGAAAAAGTGGCACACAGGGGTCAGAAACCGAACATGACCTCTAAATCGTCCACCACATACAAATAAACACTAAAAGAAACATGGGTCGAACCTAGGAGATCATGAAAAATCGAGAACATACTATACATCTGACTTATCCTGAAGGCATGCCCTAACTTGATGACGTCATAATGTCCATACTACAACCGGGTATAGCCCTGCATGGCCTAACCGAGAGGGCCCAATCCCCATAGAAGCAATAACATAGTATTCCCCTACTATGGGGACACTAGCCAGTGCATGGTCTAAACTAGTGCAGCAATCGTTCTCAAAAAATTCACTCACTTTGTCAGGTTCCTATGTCAACAAATATAATAAAAGAGGGGTGAATCAACAATTCCAAACAATCAGAAACGATACACAAACATCACATACAGTTCACGCAATCAACGCACACCAATGATCACCCCTGAATGGGTTTTCCAAAATAATTTATTTTATTAAAGTGCCAAGCGGGCCTTCACCAATTTTAATGAGAAACCTCATTTCTCGAGAAACCCCAAAACACTTGTTCAAAATTAATCATTTATCTTTAAAACTAGAAGTACATTTGAAATTCCGTGGATTATGTTTAAAGGCCAAACGGGAATTCATTCAATACTGGGTGTCCGCTCATCAAGAAAATGTTTCAAGTGTTCGGTATAAAATAAACGGCTCTTTTACACCAAATAATCATTTAGAAATTAATTAACTTATTTTATATCTCATTAATTAAAAATTAATAAAACAAAAAGAAATTAATAAATTCTAAATCTAAAGGTAAGTGTTGTGGGGGACCTACCTCGGCTCACTGTGCAAACATAATGGCACGTCACGCCTCGCACAGACGCACAAACACGCTCAAGCCGATGACCGAAGTACCGTGCGTTTTTCTCGCCGACACGCTGCAACAACCGCACAACTAAAACGCATAAACACGAACTCAAAACAATTAAAATGATCAAACGGCACAAACACCAACTCGACATGCTTCCAAAACACAACTCGCACCATCTACATTATTTAATGGACTACTTGCACCATTTATGAAACACCACTAAGTGACGTAAAAAGGGTTTAAACCAAGAACATGTCTTATTTTATATAAGCACACTACTTTAAAAACAAACGCATAATAAACACTTTTACAATACCAGTTTTGTGCCATCCAAATAATTCAATAAATCTCTATAATTTTTATTAAATCATTTCAAGAAAAACCAAAAAGACTTCACACCAAAATACACATAAAATACCCCTTTTGAAACTAAACGCACACCAAGAACCATTTCACACCCGAGTCTGCATCACATGAATGATTTAATAAATTATTTAAACAGCTCAAAGAACATTATTAAAATAATTAAAAATTTATTTCACGGGAGCGCAATAAGGCGAACACAAAAAAATTCCCACTTTAATGCATGTCAAACACTACAAAAATACATTACGCACCACAAACATTGATCATAAAACACATTTATAAAACCAAATAAAATATTAAACTAATAAATTGATGCAAGGGTATGGAACCACCTACGAGGTAGAAAACATCAATACCTCGGTGTGAAACAAAAAACGAACGTCAAACGCACTACAAGCAAACATAAAAAATCCCTAAAACAATGAACCGAACCAAAACAAATTTCAAAAAGCTACAATAGGATCAACAAGGGTGTCAAAGTGGTTCCAACATAAATAAAAACACCACAAGATGGAATGAAATGTATCGGAGAAGGGAAGGGGTTCAACTGCTAGTGGCGAGGGTGGCTGGAGCTGGCGAGGCAGGGGGTGTGGGGCCTGCTGGAGCTAGCGCATCTGGAAAAAAAATGGAGGGGCGGACAACCGGAGTTAGATCTGGCCGGGGAAGAATAAGGGATGTGTGGCCCTGTGTGGCGGAGACTGTCAGAAGATCGGCTGGACAAAGGGGAATTCGCGTGCAGGGCATGAGGAGATGGCGAGGGTGAGGTCGGTTGTGCAGCGGTGAGGGGTAGAAGCAGGAGGACGAGGCGGCTCGGTGCGGGTCGCAGGTGAGGGGTGACGAGAAGCCGGTAGGAGGGGGTTGTGGGTGAGGTTGGCTGGCAAGAGATGAGGCGTTGGGGTTGGCAGACAGACAGAGCACGGAGGCGAGGAGGGCTGGCGAGGGCCTGCTGAAGCTGGCACAAGGAGGTGGCTCAGGGTGGCTGTTCGTGCTGCAGGTTGGGGAGAAGAGGGGGGGTGCGCAGTGCTGAACTCACGGTAGGGGCAGGTCGGAGGTGACCTAGAGGAGAAGCGTCCACTGGAGTTGGTGCATGGAGTAGTAGGAGTGGCTCACGTAGAAGAAATCCAAAACGATGGGGGGGTGCGCCGCGGGCATTAGGGTTTCCATAATTATTTTCCCATTTAATTAGATTAATAAAAATTATTATTAGTGATATTAATAATATTAATAATACTATTATTATTAAAACTAGAATGATCATAATAATAATGATACAAATAATAAGAATAAAAATATCATTAATAAAGGTAATATTAATAAAATGTACTAATAATAATAATAGCACGAGAAAAAAAATTAATAAATACAACGAAATGAAGACTAATAAAAAAAGTTAATCACACCATATTATCAAAAGTAATAAAAATAATAAAAAGGGGGAAATGCTTGACACCTGGGCCAACTGCACGATGATCGCCAACCGCGCGGTGGCCGCGCGTGGGTCCGAAACCCAGTAAAGTCATTAAACAACAACAAATTTTAATCCAAGCTCAGCTCAGACCACGGTGCGAACAATCGGAACCATGAAAATAAAAAAAAATAACCAGAAAGGGAGGTTGTGAAAATTATCCCCGCCACAAACACTTTCTTCCCCCATAAAGTCACCTGACCAAAAAAATTGACAAAACAAGAGTCCATTCCCGACTAAGACCAAAAGAAACCACGATATGAGAGAATGGGAGAACTCAAGAGGGTTCTCACCACCACAAGAGCTCAACTAATGCGCAAATTTTAACACCCAAACATATCATCCCAGGAGAGTGGGCGAAACGGGAACTCCCAACCGATCTAGACTAACCTTTATAGCACTAGAGAAACAACACCTCTGGTAAAACTTGGAACTCTTGACATAGACCAACATCCCCAAACACTAGAGAGAAACCTCCGAGAATAACTTAACCCATGAAGTAAACTCGAGCATTACCACAAACATCAATCCTTCCATAGGAACATACATCTCCAACAACACAATTAGAATGAGACTAACCCATACAAGGTTCAAACACAATTTTAAGAAAAATGCACAATCCAGAACACCATAATCAGACAAAAGAGGCTATTTGGATCACAAACTAACACGTTCATCCCAACCTCATGATGACACAATGAACCTAAAACAATGGCAAAACTTTAACAGTGGAAGGACGAGAACATAAGGACTTTAAATGTTTCCTTGGAAACATGGAACACGAGACTCGAATTGAGGCGCCGCACCCTAGACAACTCATGACTATGCGCGAGCTTCACCCCAAGGCCTATGGCTGGGGCACTAATGGTTGAAGAATCTTCTGCCTCACAGTCAGGCACTGGAATCTTCTAGTCACAGTGTCTTCCTCAGACGACGCTTCCTACAAAGCTTCTTGAGTTGATCCAGACACCTACAATGATGGAATGTCTTTGGAGGGGTGTGACATGATGGATTATATGCCCTAAACGTCCATACTGACGGTACACCATTATACGGTGTGACTAACTAGAAGTTAGAGCCACTGAAGAGAACTCTTTTGAAAATAATACACTTGACACACTTTTCTCGTCAGATGGGGGACCTTCACGAGCAACCAGATATGGTGGATTGCCAACTGTTTGCGCTCCAGAGACCAACTCAGCTAAGAACACCTCACACACCATCTTCTCAAAAGTGACCCTCCCAAAAAGGGAGGACTCGCTCCATGATCACTGGACGAAGACCCCTGATGAAGGGAGAAGTCTTCATCCAGTCCTGCGACACTACCCCCAGAAAAAGAGACACAAGATCCTTGAAATGGTCAACATAAACTTTCATTGTCTGCTTGCCATGTTGAGCTTGCATGATCTCTTCCATTTTCTTTATCTCCACCTCCACAAGTATAAACCATCGAACAAAGATGACTTTAAATACATACCACATCGTGCCTTCTTAAAGTGATGGTGGGGCGAACAACTCCTACTCATCCAGAGCTGGACCTTCGATCAGACCCAAAACGGCATGCACTCTAACAGCTTTGGGAGTTCCCAAAACACTGAAGATGTGCTTGACCTCTTTATGCCACTCCACTGTCTCTAACAGACTCCATACACCATGAAGGACAAACAATGTTCGAGAAAGATAAAAAGTTGGACATGACTCATCAAAACTCTGGGAACCTTTCTAGGTTGCATTTCTGAACAACATATATAACACCAAGCCGAAACTGATATGAATCGAAGCAACATAAATGAAGAACCCTCATCCAAAAACAACCAGCTCAAAAAAATAAACTGCAAACACAACCCAAAATTCCCTGTCCAAAATTCCCATTCCATTTTAGATTCAAAAACCACCCCTTTTTTTGATTTCAAAACCGCTTTCTTTCAAGACCAATTTCCAAAACTATTTTCCTCTTTAAAATCCAATTTAGAAAACAAGGTCAAGCCTTTAATTTCAAACACACCCAGGTAATCTTATGAAGCGTTGCACATGTCTTCATCCACTTTCCATTCATACGCACCCCAACATGCGCTTTCCATACATTCTCACACATGTGAAAATGTTCATAAAGAGGACCTGGGGTTTCACCCCAAACCATTCTCGATCAATTTCTAAGCAAACAACTAACTTCCAATTCAAGAGCATCAAGTTTGAAAACCCATTCCATACGTTTAAAATCATTTAAAAGAAAGGATCCCCATTTTGAAAACCCTCTTTCATTTCCTAAAATGCCCTTACACCAACCCAAACGAAAACAACATTCATGTTGCATAAAACACCGGGGTGAGGGACTAGTAGTCACGCTTAACCTGGCGACATGGTAGTGGGCCATATCCCAAGTAAGCATCAACCACAAGGAGAAATTCAAACCATGTACCCAGACTCCACAAGGGTCACTACTCCATGTGAAATCATGATGTGACATCGGCTTGCCTCCGTTGTCATCTCTCAACCCAAAACAAACCGGACAGAGACAAAGACACAATTCCTGAACTACCACTGGCGGCTCGAGGTGCGGATCGGTGAGGGTTCATGACGTCCTTCCCGTACCGACCTCTCGAGTCCCGATAGACAAATCTCCGCCTACCAGACAACCCAAATAACAAGAACCTCCTCTGATACCATTTTTTCACGAACCAACCCAGGACGACCCTGAACCGGTCACCCGAGCTAGTCCGCGGCAAGTCCCGAGGGGCGTTCCCGATCCCCACGGGCTGGGAACTAGTGCCGAGCATCAAAATTTAACAGGTGGGAATGATTTGTCCCAAAAGAAAACAAACTAAGAAGCAGAAAATAAATAGAAAAAAAGTGAATTAACAAAGAACAACCAACAACGCTACTAACCTGACCACGACCAAAGCTCCACAAAACCCCATGCGTCACTCTCCAATACCACAACTAACGTCACTCAAGGCGAAAAACTGAAGCTGGAACCTGCAACAGAACTAAAAACAAGAAAACTCTATAGGTGTAAGTATTAAAACTCACTAGGATAGCCCGATATCTATTCCCAATGCAATACCTTTAAATAATGAAATTTATTAATTCCAGGTTTGAACTAAATATACAAGATATTGGTTTTCACACACGCACACATTCATTTCTAAAACAATTATTAGTCCATTGACCTTATAATTTAAAAACTATTCTTAATGTTTAAAAGGAACAGGTGCACTGCATTTTAAAACATTGCTGCAAACAATTTTGAAATTCAATTTTTAGTTGTTAGTAAAAAGGGAAAACCACACAACACGCAACACACACTAAGGCCAATGGAAAAAGTGGCACACGGGGGTCAGCAACCAAACTTGACCTCTCAATCGTCCACCACATACAAATAAACACTAAAAAAACATTGGTCGAACCTAGGAGATCGTGAAAAATCCAGAACATACTACACATCTGACTCATCTTAAAGGCATGCCCTAACTCGACGACGTGATAACGACCATACTACTACCCAGTATAGCCCTACATGGCCTAACCGAGGGGCCCAATCCCCAAAGTAGCAATAACTCTTTATTCCCCTGCTATGGGGCCACTAGCCAGTGCGTGGTATAAATTAGGGCAGCAATCGTTCTCAGAATATTCACTCACTATGCCAGGTTCCCAGGTCAACACATATAATAAAAGCGGGGTGAATCAACAATGCTAAACAATCATTCATGATGCACAAACATCATATACAACTCACACAATCAACTCACACCCAATATCACCCCTGAATGGGTTTTACAAAATAATTTATTTTATTAATGTACCAAACATGCCTTCACCAATTTTAAAGAAAAACCTCATTTCTCGAGAAAACCCAAAATAGTTGTTCAAAATAAACCATTTATCATTAAAACTAGAAGTACATTTGAAATTCCGTGGATTATGTTTAAAGGCCAAACGGACATTCTTTCAATACTGGGTGTCCGCTCGTCATGAAAATATTTCAAGTGTTTGGTATAAAATAAACGGCTCTTTTACACCAAATAATCATTTAGAAATTAATTAACTTATTTTATTTCCCATACATTAAAAATTAATAAAACAACAAGAAATTAATAAATTCTATATCTAAAGGTAAGTGCAGTGGGGGACCTACCTCGGCTCACTGTTCAAACATAAAGGCACGTCACGCCTCGCACAGACGCACAAACACACGCAAGCCAACGACCGAAGTACCGTAGGTTTTTCTCGCCGACACGCTGCACCAATCGCACAACTAAAACGCATAAACACGAACTCAAAACAATTCAAATGAACAAATGGAACAAACACCAACTTGACATGCTTCCAAAACACAACTCGCACAATCTACATTTTTTAATGGACTGCTTGCACCATTTATGAAACACCACTAAGTGACGAAAAAATGGATTACACCAAAAACATGTCTTATTTTATATAAGCACACTAATCTAAAAACAAACGCATAATCAACACTTTAACAATACCAATTGTGTGCCATCCAAATATTTCAATAAATATCTAAACTGTTTATTAAATCATTTCAATAAAAACCAAAAAGACTTCACACCAAAATACACATAAAATACCCCTTTTGAAACTAAACGCACACCAATAACCATTTCACACCCAAGTCTGCATCACATAAATGATTTGATGAATTATTTAAACAGCTCATAGAACATTATTAAAATAATTTAAAATTTAGTTCACGGGTGCGAAACAAGGCGAACACACAAAAAAATAATAATTTCCCACTTGAATGCATGTCAAACACTACAAAAATACATTACGCACCACAAAATTTGATCATAAAACACATTTATAAAACCAAATAAAATATTAAACTAATAAATTGATGCAAGGGTATGGAACCACCTATGAGGTAGAAAACATCAATACCTCGGTGTGAAACCAAAAACGAACGTCAAACGCACTACAAGAAAACACGAAAAATCCCTAAAACAGTGAACCGAACCAAAACAAATTTCAAAAAGCTAAAATAGGATCAACAAGGGTGTCAAATTGGTTCCAACATAAATAAAAAACTATAAGATGGAATTAAATGTACTAGAGTATGGAAGGGGTTCATCTGCTAGTGGCGAGGGTGGCTGGAGCTGGCGAGGCAGGGGGTGCAGGGCCAACTGGAGCCGGCGCATCTGCAAAAAAAATGGAGGGGCGGACCACTGGAGTTAGATCTGGACGGGGAGGAACAAGGGAGGTGCGGCTTAGCATGGAGGAGATGGTCGGAAGATTGGCCGGACAAAGGGGAAGTCGTGTGCAGGGAATGAGGCGATGGCGAGGGCGAGGTCGGTTGTTCAGCGGTGAGGGGCAGCAGTGGGAGGACGAGGCAGCTCAGTGTGGGTTGCAGGCGAGTGGCATCATGAAGCCGATAGGATGGGGTCACGGGTGAGGCCAGATGGACAAGTAATAGTCGTGGGGGTTGGCAGACGGACAGAGCACGGAGACGGGGAGGGCTGGCGAGGGCCTGCTGAAGCCGGCGCAAGGAGGCGGCTCGGGGTGGCAGTTCGGGCTGCAGGTCGAGGCGAAGGGGGGGGGGGGGCAGCACTGGACTCGCGTCAGGGGCGGGGCGGAGGTGACCTGGAGGAGCGGCGTCCGCTAGAGTCGGTGCAAGGAGCAGCAGAAGCGGCTCACATAAAAGAAATCCAAAACGAGGGGGGTGCCCGCAGGCATTAGGGTTTCCAGAATTTTTTTCCATTTAATTAGATTAATAAAAGTTAGTATTAGTGATATTAATAATAATATTATTATTAAAACTAGAATTATAATAATAATAATGACACAAATAATAAGAATAAAATATCATTAATAAAGATAATATTAATAAAATGTACTAACAATAAAAATAATAATAATAGTAGCACAAGAAAAATAATAATACATACAACGAAATGAAGACTAATAAAAAAAGTTAATCACACCGTATTATAAAAAGTAATAAAAATAATAAAGAAGGAGAAAATTCCCAACATCGGGCCGACTGCACGACGACCTCCAACCGCGCGGCGGCCGCGCACGGGTTTGAAACCCAGTAAAGGCGTTAAACAACAACAAATTTTAATCCGGGCTCAGCCCGGACCTCGGCGCGAACACTTGGAACCAAGAAAATAATAAAAATAAAATAACCATAAAGATTGGCTGTGACATAGACAACCACTTCCATCATTCATGTTTATCTGAACTTGAATATAAGTGACCCGATCTTTTAAAACCATCTAAACAAATGAGCCCGAACAAAGAAATTGATCCTTATAACTAATCTAGAAGGCAAAGAATGAACAAAAAAGGGTAATAATAAATCAATTACATATAGAATAGGATATGGAATTATTAATTGCTAAACCTAATTTTTTTATTCGGCTCTTTAATAACTAGTGGAGAACACCAACGGATTTAACGTAAGGGATCCTCTACTTTTCACTCTTAATCAAGATTGTTCTCTATACTATTACTTTTTGTGTACTACCAAGTGATGGGGTATATTTTATCACCTCCACTATACTACCATAATGTTTTATATGTGATGATAAACCTATTATCTCTCTCATCAATCCCTCTTAGTTACACCTGATACCATGCTGATAAATCGTAATGGATTCTAACGGAACATCCTTTATTCCTTCAGGATGTTCTATCATTATTTATTACCAAAATGTAGTTGTCTTTTAATTTTATGTAAAACTTCTACATTCTGTTTATATGCTCCAAAATTAGTTTCCAAGATCCATCTCTCATTCTCTTTCGGGTATATACATTCTTTTATGTGAATCCCTCCTCGATACTTCCCAATAAGCACACTTGTTTTAATGGAACTTCCTGAACTTTTACAGAATTTCAAGTGCACTCTATCCTATATTTTAAGAAACCATTTTATTTATAAAATTATTATTTATATTATGAAAACCTTCTTGGTTTAATTGTGGTTTTATATAAAATAATTTCCTCTTTACTATTTTAAAATTTTTATAATATTTTCCTGAAAACCGCACAGAAATGTTTTAATGATAATGTTTCTTAAATGCGTCTCTTATATGATGTCACTTCTATTTGTTACCATATACCATGTTATATTCATATATAACCTTATGAACGTCCATGTATGTTCTAATCCCTTTCTTTCATGGACTCTTTTATGATACACTCATTGGTTATTTTTTATGTCATGATTCTGGTACCCAATTCTCTCCATGGGTAACCTTATATTTATGAATAATTGATTATGTACGATAATTTATGTTGAAAGAATATTTATTTGGAAAACATATTTATGTGGAAAGAGTATTCAGGAAGATTTTGAGATGGGTGCACCTAGATAGCACTCCATTGCATTGAGTAAAGTTAGGTCTCATGTGATGCGATGTGAAACAGGATTGGCGGCTGGCCTTGACCAGTACTAAAATGGGAAGGGGGATTGGCTGTTATCCTAGAACCATACTAAAGAAATGTTTTATGATGCTGCCACATTTATATGACACCATGTTTATATGAACCCATTCTTATATGATATGATTTCATAAGTTCCGTGCTTTGGATATCATTTTGTCATGCCTCCTAACTCATGTTATTAATATGTATCCTTATTTTCATTCCATTATTGGGCTTTTCAGCTCACCCCTTTGTTCATGTGTGCTCTAGGGTACCCTATGCAGATGTAAGGACTCAAAGGAAGATAGGAGATATTTATAGATTTTAAAAAAAGAAGTGTTTTTTAGCCCCATGTTTTATGTTGTATGTACCTAGTCTTCCAAGACACTAGACATAACAGTCCTTGGCTTGTACTCTGATGAATAACTATGCTTAAAATCATGTAATGTTATATGTAAAAGGCTTGGGTCGCTATAGATGGTATTATAGGATGGTCTAGTTATTTTGGACATTATAAATAGAGCCCCTTAGTGAGAACATTAAGGATGAGATGAAGTAAAATAAAAAATACCTAAATTTTGGTATGTTTAGAGTAAGTGGTTTATCATGAAAATACATCCTGTTGGGATATGATCTGGTAGAGGCAGCTCTAGCACAGATGTACATAAGAGTGAAAACACCGATAAGGAGTTTCGGGCTCGACCTATGGTATCCTGGTACACGACAACGAGCCTTGCTTCACTCTTGGTTACAACACTCCCAGGGGATATAATTTGGTAGATCCCTGGGCATAGTACAAACCATTATTAAGGGACAAAAAATCCCATAAGAATATATTTTAGGAAACAGACCAACGATAACCAAGGTTTAAACCTAAGGAATCACATGTTAGGATGTACTTCTTTATATGTTTATCCTTTTATGTTTAAAGTTTTCTTTTTTATTCTCAATAAATAAGTATTCAAGACCTTTAATTGTACGTTCTTTTTATTAGTTAATGGTGGGAAATATAAGAGCACATTCCAACAACCAATGTGATATGCAATGTGAAGACTGCCCTAAAAATATTCCTGATATGATGGGAGTGGGTGCTCAAAACATCAGGACAGTACTTGCTCAGCTAGCTCGTGTTATGAATAATAACTTGAATCATGCTGAATTCACTACTCCTCCAAGGAAATAGAACGTTTTATTAGAATCATTCATGCATAAAAGGCATCCAATGTTTTGGCAGATCTTTTGATCCCCACCTCACATAACAATGGATTAACTTCACTGAAAAGATATTCTCTGTTATCCAGTGCCCGGATGAAGAAAAGGTTGTACTGGCAGTCTATCATTTTGATGGGGAAGCTGATCAGTGGTGGACATTGATCAAGAATACAAAGTCCCAAGAGGAATCTGATTCCATGTATTGGGTGGAATTGACGAGGATATTTTCCAACAAATATTTTCCTCTAACCCTCTAACTCAAGATGTAAGGAGATTTCCTCGAACTCAAGATGAAGGAAGATGAGTCCATCAGGGTGTATGAAGAAAACCTTACAAGGCTTGAATGGTATGCCTCTGGCTTTGTCATGAGCACCCAAAGTAAGGTGGATCTCTTCATTAGAGGACTAAAGCTGAGTCTATGAATAGTGTTGGAAATTTGAGACTTTGACAGTTATGAGGATATTGTCTGTTGTGCACTCAAGGTGGAAATAGAGATTCGAGACTCTCAGTGGTCTCTTGGGTCCAGTGACAAGAAGAGGAAAAAGGAAAAAACATGGGTGGTTTATTAAACAAATCCCATGATTGAAAGAAACATTAATTTTACCCTTGCAAAAATGTGGGAAGAAGTATCCTGGTAACTGTCTGAAGGGAACCAAGAATTGCTTAAAATTTGTTTAGATTGATCATTTGGCCAAGAACTATCGAAGGGATATAAAAATAAATCTAATGTTGAAGACTAAAGGAAGGTTCATATCAACACTTATCCTACAGTGTAGTGTTAAAACTTCAAGGAGCATGGGAATTATGCGAACAATTGCCCTAAGCTGAGGGTTGTCGGTGGAAATCAACCTCAACCTCCATGGAAACAAGGAAGGGATTATGATATCACTACTGCTAAGGTGGAGCCAAACAATGATGTGGTGATAGGTACACTAGTTATTCATTCAAGAATAGAATACGTACTTTTTGATTCTCGTTTTATGAATTCTTACATATCATGCAGGTTTAGTAGAACTCTTCAAACCACACCTCAAAATTTGGAGGAAAAGTTACCCGTGATAACAGAAAATGTGGAAATCGTTGCATCCATGGTTTATAACTCCTCCCCAATTAATGTTTGTGGACTGAACCTCCAAGAAAATCTCATCATACAACCTTTAGTGGATTTCGATGCAATCATGGGCATGGATTGGCTATCTTTGTACAAAGCCAACGTCAACTTTTAAGAAAGGGAGATCACTTTTCACATCCTGAAGCATCCTTTGATTATTTACAAGTGTAAGGAAGAACATGAGACTCCTTTAGAGTCTTCTTCTTAAGTGTGGATGTTGTTGCCTTATGAGCAAGAATATCTAGCTCAAATGTCTGAGACAAAGGAGAGAATCATGCTTGAAGACTTTCCCATCGTGAGGGATTGCACTAATGTATTCCCTGAAGAGTTGCCTAGTCTTCCTCCTGACCGAGAGGTTGAGTTATCAATTGAACTTATCCATGGATCTCTTCTAATATCAAAGACACCTTATAGAATGTCCATCGTAGAGCTAGAGGAGCTGAATAAGCGGTTGCAGGAGAATATGGAGAAGGGTTTTATACGCCTGAGTGCTTCACCGTGGGGTGCGCCAGTACTCTTCATAAAAAAGAATGATGGATCTATCTTCCTCTGCATTGATTATCGTGATCTCAATAAAATCATGATAAAGAACAAGTATCCCCTTCGATATATAGATTACATGTTCGATCAGCACCATGGGTCCAGTTATTTCTCTATGGTGGACCTTCGTTCAGGATCTCATCAACTAAAGGTTAGGTTGGAATATATACCCAAGAATGCCTTTAAAATAAGTTATGGACACTATGAGTTCATAGTGATTCCCTTTGGACTCACTAATGCTCCAGTAATTTTCATTGATTTAATGAATAGAGACTTTAGAGATTACTTGGACAAATTTGTGGTAGTCTTTATTGATGATATTCTGATATACTCCAAGAGAAAGGAGAAACATGATGATCATTTATACACTCTATTAAATACTTCGTGAATGGAGAAGTTGAATGCAATTTATAGTAAATATGAGTTCTGGATAGAGGAAGTATCATTCCTGGGTCATGTTATCCCCAGCAAAGGGATTTCTATGGACCCTTCCAAGATGAAGGCAATTGACGAGTGGCCCATGCAAACTTCTATAAGGGAGATCCATAGCTTTTTGGGAGTAGCTGGGTATTATCAACGATTCTTGAAGAACTTTTCATGATTGTCAAACCCAATGACCAAGATGACATGGAAGGAGGTAATGTTTTTCTGGACTGAAGATTGTGAGGTATGCTTCAAGGAGTTAAGATAAGGCTGATCAATGTACATGTACAAACATTACCCACAAGTGGACAAGGTTTTGTGATATACAGAGATGATTCAAAGAAAGGCTTGGGTTGTGTACTCATGAAAAATGATAATGTGATAGCCTATGTCTCACAGAAGATGAAGATACATGAGCAGAACTACCCGATGCATGATCTAGAGCTAGCAGCCGTGATTTTTTACTTGAAAATCTGGTGACACTACCTTTATGGTGATAAATGTGACATATACACTAACCAAAATAGCCTAAAGTTTATATTCACACAAAATGAGCTCAACATGCGACAAAGGAGATAGTTATAGAAAATCAAGGATTACAATTTCTAGATTCACAATAATTATGGAAAGTAGAACAAGGTAGATGATGCTCTATGTAGAAAAGAACCTGCTACTCTATCCATGTTACGGATTGAGAAAGACCCTATATTCTTGGATATGAAAAATAAGGATTTAGAAATCATAAGTGTAGGGTATACATCCAACCTTTCCCAAATGATTGCACAACCATCCATTCAAGTGAAGATTATGGAAACACAAGTGTATGATGTGGACTTAAAAAAGAGGGTCAATGTAGTGAATGAAAGGAAGCTAAAAATGATTCATATCAATAATGTTGGTTTGATTTGGTTTGGAACACACCTTTGTGTGCCTTCATCAATCAGGTTAATGAAATATCTATTGAAAAATGCACATAGCTCAACATTATCTATCCATCCTAGGAGTACCATGATGTATCGTGATCTCCAAGAACACTTCTGGTGGGATAACATGTAGAAGGCGATTGCGGAATATATATCATGGTGCTTGGTATGTTAGCAAGTTAAATTAGAGTGACAAAAGTCCAAAGGGATGATGCAACCATTTCCTATACCCATGTAGAAATGGGATAATGTTAGGATGGACTTTGGCGTAGGTCTCTTGAAGATGTCGAAGGGAAATAATGTGATATGGGTTGTGGTTGACCGACTCACCAAGACTTCCCAATTTATCGCTATTCGGAAAGACCTCCCACTTGAACAACTTGAAAAAATATATGTGAAGGATGTGGTGAGACTATATGGAATTTAACTCTCAATTGTCTCAGATCATGATCCTAGGTTCACATTTATATTCTGGAGGAGTCTTCAACATGCTTTGAGTACAGAATTAATTTTCTGCATGACCAATCACCCTTAAAATGATGGCCAATCTGAATGGACTATTTTGAATCTTGAAGATATGATAAGATCCCACTCTCTAGAATTAAAAGGTGGATGGGATCAAAATATCCCATTGGTTGAGTTATCATACAAAAATAGCTTCCACTCAAGTATTTTGATGGCTCCGTATGAAGCTCTTTATGGAAAATGATGTAGAACTCCTACCAGTTGGGATGATGTTGGAGAACGAAATCTTATTGGACCCAATCTTGTGCAAGAGATGAAGGAGAAGTTTCAAGTAATCCATAAAAACATCAATGCTACTCATATTCATCAAAATAGATACAATGACAACCATCGAAGGGACTTGGAGTTTGACGTTGGGGATAATGTCTTCCTTCGAATATCACCATAGAAGAGAGCCATGTGGTTTAGAAAGAAAGGAAAGTTATTCCCAGGGTACATTGGACCCTTTGAGACCCTTGACCGCATAGGGGATATGGCCTATAGGCTTGAACTTCCTACAAATATGACTCGAGTTCATGATGTGTTTCATGTATCACTTCTGAGGAAGTACATAACTGATCCCTCACAGGTGCTCAACTCAGAGGTGGTGCAGCTGGAAGATGATCTCTCTTATGAGAAGCAACTAGTGAAGTTTATGGACCGAAGAGATAAGGTTCTATGCAAGAATAAAACCCACCTTGTCAAAGTGTTTTGGAGTAACAAAAATTTTGATGAAATTACTTGGGAACTGGAGGCGGCAATGAAGGAGAAGTACCCTCACATGTCTACGACCTATAATGTAAAACAAAATTTTGAGGGTGAAATTTCATAAGGGGAGAAGAATGTAACGGCCAAAAGTTGTCAATGGAAATATCCATTCTTAGAAATATGTCATAAAATAACATGAAAACACAATATAATGAACTAATAAGTGCTAAGTAGCCTTTAAACCTAAGTTTGTCACTTCTTAGATTAGATTTTCGAAAATCTGATATACATGGTTGTAATCAATAAGTTATTTGGAGTCCGATAAGAAAAACTTAATTTTTGGTGAATAATAACCTAACCTTATGAATAGTATCATACCCTTGTGAATAGTGAAATACCATAATGAATTGTAACATTACCTTTGATAGTCATAAAATAATATTGAAGTGAAATTATAATGTACCTATATTTTATAATAAGTAAATGAATGTTTTAAAACTGGTTTTTAATAATAATTTATGATATTAATTAAATATTAAATTAATCATATTTAGAAAATTATTTTTGAAAAATGGAATTATTTTTTGGATTCTACATGTTGAAAAATGGGTAGGGTGAATTTTTTTTGATTTGTTTGAAATACTTGAATTTTTATAAATAGTAAAAATTCGATAATTTATAATAAATGATAAATAATGTATTTATTAAATCATTGATGATGTTATACTGATATAAGCCCAATTGGTTAGGGATCACATGATAAAGATACTATTATTGGTTTAGTAAGACTCACTATTCCTTGTTGTGTGGGGAAATAATAAATTAATGAATTTTATATTGTGAAATTCCCTCTCTCCTCCACTATAAAACCCCCCTCACTCCCTCTTCTCTTCACTCCACTCAAGACTTGTTCCTTTCCAATATTCGACCCAAATATCTCCCCAATATCTTCCACCACGTCCAAAATCTCCTATACTCTTAGAAATACCAAAACCTATACCCTTATGAGTTCCTCAAAGGAAGAAGTCTCAAGAGGTAAATTCCTCTTTCTAATTCATTCTTTTCTTTTAAGTTATTTTCTTTTGGTTTATTTCCTCACCTATCATCACCCAAATGGTTTGATATCTCAAGTAGCATAAATTTATTGGAATTATATTATGCTAATGGGATACTTCATTATCTTATCTCATTTCCCCACATTTTATTTGAAAGAAATGAAAGCGTCGTTTGAGATGTGCTAATTTAGCACATTCAAGGACAACAATTTATCAATTTATATTATCATCGTCAAATATGGTCATGAAAGAATTTTTGTTATGTTTTAACCATAATATATATATGTAATATATCCTATTTTTATTCTGTAATATTTTTTTACAAATGGTGTTAGGATATAAATAAAAATATGTTCTTTGTAATCAAACCAACCAATTAACAAAAACGGTTGTCACTTTGGTTTTATATAATAATTTGAATTCATTCTAAGTAATCAAATTAAATATTAAATCATGTAATATCCTGAATGTTCACTAATATCATCTAACTTAATTTCTATACATCCAATTTCATCTTTCATGTTTATCCTAACTTGAATATAAGTGAACCGATCTTTTAAAACCAAGTAAAAAACACGCCCGGACAAAGAAATTGATCCTTATAACTAATCAAGAACACCCTGAATGAACTAAAAATGGTTATAATAAATCAATTAAATATATAATAGGTTCTGGAATTATTAATTAATACGCCTAATATTCTAATTCAGGACTTTAATAACAAGTGGAGAACACAAACAGATTTAAGGTAAGGGGTCCTCTCTTTTTCACTCTTTATCAAGATTATTCTCTATGGTATGACTTTTTGTGTAATACCAAGTGATGGGGTATATTTTATCAACTCCCACATACATCCCTAATTCTTTATAGGTGATGAGAAACCTATTATCTCTCTCATAAAACAATCATATTTACACCCGATACCAAGCCAATAAATTGTAATAAATTCTACCCGAACTTTCTTAATTCTTTCAGGTTGCTCTATCTTTCATTTTTACCAAAATGTAGTTGTATTTTATTTTTATGTAAAACTTATACATTACGTTTATATGCTCCAAATTCATGTTCTATGATCCATATCTCAATCTCTTTCTGGGATATACATGATTTTAAGTGAATCTCTCCTCGATACTTTCCAATAAGCACACTTGTTTCAAAGGAACATCCCGAACATTTACCCAAATTCAAGTGAACTATATCCACTATTTTAAGAAACCAATATCTTTATAAAATCTGTATTTGTATTATGAAAAAATTCTTTGTCCAATTATTGTTTTATATAAAATAATTTCCTCTTTACTATTTTTAAATCTCTATATTATTTTCCTTAAACCCGCACAAAAATGTTTTAATGATAATGTTTCTCAAATAAATTTCTTATATTATGTCACTTATATTTATTACCACATACTATGTTATATCCCTATAGTACCTTATTAAATTCCATGTATGTTCTAATATTTTTATTTCATGTACACTTTCATGATACAATCATTGGTTATGCTTTATGTCATGATTGTGGTACCCAATTATCTCCATGGGTAACCTTATGTTTATGAAAAATTGATTTTGTATAATTATTTATGTGGAATTAATATTTATGTGGCAAAAATATTTATGTGGAAATAATATTCATGAAAATTTTGAGATGGTAGTGCCCGGATAGGACTCCAATGCATTGGGTAAAGTTAGGTCTCATGAGATGCGCTATGAAACGGGATTGGCGGTTAGACTTGTCCCGTACAAAAATGGGAAATGGTATTGGTGGTTATCCTTGACCTATACTAAAGAATTGTTTTATGATTCTGCCACATTTATATTATTCCATGTTTATATGAACCCATGTTTATATGATATGATTTCATAAGTTCCATGCTTTGGATATCTTTATGCCATGCCTCCTAACTCATGTTCTTAAGATGTATCCTTATGTTCATTCCCTTACTGGGCATTTCAGATCACCACTTCGTTCATGTGTTCCCCTGGGTACTATATGTATATGTAAGGGCTAAAATTAAGTTAGGATCACTTTATGGAGATTAAATAAAGATGTATTTTTTAGCCCCATGTTTTATGTTATATGTACCTAGTCTTCCAAGACACTAGACTTAACAATACATGGCTTGTAATCTGATAATTAACTATGATTAAAATCATGTAATGTTATATGTAAAAGACTTGGGTCACAATATTGAATTCATATGATCATTTTTTTAGTATTTCACATTTTATTTTTACAAAACATAATGTTAATTTTAAATAAAATATTCTTTTTGAGTTATATTTGTGATTTCATATATCATATTTAGGTATGGTTGATTCCTATATATAAAATATGACTTATGGGTAATTATACTAAATTATTAAAACATTATGAATATGATTTCATGGTTTTCAATATATCACTTGTTATTTTTACTAAAATTAATGTCAATTATAAATAAATAGACACACATTGAATTATATCAGTCACACCATGTGTTTTATTAAGTTATAGATGATTCAAACATGGAAAAAATGTTTTATGGGTCATTTTTCTAAAGTATCAAAACAATATGGTTGTTTTTTCTTGGTTTTGATTATGTCAGTAGTCTTTTTTAGTAAAATTAATATCAATTTTAAATAAAAATATGCACTAGGAGTCATACCAATCACACATTCCCATTAAATTTATTTCCTAAAATACCAACACCACATATTGAGTTGATTTTCTTATCCAAAAACTTTCCTCAACTCTTCTGGTCTTCAAAAATGATAAAAAAAATTACTAAAAACAATTACTCAATATAATATTTTGGGGATTCAATAATGAAATGAAATGTAAAGAATGGTAACATTGTAAGAAATGAACATGTCACCCCTTTTAGGGATTGTTTTATATTGTTGAAAGAAAAATATGACTTCCCAAAAAATCTCGGAAAAAACTAAATAAGTATTAGATAAAAATGGTAAGGAAGTTAACTTAAAAATAGTATATAAAATGATAAAAAAAATTAATTAAATGTGAAGTAGTAATTAACCTTTTCATGATGGTAGTATATATTCTTGACCCATTTCCTTATTATCATTATCCCAATTCCAGCCTCAAAGTCCAATATCTTATGATCATGAGGAGCTTCGTAAAATCCCCTCCAACTTGAACAAAATAATACACCTATATAATAAAACAATTATTATGTGAGTAGTAATAACAAGAAATAAATTAAACATTTATATGAAATAATACATTATTTCTATGGGTAATGATTTTACTATTAAATAATCAATATTACCACTGTGATTGAGAAACGGTAGCATAGTTTCTCTTCCTACAAAGGAAGTGGAGGAAGATTTAGGGAATGTGATAAATTCCAACACTATAGGGGTGAAAATGTTTTAAGGTAAAATAAGTACATGGAATTCTTTATGGAGAAAGGAAAAAATTATGGAAATAAATATTATAAAATAAATGAACTCTACAAGGAATAATGTAAATTAAATCAATGTTTATTACATAATTTTTTAGTAAAATAAATAAAGTATGTCATAAAATTACATTTACATATTCCAAAAGGGTTTCCTTTATTATAGTTTGATCTTTTTTGGGGTTGGTAACATCACCATGTGTAAAAGAGATTGAATGCATAAGTAGTCAATCATTAAATTTATATTATGTTAATTAAGTAGAAAATAAATAATATTATGATGAAAAACATGGTATATTAAAAAACACTTTAACCTTTTTCATTGAACATTCTATATTTTTTTAATGGTTGTAGGAATTAACTTTTTTATTATGGTTGTATACATTCTTGACCAATTTTCTTATTATTTTTTCAGTTTCAATCTCAAAATCCAATCTCTCATGATGTCATTTCTTTATGATCTTAGTGAAAATTAACAAAATAAGTATCATATATAAATTTTAAGGCAAATAACTAAAAATAGTATATAAAATTAAGAGAAAATCAACTAAATAAGAAGTATAAAGTCACATCTTTGTGATATATGTGTATATTCGACCATCATGTATGATGCCCAATCATTTCAGAACAAATCTATGTTGTCTTGTAAAAAAGATACTTTTTAATGGTTTTATTAGTACTGGAAAACTATAAATACATAAAATAATAATAAAAATTTTGAATTAAATAGTATTTATTATCAAATATACTTTTTTGGGGATGCTACATTATTGATGCAATATGATCTATCTCATAAATTTACAAACATAATTACAAAAATATTTTTCATTTTGTTTTTTTCATACACTATAGAAACATTGATAAAAATAATTAATTTGTTTTGATATGTTTTTGGATAGTGAAATATTATTATATATACCCTGATACTTGTCTACTTTTAGAACTTGTTAGGCTCCTTTTGTGCAAGGGTTGTTCTCATTCCATGATTTTCACGATATTTATACACTACCCTATCATAATAGAATTATCATAAAAACATAATATAAAATATATAAATTAAATTTTAGTTCTAAAATGTGTGATGTGTTGTATTAAAAAATGATAAAAATCATCATGTGTTGTCGGTTTGTTGGATATCCATGCAGTGAATCTAGGAAATATATAATTGGAGAATCCAAATTGATTACAACGAACATCCAATTTTTCATAAAAACAAAAAAAGGAATAAGTAATGAAATAAATTAAAATATATTTGATATGATAATATGTTAGAGTTTTAACCATATAATGTAGGACTTAAGAAGTGATTGTCATATGTATGTTTTTTTTCAAATGACTTGGCCAATTTTTCAACAATTTCATTCTTTTTATTGAATTTATTTATCAGTGTTCTATTAAAGTTACATGAGAACTAATTAATTAAAATTTATGTTCATGTGGTAATCCCTTAATTTTTAATTAATATATACACCTACAAATAATATGAATAGTAATTAGTCATAATTAATATATTTATTAGATTTTGGAAAAAGTAATCATGAAAACACAACTAATAAAAACATTTACTAATGATTCTCCTAGCCATTCATAGTTTAGAATTTCATTTACATTATCAAGAGAAATTTATTTTATAATATCCTATCAATACATTTGTTCCTTAAAAATAAATTCTGTGATTATAAACATTGTATAATGTTTTATCCACATGAACCATAAATGTTATTAAATGAAAATATTGAATGGGTGTGGTAAATGTTCTTTATGAAAATATTTTAGAAAGTTTGGTTGATTGTTTAGATGGCTTTAATTTGAAATTTAATTTTAACCCATTCCATTTGTCTATCTGTAATAACATTCATCGGTTCAGACCATTTTAATTAATTGTTATAGGATTAACATGAAAAATAAACTGAAAATGAATACCTCCGTATTAAAATATTTTTTTAAACATTTTATGGAAATGATATGAATGTTTTAATAACTTGTTCTAAAATATAGATATTTCTATCATCAAGTAGAATAGGTAGATCAGTGATCCTCTCATGAGATACGGTAATCCCCACTCTCACATGACCGGTTGGAAGTGGTTTTTTATGTAGCATGTCAACTTATATATTGAACATGTTTTCCCTCGCTATAAGGTGATGAGTGGGTGTTGATAAATATAAATCATATTCATTTTCATCCTATAAAATATCAGTAAAATAATGGTATCAGTGTCTTTCTAATTTACATTTTTCAAAAACAATAGTTGGAATATTGTTTACCTCATGTAAGGCATCTATTTTAGGTGAATGTATCACCTCAATGCTGGTGGGGGGTGGGGGACGGATCTTCGGGAAATGGTTTTTTGTGAGTTTTCTCTTATCTTAGCTCCCCCCCCATAAAAGTTTCTAGAAACTCATACTGATAATCATATTTTTAATTAGGGACAGCTAATATTCATTTCATCTCTTCCATTTCATTATATTTATCATCTTATTGTTTTTTCTCAAAATATGCTTATGGTGTCACTCCAAAACCTACACCTCTAGGGTTTCCATACTATTCTGGATGATTCAAGGCCACAGACAGTAGGTGTTCATCTAGTACAGGTGTTGATGGTTCCAATGTCTAATTAGTATAAAAATTTTAGGAAAATATGTATTCATTTTTATATTGTAGTGATTTAAATAAAAACAATTTCTTATTATGTCATACATACATATGTTACCCTCACATTTTGGGTGTTTTAATCTATTAGTTTCTCATATTTATTTACATGTTAATCCTTCCATAACACATGATGTGGGAGTGAAGTGAATTTGGATTTGGATTCATTATACTACTTATAAATAGAGGAACATAATTATGTTACTGTTTCATGTCACCAAAAATTATTAAGATAGATTTAAATTACATATCTGTTTTTTAAGAGATGTGTACCACATATTTACTTTACGGTAGAGGTATATTGGTTTTTTTACCCGTTATTTATATCCAGTACTCAATTGCTATTTCATAAATACAAAATTATCTATAAAAGTGAGTAATACATTTGTTGTAAAACAATTTATTACCAGCCATAACATACGTGAAACGATATACCCCCATGACGAATAATAAACTTATCTCATGTGTATTCTATTATCAGTTTCACATACATAAGTTGTGGGTGTGGGTTTTTTCTTTAGAATCATTAATATGAAATCTCATTAAAATTTTGAGAAAGGCTCTATGAATCCTTCCAGTAATAAATAATACAAATTTCTTATGGGTTTAATCTACTATAAATTTATTCTCCAAAGGACGATGAAGAGTAAGTCAATGTTTCATTATTTTATATTTAAGTAAAATAAATAATGTATATCATAATTTTACTGTTGTCTCTTCCCAAATGAGTGAAGTAAATGTGTTCTCAATATGGTGTCATGAATCTACAACAATTGTTACATGCTGTTGAGTGATGAGCCCAATGTAACTACTAAACATGGCCTTGTTGGGGTTAACATCCTAGCCCCACACAATCCATATGACCTCAAATTTGAAGCATTTGATTTTATCCTTAATATTTTTTTCTAAAAGCATTAAACTACAATGCTTCAGTTTTTTATGAATCATCAGTTCTTCCTCACCTACCATTTCCTTAGATTGAATATCATTAATATGTTGTTCATCTAAATTGGTAGCATTGACATGCATATATTTTTTTTTTTACATTTACACTAGGAGCAGTAGTGGGTTGAGAAACTTGTTATCCCTCAATATTGGGAGCACCATCACATGAATAAGGTTATTGTTTCTATACATTGGGATCAGCAGCAATTTGAGAAACATGTTATTCCTTAGGATTGGGGGAACTGGCATGTACAGAATTCATTATCTTCATAAGTGGTTTAACATTTAATTTAGATTGCATAAATGTATAAATGAATGGATAATAACATGAGGTAACTTAATGTATATTACAAAAAATATATAGCCTGGTTATTTTAATCTATTTGAAGGATGAAGAGATTTTACCCCTCTATCGAGTATCCAAATCCTTTTCATTATGGTCTTCTCTAACATAAAACCCCCTGCATATATTATAAGCACCATGAAATGATTATTTCCCAGTTAAAGGGTCATTGTTAATTGAATTTTCATCCTAACCTTCATTGGTTTTGTTCAGTAATAGAACAATTGACCACTTTCAGTTTGATAGATCTAGAACATATAATACTTTTGATGCTTATGATTCCATTATAAATAGTTCATTTTTGTAAACATCCTTACTGATATCCCATTCATTAATCCAAATTCATCTTTTTAAAAACACTCCTATAATCAACCAACATGAATTGAAAAATTGGAACTTGTAATCTTGTATAATCCAAATCTCATATGTTATTGATAATTGAAAAGTATGACATATTCACATAAATTGAATTTTTGTCCTCATAACCATAAATATGTATCTCTTTAGCCCTAGGTGTTACTCCAAAATTTTTAATGGTACTGACTTCATCATGTTCATTTTTATATAATGTATAACCATTAACTACATTACCATTGTATGCTAATACATACACACCTAGTCCTCTAGCTATCCATCAAATTTTTTATGTAATTGAATCTAGATTTTCATCTGACTCTTTAAAAATATGGTCTTTGTACCATCATATAAACCATTTTTTATACATAATTGATATCCATATTTTATCCCTTGATGGATTCAAATGTCTAATAAATTCATTCTGGGTTACAAAATATAGTGAAACCTCTAAAATGTTATACAATAGGTACAGGTGGTCCTACTCTAGATCTATAATATTGATGGTTACAACATATCTTCTAGAAATTACTTCACCCAAAATCCACCTAGAGTGATTATATTTTTGTGTACCAATTCTTTCCACACCAAACAGGTAGTTGGTACATAATTCAATAGTTTCCTAAAAAATATATCACTCTACAATACAACCCTCTCGAAAAATTTAATTTTTGATATACCATTTCAAAATATTAATATACCATTAAATGGTATACAACTATATATAATATACATGACCACATAGTCAAATATCTATCACCCATTGAACCTTCAAGTGAGCTCTCATATCAAAGAATGCTGGTAGGAATAACATTTAGAATTCACATAATATGACTAAAATTTCCATTTCCATAGTTGGAAATTTTTCCAGGTCTATATCTTTTCATCCTGCATCTTTAAAAAAGAAACTTATCTTTGCTATTAAATAACATACATTATTGTAAAAATTCAACTTAAATCTACATGAATTAGATCTTGCAGAAAAACATGACCGCCATGTGATTTCAGACACTTTAACATTAAATCAGTCATTGATATGATATTATTGATATTCTATTAACACTACTATAGAACCATTACATCATTAAATAATTTTTAAAATTGATATCTCTCTTACTTTGATTGAGTGTAAGCAGCTATAGGAAGAAAAGTTCATTTTCACTCTTCACTAGCACCTACTCTTCTTGAATTCCCATGTCAATCATGTCCAACCAAGAATTAATTTCATCAGTTGTTTTTTTGGATGTATTTAGTAACAATTCATTTACACTATCACATAAATTTATATCATCAGGAATAAAATCAAGGAAATAGCTGACATACATAAAAGTATAGTATGGTAATTCGAAAAAATACAGATCTCTTTTTTCAATCAGTTTTCTTAAGGTTTTTTGAAAATTATTTACTAAACGTTGTTTCAACATTTTTACATTCTCAAACAGTAGATCATATATTAGTGGAGATGGATTTATATATCCTTTATAACTTACATAAAATGATATAATCCAATATTGGTACTTATGTCGTTGGGGTTGAAATATGTGATTTCCTAGAAACACTGTCTTCGATTAATATTTCAACATAATTGACTATGTAACTTGCTCGCAAATAGGACCTGATGAATAAACCATTTTCACATATTTTATATCATAATTAAATGTTTTCAATCACACCATAGTGTTATTTTATGGTAAATTCTCACATTTTTTTGTTTCTAGATGAATTTTGATCATAAATAATAATGTGGCTTAATATTGGGGTTTAATTGTTTTATTTATATTTTTTATTTCATCCATAACTTCTTCGAAACTGAATAAAATTGTGAAATTTATTTTTTTAGGTTTCTATAAATCATGGTTCTCATTTCAACCATATTTTTTCAAATCTGAATCATTTTTTGGAGGCTAAAATCTATCTCACAAATCAGGCTTCGAAAACTATGTATAGATCTTGAAAATTTTACTATTGAGATTATATCTCTTTTTGGACTGGTCCAATGAAGCTCAAATATGGCATGGAGATACAAAAGAAGTTGAGGTTAAATTTTAATAAACGATTCCATGTGGTATTCTGCTTTAGTAAAAGTCATAAGGGTGTTATAATTTCGATAAGTGGAATATAAAAAGTCAATTGACTAGATTAAATGATCTCAACTCAAATAGTCATAAATATCTACACTAATCTCCATTGAAATTGACATCTAGAAGGTGGACGCGATAAAAGAAATGGAACAACCTTTATGAAGGAAACAATCCATGATTCAGACATTATTTAGGATAATGTGTGGATCAATCAGGATGATAGATTTGGTACCATATTTTCTCACCCATTTTCTCTATAAATTGTCATCTCTTCTACCTATTACATATAACCATTTACAAGGGGGAATGGCGGAGTTTGGTATCTATAATAGTTTTTTATACATGAATTATATTATAAATTAGTTATTATTCTCCCTCTGTGAATTAATCTTCTCTTCCATTTCCTATTTTTTGTTCCCCCATAATGATCCTTCTAATCTCCATGCTAGTGGGGAACTAACACTCATTGTTGATCAAGGGGGGAGTGGTGGTTGTTGAGTTCTTTGTGCCTAAATATTTCTGTCTATTTTATTCTAAGAATTTTAATAGTGATTAAATGGTTTTAGTGTAGGTTTCACCCCACTTTCATAGTTATTTAGTTCTTCTTCCCATATTAATATCTTCCTCTCCTTCATCATCATATTATTGCATCAAGGGCGGAGTAGCATTTTTGTGATGATGTGATGGACTATTATCTTGAAAACATAGGTTTGGTGAGAGATAATAATAATTCATGGGTAGGTGTTGAGTAATAGGGTTGATCTAAATATTTAGTAGAGTATTGAGAATAAATATTTTAATGAACAATGATTTTATAACCACGATATCCCAAGAACGACATCGATTCATTATTAACTTCTTTGTGTCTTCTTTCATTCCTCTATGTTTTTAATTATATTATTAATATATATTTTAAATTACATATTTTCGTAATTAAACACGCATTTATATTAGTATATAATTAGTTTTATATTAGTTAGGTAATAATCAATGATAATAGAAATTTGGCGTTTTGTGACTGGCCTCCTTAAGATCGACCCTTGTTTGTGCCACTATGTTTCACCCTTAGATACCAATAAATTATTGGTGAGGGATCTATGAAAATCACCTCTCATAAATTTGGTGTTGTTTTGGTGGAGCCCAATAACTTAATCACAATGTTATTCAAAAAACCAAAAAATATATAAATTTCTAAAACTAAAACAACTTGAACTTCATTGTATATATTTATTTTCCTAGTTCAATAATGGAATTTCAAAATAATTTTTCATATGATTTTCATGATAGAAATATTTTGTATTATTTCAAAAAAGTATCACTTAATATTTAGTTTGTTGAGAATGAAAAAATTATAGAAGATTTGGGGAATAAGATGGCATTTATTTCATCTTCCTTGAAAGAATTAACATCTCGAAAGGAGGCTCAAGAAAATAGGAATCAAGGATAATTTTTCCAGCATTCAAAATTGAAGATACATGTGAGGATGAAATTATGATGGAACTTGCTTCAAAACTATCCATTTCATTTCTAGAGGAGTTTAAAGTATAATAATTTCCATCTGATGTACATTTGGGAGATCAGGTGAATTGGATGAATATTGGGCCAATTTTGTTGAAGCTATAAAGGTATTAAATTCTCCCATTTTTTGATAATGAAAAATCAGAACCATTATACCTATATCTTTCTTTATAAGATTATATAGAAGATATACCTATTGATATGGAGTTTCCAATGTCCTTTCCCAAAGATATCATTTTCAATGATGGTTTACTTGAAAGGACCTTTTATGTTAAGGAAGGAACCACCCAAGTGGTGGTGGTCAAAGAAGAAGAAGAGATAATTAAGAATGTGGTTCGACTACCTCTTCTACAAAAAATTACATACCATATAGAGGAGGACATCACTAAAGCCATCAGGGAGTACCCCCATCTTCTTTTCCCTCTCACACTAGACCTTAAGTTATATTTTTATTCTTTCTTGGGGGTTGTGAATTTTCTTATCTTCTTTTGGGTTCTCCTTTCATGGTGTCTATTCATGGAGACTAAGAAAAATAACATGTGGTGTTTCATCTCAATGAAACAAAACACACCATATAATTGGGGTAAAACTGATGCAACAGCCTGACTAGGGGCAACAAAAGCCTATCACCCACATAGGGGTCTAAACCATGTTCTATCCTCTTTTCCCTACCTCTTTCTTTTTATTTTAATTTTATTATTCATTTCTTTATTTCTTTAGTTATAGGATGAATTATTAACAACAAGGATATTATCTCAATTATTCCACTAGAAAATAATATCCAGTTGTATCTTTCCTATATTCTTTCCCTTACATTTAATTTTCTTAGGATAAAATGAGGGGTAGTTAAATCTAAGTGTCGGGGGAGCATCAACCTTCTTGGTTGTTCATGTGTAATTTTCCTTTTTTTCATTATCATGTTTTTAGGATTATTGAACTTTAATGAAAATTTTTATCATTTTTCATACACCTATTTATGTTATGAAAATTGAAATTATTTTTGAAATAAATGGATTTTTAATGTTTTTTAATGTGAAAATATTTTCCTTGAATTTGATTTTTAAGCATTTTTATGAGTTTGAAAAAATTTTGAAATCTATGACCATGAAACACTAACTCAAATCATTTTTCTATTCCTTTGAGGTATTTTTATCCACTTTGAAATATTGTTCCTTATACCCCCAAATTCTTGTGGGAAACATGGATTTTATGTGAGAACAAGAATTTGTGATTTTTCTCTTTCAAATCTTTGGATTTCATTGTATGGTTTTTATATTATTGAGTCATCTATTTGGATAGACACATTTTTACCTTGAGACCCACCCTTAAATATATCCATCATTAGACATTAGATTCCAGAAATTTTCTTATAGGTTTAAACCACATTAAAAGTTTATTTTTCCTTACATACACGCACTCTTGGAAATTTTGCATGGATATTTCGAGAATGAGTGTTGGGGAAGGGACTTTCAGGTGTATTTTTTGGGATATGTTTCACTTGTTGGTGGGGTGACATGTGTGTCAATATTATGGTCAGTGGATAATGAGATAATTTGTCTTGATTCATCATTTATTTATGCTTTATTTCATTCATTTGGTTCTCTATTAAAATAAACATGAAAATAAAAATGATGGTAAAAGTGGAGATAATATTTAATATTTCCTTGTACCTACTTTTATGACTCATGTCCCTCTTTAAAATGAAGGAAATTATTGTCATACATTATGATTATTCAATTTTCATCTCATTCTCTATGAAAATAAAATAAAAAATAATAAAATAAAGTTGCGCCTTTCCGGAGATTTAAAAAAATGAGAAAAAGGGGAGAATTTGAATGATATAATTAATTATAATCACTTATTAGACCATGTACCATGTCATAAAATGGGGTTTGGTGTTATTCACACTTTTAAGGAGATTTTATTGAGTTTCATATTGTGTTTTCACTTGAATTCTCATGAATTTTACATAAGAGTAAAAAACCCCTCTTTTCATGCTTAAAATTTCAATCATTTTCTCACCAAACCTAGTCCACAAAATTCACCTAGAAAAAATCTCATGATTGAAAATATATTCATGTTTCATGATGTGGAGAAATTATAATTGTCACAAGTATATGGTGATACATGAAATTTCCTAGTATGACCATAACTCCATATTTAATTTCTCTTGAGTGAAGGGTGACATAAAATTCAATGTGAGTTAGTTTGTGATTGGGCCCTGGATGGATTTTTGAGGTTGAAAAAATTTAAATATGATGAATGAAAATCAGATTGAATTTTTTTTCATAGAAAATAAATTATGGTATTATACTTTTGAAATGATCATTGATGTCTTCTCATGGTTGATTATTGTGTGGATTATGATTTGAATATATGACGGTTTTCCAAGAGTGCAATGGTTAAGTTCGAGGTGTGATGAAGACAAAAATTTCAAAATATTTTATACTATAATTAATTTTTTTTAATTCCAACCATACTGTGATATTATGGTATGTTATCACAGTGTTAGGATTTAGATGAATTTTGATCATAATTACTAAAATGGCATAATTCTGGGATTTAATTGTTTTATTTATATTTTTTATTTCATCAATAACACATTCTAAACCAAATTAAATTGTGAAATTTATTTATTTTGTGTTTCCTTAAATCATGGGTCTCATTTAATTATTATTTAGTCAAAGCTCAATCATTCATTTGGAGGCCTAAATCTTGCTCACAAATCGGGCCTTGAGAAAAATGTACAGATCATTACACTTTTACTATTGTGATTATATCACTTTTTGGATGGATCCAATGAAGCTAAAATTCAGAATGGAGATATAGAAGAATCTAGGAATCAACATTAATAAATAATTATGCATGGTATTCATCTTTATTAAAGGTCATAATGGCTTGGGAAGTTGAAAAGGTAGAGTATGAACAATCAACTAACCAGATTAAACAATCCAGACTAAAATAGTAATAAATATCTACACACTTGTCGATTAAGGAAAACATTTTGAGGGGGGACAGGCGATAAAAACCGGAACAACCATTATGAAGGAAAAATTCAATGATTAATCCATTTAATGAGGATAAAGCATAGATCAATAAATAGGATAGATTTGGATCCAAATTTTATCACCCATTTTCTTTATAAATTTTCATCTCTTCAACCTCTTACATATAGACATTTTCAAGGGGGCATGGTGGAGTTTTCTATCAGTAATAGTTTTTTTTCTTTTAATTATATTTTACCTTAGTTATTCTTCTTCTTTTATGCATTTCTCTTCTCTTTAATTCTATATTTTCTTTTCCCCCACATTGATCCTTATAGTCTCTATGTAAATGGAGAACTGACTCTCGTTGTTGTTTGAGGAGGGAGTGGTGGTTCTTGAGTTCATTGTACTTAAATGTTTCCCTTTATTTTATTTTATGAATTTCAATAGTACTAAAATATTTTTGTTATAGGGTTCAACCAACTTTCATTATTATTTAGTATGTCTTCCTATTTTAAAATTTTCCTCTCCGCCATCATAATATTGTATCTTGGGTGAAGTAGAATTGTAGTGATAATGTGAGTGAGTGTCATCTTCCATGTGGAGGGTTGGTGTAGGATAATAACAATTAAAAAGGAATATTTTAGTAATTGGTTTTATCTCAACATTGAGTATAGTATTGAGAATAAATATTTTTAAAGAAAAGTCATTTTATCACCACGATCTCCCAAGAACAACAACTATTCTTCACTAACTTCTTTGTGTCTTCTTTCATTCCATTATATTTTCAATTTTATCATTAATATATATAATATTTTATGTATTTTCAGAATCAACAATTCATTTATATTATTATATAAGTAGTTTTATATTAGTCAGTTTTTAAACAGTGATAATAGAAATTTGGTTTGTTTTGAGAGGCCTCATAGAGATTTTCCCTATGTTGTGCCACTATGGTACACTCATATGTAATAACAATTTATTGGTGAGGGATCTGTGACAAACCAGTATCATCAGGACCCCCTAAAGTTCCTTTAATTATATATCCTAAAACAATTTATGTAGGAAAATAATTTATCATCCCATACAACATGGTTCTCAATGTGAAATATATATTTCTATAATAATCATACATCACAACCCCTTAATCCCAATATAATTTCAAATCATCGATCAATGGATCCAATTAAACATCAAAATCATTACTTGACTATTTCAATATAGATATAAGTATAGATAACATAATGTATTTTTATTTCTTGAATAACTATGGTGGAATATTTAAATTTACCAACATAATAGTCCATGTAATATGAGTGATTCTTTAAAAACCAAACATATTCACTATATCTGTTGATAATTCAATATTAAGGTTTCATGGCTCGTTTCCAAATTCAGGATACATGTGGTCAATTCTCTTCCACTGAGGAGAGTCTATCTAGTGATGAAGTTTCCCATCATGATTTCTTGTATCTGCAAGACCCATCAATTTCCTTACTGTCTCATCACTTCTATATAAGTTCATAAACCCTAGAATGGTTGGAATGTACCATAAAACATTCATAGGACCTGATTCATTATTTTTGTATCAATAATCAACACACTTTTATAATTCATTATGTGATTTGTATTCCTTAAAAGACACTATATAGTAATTTTTATATGAAATTATTCTTTTAAAAATCATACCCAAAAAAACATAGAATTTGTTTAGTGTTGTATATTCGGCTCGGGTGGTCATTATCTTCTTAGGGCATGTCATTCAAGAGAGAAATTAGTTCTTAAAAATTGGAATCACTCCATCATTTTTACTACTTTCAAATCATATATCTTCAGTATAACTAACAATGTTGGATATTTAGTGCATCCAACTTATAATGGCATCTTTGCAGAACACTTTAACTTCTCAAACATTTTTGAACAATCATGAAGTTTATATTGAACTATCATTATCATTTACTCAATATGATCTTTATAATCATTCACACCTATAATCCCATCATTTATATGTTCTACTTCATTATCAATACTTGAAATCATATCATAGGACGCATAAAATTCAGTCCAATCTTAGTTACTAGCTACATTCTCTTTTTCCTCGTGTCTATTCCAACATTTGTAACTTCGATCAATTCTGTAATAAATAAAGTTCTCTTACAACTCCTATTTACTAATTATACATCAATAAGAAGAACAAAAACACTGACAAGGGATTTGATAAGGGTCATATATATGATCTTCTGCAAACATGGTGAACTCTTTCACACCATATTTATACTATTTTGTCGTATGATTGACATCCATCTATTCCATATTCATATCTATCCTTTTTTTATTTGGAAACATTAATATATAACAAAATAAATACAAATAATATGTTCAATTGAATATGGATATCAAGAAATTCTTAAAATAAAATGGAATGATTGAAAACTGGTTTATCATCCCACATGATCAAAAACAAAAACTTATTGAAGGAAATTTACAAAAATAATCGAGAAAATTTCACAATTAAAAACTATTTTTCACATCACAATTTTAATGATGAAAACCCTTTTGTATGATTATAATATAAGTATAAAATCACATTTACATTATAAAAAACAGATGAAATATGTTTATTTAATGTAAAAATGGAAATAAAAAAATAAATAAAATCTTATTTTAAAAAACTTTTCATAATAGAAAATGTGTCTACTGAATAAAAAAATTGTTTCAAAAATAAAAAAATAAATTTTAATATTTTTAAAATGATTTTAAACATTGAAATTGAATTTATATAAATAAAAAAGTATTAAACTATTGATAAATTGAAAAAATAATAATTTTATAAAAGTATAAATTGAAAATGTAAATATTTTTATATTAGTATATAAAATCCTAGACATATATAGAAGTAAAAAATTATAGATAATTTATAAAAGACTATATATTTTAATGAAATATACATAATTTATACATTTATATAAATTTATAAAAACTATATGAAACTTAAAATATGTTATAAAAGTATAAAAAATTTATAGAACCATATTGTTTTAAAATTTTATAAGAGTGTAAAATTATAATATATAAAAGTAAAATTTATGAACGTATAAAATTATAAAATTATTTGATTTTTGTCCATTGACATCCTCAACATATCATAATGTCTAATCTAACCCATATCTCTACTAATGGGGTCTATGAATCAAGGGTTACGAAAAAAGAAGTGGAATGTAGAACCATGCATGATGTGGTAAGTGGTTATTAGACACCCACTCTCACCCAACCTCCTCAATCCCAATGAATATCATATTATCCTTTCTACCACATAACCCTAAATAAAAAATGGGCTTTCAAGAACATATGATATTATTGTGGAAAGAAACAAGGATCAGATTCCATTTTAAACAATTGGCTTAGGATTCCACCAAAACTGTAACTCTCCACTGGGCCTAAAAATTGTTCACAATCTATATTGGATGAAAACTAGTACCCATTTATCATGGAACTCACTCAGGAAAGGTTTTTTTGAATAAATTAGACTATAATTAATCATCTAACTATATTTAGTAGCATCAATAAAAAAGCAACATCACTATAAAAATTGATAGAACATAAATGGATAAGTATTACACCATATAAATTTTGAAAACTAGGACCAAGACCTAAAAGAGAAATATGAATGGTTGTGTACAAAAAGGGTATATGATAGGTGTGAGACAATAATTCCCAATATTATTTCACTAAATATTTCGTGCAATTTCATTCGAAAAAAATTTCATTTCAATTCATTTTAAATAAAGTAGAAAAATTGGTTTTTCATACATTTAAATATAAGAAGAAATCAACATCACATTTTTGGATTCTCTAAAAGAATTATTACACTTTTTTTAAAGGAGAAAATTACTTGAAAATTATTAATTATAAGTTACACACCATACATAAAAGAACACTTTTTTTATTTCAAATGTTATTTGAAAACCATTTCAAAAATCCTTTTTAAAACTAAAATTCACTTTATGAATAAAAGAGGAAGTGCAAAGAACCACATCATCCATGAAACAAATGAAATAAATAAAGGGAATCAAAAAAGTTTTCAAACATACACATAAAGGTAACTAGGGATACCTCCCATGGTAGATATAATTGAATATAAATAGCTCCAAATAGATTTCAATCAAACCATATCCATTTTGGACTTCCATGAACCATCCCAAAGCTCCCAGGACCAGCCCATCAAAAAAAATATCTCAATTTATGGGCTCCAAAAATGAAACCCATAAGAAATATAGTTTCCACAGAGTTATAGGCTCTAGAAAATGCCCAATATATCCCAATAACCCACATAGAATTACCCAAAACACAAACTAGAAAAATGAAACATTAAAGTCCCTCATCAACTCCCAATCCAAAAAATATTGAATCACCAAATTAAAAAACCACTTTTATAAAACAAATACACTAATTTATACCCCACACAACTAGATTCTTCAGACACATATACTATAAACCAAGATCAACACATTAGATGGAGGATGATGATTGAAGAAACCATAAACTGAAGAGAATTTCCCTAAGGATTAAATCTATAGATATAACTTCCATAATTGTTTTAAACCTTTCTTGGAGGAAAAATATAAATAACATGAAACATTAAATCAGCTAGTTCATATCCCACACATCAAACCAAGAAGTTATTCCATAACTAAGGAAAATTTTCAAAATAAAAATCCATCAGTGCATGGTACACCATTACACATTACAAAATCTTATTTTTCATTAAAATCCACATACCCTATTAAAGGAATAAAAACCCATTTTACACAAAATGAAACACATAAAATTAATTTTAATATAAATTTTTATGTGCATTAAAAATTGAATGAAATTACTTTACACTTTATTACACATTCAACGTCTGATAATGTGATAGAATATTATCAAAAACACACATTATATGGGTACACACCATTTTAAAAACACCAAAACACAAAAAACAGTCAATTAATTTATATAACCAACCAAAACTCACATAACCAACACTTATATTTGAAAACAAATTCTAAAACACCATCTTAAAATTAATCTAACAATATAATCTCAAAAAATAAAACAAAAACAACATTTAAAAAAACCACCCAATTTTTTTTTAAAAACTAATATTCTCTAGAAATATTTTTTTCCACCTCTAATTTTTTTTTAGAAAATTCACACATGGAATGATGCACCAAAATTTGACTAAAAATATTAATCTGAAATACACAACATATAATAAAGACCAATTTGAGAAATTGTTCTACAATTCTGGTCTAAGAATCATAGTGTATAAATAAAAAAACAAGAAGAATATCGAACCATGCTTGAATCAGTCGGATAGTTTAATGGGCCATGGATAGTCATGCAACAATTTTTAAAAAAATTCATAAATGATAATTTGGTTACTTCCTGATTTATCCACACGTGCAAACCAACCTCACAAGATTATCATCCTTCTATTTTCATCTGAAAATCTAATAATTATCCTCAGGTAAACCCACCATGAATATTTTGGATCAAAACATTATAAAAAATGATCAAAATGAAATATCATACTCAAAATTAAACAAATAACTTAGATTTGGAATGAGAGTAGTGGCGGTAGTGGGAGTAGTGTTTGATGAGAATGAAATTGTGACAGATGTCGGGTTCAGTGGGAGTGATGACGATGGGAGTTGATTTTGGCAAGAGTGGTGGAGCAGTGGTAGTGGGGTTAGACAAGAATTATGGTGCAAGGGTAGTGGGGTTCAGTGAGTGAAGTGAAGGTGGTGCGAATAGGGTACGACGAGAGTGGGGGTGCGGGGATAGTGTAGTTCGGTGAGACTAGTGGAGCGGTGATAGTGGGGTTTAGTGAGAGAAGTGGTGCAGCAGTAGCTGAATTCCACGAGAGCATAAATGTGTGTGAGAAAAGGAAATTGGTTAGTGTTCTTTTAAAAGAATAGATATGGAATTTATCAATTCTTTTCAAAAAATGATGATAAATATAAGTTTTATCAGTGATAAAATAAAAGGTGCTGATAAAACTGATCTTTATCAGCTCTTTTTTAGTGCTGATAACTATACCCCATTATCCGAAGTCTATATATATATATAATATATACTTATAAATATTTGTATATAATTATAAATATAATTAAATAAATTTTTATTAATATATATATATATATAATTAAAATAAATGTATTTATTGTAATAATATAATTATTTAAATATATATAGTTATAATTTTAATAATAAATAAATATATTTTAAATGTATTTATATATAATTAAAATTTGAAAATTATAAATATAATAAATATATTTATTATTTAAATATAAAATTTTAAAATAATTTCTGAGTACATAATACGTTCATGGGTATGACATAAATGAATCACACCTAGTAAAGTGTAGATCATAAAAAATGAGTCATCACATATTTGGAAAGCATGAATAGTAAGGGTGTCAATGTATAAATAAACATTCATGATGAATACATAACATATGCATGCGTCATCATAATATTGGTAATCCTAAAAATTGAAACTTAGAAACCCACAATCATGTCCACAAATTAACATATAGTCATATAATCTCAATTATACTAAAGAATCAGTATATGAAAATTAATTATGGTAATCATGTCCATGGATATCATTAATATCTCATGAAATATATTTAAATATATATTGACCAAATTCATTAGAGACATATATTTATTTAAATATATATATATATATAATTATAAATAAATATATTTAAAAAGTATTTATATATAATTATATATATAATTATAAATATAAAAAATATATTTATTATTTTTTAAAAAAATTATTATATTTTTATAATTATTTAAATATGTATTTATATATATCTATAATCCAAAAAATACTTTTTTAAGACATTATACATATTTGATTTATTGAAATAAAAAATATTTATATATAATATTTATATTAATTATTAATGTTAATTTTTGAATTAATGAATAAAGATTAACATTATTATTTATTTTAAATATAATAATTATATATATATTAAAAATATTTCTTATTAAAATCATTTATTAGTGCTAAGAATAGCACTAATAATGTTATCTATTATCCGTGCTAAATATGCTAATAAAGTATACACCTCTGTCAACAATATTTTTACAGTTGTTAACTACGACATGTTTGAGTGATTTTAGCTTGCACTGATAAAGGTGATGCTTTTATCAGTGCTTTCTGTTTTATGCTGATAAAAGTAGATGATTTCCTTGCATCGATTTGTGGTATTTGTTTTACCCCTACTAACCCTCGTACTTGTTGAAGGCACTTGGTATACATTGTTAGGTCAGAATAATATAAAGATACATTAGAGGGGGTGAATTGTGTCTTTTTAATAATATTGATAGATTCTCTCTTTTAACTTTCCTTGCAATTTATGTCGATATGTAGTGTTATATTATATAAGTGATTTGGGTAGTGTCTAAATAATAAATAAGAACACAACAATTTTTATAGTAGTTCAGATCACAATATCCCCTTGTACCCTTCACCAACACACTTTCTGAGATTTAGTGATTTTCACAAGACAAGGTCCTCTTATCAAAAGAACTTTAAACAAAAACTAAGTACAGGTAGTTGAAACCTTTACAACAAGGATAAATAGAGCCATATGATTCTTTTAAAGGGAACAGTTTATTTTTATCTTAGTCCAGGAATCTGATTCCCTTCCATGGTTGAGTCTAAGAATCCCAAACTCTAACAAATTAAAAGGGTTTAATTTGTTAAATTGATAGGTTCTTGATCATAGATGAAAAAACAAATGACATAATAAATATCTTTTTCTTCAAAGATAAAAGTATTCAATTAAGAATAGTTTTGAATAGATCTTAATTTTTAATGATCTTCAATAAGAATAATAAAAAAATAAATTCTTGTAGTTACACAATAGTACATAGTTGAAATATATATATATATATCTTCAAAGTGTAGCCTCTTTAGAAAATAATAGATTCACGTGATGTTTCTAGAAATAATATATTTAGAATATATTCACAAAAGTATAATGTTTTATATCATAGTTATAGAAAAATTACTTTGTTCAAATATATAGAACACAATTCTTTCTTTCGATTGATAAAATCCAAGAATTTTTTCTGATAGATCACAGTCACTTAAATAAAAATCAGTCAAGAGGGTCATAACATTTTTTAAGAATAGTTATTTTTTACTCAACTGAATACAAGACATTGAATCAATAAAAAAACATATAATTTATCTTTCCTTCTCTCAACATTATTGAAAAAATATTAGATAATATCATGGACTTAAAAGCTTTATTGTTGAATAATCAAACATAGGGTTCCTTCACGAGATGAAAGAACTCCAAACATAGGGTTGAAAAATGTATGGTTTATTAGTAAATTAGATTAAATGTATCATATGTTTTTTTTCCTTAAACGTAGGTTTCCATAACAATGTAGGGTTAATTATTCATACTTTACTTACTTTAAAATATAAGGTTCCATCAAAAGGTAGTGATTATTAACCATACATTCTCAATAGCATAGGGTATAAGATCCACACATGTTGTTCCAAATGTGGGGATGATTTCTTACGTTATGTTTGCACATGTTTGGTATGATACTTGTTTCCATAATTCAATAAAACACATTCAGAATAAATTAACAAATATTCCTTATGGATTAGAGTATTGAATAGAATTATAGATAAAATATTTCAACAAATATTATTTTCCTAAAATTCACTTAATGTAATTTAATTAGTAAGAAAAACAAGGGTATGTGTGAGCATCAAAATCAGTAATATTTATATATTATTATCGAAACAATAAATGCCCAAAACTCTCCCCCTTTTTTGATGATCATAAAACCCATGAAATATATAACAGAAAATGTAGGAATTATAAAAACAAATAATATTTCTTAAAAGGATACAATGATTATTACTGTTGAAAATTAATTTTTCACAGTTTTACATTAGTTCTCATAGTATTATTTCAATTTATTGATAATAGAAAACATGTAATTGAGTTAAGAATGTTGTGATTACCCAATTTTATCACCCTTTTTGTGATATCAAAATAAATGTTATGAAAAATGGATTCAAACATAATCAATTTCACTCATAACTATAAATGAATGTTACATTATACTGTAGATAAAAAAATTAATTTGGCAGAGATAAAAGAAAAATTGTATAATAATCAGAATAATTTTCATTAATAAATTTTTTTTTGATTAAAAGAATAGTTTTTTCATTGAAATAGTTTAAAAATAAGGTCTAGATGAAGTTCAAAGAACTAGTTTAACAGAGGTGTTGGGTTATGATGAATATTTAGTAGCTTGAAAAACATCATTTAATTCTTTCATATATCCATGTAAACATTATAAAAAGTTGCCAGCTAGCAATATTATGAAAACTCTTAAGTCCTAACCCACTTTTAAACTTTTAATCATATTAGATTTTAGAAATTCATGCATATTTTTCTTTAATTTGAAAAACTATTATATGATTTTCACATAACTTTTTGATAATAAGTATTATTATTGGTTCACATGAGGTCATCTTTTTAACATGATCTCTCAAAATATCTAACAAAACATTCATAGTTACACTGTTACACTGAAGAGATTGAATTATGTCATTTATATCTGTTGTTACTAAAGTAATTTCTTAGAGCTTTCTAATTAAGCCTGTAGGAGTTGATGGAGAAGAAGTATAATCTCTAGATTGACTGAAACTTCCTTTTACCTATTTAAACATACATTTTAAATACCATTTTAAATCATTGATATAAGTCTTCACGGAAAATTATGATTTTTATTTTCCAATCCAATTGAACATTTCTCAACAAAAAGTATCAAAATATTTTATGAAAATTGTACTTTTTTCCTATGATTATGTAGTTGAGTCTGAAAAAAATACTTATTTCTCTTTTGGAAAAGATAAATTTCCCAAAAAAACAAAATATTTTCTTTTATATCCCAACTCTAGTTGAAGAATGGTGTTATCCTCCTTTATTTTGTTAATATTGATTACCAGATCTTCGATCTAATTAGTCATCGGTGCAGATGTGCCTTCTTCTTGAAGTATTGACAGAGGAGATTCTTATACTACAACTAATTAATTGTGTGGGGTATTCTCACTAAAATAATAATAAATATTGTCAAGAAATTATGTTCTTTCTTTGGAAAGATATTTTTTTTCCATATATTGTGAAATATCAGAGATAATATGATTTTCAACAACTTTGGGAGTTTCAGCTACTGAGTATTGAACTTTTTCACCTCCCTAAGTATTATATTTAACAATCTCTTTGTAAAGGTAAACATGCTTATCTTGTGATTGACTATCATCTTGTTGTTCCGAAGGAGTAATTACTACTCTTAAAACCAATGTTCGAGTTTATTCTCTAGGTCCAGTAGTGTTAACTTCTAGATTCTCATGTGGTGGTTCTTCTCTTTTATAAGTTTGTGTGATAAGTACTTCATTATTCATTACTTCAGTTTCTACCTCATATTGATTAGTAGTATCATATTTGAGTCTTATTTTTGATGGATGAGAAACATCTTCAATTTGAGATACACAATTTTCATCATTATATAGACAAATTGAACCAACATATTTTACTTGCTCCCCTTGAGCAATAAGACCTGATTCTTATTGGTCATATGTACTAATAAGCACCAATTTACCATTTACTATTCTCCATAAGAAATATTATTTTCATGAGGTTTTATCATTATTAATGTTTTTTTGGTGTCATTTAGTTTGAGAATCATAATGTATAATTTGTTTCTTTTTATACAAAACAAGGGAAGCAATTCCACCATAAGAATTGAAGGATATACATGCCTCTAACTAACAGAAGTGACACAAATACCATAGAATATATATGGGAATGATCATATTTATTTCACCAATAAACAAGAACCTGAAATATATTTTAGGATGTGGAATCTTTTCAAATTCTATAATCCTTTGGAGTATTGTCGACTAGATGAACTTGACATGTACCTTATGGTTTTCATCAAAAATCCTAAGAAAACATTTTCCAAATTTGGTTTGAACCAAAATGAAATGACATTATATCTTATAACCTGTTATCTTTATTTAAAATTGAGTGAAGATCGAAATTATGCTCTACTTCATGATGTAATTTTAATATCTACGTGAATTTTATAAAGGAGATAAAAAATCCATATCGTCAAATCGAGAGGTAATGATATCCATTATTTCTGTGATACTAAAATGAACATTCTTATAGAACTGTCAAAATTCTAGTTCCAACATAAATTCTATATTTTGTTCATTAAATAGAAATTTCAAACCATGGCAAGTGACGGCTATCTTTAGTAAGATATTTTTTGAATTCAATCAATCAAAGTCGAAAAATTTTCCTTGAAGTATCTTTCTGAAGGGGACTTGCTAATTTTTTGAGTTTCCTGGTTCACCTTCATATTCTCACTTATGCTTTAACATTTATTATAATATGAAGGTTTAAGGTTTTACGATTCTAGGGTTTCAAAGGTAGTCAATAGCTCTGTAAGTTGAAAATTTTCAATATTGAAGGGTAGAAAGAGAAAGAGAGAGAGGAAGGGTTTTATAATGGTATTGAGTGATGCAGTTCTTATTTTTCAATCCACATTACTCACTATAATCAATATCAGTTTTTATTTTGAAAATAAACCCTTTTTCAAAAACAAAATTAAAGATCATTTTTATTTTAACAACTAGTAAATTAATAGGAACTAAATGAAATAAAAACAATTGAGAAAAAAAAAACAAATAAAAACCTTTACTTAAAATTAAAAAATCTTAACTACCCTTTAATAAAATAAAAACTTATAGTGGGAAGTAGTTTAGTATAAATATCATCAAGTTGATATTAATTATATTCAAATTCTAATGATATATCATTTTTAAGAACATGATCTCTTATAAAATGACCCCATATATCAATATGCTTGGTTCTTGAAATAATTACTGGATTTTTGGAAATATAAATTGCACTACTATTATCACATAAAATAATTATATAGTTCAAATTAAGTTCAAAGTCCATCAATTGAACTAAATATTTCCATAAAAAGTGATAGGTTATTAATGCACCTTTTTCAACTTGGGATAGAGAAATATCATATTGTTTCTTACTCATTAATTGAACTAAATATTTCCATAAAAAGTGATAGGTTATTAACGCACCTTTTTCTATGTATCTTATATCCTTCAAAATATTCATATGAATATAAGATTAAATGAAAATTATAAGTTTTAGGGATAAATATTGATTGAAAAATAGTTCCTTTTAAATATATAAAAAATATTTTATCAATTATAATATGACATTCTTTTGGGTTTGATTAAAATCTATCATATAACCAAACAGAGAACATTATGTATGGTCTTCTAGAAGATTGATAGAAAAAACTAGAAATGATCACTCTGTATATCTTTTTGTCAATTAGTTTTATAGTGTCTTCCAAATCTAGTTTTACATTACTACACATGGGAGTTGTGTAAGTCTTGTTATTTTCAAGAATAATTTTTTTTAGTAAATCAATAATCTATTTTCTATTATTTAAATAATTTCAATAATCTTTATGAAAAATTTTAAATCCTAAAAATAAATTCAATTATCCCATTATAGTCATTTCAATTTTTTTTGCATGATATTTGAAAAAACATTATAAATATTTTTATTTGTTGATCCTAAAATAACATCATCCAAATAAATTATCTCTTATAATATATTAGAGAAAGAATTTTTCATAAAAATATTCGGATATGCTAAAACCATATAAAATCCATTTCCAATCAAAATTAGATAAATCTTTCATATCAATATCTAGCTTCTTACTTAATGTCGTAAAGTTCATCGGTATGTTTAAAAACAGAATATGGTTTATGAGAATTTTCAAAACCTAGTGGTTTTCAAATATAAACATCTTCCACTAAATATCTATTTAAAAATGAAGATTTAACATCCATCTAATATAATTTAAAATTCACATGTGATGCATAAGATAAAATGATTATAATTACCTCTAATCTACCAACATGTTCAAATGATTCATCATAATCTAATCCTTCTTCTTGTTTGTGACATTTTTATACTAATCTAGCTTGGTTTCCAGTAATTATCCCTTGATCATCCTATTTATTCCTAATAATCTATATGGTTCATATCACCAGATAATATTTTGGTCTATCTAATAACTCCAAAAAAATATTTTTTCCATATTGATTGAGCTATTATTGCATAGCTATTTACTAATTTTCATCATTTAAGGCTTATTTAATTGACTTAGTTTCTAATTGTGATATAAAGGTAGAAAATTATACTATGTTTCCTAAGTTTCTTATAGTTCTTACTCTTATATCAAAATTTCCTATAATAATTTCTAAAGGATGGTTATTTAAGGTTCTATACTATAAAGGTAAGACAATTTGTAGTTCTTCTATCTCATGTTCTTCTGTATTGGACCAAATTTCATTTATTTTATTTTCAAAATAAATTACAGATGAATCAAGCCTCATGCATTCAAAAGTGTCAATAATTTGATATGTTTGATCTTTTCTTCTATCAAAAGGGTGAGTTTCATAAATCTTCGCATGGAATAATTCTTTAATAATACTTGAATCTATATATTACTGTCTAAAGGATTTAGAAATATCAGAATATCCTAGAAATATTCCTTCGTCAACCTACGAAACAAATTTACCATGTTTGTTTAGTATTCAAGATATACACCTTGAATCTAAACACTTTAAAGTTCATTACTTTATGTTTTATGTTATTCCAAAGTTCATAGGGTGTATTTTCAGAAATTGGTCTTATTTAAAATATATTTATGATATTGAATGTTTTCCTTATAGTTTTTTCCCAAAATAGATAGGAATACTATATTCATTCAACATTATCCTGGCCATTTCTTAAATATTTATATTTCATCATTCAACATTCTCATTATGTTTAGGTGTTCTTGGTGTATAGAAGGTGTGTTTAATAAATATATTTGAGAAAAAAGAATTAAATTCATAATCCGAAAATTCTCTACCATGATCACTTCAAAATGATTTTTTAATATCTTTTTTGTTTTAATTTTTTTTGAAAATACACTAAAAAATAGAGAATTCTTTACTTTTAATTTAAGAAAATAAACCCAAGTAAATCTTGATAAATAATATACTAAAACATAAACATTAAATTTTATAGAAAAACATTCTACACTTTAATGTCCAAAAAAATTCATATAGATATGTTCTCATGGTTTATATATAGAAATATTTTTAATTGATTTGAAAGATGATTTTTGTTGTTTTTCAATTCGACATGAATCCCAAAATATATCATTAAAAAATTTATTAATGGGTAAATCTGAAACTAAATGTTTCGTAGAAAATTTATATAATGAATATATATTACAATGTCAAAGTATTCAGTGATGTATCCATGAATCATTTGTCTCACCAGTTAAAGAATTCACTTTTTGTACACACAAGGAATTTAGATCTAAAGTAGAAACATTTTTATTTTCAGGTTCTCTAAATTTAAACATTTTATCTCTAAAAATTTATCAAGAATTGTTAGAGAAATAAACATAAAATCCATCATTAGAAGGTTGATAAATACTTATCAGTTTTTCCTTTAACACTTATATAAACAATACTTTGTTGATTGAGATTGAATTTGGATCTCCAACTGATCCAACTCCAACTATATTTCCTTTTTCATTGTCTCTAAAGGTTAATTGTCCTAAATCCATTTTATTAGTGTATGAAATTTAAAATACCCTCTAATAATATGTCTTGTGTGGCCACTATCCATGTACCATACATCATTTTAGCTTTTGTTGTATTTTTCCTAAAAGAACATTTAAACACATGTTTATTTTGGTACCAATATTGTTTTGGGTCCAACTATGTAAGCAAGAAAAGAAATAGGAATCCAGATTTTAATTATTTTACTAAAATTTATATTACAAGATTTTTTTTCATATTTTTATAAATGAAATAATATTTTATTAAACTTATCTTATGATTTCTGAAGTAGTAGTTTTTAAAGTAGTGTAGTTTATTCCATAGTAGAAGCATATATCATTTTTAGAATAAGCCACAAAATTGTTTTTAAATATTTTTTATTTTTCACATTTTCTTCCAATTCCATATTTTTCTCTTCCAATGAGATTTTTTCCAAGAATATAATTTAGATATTTTTATTCATTAGTTAAAATACTAGCATCACTTTTAAAAGATTCAACCTAATCCTGTAATTTTTTATTCAATATTCATAAACAATAAATTTTGATGTAGATGTATTGAATTTTTCAATTAATTCTTGATGTAGTTTAATAATTGTATCTCCTTACCTAAGAGAAACTTTGTGAATATTTATTAATGACTTATTTTTATTTATAATACAAAAATATTTTTCTTCATGCATCGAGAAGTAGTAAGAAAGTTTTCTATTTGACTGACTATCAGAATCAATAGTAGAAGATTAATAGGTTTTTACATCATTTTCATCCTTATTAATAAATGACATGTTTTCATTTAGATTTTGTTGATATTTTTTTGAATCATATTTTTAATATCTTCTAGAGTCTTCAGACACACTCTATGTAGATTTAATTTCTCTATTCCCTTTATTCTCGTAATCATTTTTCTGGTTTTTCTTCCCCATTTTATTCTAACTTCTTATAAATGGTATAAGTATGGTCTTACCTGAACCTTTTATTTTGAATCATAACATCATATTTCTTTATATCATTTATCATATTTATTGAACAATTTTTTGAATCCTCTCTTATTATTATAATTTTTTTAAATTTTCTAGTTAACTGGGCCAGTTCCATTTTGGAATCTAATCAAACAAAATCTTTTGGGATTTTGATAACTTCGCTACAATTATTTTCATGCTTATGAGATGTTACATTAAGGAATGTATTTTAAATTTTCATTATCTTATTATCTTCATTTTCAAAATGCATCTCTACTTCATACATCATTAGTGTTCCAATTAATTCTTTCATAGTCAAATTTTTTACTCGAGATGATATTCAAATAGATGCAGATATGAAATTCTTTTTTGAGGGGACCACTCTTAGTACTTTTAGTAACTGATCAGATTGATTAATTGGATCTCCCATGTTAGTAATATTTTTTACAATTTCAATCAAACATTCATTCATTTGGGTGATTATTTCACCATCATATATTCTAATTGTGTCAAAGTTTTGTTTTGTTTTAGAATAACACATTTTTTTGATATTCTTAGTTTCTTTATATGAAACTATAATTTTCTTCTACATTTCATAAGTGGGACATTTTTATACTCAATTGAATTCATCAGGAACAATTCCACAAAATGATAGCATTCATTACAATTGAGTCGATGTCGAACTCAACTTCTTTTGCATCATCCAATGTTTCTGGTTTCTTTGGAATTATGTAAGGAGTGATAATATTCCTATAAAAATTAAATCCAACATTCATTAGATAGAAAATCATGCATTATTTTCATCATCCCTTGTTATTACCATAAGGAATATGGATAATGATTCATAAACATATCTTCTCAAGGAGAATTCATTGGCATCTAGTTTTTATAGACCTTATACTTTTGTAATTTCTAGAGATTTTCCAAAAACAATAATCTTTATACTAATTTTTAGGTCATAATATTAAAATGATATATAGGGGTGAATTGTGCCTTTTTTTATAATCTTGATATATTCTCATTTTTAACTTTCCTTGTGATTAATGAAGATGTGAAGTATTATCTTATATGAGTGATTTGAGCAGTGGGTTAACAATACAGAAGAAAACATAAAATATTATATTGTTTTGGGGAACAAATATCCCTAAGTCCACTCCACCAATATTGTCTCTTTGATTATGATTATTTTCAATAGGAATTTTCCTCTTATCATAAGATCATTAAACAAAAACTTAGTGCAAGCAGTTGAAACCTTTACAACAAGGCTAAACAGAGCCCTGTTGTTCTTTTATAGGGAACTAGTTTCTCCACAACATAGTCTAAGAAGCTGATACTATTCTTTAACTACGTCTAAGCAGCTATAAATCTAATAAATCTAGAGTTTGATTTTTTGGATTTACAGGTTCTTGATTATAGTTTCAACAACAACTGACAGAATACAGATCTTCTTCTACAATGATTAATGTCTTCAATTAAGAGTATCTTCTAAGAGATGTTGATTGAGAATGATCTTCAATAAGAATAACAAAAAAACAAATATTAGAAGTTACCCAATAGTATGAGGTTGAAATATATTTATATCTTCAAACTATATTCTTTCTATAAAATAGTATAGTTGTTTGATATTTGTAGTAGTTATATATTGAAAATATATTCACAAAAGTATACAGTTTTATGTTGTATGTGTACCAAAAATACTCTGGTAAAATATATAGAAAAAATACTTTCTTTACATTGATAATATCCAATAATGTATCCTAAAATATTACAATAATTTAAATTTAAATAATTCTATAGAGTCGTAGATTCCATTAAAAATGTATAATTATTCACTATGATTAACTCGATCCATTGAATAAATTGAAAAATAGCTTTTAATCGATATTTACATCCATCGAGACCATTTCATAAATCTAATATAATATTGTGGATTTAAAATATCCATCATTGAATAATCAAACATATTGTTCCTTAATGTGATGAAAAAATTCCAAACATAGGGTTGAAAACGTATAGTTGATTACCAAATTTGAGTTGATGTACCATACGTTTTTTTCCTCAATCATAGGGTTCCAGACCAATAAAGGGTTCTTTATTCATACTTTCCTTATTTTAAAATTTAATTTTCCATCAAAACTTATGGTTTATTAACCTTACATTGTAGATTTAATAGTGTATATGATCTATAATCATTGATCCAAACATTGGGTTTATTCCTAACATTATGTTTTCACACGTAGGGTTTGAACAATGTTTCTATAATACTATAAAATAAATTCAGAATACCTTAAAAATATTCCCCATGGATCAATTTCTTGATGATAATTTCATAATATATATTTCAACCAATATTAATTTCTTGAAATTTATTTGAAGTAATATCATTAGAAAAACAAAAAAGTGTATTTTTGAGCATTAAAATAAATATTAATTATATTGTATTGTTGATACGATGCATCCCTAACATATACGACGAGGGTAAATGAGAGTAGTGGGAGGACGATATAAGAGTTATAATGGACCTCTTTATTGCATATGCATAGGCGGTTGAAGGATCAACTACATTGGTTTCTAGGAACTGCTGGCCACACAGAAGGGTGCCTAGAGGCATGGTGGATAAAGTCCACCGGTAGGGAGAGTGAGAGTTTATTTAGAAAATGAGGGAGGAGGAGTGGGTAGGGATATTTAGGGATATATATCGTAGTGAAGAGGATTGAGAGGACTCTCAGATCTATTCAACTTTTTAAGGGTGATGGGAAATGTCCTTCGAGAACCAAGACATAATCTTCATCTCCAAGACAACTTGGGGTATCATTAATTTGAAAGAATCATCCTTCCATTATTTTAATGTAAAATCTATAGATAATTACATGAGGTAAACTGTACAGGATAAACTCTATCTCTCTTCTCTTATATTCCATGAACATATAACTATGAAATATATGAACATGACATTATGTGGATTTCATCTTCATTTCTTCTTGAGAAAAACTTGGAATATTTTATAATTAAAAAAATCATGTGTACCTTTCTTTTCGAGTCTTGTTCATAGATAGAGAGACTTTATCGGAAAAGATGACCAAAATTTCAAGAATTTATTCTTGTTTGTGTTAATGGAGTCCGAGAATAAATAGGTTAAGTGTTTCATGGTTTCTTGGTATGTTGATAAGATTTAAAGGGGGTTCTGGATATTTAAAAGGGAAAAGGGCTTAAAATCAATAACATATCATTTACACATCATGTAAATGGATTCCACATCATGTAATAGCTTGTGGGATTTATTATAATTAATCTTAGGTGATGGTTTCTTTAGTGTATTCCATTAAAAAAAATTACGCTGTGTAATCACATTACCTGACGTGTAAATGCCTGACCTATTATTTTAAATATGATGTGCGGAATATTTTCTTCCCAATAAGTTACCTCTCCCCTTCTCTCAACCATAGGGAGGTCTTTGGGTGTTTTTGGAGTGCCAAATTCCATTATGTATGTCTATTTTTTGCGAGAAATCCCTTGTAAGTGGTTTTGGTGATGTTTTTTCCTTTTCTTCATTCTCCTCCAACCGTTACGGTGAAATCCTTTTCCTAGTTTCATTTTTGGTTTTGATCTTGATCAATTTTGATCTAGGAACCTTTTAATAATCATTTTCACATTCATCCCTATGAGTATTAGACATTAGAAGCATTTTTGTATCGTCTTTTAAAGGTATGAGGTCTAATTATTAACCCAATGGTTTTATTATTGTCATTCTTAGTGCAATATTATGACCTCACCAACATAGTATAGGCCCAAAACAAGTAAATATATGAATGAGATTATTCCTTGAATTACATTGGATTCAAATGTATTTGTAATTGGATAATGGATTAATGTATGTTTAGCATAACATGTGAACGAGGGTGATTTCTTGTTAATGAATCCCTAAATTGTGGATTATTCCTTATTTATATAATTTCTTAATCAATTGTGAATTAAATTCCATGTGGCATATGAAAGAATAATGGTAATTCACATAATTAAATGTTGATAATTGTGATATTATATTGTGATATCAATGTTGTATGAAATAGAATGTGTTACATGATGTAATGCTTATATATCAAGATTGGACCTTGAAATTGCACACATACTTGTTGTAATGATGATATTGAATAGAATCATCCCAATCCCATTCAATAATGCTTATACATAGTGAGATATTCTCAATTTTATGTTGTGATTCTTATAGATATTTAACCTGTAAATATTTTAATTCTTATAGGTCTTTATTCCGAAAAGGTTGTAATTATTATAGGGACTTGACCCAGATTGTTTTGACTTTACCATGGTTATATGGTCATGGTTGGAATGGTTGTATTACAAGCTCAATGATATTCTATCATGATTCCAAATGACGTTATTTTACCATGGATATATGGTTGTGCTTGACAAGGTCATAAGACATGATCAGAGATATTCTGGTATGGTTCCAATGAAGGTTATCTTAACTTGGTTATATGATTTTGGTTGGCATGGTTTTAAGACATGCTCAGAGATATTATAGTATAAATATTAAGTAGGTTGTTTTTGTATTTATTTAATTATTTAATTAACCAATACACGTGTTTATATCTTTATTTCATACACTTATTATCATACTAGTATAGTTTATACATGGTGGTGTTGACCTTCTAAGTTATAGTCTCACCCTATTCGGGATGTCGTTTGGTACTCAAGTAGCTTTCTTGGATGTAGGTTTGGACAGGGGAAAAGGACCTTAATTTTGATTTATTTTTTTTGGGTTGTAGTATAGATATGGGACCGATGTGGGATTTGAGATCTGGGACATACAATATTTTATTCGAGTCTGCTAGTCCTCTTTCTTTATTGTTCTATAATGACATTTAGTTACATTCCAGCATGTCATTACACTATTCCTTATTTATTTATTAGATTTTTTTGGCAGTTTGTTTTTGTCTTCCTCTATGTCTTAAATTTGCTTATTTTAATTGTAATGTGAATTTTTCTACTACTATGACACTTCATACCAGGGTTTATAGTCTCCATATTATACATTTTAAACTCCCCCCATTATTCGGAATCCTCTAGAAGATAGGGGGTGTACTTGAGGTCTCATAACCAACCCATTATGTCCACAAGAGAGAGTGCCAGATTAGGGGACATCAAAAAATGGTATCAGAGGATACTGTTTTCTTTTCGTTTTTCCTTTCCATTTCAGAAAGGAAGAAAGAAGACTAGGATATGTCCAAACATTGTAATGAACTTCTTCATGAGTGTATTTAACCCATGTATGAGGGAAAATCTATGTGCCCCGGGATGGAGTTGTTGATTATGTTGTGTTCTTCTTACAATTGGGGTTATTTCACCTTGGGTGATTCACATGTTGGTTGAGGTTATTTTATTATGGTGTTATTTTTTCTTGGGATTTGAAATCATGGACTGGTATCGAACAAGATGAGAATACATGTATCATAATAGGCACATAGGGTTATATTGACATGCATTGGTCTTAATAGAGACATATCTTTTTCATGTGATATATACTTGAATTTAGAACTCTTATGTGATATATATCTATCACTGTATAAATGAAACAAGTTATAGTGTCATACTAAAATACTTATAATCCATTACTACAGAGACCAAGAGTTAACGTTTCTCTATTGCAGTCACCTATTGGGTTGAATTTTTTACCATATAGTTCTCCTAAGTTTGTGTTTGTCTTGTAGAGAAAATGCATCCTCATTTTCCTTGACTCGAGTTTCAGGAGAGTGGAAATCAGAATTATTACAACGCAGCTGAACCCAAACTTCCTCGAGTCCTATGTAGCCTATTCGTGTTTAGCTTCATGAAAACATTCTGAGGGTCATGCAATCTATGGAAAAGGATATTATTTGTATCATCACTTGAATTTATATTCGGAAAAAAGAGTTTCAAATTGGGAATCCAACTATGTTTACTAGAAATGGGGGACCCTATGCATTCAAGTTATAGATTCATTTAGTCTAGAAAATCATTAAGCATATCGACACACCCCCATATAGAAGGCTGAAGCTTGCTGTGTATTTTCTACATGGAACTACCAAGTGTTGGTGGGATATTATAGAGGAAGATGGGAATCATGATGATCTATCTTGGAAGGACTTCAAGATGAAGTTACTGAGCCATTTTTATCCTGAGACTTTGATTAATGATAAGGACAATGAGTTCCTGCATTTGATATAGGACGGTTTTTCAATAATGGACTATGTTGAATGTTTTACTAACCAAAAGTTCATTGATCCATCTTTGGATGCAGATGATATCTATAGGGTGAGAAATTCATAGGATGATATTCATTATGAAATTAGGTCATATGTAAAAATTTTATATTTAAGATTATTTAAAGACATTATGAATCAAGCACTCATCACATAATGGAATCTAAGAGAGGATCTGAGTAGTGGCCTGGCTATTTCAGTAGGGTGATCATGAAGTTCTTCTTTGAGCGATAATAAATGACCTTACAATAGTTTGAACCCAAGAAATAGTGGTAAAATACATTAGGGTAGTGGAATACTATCTCAATATCATGTTCCCTTCCATTGTTATCAGTGTGGTATGTTTGGTCACAAATTCTAGCAGTGTCCATAATCTACAGTCGAGTCTCATATTTGTGGAATAATAGTCTATATTTAGTGGTTCTATGTAAACTTTTCACAGAAAAAAAGTAGAAGAGGGCCATGATTGGAACCAGAGCTTGTAAGGCGATCAACTACCCCTCAGTAGGCTAGTAGATGATGATCCACATGTTGTTCATACCGAGGAAGGGGATATTATACCCTAGTGCATGAGAACATCACCAAGCATGGGATGTATCTCGAGGTAGTCAGAATAGAGCCCAGGGCACAGGAACAAGTAAGTTTTATTTTATACAAACTACTCATGTTTGCGTGGATACATAACCTTCTACTGTGTGAGGTACAATTCTTTAATCATCAAGCCCAGCTTATGATTTGTTTGAAATATGATCATCACATTATTTTCTATCTGCTCATTTTAAAAATGGTTTGGTCTAGGATGTGGAAATATTAGAAGGCACTACAACACAAATAGGGTTTAGCGGCGGTTTATGGTGGCGGTTCACAAAACCGCCGGTAAACGTTTTTCGTGAAAGGTTGCGCGGTGGTTTTTCATAAACCGCCGCGAAACCCATTTTTTTTAAAAAACCGCGACCATTTCCCCCACCCCCATCGTGTTTACCCCACAAACCCTCACCCCTCTTCCCCGATCCCCTCCTGGCCCCAGCGACACACGCGCCCTCCGGCGACCCCCGCACCCCTCGCACCCCCCGCACCCCCCGCGCCCCCCGCGACCCCCGCGCCCCCCGCTCCCCCCGCGCCCTCGCACCCTCCGGCGACCCTTGCACCCCCCGTGGCCTCCGGTGACCCCCGCACCCCTCGGTGCCCCCCGCGACCCCATTCAATTTTGGTAAATTTTAGTTATTTCATGGTTCTTTGATTGGAATCATGACTTTGTTACACAATGTGAATCTACTGCAGGGTAGATACTATGGGTTTGGTTTAGAGCTTGAAGAATTATAAGTCATAAAACATTTTCATGTTTTTAATGGGTTTATTAGGATTAATTCAAACTAAGGATACTTTTTTGGGTATTTTTATAAATCGTGGAATTCACACCATGAAAGGGGTTCATGACATGAATTATTTAGAACCAATGGTTTTTATCACGATTTACATATTACTCTTCTTCCATTCAATGTGAATACCTCCTTCATAAATCCTAGAAAGATTTTAGATAATATTGGGTATCTTCCTCTACCAGATTTCTTTGCTTAGGGAATTTGATCACTAGTGTGGTGGTTTGTCTTCCTTTGGGTACATTTAATATCATTCACTCTCTTTATCATTTATGTTCTTCGTTTGGTAGTTTTTTGTGATATGGTTTCGATGGTTTCAAAAATAATATGTGTTATCAATCAATCCATTGTGGTTTTCCCTCATTCCTTTTCTATTTGAGGAATATCTGCTTGTTTCCAATTTATGTTGTCGAAGGATCTTAGGTTCCTTATGTTTATAAGGTAGGTGTATCTATGCAAGTGGTTCTAATTTAAATATTCCTTATATTCTTATTAATTTCTTTGGATTTTTTCATGAAATCGATGGATTTAAATGGATTTTATGGAAAATATACATGTTTTTAAAGAGGTCTTTCTTCAAAAATGGTTTTTCTCACGAAAAGTGGTTGACTAAATTTTTTAAAGGGTGGATTTGTTTTTAAAATGGGTTTTCAAGCTTGAAGTCGAAAGGATTTATTATTAAAATTGTTTTATTATATGTGATCATGGTTTCTAAAAAGATTTTGAAAAACTTGGAACATTAGGTGTCCTTGGATGCATTGGAAATATAATTCTCACTCTTTTTTTATGTAATTCCACAAGAGGCTTTATGACACTTTTGTGTGTGTAATTCCACTAGAGGTTATATTAGTTGAATCCACCTTAATCTTGTATTGGGGATTCTCTTTCATGTCTAGAACGTAAACCCATAGTTTGGATCCCAAATGGTGGATTTTTTCATTGATGATTTGTTTATCACATGATGGTATTTTCATGGTTACTTGCTCACACAGTTATATTATAGTGTATCTATGGTTGGGTTTTTCTATGACTGCCCGATTTCTTTTATTCTTAAAATATTCCTAGATTTTTTGTATATGGTTTTTTTATGAAAATCGAAGGATTATTTTAAAAAATTGTTTTATTTTATGAAAAATATATGTAAACTGGATTTATTTTAAAGATAGAGATATTGAATTTTTGATATTAGAACTTGTAATTTTCTCTTTTTGTTTACTATCTTTGTATAAAGATGTTTTGGTGGTGATAGATTGTCACATAAGGAGATGATAGTATTGTCTATTTTATCTTTATGGTTTGGCCTATTTAGATTGAATTTTTTATACTAATGGATGTTTATATTTATTTTTTATTATAATTTGGTTTCATTACATTATTTTCTAAAACAAGATACTACTTTCATGTCTCTTTATTACACATCTCCATGTATAAGACCCTCTTGGGAGACTTGCCTAGTTTTCCCTAGTCGGTTCATTATAAATTGATATCAAAAGGAATATTGAGCCTGAAATGTTACGACACTTCATAGTTTTGGTTTAGTGTCATTGGTAGACTAGATTTAGTAGCACTAAAATTTAGTTAATATGTGTGGGATGGTGCCTCGACATCTCACCTCCATGTATGAATTCAAGTTACTATGGGTGGTTAGTTATTTTTGAAACTATTGTCACTTGGTCTTTGTGGTTGATTGAATAAACTAGATTTGGTGTCTATTTAAAAAAACTATTCCTTTCTTATGTTTTATATTTCATTAATAGAATTCATAAATTTATAAAATTATTATTATTTTAAATCATTAATATGGATTATGGAAGTTGTTCTATGATTTAGGAATTTTCTCATGACTAAAGGGGTTTTCATCTTGTATTTGTTAGACGATTCGTACTAGAAGAGGTCTTATGAATCTATGTGATGGATTTGTGAGATGGGTTTAATAGGAGAATCCCTCAGTGGTATCTTCTTTAGTGGAAGTTATAATATGCACTATTCAGACTTTGGTTATGAAGGTATTAAAACCCAAGAGGAGTAGTGGATCATGACTCATAATTTACTAACAAGAATCCACCTATCTTTCATGGTGATAATGGAATCTATAAATATGAGGAGAGGATTGAGTAGATTGGTATGAGATTTAAAATTCTAAAGATTCCCAAAGAATCTAAGGGGTGGGGGTCAACATATATTCTTGATGGATTGGGAAGGAAATGGTGAGACTCAGTTCTGCATGCTATATTTCATGAGGATCTTACATGGGAATCCTTCAATAAAATATATAAACTATAGTTTTATCCTAAAATGTTACAAGCGGAAAAGAACTGATACTTTCTAACATTATAAAAATTGGAATGTATTGTTATAGTGTATTCCACTAACTTTTCTAGGTTGGTGCATTTCAAAGTGGATATTATTACCAATGTTTACATGAAATCTCTAAGGTTTGAGATTGTGCCAAGTGTCTCCTAAGAAACCTGAGTGTGACATGGATTTATATTTATAGTGACACTTAATTTTGATATACCTGAACACTATTGTTTGTTTTATATTCATGTACTAGATTATGCATTAGAAACCATTAGTGGTGGCCTACTTAATTTACCTCACACCATATTCAGTACATGGATTGGTACCCAGATAGTCTTCTTTTTCATAGGAAATATGACTTTGATATGGTTGGTTGTGTATGAAACCATTGAGAAACATCATTACTCTTGGAGGACATCTAAGGTCAAGCCTAAACAATCACATAATGTCTCAGGTTTAAAATGCATTATGATCAGTTTCGATCACACATCAATGGGGTGTTGTTTGAGGCAACATAAATGTGTGATCGATAGTGTTATAAATACCGACTGGTATCCCATTTCTAGATATGGAAAATAAAATATAACATTTAATTGAGATGACCAAGCATGTGGGTACATGAGATGTTCAGGAAAGTTTTAGTATTTTTTGTGAGGGTGTGGAAGTAATCTGAGTGGACCAATGTATCTCATTAATGTAGTGGGGATAGAAATTGTTTGAGGCAATATAAATGTGTTATTGATAGTGTTATGATAATTGTGTATCCCGATATTCTTACTGCTCCTCAATGAGGTGTTCACACTGTCTCCTAAGGACCAGACTTGTTTGGTTTGTCTGGGCATGATAAGTATGTGGTAAATGTGATCAATGAATCATCTTTATTATATTATGCATAGTTTATGATCAATTGTTCATCTTTATTATATTATGATTCTACAATATTACACAATCGTATATTTTGTGTAGGCACATTGTGATATACATGGATAAAAGCTGGATCACATTACCGAGGAACACACCACAATATGTTAAGGGTTTGAATGAGTTTTTAGATTTTGCGATTTCTAATCGATCCGTTGAAGGGAGAATAATATGTTCATGTCCTAAATGTAAATTTAGAACATGGTTGAAGAGAGATGAAGTTTATGAACATTTATTACTGAAGAAATTCCCTGGTCAATATTTCTGTTGGAATTGGCATGGAGAATCGAACAATACAGAAAGATTGAGCTGTGATGTTAATCTACAGAATGAGGTCCCATGTTCGTCGATAATGGAAAATCAAATGCAAAACCTCATAAATAATTCATTCGGCACTTCAAGACACCACTACCAGCATCAAAACATATCTAAACAACCAGAAGAGGGTGGTACAAATTGCAACGTGACAAGTGATGTTTTTGAGACTGTAACACAAGTAGATCAAGATTGGAACATATCATTGGATCCTCCTCTTGATTCTGTAGAGCCAAATGTAATGGAAAACTTCACTGATAAAAATGTGTTTCATGATTTAGTTGACGATGGAAATAAATAGTTGTATAGTGGGTGTTTGAAATATTCAAAGCTTTTATTTCTGCTGAAGTTGTACCATATCAAATTTCTATGTGTAATTTCAAATAAGGAAATGTCCATGATATTGGAATTGATTCGTGATGCATTTCATGAAGCAAAAATCCCAGAATATTTTTATGATATGAAAAAAGTTGTTAACAAGCTTGGTCTGAATTATATAAAAATACATGTGTGTCCCAATGATTGTATGCTTTATTAGGGAGAGGATTCAAGTAGACAGAATTTCAAGAAATGTTCTTCTTCTAGATGGCAGTCAAAGGGTGATGTTGGAAGTCTGACTGAACATAATTTCATGAAGAAGAAGAAAATGAACACACCTGCAAAGGTTTTGTGTTACTTTCCTTTGAATCCGCGATTGCAAAGATTATTCATGTCATCAAAAACCGCCAAACACATGAAGTGGCATTCTGTAGATAATAACAATGATGGGTTAATGAGACATCCATGATATTCCCAATCATGGAAGACATTTGATTCATTACATCCAGATTTCTCAGCTGATCCTAGGAATTTTCGATTGGGATTGGATGCCTATGGATTCAACCCATTTGGGACTTTGAGTACAAGTTATAGCATTTGGCCAGTTGTTTTGATCCCTTATAATATGCCTCTATGGATGTGTATGAAACAATCAACTTTTATCATTTCAATGATTATTCCTAGAAAAAAAATTCCTGGAAATGATATTGATGTATACTTGCAACCTTTGATTGAAGAATTGCAGGAGTTATGGAGTAACGGTGTTGAGACATTTGATGTTTGTTCTAAAACAATGTTTAAAATGCATGATGCTTTACTGTTGACCATTAGTGACTTCCCTGGGCTTGGGAATTTATCTGGTTAGAACACTTATACGGGTTTGTCTTGTCCCATTTGTAACTTTGATTTTGAGCCCAAACAGCAACCTCACAGTAGAAAATGGTGATTCTTATGCCATCGAAGATTTCTCGATGCATCTCGTAGATTTCGGCTGAACAAATCAAAATTTAATGGTTTCATTGATCGTAGACCACCTCCAAAGTTGTTAACATGTTCTGAAATATTGACACAGCTTGAAAATGTTGAAACAGAATTTGGGAAGGTTCAACATTTTAATGATAGCGGAAAACGGGTCCGAAGTGCATCGTCAAGTGAAATCAGAACGCAACAATGGAAGGAAAAAAGTATATTCTTTAAACTTTTGTATTGGGAATTTAATTTGTTGTGACACAATCTTGATGTGATGCATATTGAGAAGAATGTCTGTGATAATTTGATTTTCACATTACTTAATGAGCATGGAAAGTTGAAGGATCATCTTAATGCTCGCAAAGACTTACGATTAATGAACATAAAACGCGATCTCTGGCCAGATGAGAATGAAAAGTATGCTCCGGCCATTTTCGCAATGAAAAATATGGATAAAGATACGTTCCTTTGAATTTTAAAGAATGTGAAGGTATCTGATGGGTATTCGATTAAAATCTCGAGGTGTGTTGACTTGAAGAATCTTAAGTTACATGGATTGAAAAGTCATGATTCACATATTTTGTTACAGTAGTTACTACCATTGGCATTGCGTACATTATTACCTGAAAAAGTTACTGCTGTTGTACTCCAATTCTGCACATTTTTTAGGCAATTATGTGAGAAAGTTGTACATCCATTTCAGATTGACAACCTCCAGGAGAGGTTTGTATTGACTCTTTGTGAAATGGAGATGATCTTTCCTCCATTGTTTTTTACTATCATGATGCATTTAACTGTGCATTTGGTTGAAGAAGCTAAATTAGGAGGCCCCGTTCATTATCGATGGATGTATCCAATTGAGAGGTATTTTATTTATATGTTTTCTAGTTAAGTAATCAATTTTTGACATTTAAATAAATTCATAATATTATTATTTTATTTCACAGATTTCTTGGGAATTTGAAATCATACGTGAGAAATAAAGCTCAACCAGAAGGCTCTATTGCTGAAGGCTATTTGGTCGAGGAATGTCTTACCTTTTGTTACAGGTATTTAGATGATATTGAGACAAGATTTAATCGAGTTGGACGTGTTGATGACACATCAACTCAATCTCAAATGCATCATAAATCAAAAATATTTCCTGCTATTGGCCGATCAGTTGGGAGGACCTCAAATGTGACACTGACAGAATTGGATTTATTACAGGCACATAGATATGTGCTGCTGAATAGTGAAATTGTAGATCCATTTATTGAAGAGTTGAGGATACAAACAAATAGACAAATGAGAGGCCGAACACGAAATGAGAAAGATATAATGAAAGCTATGAATAAAGATCTTGTAAAATGGTTTGCATGACGTGTAAGTTCATAAATATTGCAATAAATAAGAATATTAGTTTGAAAAATACAATTTGTAAATCTATTAAATTATATTTCTTTTTTCAGATCTTGAATACTTATACTCGAGCAGACTTGTCAGAATATTTGATGTTTCTTGCTGGAGGTCCTATAAAAAAAGTTAGAAAGTTCGACGCTTATAATGTGAATGGCTTTAGATTTCGTACAGTTGATCGAGATGTGGGTTTGAAAACACAAAATAGTGGTATATTTACATTTGCTGAAGTGGGATACTATGGAAAGCTTCATGATATTATTGAATAAAACTACCATGGACATTTTTCTGTTGTTTTATTCAAATGAAAATGGGTCGATATTATCAGAGGTGTTAAAAGAGATTCATTGCAATTTACTTCTGTGAACTTCTCTCACTTGATGGATGTTGGTGATCAGGAAATGCATGATCCATATATCTTAGAATCGCAAGAAAAAATGGTATATTATGTGAATGATGTTGTGGATGAAGGGTGGAGTGTAGTTACTCACGTAATACAAAGAGAGTTGTATGATATGGGTGATGGAGTAGAATATTTGACCTCTGAAGTTGAATGTCATCAACCACAGGAAGAAGAATTATTTTTCCATCATGATATTGAAAATATTAGTCTTGCATGGATGAATGAAGTGGATGAAGAAATGGAGCAACAAACCGACATTATTGAAGGGGAAAATGATTGTATGTACAATTATTCATTCATGCAGCAACCACTTGTTTCATTTCTGTAGTCATTCATTATCATTGTCATATATATTTGTTTTGTTAGTACTGGGCATCTATTATCATTTTTAATTTTTATTTATGCATAATTTTTTTGAAATATATATTGTGAACTTAATTTTATTTGATTAAATGACAGGAATGCCAAGGAGGAAGCGGTATACTATTTCTTCTAGTCCTGCGACGGATGTCGATCCATCTGGGTCACTCCCCATGACATCTGAGGAACCAACTGCCTACACCCCCGCACCATCTCCCCCCTGCACCATCTCTCACACCATCAGAGAGCCTCCCATTAGAGGTTGAGTCGTCGACTCCCCCTACAGGTGCCTCATCAGTTGGGCGGCAACAGACCCCTTCCAGTTCATCCCGGACACACTAGAGGGTCACAGTCATAGGTATAAATTTTAATTAAATAAATTTATTGAATTTTTTTATACTAATTCTTTGCTCATTGAAGATGAAAAAAATAAAACCATGGAGAAACACTTAAAAAGCTCAGATGTTTGGAACTTGAATGGCGAAAAGATATTCATGCCATTTGATTCTTATGGGGTCCCTACGGATGATGTCGTGGGGTTACTTGGCCAGATTATAGGTCAGTTGGTAGCGGAGCCCATTTCCCTTCCCATTTCATATGATGATTGGAAACATATGCCTCCAAACTGGAAAAATGAAGTTTTCAATTCTCAAATAAAGGTAATTTTATTACATTATGGTTTAATTGAATGTCATGTTACTAATATGTTCAAAATGAATTTCTGTATACAGATGTTCTTCCACTTCATAGTTGCTGATGTAATAGCATGGAAGTGGACTTTGAAAAATCTCAGTAAAAATGGAAATATTTCAAATGGACATTTTGGTGTGATGTCAACGATAATTCGTTGACCTTGGAACAAATGTATGACAAGCTACCTAGTGGGGTACCGAAAGAGCAGTGGAAAGTTTTTTTTGACAGACATCGTGATGAGAAGCGGATGGTATTGAAATATATATTATTATATTATCCTAATTTTACATTCATACATGTATATGAAGAGGAGATGACATTGGATACATTACTATTAAATTTCATTTTATTTATTTCAGGATCTTTCATGACAGAATGCATCAAATAGGGCAAAGCAAGTCATCCCTCACACAGCGGGCTCAAAAAGATTTTCTAGAAGCTGAATGTCATTGGTAATATTTTAAATAGTTTAAATATTTATAATAAAATATTATCTATTTAATATATTGAATTTTTTATTTATCTTTTCTTAATGCGGTCACATTATTTAGGGCACGAAGCCTCCCGGACTGAATTGTGGTTTGATGTTCACAGAAAATCAGATGGCTCTTTTGTTAATGAGCCTACCAAAGAAGTTGGGGTATGAAGTCAAATTTTTAACTTATTATCAATTTTTACTGTGTTAATATGTATTGATATTTGATTTATAGGTAAAAATTAAAGAACTATGGGATGCGAGTCCTGGGCAGTCCTACTCAGTCTCCCAGGATGACCCGGTTGCTCAAGTCCTTGGGAAGGAGCATCCTGGTAGAGTGCGCGGGATGGGTTTGGGACCCGTACAATCTGAGGTCTTTAGCAGGCCATCAGGAATTCCAGCCGCATCTACTCCAGGTTATGGTCATCCCATACCTGAAGATTCTCAGAGGGAGATTTCTTCTCTACGAGCCACAGTTCAAGACCAAGGGGCTCAGATAGCCACTATGCAGAAAGCGTTGACTGATTTATCTCAGCAAATGAGAAGATATGCCCCCAGTGGTAGTGCACCGAGTGGTGGTGAGTAGGTAAGTTACAAAAAATCACAATCATTTAGTTTAGAAACATTTATTTGTTTTAAGTTTAATTATAAATATGCAACAATATTTAATTTTAAATATAATGTTCTTACAGGTGGTAGCAGGAGATAGAGGTGGAGAGGGTGACAATGCATCATCGGACCATGAGTAGTATTGTTGATGTGTTGATCAAATATTGGAAAGGTTGGTTTGTATATAAAACATGTGTGGTGTATAGAACCATTAAAAACCATTGGTCTTGGAGGAGCTTCAGTGGAAAACCTTGAATGATCACAATAACCTCAGGTGGTAAAGAGAATGATGTGTTTGTTTCATTGGTTAGATGATCTATGGTAATAGGCTCTTTGATGTTTCTGTTGTAAATTCAGCATTGGGAATTTGACTCATTAGAGTGTTGCATGTCCAAACATGGGGTGAGAGGCTGGTCATTTTACCGGTGACATGAAGCTCCATAGATCTCAAAATCCTATCTCTCATGTGTTTGTTTTGCAAGACAACTTTGCATGACCTCATCACAAGAAACATACAAGAGACCTAATCATGTGATCATGTCACTTGACCTCTTTGTGTGATCACCTTGTCTAAATATCTCACTTAATCAATCCATGAACTAATCAATGGTAATTTATTAGAACTTTGATGCACACCCTTGTCTAAATATCTCACTTAATTCCGGACATGATTTCCAAATTCATTATGTGTAATAATAAATGGCTGAGGATACATGAAATTCATGGGAATTTTGAAATATTGGAATTCATGTCATGAATTGGATACACAATGTGAATTATCCGAGTTCAATATTTTAAATGAGGTTTTATTATATTTTTTTCTCTAGTATTTAATACATAATATCCAACTATCATTCTGAGTGAACACTAGGTGTCTTGAGGAAAAAATATATCCCACTTCGTCCTTTATTTGATTCATGGGATATGGTGAATTCCTCTTGGCGATCCATGGCATGTTCTCCTATTTTTATATTTCTTTCATTATGTACCTATTTTGGATATCCAATATAGAGGTGGTATTTTTCTTTGGTGCGTGAATGTGCATGCATTTCTACAACCCCTTGTTTAGGTGTAGTTTCATGCATGGTTTCCATGTGTGGTTGTGGTTTTTGAGTTTATTTTTATTCATCCTACAGTGAAGAGTTAGAAGTGACTACTTCCATGTGGTAGATGATACCCATTCTCAATCTTCTATATTATATGTGTGGTATAATCAAGTTCTTTCTCTCTTTCAAGTAAATATTAAGGGTTTTTTAATAATAAAATAATTTATGAAAAATATAAATTTATGATAATGGGTAATTTTCTCATGCCTTACTGCATTATTATATGTTTTTGAGATATCTATGCATGATTACATCCAATTCCAAATATAAGAACTATTGGGACCCTGTTTGTAATATATTTGTAATGTTTTGAGGACACTTTCAATGTTGTAATTTAATTTCTCCCTGAATAAAAATAAAAGGAATATATTTTTGGATAGTAATTGGTGTCCCATTGATGTATTTTTTTGTATGGGGATAACCACGATTAGTAAAAATGATATGTGATAATTCCCATGAATATTCATTGAAGTCGTTATCTGTGATGTTGTGGATAAATCATCTTAGTGTGTTTCACTATATGGTTTAGGAAGTTGTATGGTGATGTTATTGACTAGATTGGTTGTGTAGTACAAGGGGATGTGATTCTTTGGTCGATTTTCATGTATGTGATTTTGGTAGTAGTGAAATGTGCTATGAAGAAGTTGTGGTACATGGTTATGGGGTCATGGATGTGGTGTAGTGGTTGTAGAATAATGTTTTTGTAGCAGATTCATTGATTTGGTATGTGGTGATAGAGTTTCATGATGGTTTTAAGGAGTATTTGATTTTGTGATATGGGTTGGGCAATGTGGTGTGGAAACAATGGTGGATGTGTGGTGTTGTGGTGATAGTTTTGTGAGTTGAATTAGTTGTAGCATGGAGTGGATATGTCAGTTTCTCGGTTATCCATGAGATGAACTATGTTGATAATGTAAATGATCTAGGTTAGTAAATAAAAAATATTTATTGGAAATAGATATGTTATAAATTAATCAAATGAAAATGTAAAGTTTTATGTGTATTGTAATGGATATAAAATTAAGGTGGTGAAACATGTATGTGGAAAGTGGAATGTTGTGTTGATAGTGTTGTGATTGTCTTGGGTGATTCAAATAGTGATTTAATTGGTTATGATTATTTATTTGTGTTATGGTGTGGTGATCTAATAAGCTCAAGTGTAGTTTATGTGGACACATAGGTTTGGTATCGGGGGATATCTATATACCATGAATGTTTCTATTATTTTATACACCAAGCATAATTTATATAAAATTACCACTACTCAAAGGTTTAGAGTTTTAGGTATTTTCACCAATAAATATGATGGTGGTGAAATTTAGGCATGGGTTCACACACATCCTCTCACATCATTCAGAATTAGTGACACATGTTGGTGTTGGAGAATTCATAGAAACGATGTCATGTCCACGGTGCCTTCCGGTGGGAATTGATCTATTAGACCCAATTTCTATGAGTGATAAGTTATCTGTTTCTATGTGATATATTTTGGGGTAATTTATGGTAGGAGGAGGGGACAATGATTATGTCCATCACATTCATGATACCTTAAGCCTCTTGTTCTATTTTGGATGCCATTTGACAGAATATGTGTCCGTGGGTGGGAAGAGATGTTAGGTGGTAGTGTATTTGTCTACAAGTATGATTTATTGTGAAGTGATGGACTATGTGTCTACTGGTGGTATATGATGTGATGTGATGGCCTAGGTGACTATTTTTGGGATGTGATAACCCATTTGTATACAGGAAAGATTTGATGTGATGTAACGTGGTTTGTTTGGATGGGATGAGAGAATTCCTAATTAGATATAAGGTTGTGATAGTGGAAAAGTAACGTTTAATATATAGGGGGGTTACATTAATTTCTTGTTGAACACAGTTCCATATGATAATATTGGATCAATTATTTGATGAGTAATCCATGGTGTACAAAGGATTATTTAGATGAAATGTATGGGGTTATATGGTTTATTCTATTTGATGGCCAGCACATTAACACACCATTTTCACCTAAAATTGAAGACTTTATTAAGACCTAGATGATTATATCTTTTTTTTCTTGCAATAAATATATATTATAGTTTTCAGGATATAAGAATAACTTTGGAGACTAAACTGGACCTTACCAATTCAAATAGTATTCATGTTACTTAACTGGATTTCAATTATCATTTGGAACATTGCGATACTTTTATGGAATCAAATATTTTCAATTTTGATCATCTGTAAACTATAAGTATAAATCCATGTGACCCCCAATCTCTTGTTTCATTTGATGTTATCTTGTGTTTCATTCTAAATCCATAATTTTAGGTATTTTGTATTCTTTAGGTATTCTTATTGAATTGGATCAACTTTTTCATCAACATTAAATGAGAGGGTGTTTATGAATATTGCGTAGGTGGTGCATAAATTTTGTCCTTATTATATGTATGTTGTATGTGTTGTTTGGTTTGTTTTCCAGGGCAGTGGTGGAGTATAAACAGAAATGGATTTTTTTTCTGGGTCATCATTTAGCGGCGGTTTTAACCGCCGCTACTGTTTTACCACTTATACATTTAGCGGCGGTTTAAACCGCTGCTAAATGTATTCTGAAGAATGTTTAGCGGCGGTTAGAACTGCCGCAAAATCACGTCGGAAATTGCAGTGGTTTTAACCGCCGCTAAGAAGGCAACTGGCACGCCTGAGTTTTGCGGCGATTATAGCTGCCGCTAATTAAATAGCCCTTAAAATCGCCACAAAATTTACCAAAAACCACCGCGAAATGAGGTACTACGACGCTTTTGTTTTACCGCCGCAAAATGCTTAAAACTGCCGCTAATAGATTGCCGACGCCAAGTTTAGCGGCAGTTTCTGTAAACCGCTGCCAAAACATATAGCGGTGGTTTAAACCACAGCTATATGGAAAAAAACTACCTGTAAGAGGCGGTTTTCCTTTAGTGAGGGTTTTTAACCATTAACAAACCACTGAGAGTGTGGTCTAAAAAATATCAAACATTTTAAGTCATGTTTTCTAAAGATTGGTGGTTACCATTTTTTTGGGACCAGTTGTGCTAGAAATGATAGGATTATACTTTATTCTTGTTATGGATTTTTTAGTCCTATACCAGTCTCATATCGACTATTAAAATAGGATATTTACCTTCCTATCTCTATAAGGAAGAAGCTATTCGCACCAGGGTGTGTGGGATCTTTATGTTGGTGGTGCGAGACCAATTCCTTGAATATTGGATTATCTCACAGCTCAAATTTTTGGTATTTCTATAGGTAATGGTGGAATGTAGCATGGAAATTTTCCTCTAGTGGTATACCATATTCTAGATGTTTTCCTTGCTGAGTTATATGGCTTACCACCAAAGAGATAGATTGATTTCATTATCTTGTTAGTACCGGGAGCTGAGAGAGTTTTTAACCTTCCTTACCGAATGACACCAAAATATATTCATGATTTAAAGGGTCAATTGTAAGTAAGATCAAGAATCTAAAGGATTCATACGACTGAGTACATATCCTTGGGGATTCTATAGTTATCTTCTCCAAAAGATATGATAGAACTTTATGCTCATGTGTGGATTATCATAGGTTGAACCAAATGACATTCAAGAACTGTTATCCTCTTCTATGTTTTGATGATATTTTTTATCTATTGAGAGGTGATAAGATCTTCTCCAAGATTGAATTGAGATTAAGATATCATTAGTTAAAGGTGAGACCATTGTATATACCATATAATTCTTTAATGAGAAGTTATAAATTGTATGAATTCATAGTGATTTCATTTGGGTTGACTAATGCGCTTGTAGTGTTCATGGACTTAATGAATAGGATATTTAATTCTTTTTGGGATCAATTTTTGGTGGTTTTTGTCAATGATATCTTGGTGTACTCCCATTTAAGACAAAATAATTCCAAACAACTTGCATCATCCTATGTACATTATGAGAGCATCAGATCAACTCTACGATATCTAAATGCTATTTATGGATAAAAAATGTGCACTTCTTGGGCCTCAAAATCTTAGAGGCCAGAGTGATAGTCTACCCATAGAAATGTTCAGTAATGATATCATGGGGAAACCCTAAGAGATTTTATTTAATTTGGATAATTATGGGTTTAGAATGTCATTACTAGTGTTCTATCCAGGAATTCTCTCAATTGGTAGAACCAATGTCTGGGCTGACCAACAAAGGAGTTATGTTTGTTTTGTCTAATGCTTCTGATAAAGATATTAATGAGCTAAAAAGAATGATGAATTCAACACCAATCCTCACTTTACTCGTTCCTAGTAAAGCATATACCATGTACTCTGGTGTTTTTGGATTGGATCTTGGAGTAGTTCTAATGTTAGGGGATTAAATGGTTTTTTGTAGCACCAAGAACCTGAGACTGCTTGAATGTAATTACCCTACTAATAATTTGGAGTTATTACAAGATCCTTGAATACATATTTTCCCAGTAATACCTTAACCATCAGTAGAGTAGGAGGATAAATTATCTGTAGTATTTCGACTTTTAATTGTATTATACACTAGGTAAGGGAATCTTTGTTTCATACACTTGGAGTTGAAATACACAGACAGATGTAGTATGAGAGTCTTGTGATGATTGGTGGATAATTTCAATTTTTGAATACATGGGTTTGAATGTTCAGGAATCACCTGGACAAGTATCTCTAACTTCAACATCTGGTATACTGTTGATTTTAGACCGGATTATGACCGATAAGTTTTCTAATCTGAAAGGATCATTTTTGAGACAAAAATTATATGGTAGGGACACCCCATTAGGATGGTCTCTTAGAAGTTGTAATTATCATATTTTCCATCACCGAGTATGTGTTCCTACGAGCTTTCACAATGATTAAATGATGGAGTTTCATGCTTCTATATGGGTGGTACATCCTAGTTTAACAAAGATGTATCATTATATCCATAGAAAATACTGGTGGTCAGGAATAAAGAATGAGGTGGCAAGATACATGGATAAATGCTTCACTTATCAGCTGCTGAAGGATGAGAAACAAAGGCCAGTTATACTTTTTCAACCTTTATCCATTCCAGAGTATAATTAGGATGATGTCACGATAGATTTCATGAAAAGACTATCCAGGATGACCCAAAAAGAAAGATGTTATATGGATTATTTTAGATCAACTTACTAAGGTAGACAACTTCTTTCCTATAAGGGAAGCCTTTATAATTGATCCCCTCAAAAATATTTATGTGAATGAGGTGGTTCAATTTCATGGTGTTCAGAGTAATGACTTTTTAGATAGAGATTTTCGTTTCACAACACTCTTTTGGAAGGGTCTTTAGAAATCACTAAGATCTTGAGTCCTTTTAAGAACAACCGATTAATGAAAAATTGGTTGTTAATCTAAACAGACTATTCAGGTTTTAGATGATATGTTATGAGCATATGTTTTGGATTTGTGGTTCATTGGAGCATCATATGACATTTGTGGAGTTTTTATATAATAATAGTTTCCATAAATCAATCCAAATAGAACCTTTTGAGGCCTCATATAATAGGCCATATTATTTTCCTATTTGTTGGCTAGATGCTAGTGAGTCATCACTTGTTGGGACTATTATTGTGTATGAGATATTTGTATAGGTTCAGTTGATCAAAACAAAATCTGGTGACCACACAAAATAGGAAAAATCATATGTTGGCTATTAGATAATACCTATAGAATTTGAGGATGGTCATCATGATTTCCTCTGGGATTCACCAAGATTAGAGAAATGTCGTATCAGAAAATAGGGAAATAAAACACCAAAGATTGTTGGAAATTTTGAAATAGTGTCAAGGGATGGTCCAGTGGTGTACCATTTAGACCTTTCACAATGCTATAGTTCCATGAATGATGTGTTCCATGTGTTACAACTGTGAAGATATTCTATGGACCCTTCCCATGTGATAGACGTCAAAGACTACGAGCTTTATGTTGATTCTTCCTTTTAGGAGCATCTGATATAGGTTTTGGATTGTAGTGAAAAATATATTCAAGGTTGGACAATATTGTTGGTTCAAATTTAGTGGTAGCATGGGTGAGTTCAAGAGGATACCTATGAGATGGAGTATGATATTCAAACACAATGGTCGGACATGTTTGTTGAGACCTTATTGTGATGCTTGGAGTATCTTGGGGATAAGCAGTTATATAGTGACGAGTTTCTAAGATCCCAAACTTTTAAATGTACATTTCTCTATGCATTTCTCATTTTAGCCTTGGTTTCATAGTCTTGTTTGGAGATGGATATCATTTTTTGGAGAAAATGGCCTAAAGTTTGAGAATGTATTCTTGTTTGAGTTATTGGAGTCTTGTAATAAATGGTTCAAGTGTTTCATTGGTTCTTGGTATGTTGAGAATCATTAAAGGGGGTTTGGGTTGTTTAAATGGAAAATGGGTAGAAAAATAAATTTTAGAACATTAACATGTTGTGTAAAGGGATTACACATCAAGTAATTATTATAGGGTTTAAATAAAATTAATCTGAGGTGATAGGTTTTTTAGAGTATTACATTTAAAACATTTACTTGATGTGTAATCAAAGTACATGACATTTAAATTCACAACATGATATTTCTAACATGTTGTGTGGCTGATTTTTTTTCAATTAGATATAGATCCTCTTCTCTTGACCATAGGGAATTCCCTAGAATTCTTTGGGGTTCCAAATTCTCTTCTGGACGTCCCATTTATATGGGAAATCCCTGGGAAGTGGTTTTGGTCATGTTTCTTCCTTATCTTCCTTCATCTCCAACCATTTCAGTGAAATAATTTTTCCATTTTCATTTTTGGTTTTTATCATGATTAGATTTAACCTGGGAACCTCTTCGCAATCTTCTGTACCATCTTTCTCATGGGGGTTGGGAATTAGAAGCATTGTTGGATCATTAGTTAAAGGCACGATGTAGAAATCTTAACCCAATGGTTTGATTATTGTCATGTTTAATGAAATATTAGGACATAACCAAAATAGTATACACCCAAATCAATAAAATAATTGAATGAAATTATTCCTTGAATTCCTATGGATTCAATAGGATTTTTAATTTGCTAATGGCTTAAAGTATGTTTAGTGTGACATATGAAAAAATGTGATTTATTGTTATTGAATACCAAAATTGTATCTTATTTATTTTTTATATAATTTTTAATCAATTTTGATTTAAATTTAAAGTGGAATATTAATGAAAAATATACATTTTCATAATTAACCATTGATAATTGTGAAGTGATATTGTGATATCTATGTTTTATGATAGGGAATTTTTTCCATGTTGTAATTATTATATATATTTTCAGGCCCTTAATCATCTACACTTACATAATGTAATTAATATATTGAGAGTAATTGGCCCAATCTCATGTTGTAATTCTTATAGACAACGGCCTATGCCCAATCCCATGTTTTGATGCTTATAGGACTTTGACTCAGAAATTTTGTAATGCATATAGGGATTTTTCCTAGAAATGTTTTAATGCTTATTATTATTTGACCCAAATTGTTCTGCCTTTACCATGGATATATGGATGTGGTCAGGATTTTAACATACAATTACTATTTTTCAAGTATTACCAAACCCCTATTTTTATCAATATTTCTGTGGGTTTCATTTGGGGTTGTCTTGGGTTTAAATGTTTTGAGTTTGGAAAATTCTGAACTACTTCAAGGTTGGTGAAATTTTTTCCAAAATTATCTTCCCTCTCTTAGAATAAAGTGTAACCCAAGGTATTAGGAATTGGAATGGTTAGTGCACAGTTAGTCAGCCACACACCCTCTTAGAAGAAACGGTGAAGCTCTGCCAAGCATACCTTGCACAAGATTTCTTTAATCTGAAAATACAACATAAAAATTGTGAACCCCCTATTTCAGGTGCCTGACATACCTATCATGAACCCATATGTTGTATTCTTCCCCATGAGCACCAAGTATTTCTTCTTGGCCCCTAGGATCCCTCTTGGAAGCGATTTGAATCTTGAGGACTGCCCTTTGATCTTGTCCTGGATAGTTTCCTCACAACAATCTCTATCTCCTGGGATCTCTATTATCCTCCCTAGGGTTATGTGGAGTGCCACACTGATTTTTGGATACAATAACTTCTATTTTTTAATCTTAAACCAAGGTTTTATCCTCATTTTCTATTTTTCGTGATATTCAGTCTTCATTGAAAAATATCGATCAGGGTTTGTTGAATAGAAATCCATTTATCCTAAGGTAGGTTATTCCATCATCATGCTGGATTTTTATTAACCCTAAATTTATTTATTAAATTTGAATTGTTTGAATAAAATTCAAATTCTTTATTTATATTAAATTGATTTCAACTGGTTTTTTAGAAAAAATAAATCCTTATAATTAGGGTTTTAAAAATGGGTTTTTAACATGAGGTATTAGAGTGGAAATAATTTGGTTGGGGATATTGTGCATTCTATCCAAAGTATGGGACAAGAATCACCACCAGTTACCATTTTGGATCTTGTTGTGGAAACTTAGAGTGATGTTCTTGAGATTTGTTCTCAATAATTTCTTCTCCAGAAGGATTCACCATTAAATGTATTGAATGATCCTCAAGAAGCAGTGGAATGGTTGAAAATGATAGAATTGTTGTTTGGATTCTAAGAGAAACCATAAAAAATTAAGGTGAAGTCTTCCACCTTCACGCTAGAAAGACTGAGCAGGAGATGGTGTGAAACTATAGTAACGAGGATGAATAATGAGGGCTTAGAGTGGAAATAATTCAAAGTTATTTTCACTAATTAGTTCTATCCATATTGATTGATGCTTTCCAAGACTATATATTTTTTACAACTTTAGCATGCTAACAACATCATGATAGAGTATCCAAACTTTTTTTCCATGTTCGTACATTTCTCACCAGAGATTGTGTCCAATGAGAAGCTGAAGGCGCAAAAGTTTGAGTTGGGACTTCTTTAGGATATTAATTCTCAATTTTTCTAATAGAATCTTCCCTCTTATGTTGATGGTCTGGATAGAGTGTTGATAGTTGAAATGGACCTGTCTAGCAAGTTAAGATTATCAGGAGTTACTTTCTCTCCTAGTGGAATCATGGGATACTTAAAATGAAAGGAGAAGCATTTTTATTCCCAAGGTGGTTCTCAAAAATATTATAATTCTATAGAACATTTAGTACCTAGAATATATCATTTAATTTGATACCATTGTGGAAATCTAGGACATTTCAAGAGGTTTTTCAGTGAGTCCCCAATGTTATGTGGTTCTTATGGATACTCAAGACTCTTAAATAAATTCTTCCATGTTTATTACACTATGTGTAGTGTAATGGGATAATAAGATCCTCTTAAAAATTAGAGTCGATTATATAATTCATGTATAAGAGGGTTCTAGCCATAGGCGTCCAGAAAGAAATATTTGACACCCAGTGTAAGAGTCTTCTGAGGAGGCTTATATCGGTCTAGCGACCATGAGAGGTACCATTATTATAGCTTCATAATTAGTGACTAATTTATTTGATACTGGAACATATCCTTCATTTATTTCATCCCATATTTTTAATCTTTTATATATTCCTAGAAATATTTTTTCTTATGTAATAGATATTACTACACCCCTTGGTACGAAGAGAGAACATGTTCATTATTGTCCCACTTGTGTTTTCTCTCAATCATATGTCAAAATTTATTGGAGTTTTCTATTTCTTGAAATAAAACCTCTTGACGTCATATTTTGGATTGATTATATTATTTCCAATAAATCCCAGATTTATTGTTACCTTTGACTGGTACCTTTTACTACACCCAATGGTGCATGTCGTGTCTTTCAATGAGAATGGGACCCAAGGTTGAGTAGAGATGTACCTTCTTATCCGAATATGGGGAAATTAATATTAGTGTTTGATTTTAAAATGAAGATTAAGTATTTGAGCTATAATATATCTCCAATTATTTTTTATTTTCCCAACGTGTTTCCTTATAACGTCTTTGTCTTTCCACATGTAAGATGGGTAGAGTTTTTTATCAATTTATTTTCTGGAACTCAACCAGTTTTTACTACTTCTTACCCTGTGGAACCAGCTGAATTGAAATGTCTTTTAAGTACTACACCAGTGTTGACTCTTCTAGAGTTTTGGTAGGGGTATGTATATTTAGTAATTCATCGAGTTTAGTTTTTAGTTGTGTTCTTATGCAAGGTGATCGTGTTTGTTCCTATGGATCTCGTCATCTTAAGACACATGTGAATGATTATCTGACCCATGACCTTGAACTCATTATTGTCATGAACAAAATTAGGAGTTAATGGTATTACCTTTATAGAGAAAGTTTTAATATGTTTCCTGGACAAAATAACTTGAGTTACATCATCTATCAAAAGACCTAAATCTCTTCTAGAGGTTTTGGGTGGAATATCTAAAATCTTTCAAATTTGACATCACCTATACCCCGGGGGAGAGGGAATGCCATTATAGATACCTTGAGAAGGAAATTTCAAACCTAAGACGTGAAATAATCTTCATTAGAGTAGAATTTGATGGATTTCATTTCATAGTTTCATATTGCATTCCTATAATTAGGGATCAAGGTTTCCTTGACTAGTGTTTAGTTTTCATCTTCTCTTCTTTATATGATTCTTCAGAAGTAGTAGCTAAATGATGAAATATGTAGAATTAGATAATCTATTTATTGGGTGGACAATTTTTGAGTAGTAATTATCTAAAGAGGGAATAATATGGTTTCAGAAATGTTTTTATATATTTTTATAAGAAAGTAAAGTTTTGGTGGGGGACTTCCATAATTCCCAGGGGGCCATGGACCCAGGAACCACTATAATGTTGTATGAAATGCAACAAAAAAATTTGTGGCCTTTTATGAGATGTGCCATTTTATATTTTGTCTCTCATAGTTATACATGCAAATAGGTTAAGACTAAGCACCAAAAACATTTTTGGTTTCTTCGTCCCCTTCCATTGCCTACCTAGAATTGGGATGAGATATCAATGGAATTTGTGGTTGGGTATCTTATTACCCATAGAAAGATATATGAAATATGGGTTTTGATCTATCATTTTATGAAATTAGATCACTCTATACCCATTAATGATTCATCCAAAGTTGAGGAGTTGGTAAACATTTATGTTAAAGAGATTATTCAGTTACAAGACATTAGTTATGCTATAGTATCTGATAGGGATACTCGATTCTCTTCTTGTTTTTGTAGAGGTCTTGTGATCTCATGTTTGTTTGATCATGGCATAACATATGCACTTAGATGGCCAGATAAAAGAAGATATATAGATTCTTGAGTATCTGTTCGTGCTTGTGTTCACAACTTTGGTGGGGCATGGGATGATCATTTGTGGAATGTTGAGTTTTCTTAAAACAATAGTTACTAGTCTATGATTCGAATGGATACATTTGAGTCCTTGTTAGTCCATCCTTGTTGATCTAAATTTCGTTTGTAAAATATTGGTGAAACTTATATAGTTGCACCAAGTTTGGTTCAAGTAATGACAATAAGGTTTCAGTTGATTCGCCGGATATTTTTTATAGCACAAAGCCAATATAATTCTTCTATTGATCATCATCATACACCATTGTAGTTTTCTTTTGGTGACTAGGTGTTCTTGAATGTTTCAACATTGTTGGCTCATTGACAACTTGGGATGCAATTAAATTTTTTTCCATGTTTTGTTGGATATTTTGAAGTTATTGAGAAGGCAGGAACAATTTATTATTATTTAATACTTCCACTGAAAAAAACATCAATATAGAATGTGTTCCATGTATCTCAACTACGAATGTATCTATCTGGTCTATCTCATGTTCTGAGCTAGAATGATATTGATGTTAAACCCAGTTTATCTGTAACTGAACGGACAGTTAGGATAGTCTATTCTAAAACCGTGGTACATCATGGGAGGATTATAGATTTGGATAATGTGATATGACATCATGGTTCTAGTTCTCATGAGATGTGGGAGAGGGATACACTGATGAAAGAACAGTGGCCTCATTTTTTTTGGTATGGAAGCTTTTGAGTAAACTTTCTAGGTATATAAAGTTTCTATGTTGGCAAGGTTATAACATCCTGTTATTGTTTTTTAGGTATTGATAAACCCATTTTTATCAAAAAAAAATTAAGGTTTCATTTGGGGTTGTTTTAGGTTGAAATTTTAATAGTTTTGAAAATTATGGGATAGTGCACAGTTGGTGCACAATTTTCCCAAATCATGTTCCCTCTCAGGGAAAACCATGCAACCCAAGGTGGTGGGTATTTCATGGTTGGTGCACAGTGGGTATCCCCTCTTAAAAGAAACCATACGACCCATTTAAAACAACCCCATGTTTTGTCCACACGTTTTTTCAAACCATGTGGCTCTTCTTAGATAACCATGCATGAGATTTATTTTATCCAAAAACCAACTTAAAAATCCAACCCCCCCCCCCCATTTGAAGCTCTAGATGGACCTAACACGAACCCAAATATTTTTTTAAATTTTTTAGGAGCACCCTAGAGTTGTTCTTGGCCCCTTGGATCTCTCCCAAAAGTGATTCTATGTTTTAGGAATTCCCTTATATCTTCTCTCAATTAGAATCCTCACCATGATATCTATATTTCGCTATATCTCTTCTCCTCCCTAGGGTTACATAGATTATGTTGTTTCTTTTTGGATCTTATACCATATATTTTTATGATTTTAAACATAGGTTTGATCCTTATTTTTCTGTTTCTATGATCATAATTCTTCATTGAAAAGTCTTGATTAGGGTTTAGTGAATCAAGATCTATTGATCTCGGGGTATGTGGTTCCATCATGGGGACAAAATTTTATTGAGCCTAAATTGATTTAATTAATTTTAGTTGTTTGAATTAAATTAAATTTATTGATTTTTATTAAATGTCTTTTTTTGGAATAACACAATTCTAATGAATTGGGGTTTTAAAAATGGGTCTTTGGCAATAAATTGGAAAATTCACAATTCAATTGAATTGGGGTGTGTTTATGGAAATTTTTTATGTTTAAATTATTTAATTTAAATTGAGAAATTGATTTGATGGAAAATTTATGAAAAAACAACAATTCCATTGAATTGATTGTTTGTTGTGAAATTGATGGAATTTTGTTGAAATTAAATTGTTGAATTTAATTTTGAATGTCGATAGTGAAATTAAATATTGGATTTATTTCAAATAAATATTTGTGAAAATGGATTTAAAATTGGTTGAAATAAACTTTTGTATTTTATCTTGGTGAAAATATATGTTTTTTTATTAAAACCCATGTTGGTTTTCAAATGGAATTTGAAAATGTTTAAATGGGGGAATTGGAATTAATTGTATTTTATGGTTGCTTAAATTAAATTTTCAATCATTTAATTGTACTACAGGACCCACAAGCCTATGTAGTTAGTGATTTATATGGACAAACATGCTAGTTTGGAATTGACCTAGCAATGGATTGATGATTTAGAGCACTAAAAAGATATTGTTTAGCATATGTTTCTTCCCTATTGCGACATAGATGAGTCCTCTATTTCCATTTATAAGGAATGTGTGTACACATTGAGTATTATCACATTAGTGTGTGAGGATCCCAAAACCTATACCTATCGTACCTATTGGAAGATGAATATGTTTTTCATTAGTTTATAAATAAGATATAAATGTATACCATTATTGAAAATTGTTTTACGTGCCTTTTAGATTTATATAAAATGTTTTATATAAAAGTGTTTATTTAATACATTTGTGTAAATCAATGTTTATGAAAGTATTTCCATCATTTTGAAATGTCATATGTGATTTTCTAGTATATTTCTATCTTTTGAAATGTAAAGCATGAATTAGGGAAATATTCTATTTAAATACCAAACCTATTTATTTGAAAAATTGAAAGCACATTATTTGGTTAAATTTGATATTATAATCTTTTTATGGAATATTTGGGGAGACCCTACTGGGTTTTTTAGCTCACACCCAACATGTGTCTTTGGGTTTTTGTATATTATCTATTTTTAAGTTTGAGGAGGGGTAAAACACCACTCATAGGTAGTTCTAGATGTTGATATGTATACTTGGAGAGTTGCCTCTATTGGGACCAGGGCTATATTTTCCTATTTTTTGGTACTTTACTGTAGTTATTTCGATTGTTTATACCTGTTGACTTCTGGTACAGTTCTCCTAGTGTAGTTTCTTTAGTATACATACTGATTTTTTATCTTTCATAAAATTCTTTTTGGAAAAATTTGTTCCCCCAATAATTTTTTATGATGCCTGGTGCTAGTAGGAAACCCTTGGGGATTGGGAATGCCCTTTGGTCCATGTCAAGACTGGTAGGATTATCGAGTTACCATGGTACCAAGGCTATTTCTTTATAGGAATGGTTGTAATAAAAGCTCAGAAATATTATAGCATGGCATCGAAGAAATTTATTTTACCTTGGTAATATGGTTGTGGTTGACATGGTCATAAGATATGCTCACATATATTATGACATGGCACAATAGTAGGTTATCTTACATTGGTTATATGAATTTGGTTGTTATAGTAATAAGACATGTTCAGAGATTTTTCAACATGGATCCAAAATAGGTTGTTGTTGTTGTATATATTTAATTTTTTAATTAATTAAAACACTTTTTTATCAAACTTATTTATACACTTATTATCATTCTTATTTTGTTTAGACATTGTGGTTTCATCCTATAGATTTATACTAACACCATATCTGAGCCATCATTTTGTACCAGGATAGATTTTTGTGGATGCAGTTTTGGATAAGGGAAAATAAAATTAGTGTTGATTTATTTTCTATTATTAGGATGGACTTTATAGATGATAACGATGTGGGATTTGGGACATGGTATTTTGAGTCTTTTATTTGAGTCTTCTAGTCATTTTCATGTATTTTTCTATAATGAAATTTAGTTACATTTTTTAATGTCATTACATTATTCCATATTTATTTACTAGATTATTTAGTTGGATTTATTGTTGTATTTCGCTATTTCATTACATGGATTATTTCTATTTTAATATAAATTTTTCTACTACTTTGTCACTTGATACTAGGGGGTATAGTCTCCCCACTATAAATTTCACTCCCCCACTGCTATTAGGTAGCCTCTAGAATATAGAGGGCATTCTTGAGGTCTCATAAACATCCCTTTCTAGCCATGTCAAAGAAATCTAGATTAGAGGATGTCACATTGCCTCCCAGTGTTCCATAGGATTCCGACTAGTAGCAAGGTTTTGATAGGTATTGTAGGAAGATTGTACCCTTTGGATTAAAAGTATACAACACAACATAAAATTTCAAAATAATTATATACATAAAAATCATAGTGCGGAAACAATAGAAAAAAAATTATAAAGTGGAAACCAAGTAATAAAACAAATAAATAATTAAATAAACAATAAATGTGTAATGTAATAACGAGATGAAATTTAACTAAATGTAATGGGAGAAACAATATAAATAAAATACTAGCAGACTTAAATAAATACTCCAAAGTCCCTAGTCTTGAACACAATTTCGGTCTCATCTCTAAACACTAGATCATATTTCAAGAAAATAATCAACTGGAACGTCCTTTTCCCTTGTCCAAAACTACATCAATATAATCTTTTTAGGTTCCTAAAAAACCCCAAATAGGGTGTCTGTGTATAACTGATTAGGTTGACCCTATTGTGTCTAAATATAACTAGACTAATAATTAGTTTATCCAATAATGAAATAAACAATAGTATTAATTATTTAGAAAATTAACTTAATACCACATCAACTAGCTTCAACACCATGTGATAATATCTCTAAGAATGTCTCAAAACTATGTCAACCATAACCTTATAACCATGTTATAACATAACTTACCTTGACACTATACTCTAATGTCTCAGAGTATATCAAAAAACCATGCCAACCATAACCTTATAACTATGCCATGAATAAAAACAATTTGGTTCCAACCCATAATAATTTCACCATTCAATCCATCTAATAGACCTAGAGACAGATATAGGAGTCGTTGTAGGCCCATAGTTTGCATTGCAGGAATGTGGCCCAATCATTTTCATTCTACAAGAACTCAGAATCCATGGTTGTGGCCATCATAACCCACCCAACATGTCCTCATTCCCACGGGGTCATCATTAATACCATCATAAAATATGTGCATTAGATATATATTACCCTTGATATTACAAGTTTTGATCCCTTGATTAATCGATAATACAACATATGTCTCCATCGCCACCACCACTTCCCGATTTAGGAGATCAAAAAAATAATATCTATGTGAAATGGAAAGCCTTTTTATTTCCCCCCCCCCCCCCCACATCCTTTTTCCACATTCAGTTTGTATTATTCTTAGTGGATGGAGTGTTTAATTTTCAAAGGATAAAGGTGGCCCCCACACCACCATGTAGAATCATGAGAAAAGGGTTAGGACGGTTTTCATAAAGTTATAATGGTGAGTGGGAGGTAATGAGAGATATGGTCCAGCCATATGATATAATTAAATTAATGCATAAAAATACCATAGCTCAAGTCGATAATAATTTTCAAGCCTTTGAGATGATTAATTAATTAGAAATAAAATTCATTAATTTAATGGTCCAGACACATCCTCAGGTCAAAATTTCAATTTTAGAGGATAGAAAAGTACTTTAATTCATGCTCTTTTTTTGATAAACATACACCAGATTGGGTGGTTGGGACCAAGATGACTCTAGAAATTAGACTACCATTCAACTGTAATATGGTCTGAATGGTTTCAATCCACTTTGTTTGCAATTAAAATAATTATTATGGGATATTCTCTGGTGATATAGATTTCACATCCAAAAGTCTATTAGCCATAATTATATAAATTCCTGAAATATATAACATTAAATTGGTATATGAATAATTCTCAAAATTCAGAAAACAAACTCAAATTAAATTTGATAAACTAGTTATGTTTCAGTTTTGAGAAACAAGAAAACCATTATCAAGAAAATTATCGTTTGAATTTGCAGAGATTATTAAAATATCAAAATGACACCAAATTGAAATAAAAATTCAAATGTTATTAAAAAATATAATTGATCATAAAATAAATTCTAATTAAATACAAAAAAAATCATAACAAGATCTACTTTTCACACTCAAATATAAAAAAATGAACATGATTAGAACACTTGATCAATTATAGCCTTTATCGGGTTTTTAGCACTGATAAAGGGGAAACTTTATCAATTTGTTTCTTAACACTGATAAAAAAATTAATAAAAAATTATTAATATGTATAAAATTATCATATATATATATTCAAAAGTTAATGTTTATTTTTATTCATTAATTACAAATTGCATGTATATAATTAATATAAATAGGATTTATTAATATATATTTTTTATAATTTAAAAAATTATATATATATATATATATATATTTGTGTGTGTGTGTAAATTATGTATTGTGGGATAAATTATTTGGTTTAAATTGGATATTGGGACTTCTAAATATCATGCATGACTTTTCAATTGCCTTTATTTTTTCAGACTGAAATTTTGAGTAGAAATTTGATTTTTCTCATTCAGATGCTCAAAAGGTGTAAAATGGAATTTTTCTCATAGTATATGATTTCATATTTTCTTATTGACCACTAAATTAGTTGTAGAATAGGGTTTTTACACTAAAATGGAAGTTTGGGGAAAATACGATCCTTTCAAATTTTACCAGAATAATTAATATGTAATATTTAAATAAATAAATATTAATTTATTCACATAGGTTGGTTCACACATATATTTAGGATGGAGCATCATATTGATATTCCTTCTTTGTAATTAATTCTAGAAGAGAGAGTTTTTATTAGGTGGGGTATAAACTCAGGTCAATCATTGGGACCAACTAAGCCCCCTTTTATTTTTCTTTTCATTTCTCCTTATTCATTTTTTATTTATTTTATTTTTCATTATTTTGTTTTTCATTCCTTTATTTCTTCCTCCTTATTATCATTTATTCCCCTATGTGGGATCCTTCACCATGTGACTGAGAGAGGATATTCATATAGAGAGATAATGATAAAGGGGGTCAAGGGAGGAACTGTAACAGATCTCTCAACATGCTGGATTGGCATGCGGCAACTGTGTACCATGAAAATGGGTGATTATATGTTGGTTTCTACCTAAAGGTAGGATATTATTGAGATTTGTTAAAAAATCCCTTTATATTCTTCATTTTTATGATTTAAATCCAATTATTATGCTTTCTTATTCCCCCTTGAGGCCCAATCTGTTAATTTAGGGGTGAAAATGGGGGTTTCGGGTGATTCAAGGGTTTTTCATTTAAGAAAATCAGGGTACATGGTGTGTGGTTTAGGGTGACATGTCATGTGTTCTTCGTATTTGGATAAGATAGTGTTTTTGAAGTACACATCATATACTAGGCTGTACATTCTGGGTACTCAGTCTCAGTTGTGTAGTCAAGTACCCAATCAGGCTACCCATGTATGGGTACATGGTTGTGTAAAGTACAAGGACAAACCCCATGTGAGTTGTACGTCATGTGCAGGTACACAGCCTATCCAAGTATATAGCTTGGACATTTTAGGGACACAGGTAGGTACCCTGTGTCGAGTAAACATCGTGTACCCAATTCACATACAATGTACCTAGGGAATTTACATGACAAGGCATATGGGAGTACATGCCCATGTAGGGCCTTGACGTTACATGTTGTGTACTAGGGTAACACACTGTGTACTCCTCCTTTGCATCCCTTTGACTTTTTCCATATATTTTCCCCTATGATTCATAATTGGACCATGAGTAGTCCAATATGATTATTTTTTTCATGTAGATCACAAAAGTAAGATTCGTGGGGTGTTTTCAGGACACCATTGTGGGATTTTAGGATTTACTTACTGAAGATGTTCTTTTTCTTGTAATTGAATTCAGTCATCACCTTATAGATACTTGAAGTGAGAGTGAACATTTTGGTTTTCTAACCAACATAGATTGTGAAACTAGTTTGAGATGGGCTATGAGTTGTCTCTCTTGGCTATTGCCTTTGGAGATTTCCTTTGAGGATGTCTCCCTTGTATGATGTTCCCTTCTAGCCTAGGAGTCCATGAGACATGATGATATAAGGATCCTTTGTAGGATTTATCTTCTTACATTTCAACCTGGAGGATCCCTTGTAGGATTCCTCTATATAATTTAAATTTACTGAGGATACCCTGAGGGATTCCTTTACTTATGAGATGATCTAGGGATTCCCATATAGGATACCTTTTCCTGTGTACTATTTTGAGGATACCCAGTAGGATGCCTCTACATCTTACAATATCCTGAGGGTCCTGTGTAAGATTCATTTTCCTATGTACCATTTTTAGGATCCCTTGTAGGATGCCTCCATTTATTTACAATCAAAGGATCCTATATAGAATTCATCCCCTTCCTTATAACTATGGATCCAAAGTTGGATTCCTTTTCTTGTGTGTTTACCTCAAGGATTCCAAGTATGATTCCTCTCATTATTTTTTCTTGAGATACCTAGTGAGTGCCCATTTCTTGACCAACTCTATGTTAGTATGTCGGGTTTGGGTAGATATGGAAGCTAATGTCACCTTATAACATGTGTTGAACTTGTAATCCCATGGGGTTGTTGATGTAATGTAGGGTTAGGCATTTGACCACCCTCACTCTATATTTATACCTTCACATGTTTATTACTAAAGTAGAGATGTTAGCTAGAGGTTCTTGATGGTTGGATGATGTTGAGCCCGATGTGAGATGTCTTATTTATTTTGTGACTCTAGGATGTTCTTCCTGGAATCCGTTATGATTTTTGGGATTCCCATACGTGCTTTCCTAGGATCTGGATTCAGGGCCCTGTTATTTTATATGTTTAATAAGTATTCTGAAAGGTACTACCTAGGATTTTTCAATTGAGTAATTGATTATCCAATTAAGTATGATAATATTATTTTTTAATATATATTTTATTCATGTTCATCATTATTCATAACCGCCATTTTTATTAGATTTTAAAAATTGAACATTATGTCACATTATGATTGTAATTCCTTTTTAAAATGCATTTTTTCATGGTACATTTTTAAACACCTCATAAAACACAAAATGGACTTGATTTTGTTATCATATATTATTTTTTCATCAACCATTCTATAAGAAACAATTCATAAATTTGGATTAATTTAAGATTCCCATTGGAAGACCCTCAAAATTGTCTTTGAACCAAGACCAATCAGGGTGAAGTGTACTGGACAGTATCCCAATAAATGTAATTTTTAGGATAATATTCAAGCCCAATGATTCTAAAAAATTGAATTGTAGATATAAGGTCTCATGGGGAACATTTCTTTTAATAGTTCCCCTAGCTAATTTGGATGTTTTTATGGAGTTATATGCGGCCCTATTTGAATATACAATTATTGTTCAGATTATGCAGCCCAGAAAAACATCCCACCATTTCAATCATATATCATAGACAAAAAATTAAATTGTGATGAAATTTTACAATAAATTTTGGGAAATCCCAATATAATTTCTTTTATTCTAAGTCCTATAAAACTTCATCATTCAATAAGCTCATTTAGGCCCCTTTATTTGTTAGATGCAAGATAGCTTCCATTTTTAGTCAAGGGTGTAAAGTCCAAATTTTACACACTTTCCACCACCCTAGGCCTACCATACTCAAGTGGGAAGACATGGAATGTTTGGGGATAGACCCAAGACAATTGAAATATTTTTTAAGGTAGTGTGTTGGAGTATTTATGCATATTTTTTTCTTGATTTCATTGTAATTTTATGCTACCTCTTTGGGTTTGTAATTGAATTTATTCCTCATGTAAGTTGATTAATTCACCTTATATTATTAATACAATTTCATTATTTACTATTATTTTATTATTACTCATATAAAAATGATAATATTACCTCATGGTGTGAATTTATTCACCCCAAACCTAGAAAAATTTATCACACAAAGGTGGAGTGATCGTTATATTATTGTTTTTTACTTTTACAATTCCTCCCTCATAAGTCTACTTCCTACTTTCATTGAGAACATGCCATAAATGGGGGGATAACTCTTTTTATGGGATTATCAATGGTAGTATCAAGAGGTTGTATTGGATTTTATTTATCACTCTATAAAATTTTATTTATTTATTTTATTCAATTTTTTGTATTCAATTGTTTTCTCTCTTTCTCTTCCTTATTGAATTTTATCACCCCACTTTTATATTAAAATAAGATCTTTTACCTTGGAGTGGTCATGAAAATGATCATACAAGTGTATAGGTGATTATAATTTGTTTTGAATATTTTTTAATCAATAATTGTTGAGGTTAGATATAATTCATTGAATAAATCCTTCTTGAGTAAATGAAATTGAAATTGTTAAAAAAAAAATCATCCAATCTATCCCTTATAATTACCTCGGATCAACCCTTTATCTTAAATAAAAATAACATAGATAAGTATGTTCCCTTTTAAACCCATATAAAATCAACACAAATTTTTCCACTTAATAACCATAAATATTCCATATATTGTATGCATATATATCTTTCTTCTTAGTTCTCTGAGGATTCAACAACCCAAGCTACACTAAAAGTGACCATTTGACCCTAATAAAATTGGGTGAATTTGGGTGAGACCAAATTTTGGTTCTGTTGTTAGGGACCCAAGTAATTCACCTCAACACTCATTCTATTCTCCCCCATTTCTCTTTTAGCCCCCACACTTCTTAGTTCTCACCCCGATTTCACTCTTATGGATGTCCATTTTAAAAAAATTCATACATGGGAAACCTCTCCCTTCTTTGACTACCCCACACCAAGTGTGATGTACAATGACCATCCTATTTTCTGTTGGTGGGAAAATCAATATCAAAATAACCACAATTTTTTATCTCCATTGCTTAAAAAACAACCCAACCTATAATGAGTTTCAATCCCAACAAAGAAATTTTGAACATCCTCCAATGAAATTACAACAGTATTATTATCCTCCTCGAGTAGTCCATTTGGTTTAACTCCTTTTCCATAATAATACACAATAATATCTTGATAAATTATGTCAATAAATTTAGAGAATAATATATGAGGTTTCATCATGGAGATTAAAAATAGAAAAAATTGAAATGGTAATAGAACTCATTTCCACTGTTGTCATCCCTTCCTCATTATAGATATAATAATATTTTCTCCCAAAAACCACACAAGAAATCAATAAAGAACCAACCTTTATAATTGGTATATATGAATAAGATCAAGGTTTTTAAGGTCATTTAAATCTGAAGGATATTGATTTTTGGGATTCAAAAGAGGATAATTTGACATCATAGATTGAGTGCCCTGAACATAAATCCATTGATGGTTTTTAAAAAACACAAATCACTAAACCACTGAGAGAAATCACAAAGATTGAGACTATACACATTCTTAACATAGATCATTCCAATTTTTTGGTTGAACCTTTTTTTTAAAGGAAGAAATTCTATTGAGAAATTTGGAGAATGAAATTGAGTTAGATTCAAAGTATCTACCTGTGTCTAAAAGTGTTAGCCAACCCAATCTCAAACACGTTGTACGCCCTTCCTCTCCCAAGTATTCCATCATAGGGGATAAAAAAAATTAATTTTCATTTCACCCTCTATAAATGATAATGATAAGAAAATTATCCTCAATGTCTTAATAAAGATTAGGAAAGCAATCAGATGGACCCCTTTTTAATAATCATGGAATTGGAATATTCACTATGACCTATATAAATTTTCCTGAATAAATTTCCAAACTATCTCGCCAACCCCAATGGACAATCAATCATTATCTAATAGATGTTTTCAAAAATACAATCCTTAAGATGCTGAGAGATTGTGTTGGGTAAGTTGGGGGGTTTATGTCGAGCTAACGACAGTTAACTAAGCTCTTTTTGGGAGGCAACCTGGATTCTAGGTTGATTTTATTTTATTTTATTTTATTTTATTTTATTTTATTTTATTTTATTTTATTTTATTTTATTTTATTTTATTTTATTTTATTTCTGTTTTTAGGTTTTCAAAAACAAATGGAAAACAAATAAAAAATTAAAAAATTAATTTTTCCCAAAATGCCACATCGTAGGTCATGGGGAGAACCCCATCGCAACCGGCAAAGCTGTGAGACTAGAACCCGTGACATAAAGGAGATAAGGGAGTGCGCCTACCTCTAACCTATAAATTATAGTTATTCCATACTCTATTTTTATTATATATAAACTTATATTTTGAATTTATTTAATTATATACAAATATATATTTAATTTTTTCTTGTTCCTAGTATCGTTCATTGGTATAATAAAATAAACATGTACTTTTTCCCTTGCCTTCTGTATTTATTTGTTTTATGTTAAGGAAAATACTTGGTGTTTATATTGTTATCTAATTTTGTTTTATTGTAATATTTATAAGCATAAGAAGTTTCATGTTTTCAATGGAACAAAATTCTATCACGAGTTTCAAACTCAATCATCAATCATCCATGAGGAGCCTATATGTGACAAACAGATCAAAGAAGTAATGAGAAGAGTCTGAACATCAACTCCAACCACTAGGTAACATTGTTACATATTTATTATTTCAATTTCCTTTTAAAAATTTTCTCCTCTACCTATATCTACTTCTAAATTTTCTTTCATTAAAAACTAGGGAAAGTATTATTTTACGATAGGGGAGGTGAAATAAAAAATTTCTTTTGTGTGCATAATAAATTACTAAAAAGTACTTTGAATTAAAAAAATTCATGGAACGAAAAAACTACTTTAACCTTAAACCTGATAATAAACATTTCAGACATTAAAATTTAATATAAAATAATTTTTCATACATTGATTCTAAATTAAATGTATGTTTAAGTTCAGGAGAATATATTTTTGAATGTGTGGTTGTCCAATGTAATTTTTCATCATTTATATTTCCATCCTTTTCAAAAAAACAAAACATAAAACCTTTACATTTTTTGGTATTAGTTTGATGTTCTTGGGGTCCTATAATAAATTGCATAGGTTTGGTGATCGCTTTAATTTTAACATTAGTATTCCGAAAAATAAATCAATAAATATCAAACAAAAAAATTCAACTGTGTGTAGAGGAATGGATAGACCTAATGTGTGGCTCTTAGTACTTGTCGATTTTGACCCTATAGTTTTCTAGGATAGAGATGGGAATTTTATCCATTTTTTGTTCATTTTATTTTTTTTATTAATTTAACTCTAGATGATGCCCGAGTAAGTGAGCATAACTTGGTGTCGTAAGGTCTTTGAGCTAGTGAGTCATCAACAGAGTCTCGCTAAATGGGTTGACTCAATTTAGTTAAATTTCAAATACCATGGAAAAAATACAACAAAAAAATAAAAAATAAAAAAAATTAATACCGATCTTAATAAAAAAAATGTGATTCCACCTAGCACTTCCATATTTTCTCCCTTAAATAAAGATTATCCCCCATGTTTATTGTGATGCACAACACATCACCATGTTCAATGAAAATTGGATGAAATTTATAGACAAATTTAAACAAATAAATGTTCTTGGTATTGGGATATGACTATAGACCTAGATTGTTTTAACTGATTATGATAGATTTCATAATTTTTTGTTATGAAGTCATTTGGTGGGCATTGGGTATTAAAATGTTTTTGTAAAGGGGGATTCAAATTTCATATTTTTTAGATACATTTTTCTCTATACTATAAAAATTCATGTTGGTGGTGTGATTATACAATGAAGTAGGATAATATTCATTATATATATATATATATAATAACAATGTGCCTCATTATTCATAAACAAAACTTTCAGGTCATTTTACAAATTGATCATTATTTCACATAATGATTGTAATTACTTCTTAAAATACACAATTGTCTGATACATTTTATAACACCTCATAAAAATGATCTTTATATTATTTTCATGTCCCCCCATGATATAAGGAACAATTCATACTTTTGGAGTACTTGAATATTCTCATTGGAAGTCCACCAAAATGGGCCTTGAACCAAGAACATTCTGGGGAAAGTGAATTGGGAAATAGCACAATAAATGTATATTAGAGGGAAATATACAAGAAAATGATTCTAAATATTTAACTAAAGATATAATAAATCATGGGGAAAATTTCATTCAATATTGGACTAAGATAATTCATATTTTTTAAGGGAGTTCTAGGCAGACCATTTTAAAGATATGATTCTAGCCTAGATTCTGCATCCTAGAAAAATAGCCCATTATTTCACTCATATATCGAAAACCAAAAAACCAATTGGGCTGGAATCCTGATATAATTTTTTTTTGTCAATTTCCAAACCAAAATTGTAAATATATAATCTCATTTAGGCACCTCTGTTTGGTTGATGCAAGATTGCTTCCATTTTGGACCAAGAGAGGAAACATCAAAATTCCATGAACTTTCAACCACCCTAGGCCAACCATACTCATGTGGGAAGACATGCACTATTGGTGTATCAACCTAATACTCTTAAAATTACAATTTAGGGTAGTGGGGTTGGATTATTTAGGAATATTTTTTATTGGTTTCATTGTAATGTTGTGCAGCCTCTTTATGTTTGTAATCACATTTCTTAATCATGTAAGTTGTTCAATACACCTATGTTTCTTAATAAAAGTTATTCATTTTCTCTTATTATGTTCTTTTTTATATCACATTGATATTTTTCTCTCAAGGTGTGAATTTTTTCACACCAAAATTTGTTGAATTTATCACATAACGGTGGATTGATCGTTATTTTATTGTTTTTAACTTCTTCAATTCCCCCCTCGTAGGTCTACATCCCACTTACATTAAGAACATGTCTTCAATGGAGGGATAAATATTTCATGGTTTAATCCAAGTGAGTAGAAGGGGGTTGTATTGGATGTTATTTATCACTCTCTAAATTTTTATTAATTTCTTTTATTTTATTTTTTTATTCAGTGGTTTTCTCTATTCTTATTCTTTGTTTAATTTTATCACCCCACTTTTATGTGCTAATAAGATATTTTACCTTGGAGTGATCATGAAAATGATACTAAAAGTGTATAGGTGATTAGAATATGTTTTTGAAGGTGTTTGACCATAATGTTACAAGGTTATATTGAATTCACTAAATGAATCCTTCTCAAGATAATGAAATAGAAATCGTTAAAAAATATAATTCCATCCAATAAATACCTTTTAATAACCTAGGATAACCCCTTTTCCATAAATTGAAATCACATAGATCTTTTTTTCATCTTTTAATCCCATCTAAAATCAATCCAAAGTTAGCCAATTCATAGCAAAAAATAGTCCATATAATGTTGGTGTCTATAGGTTTCTTCCTATGTCTCTGAGGATTCGACAACCCAAGCAACACAACAAGAAATATCTTAAACCTAAAAGCTTGGGTAAATTTGGGCAAGACTAGTTGTATGTTTGTTATTATATTATTGGAATGTATAGAGGTGTTTATTAGAAACCGGGTGTCGATCCTATGACTATAATATATGTGCATGGAATCCCTAGTAATGATACACAATGATGATTATGATCTCCTGACTGACAAAGATGATTCTGATATCCTAGGTTTGATATGCGATGAGGATGATTACTTTATCGTCAATCTGATTATACTCCAGGATGATTACATTTTCCCGATGGATTAGAATGATTATTCTCTCTATAATCAATTACTAGATAGCAGTGCTAAGAATGAGGTCTAAAATTGTTGGATACCTTGAATGATTAAACTTATCTAGATTATATAGATGATTACACTCTCACATACTAGGGACTTCAGGGGTGGGCATGGCCTCTCACAGGTTAGTTACCCTTTAAGATTGTCTAAGGGTAAGACCCATAGAGATTATCTGAGTTTCGAACATTTTGAATGCCTGTAGACTGAGACCTTAGGCTCAATCATACATGGACTAGGAAGGATGGTTTCTATCTCTATTAAAATTTATAGTATTTTAAGATGTACTTCCCTAAATCCATTGTTCAGTGATTAGAGGTGAGTACGGTTGAACCCAGGTGTAGGATGTGTATCCCCCTATGGTGACAGAGCTTGCTCTGAGATATTTTTTGGAATGGCCGAAGAAGGTATATTTTTATTGGTATTATAGACCCAGAGTTTGACTAAATATTAACTTGATTGAGTAACATGACATCCAACTCAATTCCCTTGAATAGGTTGTCCAGGTGATCGTGATTATGAACCTAAGGATCAGATGCTATTGTTTTTATTTTATTTATTTCACTAACACATGAATATTCATATTTATGTATATATATAGGTATTATACTATACAAGTATACATATATATATATATATGTGAAAATCTACGGTGTAACATTCCTATTTTGTCGGGATCATAGAGCTGGGTTTCAACTGTGTTTTCACATTATTGGTTTTACTTATCTTTTTAGTTGTGTATATACTAGGATGAGTAGTTCAATTTTTCATACACTTATAACAGAATATTTTACATGTTTGTCGTATTGTTAACCCACTAATATTATTTCTCACCCCTACACATGTACTTTGATGTACAAGTATACTTTATGTAAGATTTTAAGGTTGATAATAGTTACCATGATGGATAAGAATAAGGCATATAGTATCATGACCAAGAAGAGGTACTTGGTTGGGTTCTTCTAATTGGGTTATGGTAGTTTGACAGTGTCTGGAGACTAGGTATGACATATGGATCAGAGTTACTAGTAGAATTTTGTTCTTTTATTTGGGTTTCATTTCTTACATGTATCTGTATGGTTGGCCTAGTCGGTGATTAGTGTTCAATGTATGGAATAACAATTAAATTTTAATATATTTTTAATTTTTTATTATAACATGTTTTATTTTTAGTTTATTTACTACTTTGTATCATAAATAGTTATTTCCACTATTTTATTACTCTGATATAATGGCATTGTTTTCCTGCAATCACACCATAGGCCCTCAGTGCTAGTCATCAACCTTTGGAATATAAGGAGGCACACTTGAGGCCTTGTAGACAACAAGATCACGGAACCATTTTAGCTTCAATTGGGTCAGGATGTAACAAAGTGGTATCAAAGTTGTTCCATTACTTGTATTTACTATTTGGTATATGGTAGACATGACTATTGGGAATGTGTCAAAACCTGTGATGGATATCAGTCTAGTGCGTCGAGAACACATCTTCAGGTAAGAAGTCCTAGTTTCCAAGGGTATGGGATCACTATTTTGATCTGTGATGTTACAGTTTTATCTGATTATTTCCATGTTTGATGAAATTTTGGGGTGGATTTTATAATTTATTATGGATTTCTAGAACATGGAAATTTGAAAAGTGTTCAGGGATTTATTTTTACTCTTAGATGACAAGGCAAGCTGTGTCTCATGCATCATACTCATCATGTAATATTCACATCATATAGGCATTCTAGTGTGTGATTATTACTGGTGACTGGGGAATATTCTTTTGGACCTACTAACATATTTATTTTTCCCTTCTGAGGGAAGGTTATGTGGACCTATGTTGAGGGATTGGTGTTGAGGTTGATTACTTAGTCCTCACGCACGGGAGGTGTAATAACCCTAATAGGTCGACATAGAATGTGATTCCTTTTTTTATACCCCATGTATGGTGTTATTTCATTATTCATGGTTACATAGTCGAATCACTGAGTTCGATTCACATATATACTAGGATATCTCTCATGAGCTAGACCTCAAGAAGATACGACTCTATAAAAATGCCCAATGAGTGTCAGTTCAGTCCCTCTTCATTGTTGGGATCACGAATTATGGTTAGTAGTTCCCTAAGATAATGCTTAGTGAGAATTAGGCCCTTCTAGATTATGTTTTTAGTTTTGACCCCTGTAGGACATTGTGATATGTACCTTATTTAGAGATGTTTGAGCTTTTAGACTAGGTTGTTAGACCTTAAAAACTAGTTGTGAGACTTGTTCTGTTGGGATAGGGGGGAGATCTAGAGTCCCTTAGTTTGATTCATTACCTTGTAGGTTGATAACCATTTTGTTTGAGAAAACTTGTGTGAAAGAGGTTGGTCTAGGTTTTCAAATTCCATTTTAAGTAGTTAGTTGGTTCTACGCTCATTTTGAGATCGAGTCATGGTTGGTTCTTTAGTTTTGGGTTATGGTCATTTTGATGACTCCATCATTTGTAAATAACCTAGGGTGAGTTGGTTTCATGACTAGATTTGACAGGAAGGACAATTCGTGTTCTTGTCCTAGTCCACTAGTGTTTTATCTATTGCTGATGTAGTCAGAGAACAAGTACATGCTCGTGACTAGAACAACATCAGGTGACATGCAGTAGTGGACTAAATGGTGGAATATGTGAGGTTATCAATTTTTAAGAGGAGTTATAAGGGATCTAATTGCTTAATTAAACTGACATTCCATATAGCACAGTCAGATCAGGCTTGTAATTGACGACTCATTGGAGTATGAGTTGGGTGATATAAGTATAAGTTAGTTGCGCTTGGTGTCCTTAAATAATAATCAGTGAGTGGTTGGGTGTGGGTCAAGGACCAATGGTTTCAAAGATCTTCTATGGGTTTTTTCCAATATTTTTGTCTAATGTGATTAATGTACCTCCATGATAGATTTCATATAAAAATTGGAGGGGTTACCATAAGATGGTTATCATGTTTTGTTGTGAGTGATGCTTGGAGGGATCTATACATTCCCTTTTGTAGATTCTTAGTGTACTCTAGGTTGGAGATGGTCATGCCCTATCTTGACAACATATTGAGAATGTTAATAGAGCATCGACCCTACAATGAGATCATTTTCTTTCTAAATGTTTTTATCAGTTTGAGGATGAAAACCTAATGAGGTTTCCCATGGGGAGAAATATAAGGTAAGTCATATGGTGGGGAGCGAACAAGGGGCTATTTGAGGGAGGAGACCCTCATTTTTAGTTGAAATTTTGAATTTCACATGGTATTTGGATCTTATAGATTGTTTTGAGATGAAGATAAGGGTGTTATAATTGGTTAATGTACCATATTGGTCACAGTTAAATGTATTCTAGATAGGAGATAGTTGTTAATGCTCTGAGACTAGTCATTGGACATTCCAAATAGCTTGGTTGTGAAAATACATAGGTTGAGAGAATGTCTACTAGTTTTACCCCTAGTCTACTCATGGATGAGAAGATTTGTGTTGGGGAGGATATAATGACCAATGTTTTTTAAAACTAAAATTTTGATCAGAAATTTGAGTTTTGGATTTTATGTGATTTTATGAGGTAAAATCATATTTTCACCTAGCAGTTAGTCCTAGATGTTTTTTATGACCATTCAAATCATCCCGAAATATGGTTTTTACCCTAATGTAAGTTTTGGTGTAAATCTAAGATGTTATAATTTTATTTTAATGATTAATATTTAATATTTAATTAAATAAATATTAATCTATTCATGTAGGTTCAATAATTCATATCTTTTAAAAAAAATTAATATTTAGATTTTATCTCATACATTAATTTAGGAACGAATATTTTTAACTAGGAAGATCATAAACTCAAGTCTGACACTAGTGATAGCTAGGGAACTCCCTCTTTTCCTATCTTTTTCTTTTTCTTCGTTTTTTTTCTTTCCAATTTCTTTTCATTTATTTCTTCCTTCTACTTCTTTCATACATACCTATATGGGATCCTTCTTTATGTGACCAAGAGAGGATAGGGAGATGGAGAGTTAAAGATATATAGGAATGGATTTTCCACTGTGGATCTCTCGACGCACTGGTTCGGTGTGTGGAAACCATGGACCGTGAAAATGGGCGAAGCATCGGAAATTTCCACCCAAAAGCAGTTCATTTTTAATATTTACTAGAAATCCCCATAGATTAAAATTTTTTAAGTTTTAAACCCATTATTATGTTATATTATGGATCCTTGTGCCTCGATCTATTGATTTGGGGGTGAATATGGGGTTTTTAGGCTATTCAGAGGTCTTCTATTCGAGAAAACCAGACTACATGGCAGGTGGTTTAGGGTGACATGTCGTGTGTTCTTCACACTTGGGGAAGATGATGTTTTCTAAGTACACTCCATGTACTAGGGTGTAAAAGTTGTGTTCTGGGTCTTGACCTTGTAGTTGAGTACCCATCTTGGCTACCCTTGTAGGGGTAAATGGCCGTGCAGAGTGCACGGCCAGATCCCATGTGAGTAGCACACCATGTACAAGTACATAGCCTGGCCAAGTACATGGCTAGGATGGTTGAGGGACACGAGAAGGTACCCCATGTAAGGTAAATTTCATGTACCTGGGGAACATACACACACATGTGGGGCATTGAGGGTATTCACTATTTACAAAGGTATCATGTCTTGTACTCCTCCTTTGCTACCCTTTGAAGTATTTTAATATATTTTTTCCTAAGAGTCGTAATTAGACCATGAGTAGTTCAATATAACAATATTAGTTATTTATATCATGATGGAAAGACTCGTGGGGTGTTTTAAGGACACCTAGGTGGTTCTTTCTCCCTTTCTTAATGAAGAGGTTCTTTATCCAATAATTGAATTATGTCCTCTCATAGGAAAGTCTGGAAGAGAGAGAGAATAATTAGGTCCTCGTAATAACATATTTTGAGACCCTAACATGAGATGTGCTATGAGATGTCTCTCTTCTTTGTTGACTTTATTTCCTTCTTTTAATGATGTCTCCCTTGCAAGATTCTCCCTTCTAGTCTAGGAGGCTATGGTAGTTGATGTCTAGAGGGTCCTTTTTAGTATTCTTATTCTTATGCTTCAACCTATAAAATCCCTTATTGGATTCCTCTATCTTCTTTTTGTTTATTAAGGATCCCCTAAGGGTTTCCTTTACATATGGGTTAATCTAGGGAGTCCCCTATAGGATGTCATTTCTTTTGTATTTTTTTGAGGATCCTAGGTGGGATGCCTTGGTATCTTACGATGTCTTGAGTGTATTGTGTATGACGCCTTTTCCTATATACCATTTTGAGGATCCCTTGTCAGATTCCTCTGTTTACTTGTCGTTAGAGGATCTCGTGTAGGATTCCTCTCCTCCCTTATAGCTAAGGATCCCAAGTAGTATTCCTTTTATTGTGTGTTTATCTCAAGGATACCATGTAAAGTGCCTCTCACTGTTTCTCTTGAGGGACCCAGCAGGTGCCCATTGTTTGACCAGCCCGGATTTCATAAGTCGGGTTTGGGTAGAGATGGTACCAAGAGTCACCTTATAACCTATGATTAACTTGTAGAACCATGGGTTTGTGGATGTAGTGTTTGGTTACGCATTAAACCACCCTCACAATTTTTTATACCTTCACACATTTATTGTTGATTCATCAATGGTACCGAGAGCTGCTTCTCGGTTGGTGGTTGTTGAGCCTGGTTTAAGGGATATTATTTATTTTAGGATACCCATATGTTATTCGTGGGATCCTTCATGATTTTCGGGATGCACAGATGTCATTTCATGTGATCTAGCTTTTGATCCCTATAATTTTATATGTTTACTGGTATACCCATAGGTACTACATTGAATTTTTATATCGATCCGTATATTTGATTATTATATTAATGGGATATCTAGAGGTGTTTCCTATAATATATATATTGTGCCCATGACTATGATATATGGGAATGGAACCAATAGTAATGATACTCATGGATGATTACAATCTCCAGAGTGGAAAGGATGATTCCACACACCTTGGTTTTATATGGGACGAGGATGATAACGCTCCCCACAATTTTATTATACTAATGGATGATTATGCTCTCCTTAGAGATAGAGATTATTTCGTACTCTGATCGATTACATAACTGTGGTGTTGGGCATGGAATCTCACATAATTGGATAGCCAAAATGATTTGCTCTTCTAGACGATGGGTATGATTATGCTCTCCCTTATAAGAGACTCTAGAAGTGGGCATGAAATCTCATTGGTGAGTTATCCTTTTAGATCGCCTAAGGGTCAGAGCCTTATGGATTATCCGAGTTTCAAATGCCATGGTCGCCTATGGACTAAGACCTATGGATCAAAAATTGGGATTCATTTACATAGCCTAGGTAGCATGGAGTCTAGATTAGTGAAAATTTACAGTATATTCAGTTGTACTTCCCAGGAATCCATTATTCAATGATTGGAGGTGAGTACGGATGAACGTAAGTGTAGGACGTGTATCCTCATGTGGTGACATAGCTTGTTTATTGATATTTTTCGCACTATCCAAAGTAGGTATATGACTTTTGGGATTATAGACCCATATATCAACTTAAATTTACACGGATTGATTGACCAGACATCTAACTCATATATCTTGCAGAAGATGTCCATGCGATTAGGATTACGAACCCAAGGATCAGCAACTATTGGTTTTTATGTTATTTCATTCAATTACTCGTGAATATTCATATTTATTTTTATATGTATAGGTATGGGTCTATACATGTACACATATATATACATGTACATCAATGGTGGTACTTTCCCTGTTGGTTGAGATCACAGACCCGGGGTTCGACTATGGTTTCACGTTATTGGTTTTACTTATCCTTTTAGTTATGTTCAAGCTAGGCTGAGCATTTGGATTTTTCATACACTTATAGAAGAATACTTTATAGGTTCATCATTAGGGTGGACTTCTATGATTATTTATCACCCCTACACATGCACATATGTGTACGTGTAGACCATATGCCCTCTTTTCATATTGATCTCGATTTTCATGGTGGATAGGGCTGAGGCCTAGAGTTTCATGATCGAGTAGAGCTACTCAAGTGGGTTCTTCTGATTGGGTTATTATTGATTGAAAGTGTATGTATTCCAGGTATGTGGTCTGACATGAAGTTAGTGGTTGATCCTTTTACTTTTATTTTCATTTCTTTCGTTACTTGTATATATATGGTCGACCTAGTGGGGGAACAATGTTGTATGTATGGAATAGCTATTCAGTTTTTTATAGATTTTTTATTTATTATTACAACATGTTCTATTTATTTTATTTAAAACCAATGTACTCTTTTTATTTATTGTTTTGTATGGTACTTAGTTATTTCCACTGTTTTCTTACTCAGGTATGAGGGAATGGTCTCTCACCATCACAACCTAGGCCCCCACTGTTATTAAGAAGCCTATGGAATATGGAGATGCATTCTTTAGGCCTTATAACCAACAGGATTATGTCAATATTTTAGTGGACTCTGGGTCAGGATGTTACTAAATTGCAATAAAAATTGGTGGCCCAATAAAAATGAAAAAATAATATAAAAAATTGGTCATTATCGGATGTTTTTTATTTAAATGGATACCATTTAAACTACAACCTAATAATATAGAAATATCTATAAAATTAATTTTATTAAATGGAATTTAGTCATTTGGTGGTAGTTTCTTTAATTTAGCAGTGATTTCTATATGTTTTATTTTTTTGGTTATTTAATTGTGGTTTCTGTTTTATTTAGCGGTGGGTTTTTAAAAAAACCAAAAAAAAAATAGATAACATGAACCTGACCACCACTAATATATTAAGAGGAGATTATATTTAGGGGAAGTTAATAGAAACTGCCACTAATTAAAATATTTATTGAGTTACTTAGTGGAGATTTCTAAAAACTACCAATAATGTTACAACTAAAATTTATTTTTTAAAAATTATTTATTAAAAATTGTAAATATAATAAAACTAACATTTAGTAAACTGAAAAATAAATATATGATAAATCTATCATACATACATCATACATACATAGTCATATATACAAACATCTATAGTTGGTATAACCTCAGGTAACATATAAATCAGTCAACACAGGTATACATATAAAACATGTCCAATGACTACCCAATCCCAATATACTCCAACTCCATAATCTATGCTACATCTATCTGGTTCCACATCATCCCATCAACTAAAACCAACAACATCATGTCATCAACTTTAACAGAAAAGGAGACATAAATTAAAATTGAACATAATAAATCAGAATTATAGTAAAATCATTGATAAAATTTAAATATACCAAGGAAACTAAAAACCATAATGAAATCATTCTAAAGAATATCATGGATCATAAATGTAAACCTTATACCTACGGATGACATATGTCACCTATAATAAAAACTATATCATTTAACAAAATAAATGATAAAGAGAAAATACACAAAATATTTTTAAAATGTTCCACATTAAATTTATCATTTTTTAATAAAAAAGAATACATTTTAGCGTAAGAAAAATAATATATAATGTAAAACACTTTGAAAACAAAAAATTTCCAATTTAATATATGATTTAAAAATTAAAACTAAAAAGGGAAAAGTAAATATTCTAATAAATTTGTAAACCAACGCACGATGTGCTTGGAATTTATTTAACAAAAAAGTTTTAAAGTATTTGATATAAAAACATGTACAATATTTTAAAAATAACTCAATTGTTGTATTCCAATGATTTTACATTAATCTGATGTTATTTTATAGGATTTTGATCATTATACACACGTTTTAGTGTTTTCAAACACTAAAAGCCCATTTATGACCATCCTAGGAAAACTGTAACTCAGAATGATGTTCCTTTGGAAGATACATTTCCAAAATCAATCTAGAGTCATTTTTTCATCATTTCAAGGATATTCAACATAGTTCTCTTGGTTTTGACCACCCGACACATGTTTTTAATGACTTTGGTACCTTCAAAAAAAGTTTACCAAGTCATTCTGACCACACCACACATTAGATTGATGTGTTGTATGTGTGTATGCATCAATAAAAACTCGACATTGGATATCTCATGATTTCACATCAATAAGTGGTTGTTTTCTATGTCTTTGATCAACACATGAATGTTTTAGTGTTTTGAAACTCTAAAAACTTATTTACAACCATCCAGGGAAAACTATAACTCGAAATGACATTATATCAGTTCCTACTTCTCAAAAATAAATCTACAATCATTTTCCTCTGATTTCATGGAAATCCAATTCCTTTTTCCTAGTTTTGACCCCCTCAAATATGTTTTTAAAGGCTTTGGTCCCTTAAAAATGTGTTTACCGGGTCCTTCCAACCACACTGCTCATCTGATTGACACGTTAACTATCCATACACATCCAAAATCACTAATTAATAGTTTTCCCATGATTTCACATCAATATGAGGATGTTTTCTGTGGTTTTAACCATTTCACGCACATTTTCGTGTTTTAAAACACTAAAGCGCATTTACGGGCATCCTGAGCAAACCGTAACTCAGAATTATATTCCGTCTATTCCATCATTTTAAAAATCAATATATGGTCATTGTCCTATGATTTCAGGGTAATATAACATTGCTTTCAATGTTTTGACCCCCTAATAAATGTTTTTAAAGGCTTTCGTACCTTTAAAAGTATTCACTGAGTAATTCCGACCACTCTAGACATCTGATTGATGTGTAGTCTATGCATACATATTTTAAGTAACTCAATGATGGGTTTACCATGATTTAATGTCAATCTGATGTTTTTTTATATGGTCTAAACCATTACATACATATTTTAGTGTTTTAAAACACAAAAATGCATTTATAGAAATCTTGGGAAAACTGTATCTCTGAATGTTGTGTCATTAGTTATTATATTTGAAAAATAAATCTACAGTTATTTTCATCTAATTTCATGTTAATCTGATGTTTATTTAGGATTTATCCTCTCGATGCTTATTTTTAAAGTATTTGGTACCTTTAAAATGTTTTTACGAAGCCATTTAGACCACACCACATGTCTGATTGATGAGTTCTTTGAGCATACAAATAAAATATAACTTAATTCTTGTCTTACCATGATTTCACATCAATATGAGGTTTTTTAGGGTTTTGAACCTTACATGCATGTTTCAGTGCATTAAAACACTGAAAGATCATTTCCAACTATCTTGAGAAAACCTTTACATGGAATGAAGTTTCGTCTATTCCAATACGACAAAAAAACACTCTTTGGACACTTCAATCAAATTTTAGGGCAATATGACATCATTTTCTTGGTTTTTACCTGTGAAACATGTTTTAATGGCTTTAATAACTTTAAAAAGTTTCTACCAAGTCATATAGACCACACTGCACATCAAATTGACATGTTTTCTATGTGTACATGTCAAAATTAACTCACCAGTTGTTTTCTTGTGATTTTATGTAAATATGAGGTCATTTTATATGGTTTTAACCATTACATGCTTGTTTTAGTGTTCTGAAACACTAAAAATGATTATATGGCCATCTCAAGAATATTGTAATTCAGAATGACATTTTATTGATTCATACATTTCAAAAAACAATATATGCTCATTTTCATATGATTTAATGTCAATTCTATATCATTATCTTAGTTTTTACCACCTTACACATGTTTTTAAAAGCTTTGGTGCCTTTAAAAAGTGTTTACTAGGTCATTCTAACCACACTGCATGTTATATTGACGTGTTCTCAATAAGTACAAGTCATAAATAACTCAATGGTGGTTGTGTCCTGGTGTCAAATCAATTTACAGTAATTATTTTAGGTTTTGGAACTTACATGAATGTTTGTGTGTTTTAAAACACTAAAAATGTGTTTATGGACATCCCCGACAATCTGTAACTCAGATTGACAAGTTTTGGGTTCCTATATTTCAAAAATAAATCTACAACCATTTCATTAAAATTTAATGTAAATAATAAGTTATTTTAATGGTTCTGATTCCCCATGCCATGTTTTTTAAGGTTTTAGTACATTAAAAAACTGTTTACTGGGTCATTTTGACAAAACCATACATCGGACAGACATGTTGTCTACACATACTTATCAAAAATAACTCAAAGGTGTTTGTATGATGATTTAATTTAAATATGAGGTTTTTTATGGTTTTGACCATTACACACATGTTTTACTATTTTAAAACACTAAAATCATGCTTATGGACATCCTGGGAAAACTATAACTTGAAATGATACGATGTTAGTTTATAAATTTAAAAAAAAAATCTATGGTCATTTTACAATTATTTCAAGGAAATTAAAAATTGGTTTCCATGTTTGAACCCCTCAACATATCTTCTTAAAGGCTTAAGTACATTTAAAATGTGTTTACCAACTCATTCTTACCACACCGCATTTCGGATAGACATGTTGTCTACACATACAAAAAATAAATAATTAAAAACTAGTTGTACCATGATTTCATGTCAATATAAGGTCATTTTATAGGGCTCTGACTACTACATGTACGTTTTATTATTTTAAAACCCTAGAATCACGTTTATGGAAATCCTAGGAAAACTGTAACTTGGAATGATGTGTCGTCAATTACAAAATTTTAAAAATAAATCTTTGGTCATTTCCCACTAATTTCATGGTAATCCAGCACCATTTCCATGGTTTTTACACCCTAAAACATGTTTCTAAAGGGTTGGGAACCTTTAAAATTGTTTAATGAGTTATTCCAACCACCCCACATATTGAATTTACCCATGAAATATATCTTGGAAGTTCATAAAGCATATATCAAAACGGAACATTAACCATGATAAAATTACATTGGCATAAAGCATGGAATTGTGGAAAAAAATAATCACATAATATGATTTACATAGTATCCAATACATTTCTTCCAATACCATCATAGTGGACAAAGTCCATTACTTAATAGGATTTACCTGTCATTCCAGCCATATATTACTGAACCACATTTTACTTTCTGTTCCATCCCAATATTACTGAACCAAATTTACTTGTCATTCTAGTTGTGTCCATCTCATGAGATATAAATCTTCATCCAGTTCAACGGAATGAGATAATGGTCCCACCCATTTTATAATGAAATCATTCTTATATGTGCCACAAAAACATAAATCATTAATCATAGCATAACCCATGAAAGAAAATGGGTTTCTTAAACATCGTTCCATCCTAACATAATCTATATAAAATAAATGTTTTCATAAAAAATAACACCATCATAAACACAATAAAATAAAATTAATAATAGGGATAAAAACCTAAATATATTTCATCTTATATGGAAAATAATTTTGATAAAACACTTGAACTTATTTATTGTTGAAAATATTCTTTCTTCTTCAAAAAAACGATTTCTTTTCTCAAAATGTCGTGCAATTTTAAAAGAATAAAAATTAGTTTAAAGTAAAATTTATATCATGTATGGGATGATTTGTGGAAATAAGGCATTAAGACTATTTAATAATATATTCATAAGATAGAAGTTAAAATAAAAGACATTCTTCTTGTAATTATGCCAAAAAAATAAAAAATGTACATCGCAATGATAATGAAAAAAATACTTCCATAACGTTTAATAAAAATTCACCAATGGGTAAAATTGAAATTAAAAAATATTATAACAATAGATATAATATTATATATTTGGGAAATATGGACATGGATGATAAATATATCCCAGTAAATACTTATGTATAAACAATCTCTGAAAATAATGATATTGAGATATTATCCCTTACTATAGGTACGATTTCTTCCGTATGGGTCTAAAACTCTTATATAGTGGGTTTAAAAATATTATTAACTTCTAGAAGAACCGCCTTAATATCTGTTATATCATATACGATTCACTTATGACTTTATATTACCCATTTATTTATCAATTCCATGATAAAGTAACGTTTTTGAGTATTAATTATTTTATTTATCATACATGTTTTGACTTGTTATTATTGATATAATTAATTAGATTGTGATTTAGTTACTTCCAGAATGTAAAGACAGATTTATATATCATAAATTTTCACTACATAAATATATAAAATATATTGACAAATGAAATGTAATACATTGTTCATGGGGACCGTAGGTCGTACGCACACAGGAACAATGATTCAGTTTCCTTATTGAATTGAATGGAAGTAAGTAAATGATATATATTTATATATATATATACATAGATCCCATATAATTATTATTTCATATATTTCATGCTTATTTTTTATATATAATTTATAATAATTCGTGAATGGTTAGGATGGAGAATGAATCTCATCACATTGTGGGGATGGTAGGTTGTACTTATGCACGAGCGACGATATCATTCACTAAATAGTTAAATGGTATGGAATTGGATTATATATTAATTAAAAATAATAATTATAATGTTATATTCCTTATTTAAATAAATTATAATCATTATTATACTGATCCAAATTAATTATTTTCGAATATCAAATTACACCACGACGTGGAGACGGTAAGCCGTACGTATGCATGCATGGTGATAATTTTATTCATAGGATGGATAAATATATGTATAAGGTTGTCCAAAAATATTAATAACATAATATCATTTATACAATATTGGATTTATTACTTTAATATTGGACCAACATAAGAAGTGGAAGTAGGGGAGGAAAAGAATTTAGAAATAGGTGATAAAACCATTACATATTTTTCAAGTATCTCCTTTTGATTTGCACAAAACGTCTCCCTAGGATACCTTTTTTCAAAATTTTTGGACTATACGATGAAATAATGGAACTTGGTAGAGTAAATGGGTGTTGTTTGGCCATGTAAAATGGATTTATAGGTGTTATTAAAATATAAAGAAAGGTTCCCTTTTATAGGATAGGTGAGGGTAACTTTAAGAATGTCTTTAAATATTAATTTATTATAAATTTATTTCCGGTTTCTAATGGTCCCAAACTCATTTAATTAGAATATAATATTATTATGGGTCTAATAGTCTCAACCAATAGTTTTTAGACTAGTTTATGTCTCAAAATTAACCTTATCTTTTATCTTTAACCATTAGTTAAAAACAAAAACTCTTACCATATCTTCTTGTATTTCCATAATATATGGTTACAATAAAATTCCAAAATAAACTCAAGTGGATCCTTAGTGAATATTTTAACATCATAGAAGTCATATTTTCTAAAATTTAATTTTTAGTACTATTATATCATTTAATAAAATAGTGTATGTTTTAAAAACTCCTTTTTGTCAATTTTGACGCTATTTTGTAATTGATTTTTCTTAGAGTCATACCGAATTGATTACTTCGATCCAAAGTCATTAAATCATCCCTCAAAATTAAATGTAATCCATTTTTTTATGGCATAAATAATATCAAATTACATTTATTTTAATATTTATAATAACATTTATTTGAATCTTTCATTAATACGGTACTTACTACATCATCATTGTGTGATAAAGAAATTTATTTATTTAATGACTAAAAAATATAAATAAAATACCATAGTAGATTAAATACCTCTATATTTATAAGGTTTATTTATAGTCTAAGTTATCAATTATATAAACCAAAATAAAACTGTGTTATTAAAAAAGATACATGTTTATGTTTTATTTCCCTTTACTTTAAATTAATTATTATAACATGTCATTTTCACCCCGAAGTGGTTCTCAAATGCCAAAATTTTGGTGTGAAGTTTTTTTTGGTCTCCCATGACTCATAAAATAGGGTTATAACATGTTTTATGATACTCTTATATTATTATAAAATTATTTTTTACCCTTCTTTACAAAATTTACCATTTGACCATGGTAAATAATAATAATTATTGAAGTTACAATTCATAATGTTTGAAAATAAAAGAAACCTATTTTTTTGATAAAAAACATAGAATTGTCAGAATTTATTTAAAAATTAATTCCCATTGTCATAACCAGAAAGAAGGTTTTTAAGAAGTAAAAAATATCAAAAGATCGACATGTGTTTATATACAATTTAAATGTAAAATTACATTAAATGACCAATATTGTATTAAATTATTAAAAAAATAATCCAATTACACTTTAAAACTAATTAAAAATATAATCTAACAATATAAATAAATTCGATGAATAGGAAGTTTTGAATTAAAATGCAGTATTTCTCATTATTCATTAAAATATGAATTTTATCCGAAAAATACAAAAAATTAAACCAAAATACATTTTGATGTCCCTATTCCATAGAATAATTTTTTCGTCAAATAAAATATATAAAAGTGTAAAAACTAGATTTAAAATGGATGCACCGTCAAAATGTGAAAAATTGTTTTTTTAAAACTTCTTTTGTCAGAAAAATGGAATTTGTTCTTATATCATGTCTATAAAAGATATAAGATGAATTTCAATGTTATATAAAATTAAAAATTTGGTTAATAGTATTAATAAATACTGGTTTATATACCATTAAATAATAATTTTTTAATAGTATATCATTGTTTAGTGAAACTCGGTATTGCGTACAATGCAAGCTATTGAGGAAGGTCTCTCTTACATGTAAAGCAAGCCAAATCAGTATTGCGTGTAGTGAAAGATTCCTATTGTGTTTCATATAACATAATGTAAATATAGTTATTTTATACAGTGAACAAAATCTATAATCAATGTTGTGTATATCGTACACTAACTAAGTGTTTCTTGTAACATACAGCAAGTCGGTCTAGTGTGAAAGGAATGTTTGACTTACTGCGCTGCAGGATATAAATAAAATTTTATATTTATTATAGAAAAAATTGTCCATAAATACTCAATGTGTCACATTATACCCCCTTAAAATGAATTTCACCCTATAAATTTGTTAGGGTTATAATAGGTTTACGACTTGAAAGTTTTTTCATGGAAACCCACATATGAAAAATGAATATTAAAACTTCATTTTAAAAATTATAGTTAGAGACATATTAATTACCCAATGTAACTCATCACTCGGTTTCCACACAGGAGAACATAGTTGGGAAGTGAAAACATGGATACATAATAGAAAAATGTCCATCCTGTTCTATTGGATATTGATAGAGGACAAGGTTTGGATAAAGATAACAACTAGAAAGTGAGAAATATGAGATGATTTAAGAGGACATATGATTCATAAGATAAGAAGGTTCTAAGACAACATTTTTGGTTTTCAATATCCTTTCCCTAATGTTGAACAGTTTTTCATGAGAATAAATAATTACTTGATTTCTATACAATCTAACCTTTGTTCATGCCTTGAGAAATTTCCACATTATATCATATTTAAATAAGTGATGTTGAATTTTTCATTCTTGAAGTGTTAGCAGATCATGGGATAGAATGATAGGTCATTCCACCTGTATCAACAAAATGGTTAGAAAAAGTTATCAAATATGCACAATTCCACAAATATTGAGATAATACAGTAATCTAACAATCCTCAACCAGAATATAACTTATACAAACCATAAATGGATAATATTACAATCCTTCCAAAAAATATAAAACATTAGAAACAGGTGAACTAAATCGACTATTACAATTGTATCCAATATCTCATTAGGTCGTTCTTGGTACTCACATTCCAAAAATGTGAATACCTAAATCATTTATTCTCTTGAAACATGATAATAACATAAATTAGAGTATAACCATAGTGAAATCATGAATTCAGTCAAAATTAACTCTTTCCACACATGAAAAATATCCAAAATTCTATATACTCAAACCGTGATATCACTTTTCCCTTATATTAGTCATGAGGTCATTAATACTATCAAACAACTCATTATATTCTTGTCCCATCATTATGCACATATCATATGTTTTCTAAGAATATATGAATAACTTTTAATGGCTATCAGTATCAATCAACATATATATCAAAATACTTAAGGAAAAACAATAATGTAACAATCCTTATATGTTTATTTTTTCTTTAATACCAAAAATTTACTTAGACAACATTATTTTTGATAATTATGTAATCATTCCACTATATTCTAAAAACATTGACTGAGCTTCATCATTAAATTCATTAACACTTCTTTTATCTCATATATCATGAGTAGCCTCTTCAATGTCATCAACATAAATACTACCCATACGACCATGTTGATTCTCTTCCTTAGATTTTCCCTTAGGGTAACGATTTTCATAATTCCCATACAATTTACATTTAAAACAATTAACTATCGTTGATGTTTTATCAATACCATTATCTTTGTCCATTGTGTTGACTTAACCTTTTCCTTTTCAATTATTGGATTTGTGTCCTTGTTTTCTACACCCAAAGTAGCTTCTAGTTGCTTTGAAACATTCTCCATGATTCCTCTTCCCACATGATTTACATGAGGAAAATTGAACTTTCTTTCCTCTATAATCACCATGAAACTCCATTTTTATCTTATTATCTCTGTCAGGAAACTCACCAGAGTTTGTATTAGTGATTATATTATGAGATTTGTTATTATGAATAATAATGGTGTTTTTCCTTCCAACTCCCATTTCATTTGGATTCACATGAATAATATCATTCCATTGTCCATCATATTCTCCATTAACATGAATCCGCATGTTCTAGAAATTTTCTAAAACCCAAAAAGAATAGTGTGAGTAGAAAAAATCATACTAGAAAAACAACATTATCAATGGGGTACATTAAATCTCTAAAATCAAATATTTATTCCAAGGTTATTCATTATCGTTACAATAATTCTCAGAATTTAATCTATAATAAGACTTACCCTTAGGGACATCCCTATACAAAACATAGCATTATCTCTATAGATCTCACAAATGTTTTTGCATCCTATTTTCCAATGGTTAACTAAACCACTGATCTAATACCAAATCAAATGACCCAAGCTTGATATACATGGACATTACAAATATTTTGTGGAATACATAATACATTACAAAAATATACACCCAAATACCATATTAGTTTAGTTTATTTGGAAACATGGAACATAATATTCTAAATTTGTGAAATATCTTCAACATCTCCCATAAAAATATTTCCCTTTAGTTTTAATACTTAAAACATTTCTTTATATCATGGGTAAAAGAAAACATAAAAAGGGTCAGATAAAATGATCATTAAGGGTAAAAATTTGAGAACATAAAATCAACCATAGACATAATAATTTTAAAACATGAATATAATGTTTAAATATCAAAATCATGAGTCATGAAATAAATCTTGGCAGTTCATAAGGAATAGATCTTAAAGGAACATTAACCATGATAAAATCGAATTGGAGTAAAACATGTAATTTTGGAAAATAATAATCACATAATATGATTTCTATAGTACCCAAGGCATTTCTGCCAAGACAGTCATAGTGGACAAAGTCTAATACTGAACCAGGTTTACTTGTCGTTCTAGGCATGTATTACTAAACTGGATTTAATTTTCGTTCCATCCTTGTATTTCAAAACTAGATTTACTTTCTTTTCTAGTCATATATATCTCATAAGATATAAATATTTAACCGATGAATTGGAGAGATATATAGTTCCCACCCATCTCATATATAAATCATTCTTTCATTTTCCACAAAAATATAAATCATTCATCATAGCATAACCCTTGAAATAAAATGGGTTCCTTAAACATCATTCCATCATAAAATAATCCATATAAAATAAATGGATTTCATAAAAACATTACACCATAAACATAGTCAAATAAATGAAAAAATAGTGATATAAACATAACCATACTTGATATTAGATGAAAAATAATTTTGATAAAACACTTGAGCTTAATTCTTGAGAAAAATATCCCTTCTTCAAAAAATGGTTTCTTTACTCAAAATGTAGTGAAATTTTAAAAGAAAACTATTTAGTTGAAAATAAAATTGAAATATTGTATTGGATGATTCATGTAAATTAGGCATTATGAAGATGTAAAAATCCATTCATACCATATAATATAAAAAAGTTATTCTTCTTGTACTCTTCCCAGAAAAGACAAAAAATACCTCCTATGGAAAATGAAAGAAAGATTTTTTCCCTACCGTTTGATAAAAATTCACCAACGGGTAAAATTGAATTTAAAAAAAAGAATAATAATAGAAATAATATTATATATTTAGGAAACATATACTTTTATGTTAAATATACTCCAGTAAATACTTACAGATAAACAATCTCAAAAAATAATAAGATTGTGAAATTATCCCTCACCTTAGGTCTGATTTCATACATATGTGTCTGCAACTCCTATGTAGTGGGATTAAACATATTATTAACCTATAAAAGAACCATAATTATATCTATTATATCATATATTATTCACTTATGACTTTATTTAACTCATTTATTTATTAATTCCACGTTAAAGCAATGTTTTGGTTAATAATATTTTTATTTATTGTATGTGTTTTGACTTTTTTTTCATGATCTTATTACCGAGATCATGATTTAATTACTTCAAAAATATAAATCATTATTTATAAATTATAAATATTAAGTATATAAAAATATATTATAGATAGATTAATGAAATTTAATACACCGTTCATGGAGACAGTTGGTTGTACGCAGACATGAACGATGTTTCTGTTTCCTTATAGAATTGAGTGAAAGTAAGTAAATGAAATATATATATATATATATATATACAGTAGTATTATTATTTATTATATTTTATTATATTTTATTATAATTTATTATACATACTTTAAAATTATTCTGTAATGGTTATCATGGAAAATGAATCTCATCGCATCGTGGAGACAGTTGGTCGTACTTTTGCACAAGTGATGATATCATTCACTTAATGGATAAATGGTATATAATTGGAAGGTATATTAATTATACTGAATATGTATCATGTTTTATTAATTATTTAAATTCATTATATTCATCATTATACCCATCCAAATTAAGTATTGTGGCATAAAAAATTACACCACGTTGTGGATACGGTAATCCGTACGTACACATGCATTGTGATATTGTTATTTGTAGGATGCATAAAAGGAGTTATAAAGTATTCCCATAATTATAATAACATATAAGAATTTAAAATATACTATATTAGTTCCATTATTATTGTAAAAACATAATAATATGGAGTGGAAGAAGAAATTGTTTTTGAAACAGGTTCTAAAACAATTACCTCATTTTCGGGTATCTCCTTTTGATTTGCACAAAAGAACTCCCTTGGATGGCTTAATGACTAAACTGTAGGCTCTATGATTAATTATGGGTGGTTTTATGTGTAAATTGGTAATTTTTTCTGATAAAAAATGCTTTAGATGTGTGATTGAAGAGAATTAAAAGTTCCCTTTTATAGGAGAGGTGAGGGTCACTTTTGGGAGGTCATTAAATATTAATTTAATGTAAATTTATTTTCAGTTTTAAATGGTCTGAAACTCATTTATTTAGAATATATGATGAGTATGAGTCTAAATAATCTAAAAAAAAATGTTTTATACAAGGTTAGGTCACAAAATTAACATTATATTTTAGTTTTAACCCTTAGTTAAAAACATTAACTCTTACCATGTGTTCTTGTATTTTCGTAATATATGGTTACTATAGTTACTATAACTTTCCAAGAGAACCTCAAGTGGATCATTAATAAAAACATTTAACATTATCTAAGTCATTTTTATGAATATTATTTTTTTAGGAATATTATATCATTTAAAAAAAATATTGGTATTAAAAACTCATTTTTCTCAATTTTGACACGATTTAGTAATTGCTTTTCTTTTAAGTTATAAGAACTTGATTCTTTAAAAGAATAATTAAATCATCCCTAAACGGTAAATTTTGACCAAAAAATTCTTTTATACCATCAAAATGTTCAAATTACAATTATTGTAATATTTATAATATCCTTTATTTGAATAATTCAGTAATAAGGTACTCACGACATCACCTTTGTGTCATAAAAAAATTTATTTATTTAATATCTAAATATTATAAATAAAATACCATGGTGTAGGAAATATTTTTATATTTATAATTACTAAATATAGTCTCATATATCATTTATATAAATCAAAATAAATATTTTTAGTATAAATATACATGTATATGTTATATTTCTCGTTAAATTAACTATTATAACATGTCATTTTCACACCCAAGTAATTCTAAAATGAAAAAAAAATTAGCCTATGTGTTTTATTGGTCGCCTGTGACTCATAAAATAGGATTTGGACAAATTTTAGGGTATTTTTATTTTATTATAATGTTATTGTTTTACCCATATTTACCTGATTTACCCTATAACCATGGTAAATAAAAACAATTACTGAATTTACTATTCATAATGTGAAAAAATAAAAGGTAACTATTTAAAAAATTTGTTCCTTATGATTCCAAATATGAAATCCATTTTTCTAAATTCAAAACTCATAATTGGAACAAATTAATTTTTAAATAATTCCCTTTTTCATAACCAAAAAGAAGGTTTTTAAGAAGTAAAAACTATCAAAATATTGAAATATGATTATGTCAAATTTAAATAGGAAATTACTTCCAATAACCAAAATTGTATTAAATAATAGAAACATAATATAATTAAAATTCAAAACCTATTAAAAATACAATCTAACAATATAAAAAATTAGATGAAAAAGCATTTTTGAATTATAATGCAGTATTTTTTACTATTCATTAAAATATGAATTTTATCAAAAAAATACAAAAAATTCAACGAAAGTAAATTTTTATTTCCATATTCCAAAGAATAATTTTAGTTTTTCAAATTTAATATATAAAAGTGTAAAAACTATAATTAAAATGGATGTTCCATCAAATGGTGGCAAAATAATATTTTTTGAAAAATATTTCTTTAGTCCAAAAAATTGACTTTGTTCTAATATAATGTATAGAAAATACATAAGATGAATTTTAATGTTATATAAAATTCAAAATGCGGTTAATACTATTCATAAAGACATGTTTATATCCCATTAAAAAAATAATATTTTAATAGTATATCATTGATTAGTGAAACTCGGTATTGCGTACAAAGCAAGCTATCGAGGAATGTCTCTTTTACATGTAACGCAAGACAAGTCAATGTTGTGTATAGTGAAATCTTCTTTTGTTGTTGTGTATAACATAATCCAAACCTAGTTCTTTTATTCATTGAACAAAATCTATGCTCAGCGTTACATAAATCATACTCCATCTAGGTGTTTCCTATAACATATGACAAGTCAGTTTAGTGTGAAATTAATGATTGACTTAGTGTATTGCAAGATATAAATGAATATTTTAATTTATTAGGGAAAAAATGGTCCATAAAAACTAAGTGTGTTACTTTATACCCCCTTTAAAATTAATTTTTCCCTCAAAATTCATCAGGGTTATAAAAGGTTTACTACTTGAAAGTTTCTTTCATGGAAACCCACATTGTAAAAAGGATTAATAAAACATCATTTTAAAAAGTAAATTTAGAAAAATAATTTTTACCCAAAGTAACTCATCACTTGTTTTCCACATAAAATATCATAGGTGGGAAGTGAAAACAAGGATATGGGCGAAAAATCTACACATCATCTTCTAATGAGTAGTGATAGAGAACAATGTTTAGAGAATGTTAACAACTAGAAAGCCCTGAATATGTGATGATTTAAGGGACCATCTGATTTATCAGATAAGAGGGTACTAAGATAACATTATTGGTTTTCAATAACCTTTTCCTAATGTTGAATAATATTGTATGAGAATAAATAGTTAATTTTTGTACAATCTCATTGTTGTTCATGCCTTGAAAAATTTCTACATTATCTCTTATTTAAAGAAATGAAGATGAATTTTTCATTCTCGAAGTAGTAGAAGATCATGCGATAGATTAATGGTTCATTAAATCTATCTCAACAAAGTGGTTTGAACATGTTATCAAATATGTATAAGTCCACCTAAAGTGATATAATACATTAATCTAACAAACTTCAACCAAAATATAACTTATACTATACGTAAATGGAAAACATTACAATCCTTCCAAAAACTAGAAATATAAAACATTAGAAAGTGTTGAACTAAATCCACTTAAAATTTTTCTCCCATATCTCATTAGTAAATTCTTAGTTTTCACATTCTAAACAAGGTAATAACTTAATCATGTATTCTCTTGAAACATGTTAATAACATGAATTACTATAGAACCTTAGTGAAAACAAGACTTTTGTCAAAATTAACTCTTTCTATGCACCAAAAAATACTAAAAATTATATATACACAAACCATGTATTTTCTTTTCCATTATTTTATTCATGATGTTATTAAAATAATAAAATATATCATTTTCTCGTTATCCCATCATTATAAACATATCATGCATTTTACAAAAATATGTGAATAAATTTTAATCGTTACTGGTATCATTCAACATACACTTCCAAATACTTAAATAAAAACAATAGTGTAACAATCCTTATATTTTTCTTTATTATATAATACCATAAAATTACTTATACAAAATTATTGGTGATAATCATGTAAACATTCGACTATCTTCTTAAACCATTGACCAAGCTTCATTGTATTATTCCTTAACACTTCTTCCATCTCATATATCATTTTTAGTCTATTCATCATCATCAACATAAATACTACCCATACAACCATGATAGTTTTCTTCATGAGATTTTCCCTTAGGGCATAGATTTTCATAATGCATGTACATTCTATATTTAAAACATTTAACTATAATTTATATCTAATAAATACTGTTATCCTTGTCCCTTGCGTTAAATGAATATTTTCCTTTTCAATTATTGTCTATGTGTCCTTTTACACATCCAAAGATTCTTTGAGTTCCTTTGAAACATTATCATTAATGCCTCTTCCCACATGATTTAAATGAGTAAAATTGAACATTATTTCCTCTATAATGAACATGACACTTCATCTATCACTCATTAGTTGGGTCAGGAAACTCACCAAAGTTGAGATTATTAATTATATTATGAGATTGATGATTAGGCAAAAGAACAATGTTTCATCTTCTAACTCCAATTTCATTTGGATTCTTATAAATAATATCATTACATTTTCCATCATATTGTCCATTAACATGAATGCTCCAGTTTCCAGCCATTTTCTAAAACCAAAAAATAATAGTTTGAGAGGGAAAAATCATACTAGGAAAAAAATAATAATGGGGGAGGGATTTTAATCTCTAACATCATAGGTTTAATCGATGTTTATTCATGATCGTTACCATAATTTTAGGATTTTAACCAATAGTATTAATTTCCATAGGGACATACCCAGACATAACTTATAAATATCTCTTTGGATCTTACTAAAGTTTTCACATTCAAATTTTCAAAGTTTAACTAATCCTTTTCTCTGATAACATCTCTAACGACCTAAGATTGAAGTACATGGACATTAAATTTCTTTTTCTCAATAGTTAATACATTACAAAAATATATACCCATAGATTGTATTAGTTTAATTTCTTTTTAAACTTGTAACATAATCTTATAACTTTGTGAAATATCTTCAATATCTCCCATAAAGATCTTCCCCTTTTGTTTTCCTACCAAAAACCTTTTTTTATATCCTAGGGAAAAGAAAAAATAGAAAGGGTGAGCTCAAATTATTAGTATGGGTAAACATTGAGATCATGAAACAAAATGTATACATAAAAATGTAAAAATATGAACATGATGTTTAAATATCGAAATCCTCTGTCATGAAATAAATCATGGTAGTTCAAAAGGCATAGATCATAAAGGAACATTAACCTAGATAAAATATCATTGGCATAAAACATTGGATTGAGAAAAAAAATAAGAATATAATATGATTTCCAAAGTATCCATGGAGTTTCATCCAAGACTATAATAGTGGAAAAATTCCATTACTAAATCAGGTTTACTTGCGTTCCATCCATGTATTACTGAATCAGATTTACTTATCATTCCATCCATGTATTACTGAACCAGATTTACTTTCCATTCTAGTCATTTTTATCTGATGATATATAAATCTTTAACCAATTAATTTAAGGTAGATATAGGTCCCACCAATATCATAATTAAATCATCCTTATATGTCCAACAAAAATATTAATCATTCATCATATCATAACCCATTAAATAAAATGGGTTTCTTAAATATCATTCCATCATAACATAATACATATAAAATAAATGGAATTCATAAAAAATAAATCCATCATAAAAAAAATAATATCAATGTAATAACGGGGATAGAAACATAACCATGTTTCATCTTATATGGAAATTAATTTTGAATAAACACTTTAGCTTAATTCTTGAGAAAAATATACTTGCTTTTTCAAAAAAAATTATTTTTTCAAAATTTTGTGCAATTTTTAAACAAAAAAATTTAATTGAATATAAAATTGAAATCATGTAGAGTAAGCTTCATGAAAATAAGACATTATGAAGTCATATAAATGTGTTCATTCCATATATGATAAAAAATACATTCTTCTCGTACTCTTGCTGAAAAAGTAAAAAAGTACCTTGTATGGAAAACAAAAGAAATATACCTTTCATACCATTTGAAAAAAATAACCATTGGGTAAAATTGCTTTTAAAAAATAGTAGTGTTATAGAAATAATATTATATATTTTGTAAACATTGACATGGATGATAAATATACCCCAGTAAATACTTACATATAAACAATCTCAGAAAATAATGAGATTGTGAAATTATCCCTTACCATAGATCTGATTTCTTCCATATATGTCCAAAACCCCTACATAGTGGGTTTAAACATATGATTAACATGTAAAATAACTATAATAATATCTATGATATCTTATATGATTCACTTATGAAATTATATTACCCATTTACTTATAAATTCTATATTAAAGTCACATTTTGGATAATAATTATTTTTATTTATCGTATGTGTTTTGACTTGTTATTCTTGATCTTATTACTTATATCATGACTTAATTACATCTAGAATATAAAACATGATTTATATATCCTAAATATTTAGTATATAAATATATATAATATATAGATAAATTAAATGGAATACACCATTCATGGAGCCAGTAGGTCGTACGTACGCATGAATGTTGTTTCTATTTCCTTATTGAATTGAATGAAAAAAATAAATCACACACATATATATACATAAATATATTAGAATTATTATTTCATATTTTTTATGCCTATTTATTATATATTCTTTATAATCATTCTTTAATGGTTAATGTGGGGAATAAATCTCAACACAACGTGGAGACAGTAGGCCGTACGTATGTGCGAGCGACGATATCATTCACTTAATGGTAAAATGGTATAGAAATGGATTCTGTATTAATTATAAATAAAAAATATCATCATATATTAATTATTTACATCCATTATAATCATCATTATACCCATCCAAATTGAGTATTTTTGAATAAAAAATTACACCACGGTGTAGAGATAGGAAGATGTGCGTACACATGCATGGTGATATTGTTATTCGTAGGATGGATAAAACTAGTTATAAGGTTGTAACATAATTATAATAACATATAATAATGTATCATATATTAGATTTTTTACTTTATTATGGGAAAACATAAGAATATTAAGTAGAAAAAAGAAACAAATTTTGAAACCACTGATTAGATAATTACCTCCTTTTCTAGTATCTCCTTTTGATTTGAACAAAAGGTCTCTCTTGGATGGCTTCATTCCCAAATGTTTTCCTATGTTATGAATTAAGGGAAGTTTTAAGTGGAAATTGAAAGGTTTTGGGTAATATAAAGGGATTTATATGTGTGGTTAAAGAGAATTATAAACGCCCTTTATAAAAGAGGTGAGGGGAACTTTAGAAAAGTCTTTAAATATTAAATAATTAAAAATTTATTTTTAGTTTATAATGGTCCCACACTCAATTATTTAGAATATAAGATTAATATCTGTCTAAACCCTCTCAACCAATAGGTTTTAAAGAATTTTATTTTACATAATTTACCTTATCTTTTAGCTTTAACCCGTAGTTTAAAACATTAACTCTTACCATGTCTTCTTTACTTTCTTAATATATGGTTACTATAGTTACTATAAAATGACAAGATAACCTAATGTGGATCATTAATAAAATTTTTAATTTTTTCTATGTCAGTTTTATGAATATTATATTCTTAGGACTATTATATCATTTAATAAAATAGTATTTGTTTCAAACACTCATTTATGAAAATTTTGACACTATTTAGTAATTAAGTTTTTTTAAGTCATGAAAGCATGATTACATCCAAGAAAAGGAATTAAAACATCCCAAAAATTTCAATCCCATCCAAAAAATTTGTGTGAGGAATCAAAATATTCCAATTAAATTTATTTTAATATTTATAAAATCATTTATTTGAATCGTTCATTAATAAGGTAATCATTATATCATCATTGTGTCATAAATAAATTTATTTATTTCATGTCTAAAAATAATAATTAAAATAACATGTTGTATGGAGTTTTTTTATCTTTATAATTAATTTTTATAGTCTAGATGATCATTTATATAAACCAAAATAATTTTTTTAGTAAAAAGATACATGTTGATGTTATATTTCCCTTTACATTAAATTAATTATTATAACATGCCATTTTGACACCCAATTAGTTCTAAAATGCCAAAAGTTTGGCCTATATATATTTTTGGTATCCCATGACTCATCCAATAGGATTAGGACACATGTTAGGGTAGATTTATATTATTATATTGTTATTTATTTACTCATATTTATCTCATTTACCCTTAAAACATGGTAAATAAAAATAGTTATGGGAGTTACTACTCATAATGTCAAAAAATAAGGTAAATATTTAAAAAAATTGGACCTTATGATTCAAAATATAGAATCCAATTTTCTAAATTCAAAATGTAGAATTGGAAGAAATTAATTTAAAATTAATTCTCGTTGACATAAACAGAAAGGGAGTTTTTAAAAAGTAAAACCTATCAAATGATTGACATGTTTTTATGTCCAATTTTAATGTTAAATTACATAAAATGAATAGAATTGTATTAAATGATAAAAAAATCTAATTACACTTTAAAACCAATTAAAAAGATAATCTAACTATATAAATAAATTTTATGGAAATACAATTTTGAATTAAAATGCAGTATTTTTCACTATTAATAAAATATTAATTTTACCATAAAAAATAAAAAAAAATTCAACCAAAGTAAATTTTGATATCTCTCATCTAATAAGATGTTTATTTTTTTCAAATATAATATTTTAAAGTGTTGAAAACTTGATTTAAAATGGGTGTTCCCTCAAAAGGTGGTAAAAATGCATATTTTGAAAAATAATTCATTAATCTGAAAAATTGAATTTTTTCCTATATAATGTCTAGAAAATAAATAATATTAATTTTATGCTATATAAAAATCATAATGGGTTTAATAATATTCAGAAATATTATTTTATATCCTATTAAATAATAATTTTTCAATAATATATCATTGTTTTCTGAAACTCGGTATTGCGTACAACGTAATCTATCGAGTAAGATCGCTCTTGAATGTAACACAAGACAAGTCAGTTTTGTGTTTAGTTCAAGATTCTTTTGGTGTTGTGTATAAAATAATCTAGACATATTTCTTTTATAAATTTAAAAAAATCTATTTTGATAACAAATGACAAGTCGGTTTAGTGTGAAACTAAAGTTTGACTTATTGATTTGAAATATATAAATGAAAATTTCAATTTATTTGAGAAAAAATTTGTCCATAAAAACTATGGGTGCTACATTATACCCCCAATAAAATGAATTTCATCCTAAAAATTATTTGAGGTTATAAATGGTTTACAAGTTGAAATATTCTTTCATGGAAACCCACATCGTAAAACGGATTACTAAAACATAATTTTAAAAAAATAAAGTTAGAAACATAACATTTACCCAAATTAACTCATCACTTAGTTTCAAAATAGGAGAATGTAGTTGGGAATTGAAAACATGGATATGGAAGAAAATTTTAACCATTAAATACTGGTGTATAGTGATAGAGAAGAAGGTTTGGAGAAAGCTAACAACCAAAAATCCATAAATCAACAATGATTTAAGTGACCATCTGATTCATCTGATAAAAAGGTACTAAGATAATTTTTTTCATTCTCATCACCCTTTTCTTAAAGTTGAATAATTTTCCATGAGAATAAATACTTACTTAATTTTGATACAATTTCACCATTGTTCATGCATTGAACAATTTCCACTTCATCTCTTATTTAAATAAATGAAGTTTAATTTTTCATTCATGAAGTGTTAGATGACCATTCAATAGAATGATAGGTCATTCCATTTGATAAAACAAAAATGTTATAATAGGTTATCAAATATTTATAACTCCCCCTGAAGTGAAATAATACATTAATCTAACAATATTCAATCGGAATACAACATATACTATCCATAAATGGATAACATTATAATCCTTCCAAAAACTAAAAATATAAAACTTTATAAAGAGGTGAACTAAATAAATATAACATTTGTATCCCATAACTCATTATTTAGTTCTTTGATGTGTCATTCCAAACATCTAAATACCCTAATCATATATTCTCATAAAACAAGATAATAACATGAATTCTCATAGAACCTTAGTGAAAACAATCATTTTGTCAAAATTAACTCTTTCGACACACAAAAAATACTAAAAATATTATATATTAAAACCATGATATCAATTTTTTCTTATATCAGTAATGAGGACAACAATGCTATATAACATCTCATTATCTCTATATCCCATAATTATGCACATATCATGTGTTTTCCAGAAATATATGAATATATTTTAATGTTTACTTGTATCATTCAACATATACTTCCAAATACTTAAGAAAAGATAATAGTGTAACAACCCATAGATGTTTCATTATTCTATAGTACCATAAAATTATATATACAACATTATTCTTGATAATCATGTATTTATTTTATTACCCTCTTAGACCATTGAGTGAGTTACATCCTTTTATTCCATAACACTTCTTTCTTCTCATATATTTTTCATTGTCTCTTCATTGTTATCAACATAAATACAACCCATATTACCATGATTATTATCTTTATGATACTTTCCCTTATGGATTATTTTTTCAGAATTCTATTACATTCCACATTTAATACATTTAACTATTGTTGATGTCATAGAAAAACTATTGTCCATTCCAATTGTGTTAAGTGATCCTTATCCTTTGCAATTATTAGCTTTGTGTCCTTCTTTTCCACACCCAAAAAACATCTAGTTCCTTTGAAATGTTCTCCTTGATGCCTCTTCCTACATGATGTACATGAGAAAAATTGAACTTTTCCCCCTATAACCACCATGAAACTCCATATTTCTATTATTAGTTGGGTTCGGAAACTCACAAAAGCTGATATTATAGATCATATTATGATATTGATGATTAGGAATAATAACGATGTTTCACCTTCCAACTCTCATTTCATTTGGTTTCTCGTGAACAATATCATTCCATTTTCCTTCGTATTCCCCAATAAAATGAATCCTCTTATTTATAGCCATTTTTTAAAACCCAAAAAGAATTGTGTGAGAGGAAAAAACATACTAAGAAAACCACATAATCAAGGGGGAGTACTTTCTATTTATAGAATCATAGGTTTAATACTAGGTTATTCATGATCGTTACTATAATTCCAGGACTATAACCTATAGTTATTCTTACCCTTAGGTACATCTCTAGACATACCATAGAAATATCTCTAGGTATATCACTAAATTTTTCTCTCCCTAGTTTCTAAAGGTTAACTGAATCTTTTCTCTGATACCAACTCTGAAGACCCATGCTTGATGTACATTGACATTACATTTATTTTGAATAATACTTAATACATTACAAGAATATATACCTAATACCATATTAGTTTAATGTTTTTGGAATCTTGGAACCTAATCTTCTAAATTGGTGAAAGATCTTCAACATCTACCATCAAGATCTAACACTTTTGTTTTGCTACGTAAAACCTTACATTATATCCAAGGGAAAAGAAAACACAAAAAGGGTGAGCTCAAATACTCAGAAAGGGTAAACATTTAGAACATAAAACAAACCATAAAAATAAAAATTTAAAAACATGAACATAATCTTGATTCATTAAATAAATCTTGGTAGTTTGTAAGGCATAGATCATAAAAGAATATTAACCATGTTAAAATAGTATTGGAATAAAACATGGAATTGTGGAAACAAATAATCACATAATATGATTTTTTTAGTAGCCAATTCATTTCTTCCAAGACCATCATTATGTAAAAAGTCTATTAATTAATTGGGTTTACTTTTCGTTCCAACCATGTATCACTGAATCGGATTTACATATCATTCCTTCCCTGTATTACTGAATCAAATTTACTTGTTATTCTAGTCATTTCTATCTTAGGAGATATAAATAATTACCCAATGTATTGGAGGGATATATCGGTCTCACCCATCTCATAATGAAATCATTCTTTCATGTTCCACAAAAACATAAATCATTCATTATAGCATAACCCATTAAATAAAATGGGGTTTTTAAACATCATTCCATCATAAAATAATCCGTATTAAATAAATGGATTTCATAAAAAATAATTCCATCATAAAAAAATCAAATAAAATTAATAATAGGGAAAGAGACCTAACCCTTTGTCATCTAATATGGAAAATAATTTGGATAAAACACTTGACCTTAATTCATAATAAAAATATCCTTTCTCCTTCAATTTTTTTTCTATTCTCAAAATGATGCTCAATTTTAAAAGAAAAGAATTTAGTTGAAAATAAACATGAAATAATAAATAGTAAGAATCATGAAAATAAGTTTTTATGAAGAAATATAAATATTTTCATTCCATATAATTTAAAAAAACAATCTTGTCGTGCTATTTCTAGAAAAGTCAAAATATACCTCGTATGGAAAATGAAAAAAAGATTCATTCCATAACGTTTGAAAAAAATTCACCAAGGGATAAATTTGAATTTAAAAATAGTATAATGATAAAAATAATATTATATATTTTTGAAGAATGGATTTGGATGACAAATATATGCTATTAAATACTTACATATAAAAAATCTCAAAAATAATTAGATTGCGAAATTATCCCTTACCTTAGGTCTGATTTCTTCTATATTTGTCTGAAACATAGGTATAGTGGTTTTAAACATATTATTAACTTTCAATATAACCATAATAATTTCTATGATATAATATATGATACAATTTTGACTTTATATTAACAGTTTAGTTATTAATTCTATTTTTAATCATTGTTTTGGGTAATAATCATTTTATTTATCATATATGTTTTGAGTTGTTAAAATTGATCTTATTTCATAGATCTAGATTTAATTACATATAGAATATAAAAAATTAGTTTTATATCATAAATATTCATTATATAAGTATATATAATAGATAGATAATTGGAATGGAATACACCATTCATGGAGACGGTAGATTGTACGTCTGAATGTACGTTGTTTCGGTTTCCATATTTAATTTAACAAATGAAAGTAAATGATATATATATATATGTATAAATAAATCCAGTAGCATTATTATGTCATATATTTCATTCCTATTAATTATATATACCTTATAATCTTTTTTGAAAGGCTAACATGGATATTTAATCTCATCGCGTCATGGAGACTGTAGGTCGTACGTACACACGAGCGACGATATCATCCACTTAATGGTTAAATTGTATGGAATTGGATTGTATATTAATTATACAGATTATTATAATGTTATTTTAATTATGTACATCCATTATAATCATAATTATACGCATCCAAATTATGTATTGTTGAATGACAAATTACGCCACGACGTGGAGACGGTAAACCATACGTATGCAAGCATGGTGATATTGTAATTCGTAAGATGGATAAAAGGAGGTATAATATTGTACCATAAGTATAATAACATATCATAATGTATACTATTTTTTATTTATTAAATTATCATGGGAACAACATATGAATAGGAAGTAGAAGAAGAACAGAATTTTGAAACATGGGATAAAACAATTACCACTATTTTTAGTTTCTCCTTATGATTTGCACAAAGGTCTCCCTTGTTTGGATTTCTTCCCAAATTGTGGCCTCTATGATGAATTAAGGGAATATTTAAGAGTAAATGGGAAGGGTGTGGAAGATAAAAAATTATTTAGAGGTGATATTAAAGAGAATTAAATGTTCCCTTTATGGGAAAGGTGGGGGTCACTTTAGGAAAGTCGTTAAATATTAATTTATTATAAATTTATTTTCGGTTTATAATGGTACCAAAATCATATATTTAGAATATAAGATGATTATGGGTTGAAATAATTTCAAAAAATAGGTTGTAGACAAGTGACAGTCAAAAAAGTAACCTTATCTGTTAGCTTTAACCCTTAGTTAAAAACATTAACTCTTACCATGTCTTCTTGTATTTTAATAATATATGGTTACTATAGTTACTATAAAATTCCAAGGGAATTTAAAATATATCATTAATGAAAATTTTCAAATTATCTAAGTCATTTGGAAAAATATTATATTTTTAGTACTATTATATCCTTTAATAAAAAAATTATTTGTTTTAAAACCTCATTTATGTCAATTTTGACACTATTTATTAATTGATTTTCATTAACGTCATAACAACCTTATTCCGTCTAAAAAAAGGAATTAAACCATACCTAACCTTCCAATGTCATCCAAAAAAAATTATGGAAACAAATTATTCAAATTACATTTATTTTAATATTTATAAGATCATTTATTTGAATCTTTTATTAAAAAGGTAGTCAATACATCATCATTGTCTCAGAAATAAATTTATCTATTTAATGTTTAAAAACTATAAATAAAATATCATGGTGTAGGAAATAATTTTATCTTTCTAATTACTTTTTATAGTCAAATTTATCATTTAAATAAACCTAAATAAAATCATTTTATTAAAAAGATACATGTTAATGTTATATTTCCCATTACATTTAATTAATTCTAATAACATGTCATTTTGACACCCAAATGGTTCTAAAATGCCCAAATTCTGGCCTATGTATTTTTTTGTTTCCCATGAATCTTCCAATATGATTATTACACATGTTAGGGTTGTTTTATATTATTATGAAATTATTTAATTACCCATATTTACTTTATTTACCCTTTAACCATGGTAAATAAAAATAATTATTGAAGTCACTATTCATAATGTCAAAAAATAAAATGTGCATGTTTAAAAAAATTAATATATGATTCCAAATATTTAATCCATTTTTATAATATCAAAACACAAAATTGGAAAAAAATAATTTAAAATTAAATCATGTTGTAAGAACCAAAAAGTGGGGTTTTAATATGTAAAAACTAATAAAATATTGACATGTGTTTATGTCCAATTTAATTGTAAAATTACTTCCAATGACTATAATTGTATTAAATTATAAATAAATAATCCAATTACACATTAAATCCAATTAAAAATATAATCTACCTATTTAAATAAACTAGGTGAAAAGACAGTTTTGAATTAAGATGTAGTATTTTTCACTATTCATTAAAATATGAATATTATCAGAAAAAATACCAAAAATACAACCAAATTAAATTTTTATGTATCATTTAAAAATAATAAGTTTATTTTTTCGAATATAATATATAAAAGTGTTAAAAATATATTTAAAAGGGGTGTTCCATTAAATGGTGGCAAAACTGCATTTCTTGTAAAATAATTTTTTTATCCGAAAAATTGAATGTGTTCTTATATAATGTCTATAAATATAATATAAATGTTAATGTTATATAAAATTCAGAATTTGTTTAATAATATTCATAAAATAAAGTTTATATCCCATTAATTAATAATAATTTAATAATATATCCTTGTTTATTGAAACTCATTATTTCATACTATGTAAGCTATCAAGGAAGGTATCACTTGTGTGTAATGCTAGAAAAGTCTGGGTTTCATGTAGTGAAAGATTCCTTTGGTGTTCCGTATAACATAATCCAATCATAGATATTTTATACATTGATCAAAATCTATACTCACTGTTGCGTATATCATACCCTACTCAGTGTTGTGTGTAACATACGACAAGTTAGTTTAGTGTGAAAATAATGTTTGAATTAGTGACTTGAAAGATATAAATGAAATTTATAATTTAATTTATAAAAAATGAACCTTAAAAACTTGGGGTGTTATATTATATCCCTCTCAAAATTAATTTTACACTAGAAATTCATTGGGGTTATAAAATGTTTACTAGTTGAATGTTTCCTTTATCGAAACCCATATCATAAAAAGGAATACTAATACTTCATTTTAAAAAGGAAAGTTAAAAACATAAAGATTATCCAAAGTAACTCATCACTCAGTTTTCATGTCGGAGAACGTAGGTGTTAGGTGAAAACATGGATATAGAATAAATATATAACCATAAAATTTTTATGCATAGTGACAGAGAACAATGATTTAAGAAAGTTAAATTCTAGAAATCCATAAATCTACGGTGATTTAAGGGACCATCTAATTCATCGGATAAGAAGGTACTAAGATAAAAAAAATTATTTCGACATCCTATCCCTAAATTTGAGTAATTTTTCATGAGAATAAATACTTACTTGATTTTATTACAATCTGATCATTGTTCGTGCCTTGAAAAACTTCCAATTCATCTCTTATTTAATGTAATAAAGTTGAGTTTTTCATTCTTGAAGTGTTAGCAGATCATGCAGTAGAATGAGAGGTCATTCCATCTGTCTAAAAAATGGTTAAAACAAGTTATCAAATATGCATAAGTACCCCTATAGTGAGATAATAAATTAATCTAACAATCTTCAACAAGAATATAACTAATACAATACATAAAATAATAACATTATAATCCTTCCAAAAACTGAAAATATAAAACTTTAGAAAGGGGTGAACTACATCGACTTAACATTTGTCTCACATATCTCATTAGGTAGTTCTTGGTTGTCACATTATAAACATGTGAATAACTTAATCATTTATTCTCTTGAAACATGATAATAACATGAATTCCCCTAGAACCGTAGTGAAAACATGCATTCTGTCAAAAGTAACTATTTTCACACACCAAAAATACCAAAGATTCTATATACTCAAACCATGATATAACTTTGACCTTATATCAATCATGAGGTCATTTATATTATCAAACATATATTTATCTCCTTATCACATCATTATGCACATATCACGTGTTTTCCAAAAATATCTGAATAACTTCTAATGGTTATCAATATCATTCAATATATACATCCAAATACTTAAGAAAAAACAATAGTGTAACAATCCTTATATGTTTCTTTATTCTATTTATACAACATTATTCTTGTTAATAATGTAACCATTTACTATCTTCTTAAACCATGACTAAGTTTCATATTTGTATTCCTCAACACTTCTTTCATCTCATATATCATTTGTAGTATCTTTGTTGTAATCAATATAAATACTACCCATATGACCAAGCTGATTCTGTTCATGATATTTTCCCTTAGGGAATTGATTTTCATAATTCCCATACATTCCAAATTTAGAACATTTAACTATCATTGATGTATTAGCAATACCATTATACATGCCCATTGTGTTAACCAAACCTTCTTCTTTTTAATTCTTAGCTTTGTGTCCATCTTTTCCACACCAAAAAAGTCTTCCTGATCCTTTGATACATAATCCTTGATGCCTCTTCTCACATGATTTATATGAGGAAAATTGAACTTTCTTTCCTATATAATCACCAAGAAATTCCATATTTCTCTTATTATATGGTTTAGTAAACTCCCCAAAGTTGAGATTATTGACCATATTATTATATAGATTATTAGGAATAATAACTATATTTCTCCTTAAAACTCCCATTTCATTTGGTTTCTAATAAAAAAATATAATTCAATTTTCCTTCATATTCTCTATTATCATGAATCCTCCTATTTCAATACATTTTCTAAAACCCAATAAAAATGGTGTTTGAGGAAACAAAATACAAGGAAACAACATAATCAATGGGGGGTACATTCAATCTCTAACATCATAGGTTCAATATTATGTTATTCATGATCATTACCATAATTATAAGACTCTAATCTGTAGTTATACTTACCCTTTTGGAAATCCCTAGAAATACCATAGAAATATCTCTAGGGATCTCACTAATGTTTTCACATCCTAGTTTCCAAAGGTTAACTAAAACATTTCTCTGATAGCAAATCTAATAACAAAATCTTGACGTACATGGACATTACATTTCTTTTATGTAATACATAATACATTATAGAAATATATTCCCAAAGACCTTATTAATTTAGTGTGTTTGGAAACATGGAACATAATATTCTAACTTGGTGAAAGATCTTAAACATCTCCCATAAAGATCTTATCCTTTTGTTTTCCTACCTAAAACCATTATTTATATCCTGGGGAAAAGAAAACACAAAAAGGGTGATCTCAAATGCTCATTAAGGGTAAAAATTTATAACATAAAACACAACATAATCATAAGAATGTAAAAACATGAACATAAAGTTTAAATATCAGAATTGTGAGTCATGAAATAAATCTTGGCAGTTCGTACAACATAGATCATGAAGGAACATTAACCATGATAAAATAGCATTGGCATAAAAAATTTAATTTTGGAAAACAAATAATCACATAATATGATTTCCAAAGCTTCCAAGGCATTCCTCCCAAGACCATCATTATGTAAAAAGTACATTACTTAACCGGGTTTACTTTTCTTTCCAAGTATGTATCACTAAATCGAATTTACTTGTCGTTCCCTCCCTGTATTAATAAATTGAATTTACTTGTTGTTATAGTCATGTCTATATCATGAGATTAAAATATTAACCCAATACATTGGAGGGAGATACAGGTCTACCCATCACATAATGAAATCATTCTTCACGTGCCACAAAATGATAAATAATTCATCATAGCATAAGCCACAAAATAAAATAGGTTTCTTAAAAATAATTCGATCATAACATAATCTATATAAAATAAATGGATTAAATAAAAAATAATTACATCCTAAACACAATAAAATTAAATTATTAATAGGGATAGAAACAAAACCCTATGTCATCTTAGATGGAAAATAATTTTGATAAAATACTTGATCTTACTTATTGAAAAAAAATATCCTTTCTTATTCAAAAAATGTTTTATTTTCACAAACTGCCATGCAATTATAAAATAAAATTATTTAGTTGAAAATAAACTTGAAATAATGTATAGGAATCATCATGGAAATAATGTGTTATGAAGATTTAGAAATCTGTTCATACCATATAAGTTAAAAAAATACATTCTTCTCATTCTCTTACTAGAAAAGTCAAAATGTACCTGATGTGGAAAATGAAATAATGATTCCTTCAATACCATTTGATAAAAAATCACAAATTGGAAAAATTTAATTTTAAAATAGTATAATAGTATATATAATATTATACATTTATGTAACATGGACTTGGATGACAAATGTACTCTTATAAATACTTACATATAAACAATCTAGGAAAATAATGAGATTGAAAAATTATCTCTTAACTTAGGTATGATTTCTTCCATATGTGTCTAAAACCCCTATATAGTGGGTTTAAATATCTTATTAACTTATTAAATAACCATAATAATTTTAAGGATATCATATATGATTCAATTATGACGTTATATTACCTATTTGTTTATGTATTTCATTTTAAAGCAACATTTTGGGTAATAATCATTTTAATTATCATACGAGTTTGGAGTTGTTATTCTTGATCATAATAATTAGATCATGATTTACTTACTTAAAGAATATAAATCAAGATTTAAATTTCATAAATAATCATTATATAAATATATATATATATATATAATAGATAGATAGATGATATGGAATACACCGTTTATGGAGACGGTAGTCCATATGTACGCAAGAACGTTGTTTCCATTTCCTTATTAAATTGAATGAAAGTAAGTAAATGAAATATATATATACATAAATACATTATAATTATTATTTAATATATTTAATCTTTATTTATTATATATACTTTATAATCATTCTTGAATTGTTAATGTGGAGTATGAATCTCATCGCGTCGTGGAGCCGGTAGGTCATACGTACGTATGAGTAAAGATATCATTCAATTAATGCATAAATGGTATGGAATTGGACTTTATATTAGTCATATAGAATAATTATCATGTTATATTCATTATTTGAATCCAGTATACTCATAATTATACACATCAAAATTAATTATTGTTGAATAACCAATTACACCACAGCATGGAGACGGTAAGTCGTACGTACACATGAATGGTGATATTGTTATTAATATTATGGATAAAAGGAGGTATAAGGTTTTCCCATAATTATAATGACATCATATAATGTAAAATATTTTGGATTTATTGCTTTAGTATGGGAACAACATAATATGATTAATTGGAGGAAGAAAATAATTTTGAAACATGTTATAAAACACCTACCTATTTTTTGAGTATCTACATTTGATTTACACAAAATATCTCCTTAGTATGAATTTATGCCAAACTTTTGGCCTATATGATTAATTTAGTGAATTTTAATGAGTAAATTGGAAGGTTTTGGCCGATAAAAATGGCTTTAGAGGTGGGATTAAAGAGAGCAAGAAATTCCCATTTATCAGAGAGGTGAGACGAACTTTAGGAAATTCATTAAATATTAATTTATTATAAATTTATTTTTGGATTTATAATGGTAAAAGACACGTTTATTTTGAGTATAAGATGATTATTTGTTGAATTACTCTCAAAAACTATTTTTTATTCAAGTTTAGGTCACAAAATTAACCTTATCTTTTAGCTTTAACCGTAAGTTAAAAACATTAACTCTTACCACGTCTTCTTGTATTTCCATAATATACGGTTAAAATAGTTACTATTAAATACCAATAGAACATCAAGAGGATCATTAATGGAATTTTTTACATTATTTAAGTCATTTTTATGAATATTATATTTTTTTGGACTATTATATAATATAATAATATAGAATCAGTTTTAAAGACTCATTTATGTCAATTTTAACACTATTTAGTAATTGATTTTTGTTAAAGTCATAACAACTTTATTCCCACAAAAAAATTAATTAAATAATCCCTCACATGTAAATTTAATATATAAAATTCATTTATGGCATCAAAATATTCAAATTATATTTATTTTAATATTTATAATATCATTTATTTGAATCCTTCATGAATAAGGTAATCACTGCTTCATCATTATGTGTAACACCCCAGGTAAATAAATAATATGAAATTTTCAAACTTATCCATATTCTTGAATAAAATATTAATATAACTTTAAAGGGGACGCAATGCTCGATGGCGTACCCATTTCGCAACGACGAGTTTCTTGGGAATCTTACGTTGCACTCTAATAATAAAATAATATTATTTCAAATTGTAGTTAACGCCTAGCCGTTGTAATGGCGGGAATGAACATAACTAACTAAAAAATTATTATATATGTTTGTCAAATATTTTTACTTTTTACAATAAATGTTATAGGATTAAAAGTGCAAATGAATCCAATTTTAAGCGTAAACATTCTAATATTCATTAAATGGTCGATTAACCGCCATTTGATGGTGAACTTCATTTAAATCTACTTTTTGACAATTTTATGTGTTATATTTGACAAAATAAAATTCTTCTTTAGAATTGGGACATCAAAATTTACTTTGTGTAATTTTTTGGTTTTTTTCCGATAAAGTTCATTTTTAATGAATAGTGAAAAATGTTGTATTTTAATTCAAAACCTATTTTTAATCTAATTTATTTATATGATTATATTATATTTTGAATTGGTTTTAAAGTATAATTATAATATATTTTTACCATTTAATCCAATAGTGGTCATTAGAATTAATTTCACTTTGAAATTGGACTTAAACTAGTGTCAATCTTTTAATAGATATTGTTTCTTAAAAACACGCTATTTGTTTTGACTGCGGGAATTAATTATTAAATTAATTATTGCGACATATATGTTTTTTATTTTGTAAAATATACATCATTTTTGAATTCGGAATATCAAATATAGCTTAGGGTGAATTTTTGGTATTTTTCTGAAAAACATCAATTTTTGATGAATAGTGAAACCACTAAGTGTTAGTTTAAAAACTGATTTTTTGTTTAAATTAAACTTTACCACTTCTGTGTTTTGAATTTCAAAAATCCAACATACATGGTTGTCATTAGGATGTAAAATGTGGTTCAATGGGATTAAAATAATTTTTTTTGGTGAATAGTAACTTTTAAGTTTTTAATCGCGATTAAAGGTAATTAGTGTAATTTAAGGTAAAAATAATGTTTTAATAATATAAAATGACCTAGACACATGTCCTACCCTCATTTTATGGGTAATGGGTGACCAAGAAAATCCATGGGTCAACTTTGGGACCCCATGGAGCCACTTTGTTTGGAAAATGACATAAATAACCTTTTATTTTAAGTTAAAATAAAAATGTCACAAGCATGAGTTATTTTACTAAAACAATTTTTAAATGGGGTTATACAAGTCATATTTTTTACTATAAATATTAATTATAAAGATAAAAATATTTCCTACATCATGAAAATTTTTAATAATTTTTATACATTAAATAAATTAAATTATTTTTGATATCATGATGATGCAGCGATTACCTCATTAATAAAGGATTTGAATAAAATGAAACGATAATGTAATATATAAGAACTACACTTGTAAAAAACCTATCGTATGGGTGGATTTATAACCCTTACCACCTTATCCTAGAAATACATCAATGTGGGACCTTTAAAATCCGAAACTCATTTGAAAATAAAGTAACATTTTGTAACTTTCCAAGAGTGCCCCTCCTCTCCTCTTATAAAATGCCCCCACCTCTACCACCTTACCCACCTATCAAGCCTTTGGCTCGGAAAAACACTGCTCATTTTGTATCTCCAAATTCCTATCTTACTCAAAGAATCCTCAATTTGGTCAGAAGTCTTCCAAAGGAATCCTTTGAGCTCAAATCAATGAGAGATACCTGATTTTAAGGTAATGTCTTCACTTGTGTTCTTTTGTTTTATTTTGCTTCTCCAACCCTCTAAAATCTTTTTATTCCATTATTTTGTAACAACACCAGTATATTAAATATAATAGGATGTTGTTATGTTAAGTATTAGAGCTACACTTACACACACCTTCGTCTAATGGTTAAAGAACATACTGTTTCTGTGGATGGCGAATTACTGCCTCACGAAACGGTGATTGTTCAATATTCTTTTAACACCTTCAAAGGTGTCCATTAAGATGTCACTATATTTATATATGATATATAATATGTTTATGTTTTTCATTAAGCTTCTGTATTTTTCATTTATGACATACCTTTATGGTTTCCATTATGGTTAAACGAGATATCTTCATTTTAGGAAGTGCGGACTACCGCCCCCTCAAAGTGATTTGATTCGTTAATACCATATGTGGTATGTATAAAGGATATATTTAATGATATTATATATGATACCATACTGGAATTATAATACTATTATGTATCATTATGTTTAAATTCCATTAAATAAGAAATAGAAATGGAAGTAGCGTTCATGCATACGTACGGCTTACCGTCTCTATGAACTGTGCATTTCATTTGTAACCTCTAAATGTTATGTAATATTATAAATGCATGTATATAATGTTTATATATGATATATATGATATCTACATAATTAATATAATTCTGGATATAATATATATTTTACCACATGAACAACTTGTAATTATAAAGAGTTTATTTTTGACTCAAGTAGCAATGATCTACAAAACGACCATTATTAACTTAGATAATTACATAGTGTTCATAGCATGGTAGTAAGTGATATAATAGGAATAATGAACTTGAAAAAGGTTCTTAAGTAAGTAGAAATTAACTCAATTTTATTATTCAGGAGGATAATGAACGATCGAGTCAAGTCGGACCCGAGGTAAGGGATCCTACCTCTCTCTTTCTTTTTAAGTGCACTCTTTTATGTCATTCCTTTTAAGCTCATATTTCTTATGATTGGGATGTTATTTTATATTATTCTTACTGTAATTTTTATGTTCATTTGATGAGAGACCCTATTTTCTCTCATCAATCCATTTTGGAAGTTTTAATTGGTGTCTTTAGGCTGTCGAAATTTCGTAATGGGCTTTTTATCTCACTTTGTGTTTTCCTAAGATTCATGCTACATTTTCCAATATTTCCTTTTGAGTGGTGTATGTACTATCCATTATTCTAATATTTGTGTAGCATAATTTCTCTTATGAGTATTTAAATCAATGTTGTATAGTCCTTCTTTCATGGGGTTTACGTTTCGGAAGTTACCCAAATCGGTAAGGGAACCTTTCACCCTCCTCTTTTTAAAAGACTTCTTTTGTTATGTCTTTTAATTTTCATATTATTATGTAGGGATATGTTCTTATATATCCTTATTTACATAGATTTTATGTCCAAGATATGAGATACCCTTTATCTCTCTCATCAACTCTTTTTCTAATATTTGATGTGACGCTGTTAGGCTGTCAAGGGAACTTCTTAACCCAATTTCGATTTCTTTGGGTTCAACATGCAGTTATTGAATATGTCATCATTTGAATATGTGTGAATGAACTTTGATTATTTTACACTTAATATCCACTTATATTGGGTGTATTTATATTTTTTTCACATAATTATGAGATTTATTTACCCTTAATTTAAGGATACCATCTTTATAATGGATTTCATCTCCATTTACATTTCCATTGATACTTCATTGTTGTTATGCACCAATTCACTCTTATATGGTGTATATACTGTCCTTTGGAATATTATATCATGAATCCCGTTATTCTCATGATATTATAAAGTTTTGATTAAATGTTATTCCGAAATTATTGTATTCAGGTGTCTCTCATTTTGTTAAAAACCATTCAACTAAAATATCGTTTTAAATGTTTTAATGATTTATTCGTATAAATATTTCTCATTAATATCCATTTTTTCAAAATGGTTTTAAGGATTTATTTATATGGAAATTAATGGTTTAAAATTTTTAAATCCTCAATGTGGTATGGGACACGTTGATTTAAAAATCTCTTTATTAAATGTTTTAAATGGTTTTGAAAATGGTTTTTAGAATGGATTCATTATTTCAATATCTTAAAATGTTATATTGTTATTGCAATATGGGAATGTTATCTTTACTTTATGCGTAAGTTATGTGCTATGATTATGTTATGGTTCTTGGGCATTGTTATGAAGATGGGTGGTTTCATGATAAACTAAGGGCAGGTGAGCCCGATATAGCTCTCCAATGCATTGGGTAACGCGAAGGAGTTAAACGTTATGGTTTCTCCGAAGAGATTTAGGGAATATACTGTGATGGGTATTTCAAACGTAACCTAGAGGGTTACTCCCTACATAAGAATGTTATGAATGCCTCAAGTTACCTTTATGCATTATGATTTCTATGATTTATTCATGAATTGATGAGGTATGTTAAAATGCTTATGTTTTATGAGTAAAGTATGATTTCATACATGGACTAATGTTTTCTTTTCATACTTTTATATCCCTTACTGAGCTTTTTATGCTCATCCCAAGTTTCTAAAATGTTTTTCAAAGGTCAAGGGAAAGGTGCATGATATGATGATAGTGTCAAGGAAGTGTCAAGAAAGATTCCATGTTTTATTTTAAATATGTTTCCGTTGATGGGAAAAAACAAATACTATCTTTTATGTATCCACTTTGTTTAAATGTGGAATGCAATTCATGATTTATTATCTAATTCTCTAAAACACTAAACCTGAAAAGATCCTCAATGTGTATTTTTCATTTAATTCGATATTAAGTAAGGTTTAAGGCTGGGGCCTTATATTATGTCATCAATAAATTTATTTATTTAATGTCTAAAAATTGTAAATAAAATACGATAGTATAGGAAATCTGTTTTGATTTAAAATTACTATTTAGAGTTTAAGATATAATTTATATAAACCAAAATAAAATTATTTTAATAAATAATTTACACGTTTATGTTATATTTTCCTTTACATTAAATTTTTTATTATAACATGTCATTTTAACACCCTAGTGGTTCTAAAATGCATCAAATTCTACCGAAGTATTGTTTTGGTCACTCATAAGTCTTCCAATAGGATTATGACATGTGTTAGTATAATTTTATATTATAATAATATTATTTGTTTACCCATATTTACCCAATTCTCCGTTTAAACATGGTAAGTAAAAATAATTATTAAAATCACTATTCATAATAACAAAAAATAAAAGGTACCTATTTACCCAATTTGGACCTCATGATTCCAAATGTGTAATCAATGTTTCTAAATTAAAAACACAAAATTGGAAAAATTAATTTAAAATTAATTCCTGTTGTCATAACTAGAAGGTGAGTTTTTAAGAATTAAAACTATCAAAAGATTTATATGTGTTTATGTCTAATTAAATTGCGAAATTACTTACAAAAACTATAATTGTATTAAATATTGAAAACATAATCCAATTACACTTTAAAACCAATTAAAAATATAATATATCTATATAATAAAATTTGATGAAAAAGTATTTTTGAATTAAAATGCAGTATTCTTCACTATTCATTAAAATATGATTTTTATAAAAAAAAACCAAAAATTCGAACAAAGTAAATTTTGATGTCCTCCATCCCAGTAATAAGTTTATTTTGTCAAATAGAGTGTAAAAAAATTTTAAAAACTATATTTAAAATGGGTTATTCATCAAAAGGTGTAAAAACTACATTTTATTAAAAATACTTCTTTTATCCAAAAAATTGTATTTATTCTTATACCATGTCAAGAAAATTCATAAGGTGAATGTTAATGTTATATAAATTTAAAATTTCGGTTAATACTATTCCTAACGGCTAGTTTAAATCACATTAAATAATAATGTTTTAATAATATATTGTTGTTTAGTGAAACACAATACTACGTACAATGCAAGCTATCGAAGAAGGTCGCTCTTACCTATAACGCAAACCAAGTCAGGGCGACATGTAGTAAAAGATTATTTTGGGGTTGCATATAAAACAATCCAAAAATAGTTATTTTATACATTCAACAAAATATATACTCATTATTGTGTATATCTTATGCCTATTTGGTGTTTCATGTAACATGAGTGAAGTCTATTTAGTGTGAAAGGAATGTTTGACTTAGTGAATATCTAGATTTAAATGAAAATTTTAATTTATTAAATAAAAAATGATCTATATAAATTCAAGGTGTTACACACTGTACTTATGATTTACATTTTGTATACTTGTACACATAAAAAATAACTCAATGGTGGTCTTCCCATGATTTCATCTCAATACAATGTCGTTTTCTATGGTTTTGTCCATTACACTCACACTTTAGCGATTTAAAACACTAATAGCATGTTTACGGGAATCCTAGGAAAACGTAACTCAAAATGATGTTTCTTCGCTTCCTACATTTAAAAAATATAATGTCTTTTTTCACTGATTTGATGAAAATATTATGTCATTTTCTTGGTTTTGACCCCCCAAGCACATGTTTTGAAGGATTCAATACCATTAGAAAGTGTTTACTGAGTCATTACAACCACAATGCACATCATATTAATGTTATGTCTATATTTACACAAAAAAAATAACTAATCGATGGTTTTCCAATGATTTCACACCAATATGAAGCTGTTTTCATTTGTTTTGACTATTACACACATGTTTTAGTTTTTTAAAATAATATAAATGCATTTATGGTCATCACTAAAAAATCGTAACTCTGAATGATGTGTTGTCAGTTCATAAATTCCTAAAATAAATATATAGTAATTTACTCTTTTTTATGGAAATATGACATCGTTTACCGAATTTTGACCCCCCCAACACATGTTTATAAAGTCTTTGATGCCTTTAAAATTGATTACAATGTCATTTTTTGGAGTTATGACATTTTTTTCCAAGTTTTTACCCCTAGACACAAGTTTTTAAATGCTTCGGTACCATAATTAACTATTTACTAAGTACAATGATAAAATGATATTGAATTGCTTTCAAACTTAAGGATAACAATATAGAATTCATTTTTGATGTGTATGAATCAACCAAACGTCAAACTAACACAATATGTTATTAGTATGACTCAAAGTGTGAATTTTCTATATAAATGTTTCATTTTATTTTTATTTATGGAATTTTTATGATTTGTTTTCCATTTTGTGAATGATCTATATAATTTAGAATGTTCTTTGGAAAAATGAACTGTATGGATATAAATTTACTCTAGGATCGTGTAAGACATCCACTGAAATACAGAAAATAAATCAGTTTCCACTCCAACTTCCACTAATCTTTTGTTTACCTTTAAGAGTCTTATTATTGAAATTTTTATTTCAAACATGAAATATCTATTTGTGATTCCTGAGCATTAACACTACTCAAACCCCCAACAGGTGTAGTAGTAATAGATGATGACATCCTACCAAGACAGTTGATGGAGTAGTACCAAAACATATCCCCCATACACATCTAGGATACTCTTTCCCTAAAACTATTTCAACTTCATCATTCTGGGAAATTGATGATGATTGTGAAGGTTTTGTATCCTAGACTTCATGAATATTAACCTTTTAATACAAAAAATATTAATATTGATATTTTAAAATATAAAAACTTTAAATATTATCTAATTAATATATTTTTCATTACCATTTAGTTTTATTTCATTACTATAAAAACATTATATCAAAAAATAAATTATAAAATAAAAGATTTTAACCCAATTAATTGGGGTCGTCTAAATGTATTAAATGATTCCAAATTAGAATCATTTGATCTATGTAGCAATCCCCATTTAATTGAATTTAAGGATTATTTGTTTTTATGATATATTTTTCATTATTATGTTTTAATAGTTATGAAATAATAAGAAATGGTAATGAAAATTACTTAATCCAATGTCTTTGGTAGGGTCTATTACAAAACTGTCATCATGTTTCATATATATATTAAACCACATATTTATTCAGCTAACAGAGTGACCTAATTCATTAGCCTTTATAAAAAAATATAAACATGTTATAATAAAACATGACTTATAATAAAATTGTATAGATAATAATGAATATAATAGAAACCAAAATTGATCTTTTCCACAAAAAACACTATAACCCATGAATTTGAAGAAGTACTTGTTCTCAAGATTCCCAATTTTTTTTAGATATTTCCAATATAAATTTTCTATGTTAAAAAAATATAATTTTATTGTGTTTATGTTATTAAGATATTTTAAAATAATCAATTACCTCATGACACTATTACAAAAGATGCATTTAACAGCACTGATAAATGATAGCTTTTATATGTGATGTTTTCTATCACTGATAAATGGTACCCTTTAACAGTATTTTATTCAAAGCTAATAAATGGTGACCTTCATCCATTCATTTTCTTTAGCGTAGATAAAAAGTAGCCTTTATCAGGGTTTTATTTTTAGTAATGATAAAGGATTCCTTTATCAGCTCTTTTTTTGTGCTGATAAAGTAAAATTAAATTTCTAAATAAAAAAAAATAAAAGTGATTTTATTGAAAAAAATATTAAAAAAGTTAAAAATTAAATATTTATTGATAGAAATAAATAAACTGATTGTACTTTATATAAATTATAAGTGATAACAAAGAGTATATTTCAAATATATAGATATTTATAAAATTAAAATTAAAAAATTAAAAATTAAAAATAAGTAAATTGAGAAAAATATTAAAAAAATTATTGATAATATTAATAGATATTATATATTAAATATATACATATATATGAATGTATATAAATATAATTTAAATAATACAAAATATATTTTCTTTATAGTAGTCATATATTTAGAGAAGAATGATTTATAACTAAAAAATAATTTGAATTGAAAATAATAACTAATTGCCACGAGTTATGGAAATAATTAAATATCTCTTGATTTTACAATTTAACATACATTAAATGTGTGTTATATTGATTTGACATATATATAATTTTTATTTTTTATATGAAACATTTACGTAATTAATGAAATCATATATAGAGACACATACACCTAATATTTATGTAATTTATTAAAATTTTAGTATTAATATTAGAATTTAATTATAACATGATAAATTTAATATATCATGTACTTAATCAATATATTTTATTTATTTATTTTTAATTTTAATACAGTTAGGTATTCATTTATTCATAATATGTTTTATTTTTTATTTTTTATTTTTTGGGAATTTATTCAATTTCTATTATTTTTATTTATTTATTTATTTTTCATGTTTTAATATTTTCAATACATATTCATATTTATTTAAATATATATCCATATTTTTTCATAATTTATATTTAATTAATAAAACATATCCATTATTTTAATATTGTTAAAGTGTATTAATATTTAATTTTTCAATTTCACTCATTTTTGACATGCATACATCTTGTGACCCATGATTAACAGATATGGAAATTACAAAACTTTTGAGGAATACTAAATACATGACACCAATAGACCACCAATTACCAAATTAGTTTAGTGTCTTTGGAAACTAGGAACACATTTTGCTAACATGGTGAGATATATTTTACATCTCCCATAAAGAACATCCCCTATAGTTTTCCTATCTAAACTCGTTCTGCATATCCTGGGGAAAAGAAAACATTAAAAATGGTGATGTCAAATTATCAATAAGTGTGAACATATAGAACATAAAACAAAACATAAACATAACAAAATAAAAACATGATCTTAAATTTTGAATATCAAAACCTTGAGTCATGAAATAAATATTTTCATTTTATAAGGCATAAATCATAGAGTAACATTAACCATGATAAAATATCATTTGAATAAATCAATAACTTATGGAAAAAATTTAAGAATAAAAAATAATTTCCATATTATCCATGGATCATTGCGAAGACCATCATAGTGGAAAAGTTCCATTACTGAACTGGGTTTACAAGTCGTTGTAGGGTCTTGAAAAATCCCAAAAGGAGATTCTACCCAAATTACCCAAAGAATTAGGGAGAATAATGGAGAAAATTAAAAGAAGGGACACAAGAAGAACCGGTCCATGGACCGGTCCCATGCAAATATGGTGTCGACAGGCCCTGCGAAGCACCCCCTCCACAAACCGTCGTCGTTCGCGAAATGGAGGCGGAGATCCTTCGCGGTCGCGAGGCAAGATGGGTTCCGGTCTGGTCCACCATTATGAACTGACCCAACCTCAGACTACTTCAACCGGTTCAAAACACATCCGCTGTCATTCTCGGAATAGAGGCGGAACCCTCCGCGGCCGTAAATCACTCCCCGAGTTCGGTTCGCGGAGGAGAAGCGCTCAATACCGATCGCGAATCGCGGATTGACCAGGTCAGCCGTGAACCAAGTTTTCGGTCATGGGCCTCCAAAAAATGTGTTGTGTGGCCATAGATACATCTCTTTTCTCACTCTATAAAAGGAGACCAAGGGGGAAAGGAGAAGGGATTCGGAATTCAGGATTCGGATGATTTGAAGGCGGTGGAAGAGAAGAGCGATCTGATTCGGGAGGAAGGATTTCGAAGGGAGGCTAGGAATTTCACAAACAGCGAAGTTCCAGTTCACGAACCAGAGTAGGTATAATCCTAGGAATGGAATAATAAGGAACAGAAAACGTGTAATAAATTGGTGAACCGCGAACCTAAACAACAAAAAAATGAAACTACAAACCATGACCCCTTCATAGATGCACTCCCCTTGGAGTAGGGAGTTTATGCCTCTTTTATTATCCACCGCACCACGTAGCACCCTCCTATGCGGGCAAAGCCTGAAACGATGAACCCCCGATCGGCACCACCCTTGGCCGCCGCTGCTCACGAGGACCCCGCTGTGTACCCCCCTGGTATGCTTGCCGAACCCGAATCCGCGAAACACCCTGGTTCGCGGGATGCTCGCCAGACCGCGAACCGCCCTGGTTTGTGGGATGCCCCTCAGTCCACAGACCACCCTGGTTTGCAGACAGATTCTCCAGCCATGTATCACCTTACTACGCGAAGGGCGCCACCACTCCTTTGTACGTGTGGCCCATAAGAGGCTTCAGAGTTTCCATTCCCCAAGCCAGATAAAATCCTTCCAATCCGACCCGATCCTTCATGACCCCCTCATGGGTCTACTCATCGGCCCCGAGCCGAGGCCTCCACTAGAGCCATCAGATCCATGTGGTGTAACATTCAAGCGCATCAGCGCACCATTTTGAGTTCACATACCCATGGTAAATAGAGGTGAAGGGGTTGCCTCGACCCTTGAGCATATTTCCAAAGCATTTTTGGGTTCACATTCCCACGGTAATGTAGAGTATAATCTTGGGAACCCCTTTTCTGCCCCTCTAATTGTTAAGGGCTCTTTAGTGGTGGTAAAATACCCATCATAAGGAAGCCCTCATGCACTGAAAGAGAGGAGATGGACACAAAAGCACCCCCTTTCCCTCTCCCACTGTGATTTCTCTTATGGGCCTCCTCAGAGTGTAATCCCCAATCCATTACCCTGTGCATCCACCTAGGAGTAAGCCCCGACTTTATGGGCATCTCCATACGTAATCCCCACTCCACTTATCACGAATGCACCTTTCACGACGTGATCCTCTGGTCCCTACTGCCTCTTGTTTCTCACACCAAGCATGACTCACGTGGGCTTAGAGTAAGCATCGACCATGACATCCTATCATGGGCCTCCTTAGAGTGTAAGCCACAATCCAGCACTCTTGTCCTCCTCAGAGTGTAAGTCCCAATCCATCACTATGGGCCTCCTCAGAGTGTAAGCCCTAATCCAGTGCTATGGGGCTCCTCAAAGTGTAATCCCCACTCAGCGATCTACGAGTACTTTTATTCCCCACCATAGGGATACGTAGGAAGCCTCCATGATGTTCAAGCCCACTACCCGTCGGACCCCCGGTCCATCTTCGCATCGGTTCTACGAAACTTATGTGTACTATATGGACTTTGATCCCTACCTCCTAGGAAGGGTACATTGGAAGCCTCTAATAGGTTCAAGCCCAACAACTGGTCGATCTTATTTTCTTCACATCGGTTCACCGCACCACTCCTAGTGCCACCTCAAGCGAGTTCCGAATCTTCGAGGTCATTAATCCAACGAGGGATGGTAAACCTTGGTCATAAATGATTCTGAACCCCTGCGTCCAGTTGACTATTGGCCACCAAGGTTAAATCTGTGGATACTATGTTTGGGTATAAACTAAAGATTCGTGAACATATGAATACGTCTTAAATATATAAGAGAGTCCTGGAACAGGCAATAATTTCCCCCCAAAAAGGGTGAGATGATCCCGACATCCCATCCTCTCGACCAATGTGAGTTCTTAAGAGTTGTTGGTGAGAACATCCAGTGAACACCTGCCTTTGGAAAGAAGGTCCATCCATCATTGGATACGGAACCATTGGGTGTTTCGAGGATGAAAACCAAAAACCACATAACTAAAAATGGTGAACCCTACGTGAATCTTTAACCAAACATGATGGATTTAACTTATTCCCACCTTGTGCCCCCTTTTACTCACAAGGAGGGCCAATAAAGGTCATTAATTACGCATGGGATCATGAGATGTTGCTTTGACAGGTTTACTGCTTGTACTTGCTAAAATGTTTTGCAGGTGCTACCTTCAGAACTCCCTTCGATCCAATGGCATTTCAAATGAACTTACAAGCGCGCGCTTATAACAATGCAAGGACCAGACATCCTCACCCACATAGGACCTCGTCACCCACCCAGCATCTTCAGCGCTGGGTCTCGGACACACTGATCCGAGAGTACCACGTGAACGGTACTCTCCCAACAGTGGAGGCGGCCATACACGCCCTCTAGTCTACCAAAACTTATCGGTCGCATGCCTAGAAGCGGCCGCAAAGGCAGATCCAGATAGCCCATGTTGTTGTCTCCAACCATTTCGGGATTCTATCCCTGGAATGGGACAATGAGTACCTCCCTTACCTAAGGTAGGCGGATTATGTCAACATTGAGGACTTCATCCCCACTTAACGGGGGTTCCGCTCCAAGGCCCCCACCGGCGGACGTCATCGCGGTCATGTCGTGACCCAAGATCATCATGCCAAGGAGGATGTTTCCCCGAGAATTCAGGCCCACGCTCCCCGAGATCCGGCCCCTCGGACCACCCAACGAGGGCGGAAGACGTACAATCGGGGACCGGTCATCACCCTGGTCCCTGAGGAGGAGCTCTGCTGCCAAGCCACGAAGGCGTACCATGAACAGGCACCTACACCTGTTCACTCCTCCCGAGCCCGCCATCCAGACATGGCGGTATCATACAAGCCGGCGCGTATCCCCGCCGAGCTCTACCAAGACCATCGCTCACGCAGGATGGCACTTACTCGGCAGGCACCTCTCCCGGCCCAGGGTCGTGAAGCCCACCATCTTGACATGGTGGCGAACCAGCGCCTGCAGAATCAGTTTCTAGAAGATGCTTCTGACGCCCTTCATCCGGACATGGTGGCGATCAACAATGCCCGCCACCCAGATGTGGCGGCAATTCATAGGCGGGCACGTCTCCGCGACAATAGAGTCCACTGACTCGATACGGTGAGAAACCAATATATGCAGGGCCAGCTCCCGGCGGATGCAAGTAAAGTCTGCCACCCCAATGTGGCGGAACACAGAGATATAAACTGGTGTATCCCGGTACAGGGGCGGATTCGTTCACCTGCCCAAACACAAGAGAATTGTCAGTACCCACTGACCACTAGAGGACCAGAGCAGGAAATTCCTACTCCAATACCGGAATGGGACTTCATACTCATTCTAGCCAAATATGTCTCTCTATATATCCTAGAAATGATGGAGGAGTAGGTATCCATCCCAGATCATATCTTGCAGAATTTCCAAAATGTAATTGCATCAGTGGAAATAGCAAGGACTCGGGACCATGAGCTCATCTCCCTAATTGAGGCGACTCATCTAAGAGATGAGATAGCCACCTCGGAGCAGATCTGCATCCTTGCTTCCACCCAAGAGGGTCCCCAGCCATATTCCGCGATACAAGAGAAATCGGATCGAGCAGCTTCACTCGGTCTAACTAGGGGACACCCGTCCATCATAGTGGATGCTCTAGAGCAGTCATATATCCCTGTTAAAAGTCAATATGTTCGTCGTCGTATCATGAATGTATCACGGGACCCAATTAGACAGGGGCCCAAAGTTGAAGGTCGTTATCAACTGCAGACGGTCCCGGTTACCCTCAAGAAAGCGCCCTGAATGCGCCGAAGGCAGACGGAAAAAAAAGAGTGGGTCCATGACTCTGCTCTTCTAGAAGCTGGGGTTCCCAATGCCACCAAGCACACATCATAGGCTCGAAACCCTGCCCGCCCATTACCATATTATGGGAGTGGTCGTAGTTGTTGCGAAGGTCCTCCCAGCAATGTCGCTACTAGTAGCTCTGAAGGTCCTCCCCATAGCACCCATAGGGGCCTCCCCCACCGGCATATAACGATCGATCACGATATCTCCTCTTTTGATGCGAGCCATGGAAACCCTCCACGTGACCAGAAGATCGAGAAGCAAAACGGTCCTCCACTTGCTGCGGTCCACCCTGAAGGTCCTCCCCGGGGTATACACTGCAATCACTCTCCATGCAGTGGGACCACAGATTGTGATAGTAGTACTCGCTATCATAGTCGCAACTACGGAGGACCTCCCCGTAGTGATGTCTCATCATGACAAAAGGCCTTCCCCTTGTCGTGGCCTACCCTGAAATTCCTCCCCAGGGGTGACGCTTCAACAAAACTCCATGTATCCAGGCATCAGATCATGGTGGTAGTCCTTGCCACCCTTATAACGGAGGTCATCCCCGTAAAGACGTCGAGCAACTAAAAGGTCCTCCCCTCAATGTGGTATATTCTGGAGGCCCTCCCTAGGATGTATCCCACAGATATTCTCCCTACGGCAGTAGTAATGGTAGTCCTCTCCATTGCCACAGCTGTGATGGTAGTCCTCGACACTACAATCGCCATTGCGAAGGTCCTCCCCGCATTGGCCCCAAGCAACAAGAAGGTCATCCTCTTATTGCCGTGTGTCCTGAAGGTCCTCCCCAGTATGCACATTGAACATCAATCCATGATGGTCATCCTCACCATGATGGAATTTGTTGCGAAGGACCTTCCCGTTACAACGCTACCCATCCAGAAGGTCCTCCCCTTGCTGCGACACGCCTTGGAGATCCTCCCCAGGGTGTGCACTGCAAAAGTACTCTATGTAGTGAAACATCAAGCAGTAATGGTAGTCCTCACCATTACGGTTTCCATTGCATAGGTCATCCCCGCAATGACATATCATATCGACAGGAAGGTCCTCCTCCTGCCTAATCTAGCACCGAAAGGCCCTCGTATGCTGAGGCACTCAGAAGGACGGGATAAAGCATGTCAGATTTCCAGTTAGTCACTAACGAAATCCTTCTGAAATCAAGAGACTGTCCAGGGTCACGTTCATCCTCTGAACCACCTCGAAATATCCCTGATAATGATTCAGCACCTACCGGTCCCACTTCCTCCGACCACATTGACAGTGAGCGTCTCAGTTGGGCTGACAATGTAGAGGAGTCATTAGCAAAGGAGTATGCCCATATACTGCATCTGAGGAAACGATTGGCTAGGGATGATATACCAGTTATGTTTTGGCCCACGACCACCACTCAGTTCGACATACCCAGAGAGTTGTCAGAAGAATTCATGCATGGCATCCGCCATAATATATGGACAACCCTCCACCGACTGAAATCAAGATTCCTTCCCTACGATGGGTATGTAGACCACGTCAAGATGATAGGAGACCTCTTGAGTCACATCGACCTAGAATATCTTCCTTCATCACAGCAACAGCGATCCGAGAGGCGTAAAGGAAACATGGGGATAGCCTGCCTCCGTGCGATGCACCAACTGCGTCGCCTCATCGGTAACGCTCCAATGGGATTCCATATTAGGGGATGGGGGGAACACGGAGCTCTGCATTTCACTCCGCTCCCCACCCAGAAAAAACCCATTCGTCATGGTATCTTGCAATATCATCACGTCAAGACGGCAATCGAGTGGTCCACCAGTTCAGGAAAGGAAATAAACCCAACAGAGGCAGGCCTTGAGTAAGTCTCAGAAGCATCAGGCTCGGTGCGAACAAGCCATCCAAGAACTCCCCAATCAGGCCACCGAGAGAACACAACATGCATCTCTCCTAAGAGAGGCCAATCAGTGATATTTTCCTACCTCCCCAGAAGGTATGGACCCACAAGTGAATTCGACACCAAATCCGGTTCACCCCCGAATGGGGGCATGCAAGATCAGGCAGGTAGCGATAGTAGCAGCCACTGCGGCAATCCAGGGTCAACCCCAGCCTGCAGGGCTGGGGGTATTTTTAACAACGAATGCCCCCTTAAGACCAATAAAAATGGGAAGATACTCAATTTCCAAGGAATGGGGCCAACCCCAGCCCGCAGGGCTGGGGGCATTATTACCCCCTCAACAACAACCTCCCCCACGAGAATCAGTGTTCTCTCGTCTGGGGAGGACAGTCAGAGGAGGAGGTTCCCATCATATCCCGTCATTTGAATCATCATCCCCTACGAGAGGAAGGCGCACCATAAGGTCGCATCAAAGAACTCTCCGTGTCACCCTTCTCCAAGTAGTTCAAAGGCAATCCTAGGTCACGAAGGGGAAGTCTAGCAGAAGACGTGGGAGATCCTCTTCCTATTTGGAAGATGACGTCCCCTCCACCCTGCGATATGCATTCATCAACGCCATAGAGACTAACCCCACGGGTGAAACCCGAGATGATGAAAATCAGGATGGATCGGGGGACGATGGTTCCAGTCAGGCAGTTACACACAACAAACCCCCCAGGTGTACACACCCGGAACCAGAGGGCCGCCCTAAATATGTTTGTCCCTCCAGCCAAACCTCTTCTTACTACCAAGCGATCTTCCAAAAAGGATAAGAAAAATGGACTGGTTACCCTTAACCCGCCTCCTTCTCTCGACAAAGATGAGACACTCACGCTCGAAGAGTGATTCGCTCGACAGGAAGAGGAGATGAAAGAATTGAGGTAGCTTAACGCCGAGCTACTCCAAAGGAACCGCCTTATTGAAAGTGCATCCTAGGAGGAGCCATATCATGCACTCCCAGAAAGTGTACCTCAAAGACTAAGGTTTGCCCTGGAAAATGATACCCATTCAGGGCTTTTGTCCAATGAGGTGCCCGACACATCCAACTACCTAAACGTAGATTCGGATGAATACCAAGACTTCCCTCCACTCAGTAATCATCCAGAGCGAGTACACCTGAACCCTCTGAAGGTTTCACAAACGGCACACGCACCCTTGGTGCTGGCCAATCCGGATCCTCAGCCAATGCCTTGGGCTACGCCTGCCCAGGACAAGTCCCAACAAGATGTAAACCAGGGTCTCACAAACACCATCGAAGCACTAGCAGCTCGATTGGAAGCGATGGAAGGTCAACGCGCTCCGATAAAACCAGAGCAGAAACCCTACCCAGTTTGGGTGACCAACACACCACCTCCACCCAATTTTGGGAGCACTGTATTCCCCATATTTAATGGATTAGGCAATCCAGAGCAGCATTTGATGCACTACACATCCTATTGTGACCCAATGATGGGGACTTTGGAACAGCAAGAAGCTGGGAAACTCAGATGCTTCATACAGACCTTGCAAGGATCCGCCTTCGTCTGGTACATGAGGTTGCCAGCCCAGTCAATAAAAAGCTGGGAAGACCTTCGGCAACAGTTATTGTTCCACTTCAGCTTGACATTCCCCAAAACAGCAATCAACGACCTCATGAACTACAAGTATAGGGAGAACGAGAGGGTTTCAGATTTCATTGCTAGATGGAAAGGTCTGACCTACTCTCTGAATAGTCCTATGCCTCAAGATGAGATGTTATCCATATGCATCGATAATCTTAGATATGAGCTGCGAACACCGCTCATACCAGTGGAGTTCACCACGGGCTTCCGCCATCTCTCGACCATTGACTAGAGAATTGAGGACTCCCTACAGCGGACTAATTCGAAGTCCGAATAGCCTCGTAAGCTCTTTCAAAAAGATCCCCTAGAGATGAAGCGTCTGCTGTCACACTCAAGCCGGCCCCTGGGCCCGCTCCACTGCTCAGGCCTCCACCAAATTGACAAGGGCCTCTGGAATATCAGCAAACACCTCCGACTAAACTGGACGATCAGCGAGGACCGAAGAGGAACCAGTTTGAGGAATGAAGACAAAAAGTATACTCATTCCGAGATGATCAAGTCCGCGGCTACTTCATCGCCGCTATGAACTACAACTTTCTACGCCTCAGGGAGCCGAGGAAACCTGAAGAAGTCAGCCACGATGACAGGCCAGATTACTTCCCCTACCATCAGATGTTGGGGCAAGGTATCTGAGAGTGCTTCATCTTCAAATAACTCATACAAAGGATGGTTGACTCCGTACAAGTCGACATGGGACCACCCTTAGCACATGTGGCATGTATCTCTACCACCGACTCCGATAAAGAGGAGGGGTGGCAGAAAGTCACCAGCAAGCAGGGGCAGAAATTTGAAAAGTGGATGACTCGGAAGACTATCAACCAAGCCTAGGGAATACTCCAAGCTCAACTACAGCAGTCAGTGTTTCCACAAGCAGCCCCTGAAGCCGTAGAGCCGACAGTATCGACCGCACAACCCTCCACGATCTGGTCATCTGGGCGTAGTCAAAGGAGGAGGAAACAATCGCAAGAGGAGAAGTCCGCGACGGGGCCAAAGTTAGTCCCGACCCTGGCAGATTATATGCCCTCGAATTTGGTGTCACGGGCACTGACCCACTTAACGACATCATCAGGGACAACCGATCAGGTTGACCTGTCAGAGGATGAAGAACCAATCTTTGGTTCCATTAACGTCATCCATCTTATGGAATCATTCCCTGACTAAGGGTATGGTTACAAACCCGAGTTCCCTACATGAGGAGCTGAGAGGATGAATCGCAGAGGTAGGGGATACCAGGGGAGGCGCAGCCGCAACCAAAACCAACCCTACGGTTGGACCTTGGCCCAAATCGTTAATATTGCGGAAACCCATGGGAGAGACCTTCAACGAACTCATCAGGAGAAAGAATGCCCCTCCACCTCCACAAGGCATCCACTCTGTCCATATTGTTCCGCGATGCCCACCAGAGGAGGAGAAAGTGTCTTGCCGCCTAGTGCGCACAAACAGACCAGCCCAGCCAAGTCCTCAAAATGCAGGAGCGCCATCGATATCCGACCCTGCGGCCGGCCCCTCCTCATCAAATGCTCCATCCCATAAATCACCCGCTATGACTCTCCTGCAAACAGAGAAGTGTTGGCCGCTGGAGAAGAAATACAATATCCTTAATCATCTGGCGTCGGTACCTGCCAAGCTGTCAATCCTCGATGCCCAAAGTCTGTCAGCAGACCTCAGGGAGGCAGTCATAGAAGCTTTGATCATCCCCCAGGAGTTTGAAGCCGAGGTAGCTACCGCCGAAATTTACCAGACAGAGACTGACACGGCTGAATGCAATGCGGCAATTTCCTTCACCGATCAGGACGAAGATGCCATCATGCAGAGAGACATTAGACCATTATACGTGTCTGTCATACTGAATGGTATTGAGATCCAAAAAGTCTTTTTAAAAAATGGCTCTTGAGTTAACATCCTTCCCCTACGGACACTCCATAAGATGGGCTACAATGAGGATGATCTAATTCCCTCAGCCACAACTCTGTTGGGTTATGACAAGAGTGAGCAGAAACCAGTGGGACAAATCAAGATAAAGACCCATTTTGGTGACCTGGTAGCCTACACATAATTCCTGGTGGTCCGGTAGAGCACAACTTTCAATCCCCTGCTGGGAAGACCGTGGCTCCATAAGCACATGGTCGTTTCTTCATCCTATCACCAGTGTGTCAAGTACTGTGTCAATGGAAAAAGTGGAACATTGCATGCCGACAAGGCCCCTTTCGATCTCTCTGAGTCACATTACATTGACATTAGGTTCTATGAGAAAAATAAAAAGAAGCCTTTGGTCGATGGTTTCGAGTGGATCCCCACTCCAAATGGCCTGGAAATGGTCCCCGATGACCCCCTCAGGCAGCTTGGTAGAGATTATGCCTTTCCCATCAACCATGTTAAGAGTAGGAGTTCAAGTAAATACACGCATTCGGATGTCCTCATGACTTCATCCATGATGGTCGAGAAATACAATGCGGGAACGTCCACCAACCCTCGATTTGGGGATGAATACTCAAGCAGGGATGCCCACGATGCCTCTCCCTCAAACCCTCGAAGGCTCAGACCGGAAACTCTCTCCTATTCAGATCAAGAAGATGAGGACCTGGGAGAAGAATAGGGGGAAGATCTCAGGGATGCACCTCCCTCATTTGAGGAGGGTATCTCCACCACTGTGGATGAGATCAGGGAAATAAACCTGGGTACCGAGGAAGACCTAAGGCCCACTCTCATTAGTGCATCCATGTCCTCCGAAGAGCACGAGGTATATACCACCTTCTTGATACAACATCATGATTTCTTTGCATGGAATTACACAGAAATACTGGGACTCGATCCCGAGGTGGAAACACACCACCTAGGTATCCCAGAAGACCACTGAGGCTATAAGAAGGCTGCTAGAAGGACACACCCCTCACATTCCACCAAGATAGAGGTCAAATTCGATAATATCATTAAAGAAGGATTCATTCGAGTGGTCCAGTAGCCCATTTGGTTGGCCAATATCGTCCATGTCAAGAAAAAGAACCGACAAATTAGTGTCTGCATCGATTTGAGAGATCTCAATCGGCATTGCCCGAAAGATGACATCTCGGTTACAATCACCGAGTTGTTAACCGATGAAACGGTCGGGTATGAGGCTCTATCCTTCATGGATGGCTATTCCGGATATAATAAAATCAGGATGGCCTGAGAAAATGAAGAAGCCACTGACTTCAGGGCCCCTCAAGTGTTATTCTGTTACAGGGTTATGCCCTTTGGTCTCAAGAATGATGGCACCACATATCATTGTGCCATGCATCGGATTTTTAAACCATTCCTGGGGAAATTCATTGAATGTTATGTGGATGACCTAGTGATCAAGTCCAGACAGTGCTCGGATCACCTGTCGGACCTTGAGACTTTCTTCAATAAGCTCTGACAGCATAGCCTGAAGATGAACCCCTTGAAATGCGCCTTTGGTGTCACCTCAAGTAAATTCCTTGGCTTTGTCGTACGCCATCGTGGCATCGAAGTCGACCCTGAGAAGGAAAAGTCCATCCTTGGCCTGCCACCTCCCCACAACCTCACTATGTTGAGCGGATTCCAAGGACACCTAGCCTATATTAGGCGGTTCATAGCCAACCTGGCAGGCAAATGTTTGCCTTTCACCAGGTTAATGAAGAAATGGGTCACGTACCAATGGTCGGATGACTGTCAAGAGGCGTTCGAAAACTTGAAGATGTACCTATTAAGTCCACCGGTGCTCATGCCTCTAGTTGAAGGAATACCTCTCATCCTGTATGTGACGGACCTAGAGCGGTCACTGGGAGCCTTCCTCGCGCAGAAGAATGACGCCGATAGTGAAACCAGTCTCTATTACCTTAGTCGAACCATTATTGATACTGAGACTCGATACTCAAATATCGAGAAGAACTGTTTGGCCTTGGTCTTCACAGTTCAAAAGCTGCAACATTATCTGCAGCATCATGAAGTCTGTTTGATCTTGCGGAGTAACCCGCTCAAGTACATCCTCAGTCACCTGATGCTAATCGGACGCTTATCCCGATGGGCGGTCATCCTAAAACAGTTTGACATCTGGTTTGTGCCTCAGAAATCCATCAAGTGTCAGGCATTAGCATACTTTCTTGCAAATCTCCCTTCGATAGGGACCACGGCACCGGACGCTGAGCTATCTGATGAAGACATCTTCTCGGTTCAAAAGGAGTTCCCGACATGGGAAATGTACTTCGACGACGCATCCTGAAGCCCAACCGGGAGGACAATGGAGGACCCTAGATTTAACAAAGTGGGTTTGGGGATAATACTCGTGTCCCCAGAGAAGGAAGTATTTCTGTATTCCTTCCACCTTTTAGAGGGATGTACGAACAATGAAGCAGAATATCAAGCCCTCATTGAAGGTCTGGAACTCGCACTCCAGGCACAGGTACAGCACCTTAAGGTGAAAGGTGACTCAGATCTTGTCATCAACCAAGTCAATGGTGACTATGGTATTAAAAAGGAGGAGTTGATCCCCCTTTTTGACCATGTCCGAGGGTTAATGGAGGAATTATACACATAACCAACATTAACCTATATTCCCTGGTCTCAGAACGCCTAGGCTGATGCATTAGCCAATGCGGCCACAACCCTAGCTAACCCAGGCCGGAATGAAACGGTTATCATTATTGCCCACCGTTGAATGGTATTGTCGTTTGTTCAAGCTAGGATGGAAGAGATCCAAGAATTCAGTCCTTTCCCCAAGCCATATGCTCATGCTACCGGCTGGATGACTCCCATTGAAAACTACCTTCAACGAGGAGAGATTCCACTAGATAGGGCTGAACGAGAGCAGATACAGAGAAGGGAAATCAATTTTGTCCTATACGGTGGTGTGGGTCAGCAAGAGGTCCTTTACAAACATGGACTTCATAGAGTTCTCCTCAGATAGATTGACGGAGAAGAAACTGCCGTTGTCATGACTGAAGTACATGCCGGAGTATGTGGGGCACATCAACCAGGGACCAAGCTTTCCCATCAGGTTCGAAGTCTTGGGTACTACTAGCCCACAGTGGCACAAGACTGCGATCATTTTACTACAAAATGCCTCTCATGCCAGATTCATGCCAACTTCACACACCAACCCCCGGAGTTACTTCATCAAGCTAACTACTCCTGGCCGTTTTCTGTTTGGGGGATGGATGTCGTGGGAACATATCCTCCCACCACATCCAAACAGCTAAACTATATCCTCATGGAAACCGAATTCTTTTCCAAATGGGCATAATTCGTACCCCTCATGGAATTCGGGGCAAGAAATATTTTTATCTTTGTGAATACCAATATCATCACCAGATTTGGTGCCCCTCATACCACACTGATGGACAACGGCACCAATATCTGCTCTGCTGAATTGGAAAAGCTATACCATGAGTACGGTATCAAGGCTAACCACTCATCCCGCTACCATGCAGTGGCCAACGGACAGATAGAAGCCTTTAACAAGACCCTGTCCAACATCGTTCAGAAAATGGTGGACAATGACAAGATGTCATGGCCAGATAAACTCCTCCATGCATTGTGGGTTATCAAACCACAATCTGCACAACTACTCAGGCTACCCCGTACTCATTGGCGTATGACACAGAGGCGGTCCTGCCCATTGAACTCAAACTACCCACGCTCCACATTTCCATATGTGATCAGTTGTCCAACGATGAGCAATCAGAAAAGAGGCTAGGTCAATTGGAACAGCTAGACGAGAATTGGTTTCACACTTTGCACCATCTGGAGGTATATCAGAACCGGATTACACGAGCCTTCAACAAATAGGTCTGCCTATGGTCTTTCTTGGAAGGATAATTGGTATTGGTCCTTCGGACCCCAATGATACCTGGAAAGAAACCTCCAAAGCTAGAGCCCAAGTGGGAGGGACAATACGTTGTACACAAGGTCTACTCCAATGGATCATATACCCTGATCTCCATGGATGGGAAATTCACCACAGCTCCTACCAATGCGAGATTCCTGAAGAAGTATTTTTCATAGAGACCGAGAGCCTCTTTGTCCTAACCAAATGACGTTAAACTGTATGTACATCGTCCTTACCACACAAAGATAAACTGCATGGATAATAAGAGTCAAGAATTTTTCCTTCCTCCCCCGTGTATGGACCAGACCTGCACGGGGCATACGCTTCATCTGAGCTGCATGATGTTAAACTGCCAAGAACCCAACGGTCCAAAATCTATGACCATAAACTAATACTATTTCGTCCTTACCGCACGACGTTAAACTGCATGGGCAAGATGATTTAAAAATTCCATCTTCCCTTGTGTATGGACCAGACCTTCACGGGGTGTACTTCATTTAGAGAACTACGTGAGGCTTGATTCCTACCCTCGCAGGATACTTAGTGACACCATAATTTCATACCATGGCCCATCCACCTCAAAAAAACAACAAAAAATGATCCTTCCTCCGTGTACGGACCAGACTTGCACGGGGTGTATTCACGTCCTCACCACATGACGTTAAACTGCATGGAGTCTAATAACACCCCTCGTCCTAACTGCATGACGTTAAACTGTATGGACCTCGTCCTCACCGCATGACGTTAAACTACACAGATTTTAGAGAACTACGTATGGCTTGATTCCTACCCTTGTAGGATACGTAGCGACGACGGGGTCCCCTATCCTGGCCCAGCCACTCCCAAACAAAAATTAAAAAATGCCCATTTCCCCCGTGTACAGACCAGACCTACATGGGGTGTATCATCTTTCAGAGAACTATGTGCGACTTGATTCCTGCCCCGACAGGATACATGGTGACGCCAGGGTTCCTAGTACTGGCCCAACCCCCTGAATAAAAGACAAAAAATTGCCCTCCCCCCCCTGTGTGTGAACCAGACCGGCGCGAGGTGTACTTCCTATCCTTATCGCAAGACATAAAACTGCATCGATAGCTAGATTTAAAAATGCCCCCTTTCCCCCGTGTACTGACCAGACCTGCACGGGGTGTGAACTTTGTCTGCACCGCATGATGTTAAACTGCACGGAATTTTTCCTCACTGCATGACGTTAAACTGCACAGACTTCTTCGTGACCCACCCAAGACAAATGGAGAAACGAGATGGAGATACTCCTTTCACATTTGGATGCATCCTTTCCATACATCAGACTCCACGGCCCAGATAATTATGGATCTTCATAACCACTCATGGCTATCAGAGGTGGAAAGTCATCGACCTGGGTACACCTTTGTATGACTATGCATACCATGCCCTCAGCGGATCTGCATAATGATATCCCCTGGATCGTCCATCAAAGGGAAGATTTCCTTAGGCGGTACTCTTCCTAGCTCTGTATGCCTACTGGCCTCAGCGCCCCCGTATCATATCTCCCGATCCAAAATTTATGGAGCAGTGGTTTACATGTTTATTCCCCTTTTCACATCCAGGTGCTGCCAGGGTATCCCTATCTGGAAAGCCCGTGTGTCCGTCGGTGGATCATATAGCGACCTTCATTAACAGACATCTTTCCAGGACTAGGATACTTTGGCTCAACGGACAATTAAAGTGAATATGTTTCTTATATGCTCGGACGCCATTATCCCCACGTACCGAACTATGCACTATGAGAAATCACGAATCCTCATAACAATTCATGTCAATCGGAAGTGGAAGGTTATCAACCCGAGGACACCTTTGTACGACTATGCATACCATACCCTCATCGGCTCTACATAATGATAGCCCCTATCTCGTCCATCAAAGGTAAGACTTCCTCAGGTGACACTTTTCCTAGCTCCGTACGCTTACCAGCCTCAGAGCCCCCAAACCACAGCTCCTGATCCGGGAAAGATCAAAGTTGCAGTTTACGACCTTCATCCCCAACCTTGTTCCGAGTATATCATATCATGTTGACCCAGTTATCCTTTGAGTGACTATAGCAATAGTCACCCAATGGTCCAAGCTCTATGACCGTTAAACTTGGAGTTATTCATCCTTATATCATGACATTAAACTTCATGGAATGAAGGAACACCCCCGCGAACAAAAAAAATCAACGCAGGGGGGGATCTTTGAACCTCAACAAGCAAATAGGGACGGACATCCCCGACATTTCCAGACATTTCTTCTGCCAAATGACAAACTTCATGGCCTGGATAATTGTGGATCCTCATAACCATTCCCAGTCATCGAAAGTGGAAAGTTATCGACCCGTGGACACCTTTGCATGACTATGCATATCATTCCCTCAGCGACTCTTCATATTGATATCCCATGGCCCGTCTACCAAAGGCAGGCCTCAGAGCCCCCATATCATCTCTCCTGATCCAAGAAGCCCTGGAACCATGATTTACACCAATCAACCCCCCTTCCATATCAGGGGCATGTTGAGGTATTCAATTCCAGTTATATTCTGATGAAGAACAACCTTTGAAAAAATTCCCCCCCATCCTCACTGCATGACGTTAAACTACACAACAACCTTTAAAAATATCCCCATCCTCGCTGAATGATGTTAAACTGCACAGCAACCTTTAAAAATATCCATGTCTTTACCGCATGACGTTAAACTGCACTGAATTCATCATCGCGACATGATGTTAAACTGCACAACATCCTTTAAAAATGCCCCTCTTCCTTACCACATGACGCTAAACTGCAAGGAATATGTCCCAACCACATGACGATAAACTACACGATCGAACTCGTCATGGGTTCAGTAAGAAAAAGAGGTTTTCCTCTGTCCTTTAGGGAACAGGTCAGACCGGAACAAGCCACCGTCTCACACTCGTGTGAGAAGGGAATACTTCACCTATTCTTAGGAAGTTTGGCCTAGATGTTTCCCCCGAATCCAGGATCCCTCCCCTCGTAAACCATACTCTACACTCAGAAAAAGCCGAACTCTCATAAGCCACCCCTGGTGGTTCCAAATCTTAACTTCCCTGAAGTTGCTTAGCTATCGAGGGAATACAATCATTGACCTAAGGACACCTCTGGATGACTATGCATATCATGCCCTCAGCGGCTCTGCATATTGATCTCCCCTGGTCCATCTACCAGAGGCAATTTTTCCTTATCCAATGCTTCCCTCCATACACCTATTGGCCTCTGATCCCCTATGTCCATCCCGGGATTCGGAAATCCTCTAAGCTATAGTTTACCAACCTCTTTCACAACCCTGCCTGAATGTTGTGGAACGTCTTTGACAAGATTAATGGGAACCAGGATAAGTCATTCCATTTTTAAATGATGTCCCAGCTACATGAATTTAAACTATGTCAAGCCTCAACCATCCCTTACACTAACTAAATTCATAGGGAAGTGGTCTCTGGACCACGCTCCTGATCAGTATGGATGTTCCCAAAACCCTTTTGGATGTCACACTCCCCTTCTGAGCCACCCCTGGTGGTTTTCATAATTTTCCATGCCACCCATCGTGGTTTCTATGAGCAGAACTTCCATAAAGTCCCCTAGCCATCAAAAATTGATAGATATTGACTTAAGGACACCTTTGTACGACTATGCATACCATGCCCTTAGTGGATCTTCATATTGATCGCCCCCGGCCTATCTACTAAAGGCAAGTTTTCTTTAGGCAACACCCTTCCTAACTCTTACGCCAACGCGGATCCAATGCCTTGAGGCATGCCCTGCATGCCATTCAAAGTTAAACGTGTTTCCCCGCATGTGAATCTGAAGAGTGTTCAGGCATCTTTTAATCAGTTTAACCCCATTGGGGACCTCTCCCCATCATTTTCATTCCAAGATGTTCGACCTAAATTATTAGTAATGATAGTCTTGATGGTGGGACTATAAATCGCTCACAGAAAAGAGGCACAAATCATGTTATGCCGAAAACCCGAAAAGTGAGACCTAAGCAAAATCCGGGTTATACCCGCTGGGTCCACACCGCATGGGCCCAGGGAAAATTAGGGCATTAAAAAGAAAAGGAAATTTTTTTGGGTGTTTTCCTACAAAACCCCCAACAATAGTCAAACTATGCTTGTTGGATCCCATGGTACAGGAAAAAAAGAGTTAGATCTTGTTTTTGTTTAAGTTCTGGACTCGGATTATTCTATGTGCAGTAATCGTGCCGAATAGTTTTTATCACAGGAGAAGGCGACAAGAGCACTAAGGGGAAATGTTTCCTTATTCCATAACAAAGTTGGTAGGAAGGGCGTCCATAATCCAGAGCCTCTTCTAGCATGAAAGGAAATTACAGGAGTTTTTAAGTGGATTCACAAAGCTGTATCAGGTGCTAGTGAGAATCCTCGATTGTCTGAGAGAGATTCTTCAGTAAGGTTATCTCAGCTTCTACACCAGCCCGCAATTCTTCTTCCTCCTAAGTCGCCTTTGTGCTTGCCCTCATTTTCTCCTCCACCCGCCTCTCCCCTTCTTCAATCATAGAGGCAACGCTTTCCTCTTTCTACTGCAGCCACTGTATTTCATTCCTCAGCACCTCCAGGTGAGAACGCTGCTCAATAACCTCTCCCTGAAGTCTCGTATTAACCCCATCGTGGTCATGAGCCTCTGTTAGGAAAATCTGTCAGGTTGCAGAAAGGTAGGCTTCATATTGGGTAGTGGAAAGGCGAGACTCAAAATAACCCAGCCTCTCCCGGTCAACGACTACCTCCTTGACTATGTCATAAACACCATGATAGTCAAAGCCATCAAATCCAAAGAGCATAAACAAATTGTGTAGCCTCGGTAATTTGGTCGGCATCTCGACCAAGAGCGTTTGAGAGATCAGTCTCCATATTTTCTCCCAAGCCCTTTGTCGAGTGGGTCGAAGGCTGGAGAGGACTTATTGATCGGGCTCATAATCACTCCCGGATGAGGAAACATAGTCAGGGTTGAACGTCACCAAAGAGCGACCTAATGCGGCTTCACCCGCAAACTCTGGCACTACGGCAGCTTCTCCCCTGGCAGTTGTGCTCATAGGCACAGCCGAGTTCGGTGACACAATCTTTAGCACCAAAGGTTGTGGTCCTGAAGCCTGAGAGTCAATAAGACAGATGATTACCCCAAATTATAAAATAGAAGAAAAAGGAGTCAATGGAAGGAGATCTGGGAACTTACTCCTAATCGTCAAGGCGTCAGCATCCTCAAGCTCTGCACTACCACGACAGCCACTCGAAGAGGATGCCACATCTTCGATAGGAAAGGGAATCCGGGGAGCCCTCAGAGGGTTCTAGGACCTGAGGCGATGCCTAAGGCCACCGGTTTCCAAATATGTCCCCAAGTGGTCACATACGGAGACCATGCTCGGGGAAATCACTCCCCCGGTGAACAGGATAATGGCCCGCTCCGGGTTCCCAGCAACTGGATTAATGGCAGGTTATTCCTCCATCATCACGGGATCCATTAGGACTGAGGTGTCATGCCCTGTCAGATCTGGAGTCCCCTCAGCGATCATGGGAGCCTCGTCTTCCTCCGCAATTGAAAGGGTTGTTTGATCAACAGGAGTCTCGAATACCAACAATTCCTCCTCCGATGTATCTCTAACTAATAAAGGAGGGATTAAAGCATCCATATCAATGGCCCCTCCAGAAGGGCCCACCATTTCGTCACGCCCAGGCGTGGTTATGGGTGATTTCGTAGATGGAAAGGAGTTGGAAGGTAAAACAACTTGGGTAGCCACAGCCAGATTCCCGAGTGGCCATGCACCATACGTCAAACATTTAATGACTGGCGAAGTCTAAGAATGCAAGTTGGAAATTGAGCAAACAGGAATTCATGATTACCAAACGTTCCCTGTTTGAGTCGTTCCGATAAATGGAATTCCTTTTGTCGTCTCTGGATCTTCCCATGGGACAGTTCGGCCAGAATTCTCGGAGGGGCGGGAGGAGAAAAGACCCTAGCTGAGTCTGTGATGGTCGCTTCCATGAGCTCAGTTGTGCCAGAGGATCCTTCCTCGATGACCCCTGTCGGTGAAAGTGCATGATCCCCCTCCGCGGTACCACGAGGGGTATACTCTGGATAAGGAATTACCCCATGAGAGTCTTCATCACCCTAAATAAAATGAAAAAATCTTAGAACCGCCACAATGAAGGAGGGAGAAAGTTAGAATGGGTGAGCAGAGCAAACTCTTCTTCAGGGTCGGACAATTCATGATGTCTAATCATCATGGGCATCGGGATGCTCCCATAGAGACGATTCCAGAGTGAATGAATGTACGCATCCATCTCCTTTAACAAGGCGACTATTTCATCTAAATCCTCTTCCAATAGCAAGTGGGGTGGAGCGAAGATCATCCCAATACCCGGAAGTTTAATAGGGATTTTTTGAAGTAATTCCCAAACTTCTTCATCTGAACCACTGACCCTCAGGTCATCCCAAATCCTCCAAGCCTCCGGAAATGCAGCCATGGCATGAATCGCCAATCGGGGAGGATCAACCTGAGAAGGTCGGGCAGTGGTAGAGGCTCGTAAGGGCGCCAATGGCCGTATTTGTGTTCTGGATCCTGCCGCTGACCTAGAACTCTCTGGGGCTACATGTGGACGGGACCTCATGGGTAGGGAGGGGAATTCCCTTGCTTCCGCTGTGATAGGTAGATCATCGAAATCATCGCCCCCGGAAGAGCGTTCACTTCCTTCTTCCTCCCCATCAGTAACTGGGTGTAGCATGGATTGGAATCGAGGTGTCAACACCGCATAACCCCGATGTGTGTGAATATATAACTCAAGGTCTCAGAGATATCGAATGGACCTCTCAGGGTCCACGTTATAAATAATTTCAGCCGGAGCAGATATGTAGCCCATCCCATTAAAAGCTACCTCTGATTCTTGAAGATTCTTCCATAGAGGATGGGTACTAGTTGTGAAAGGCTGACCGGGCTTTGAATTCCTCCTATTGGCCCCAGGCCGTCGGAAAGGAAGAATCAGCGGGGATAGCCAACCCCCTTCGAGCAGCTTCGAGGGTATGAGAGGTTACACCTCTATATGTTAAAATATTACCCAGAAGCATGGGACTAGTAGGGTGACGAAGGATTTTTCCTTGCCTAGTTGGAGCAACATCCTCCTTTCACTTCCTTTTTCCCGTTGATGGATTGGGACTTGATATGGTATCCACCATTGTCCCTAGCTAGCCATTCGGGTATGATTGTACCCAGGAGTCGGCATAATTTTTGGATAAGAAAGGCATGGAGTCTGCAAGCATGGGGGTCAGAACCTCACATCCGGTATCCTCCCGGGTAAACATTAACCATAGTTGTCTGGCCGCCATTAAATGATAGTTCTCGCGGGCACCATTAAGTACAAGAGGAAACTGTTCTTGGATGTAGTGAAATTGAAGTCCAAATCGGAAAGGCGCGTACTTCTCACAGATCAGTTCTCCACCAATACGACCACCAGAATACCCTCTCGGAGGGAGAAGAGGTAGTCCCACTTGCTAAACTCCTCTATTATGGTATTCGTAATCTCACCAGCTGGGGAGGAAAATGGATGAAAATTGAAATAGTCAAAATTCGAGATTCGACTCGATAGAAAACACTTGTTCTGAACTGTCTGTTGACTATCCTTCTCTTGGGTCGCCCACTCTTCGGGCATAACCCCACTGGTCAGTTGCAAGTATGGTCAGAATGGGGTGCCCAGAATCTGAAAAGGGTTGATGAAGGTGTAGCAGTTCTTGATGTGTACGCTTAACCATCCTCAGAGAATTTGGAAACAGTCGGCCACTCAGTTTGGATGGCTCCTGTTAGTGATATTACCGAGTAACTGGTAAATCCTGGCCAATACGGGGATGACTAAGTTGATAACGTTACCGGTAGCCAGTTGTGCCTCCATGAAAAAAGTAGTGACCCGCACACCACCAGTCTCGCGTACGGGTAATATCCAAAAATTTGAGAACATGGCCAGAAAAGCTGCCAAATGGAGAGATCGATCAACATCCAGAATAAGCTCCCAGCCCCAGCCGTGAAAATCGCCTTTCTCTAAAATCATCCAATAGCTGCCTCTCTATTTATGGGACTCCATCGTAGGGCAAGTCGTGGGCCTTCATGGGAGAGCTGCAGATTCGTCAGATTTATTCTCTCTCACAAAAGCCTTGACCCATTCATGGTATGGGATGAGCTGTTTTGGAGACGTATCCTCTGAGTGCTTTCGATCCTAGTTAATAAGCTACTTCACTAGGGGGAGTCCTCTCTTCGTTCTCCCACACAGAAGAAGGAGGCAGGTACTCGTCATACATACTCCCAATGATAGGGACCCCCAAAATCTGAATGATGTCCCCTAGACTAATGCCCACTTCCCCATGGACCAGATGGAAGGTGTTAGTGTTCGGGCTCCAATAGCTCATAAGTTTCCGGGTGAGGGCTTGAGGTCGGTGGATATAGGTTTGGGACACCCAGGCAGATTCATACAAGCCTACAGCTTGCAACTCTGCCACACATTCGGCATAGCTCTGGCGAACCCAGAAGGGCCACCCCCAATCCAATGACTTAAATGCTCATCCCGGCCGGAGATCCCAATTCACCTGCCAGCCATGCTGGTCGCTTACCATGGAACTGCGGGCAATGCTCCGATAGTAGTGAATTGTTCCTTCCTGTTGATGTGGTTCTCCTGTCGGAGATACTGGAAAGTGATTCAACACATGTCAAATAGTTGTACCCCTTGGGGTAGGCCACCCGCCGACATGTATCACGGACTGGGGTATAGTGGCGGTAAATATCCATGCTTCAGGATTGTTGTCACAGGATGGTTCCAGAATCGGGGTATCGAATAACAAACCGAACCCATATGTAGGAAGGATGTTATAAAATGGATACTCCTATTGTGATTTGGAGAGCCGGTCGGCAAGGAAGGAGGATGGTAAGGAATGGAGGATTCCATCTTGAACAGAGTCGGCCATGTCCTTCAGGCGTTGGTCAGCAATTTAAAGGGGCTCGATAGCAGGCCAAGGTACAGGGAGAGGGGGAACCATATTTTCTCCCTGCATTATGAAGACCAGGAAAATGGTTAGTCTGGAATAATAAAATCTGGGCAGAAATACCTGTTGTATGGAAAAATCCTTGAAATGACTTCAAGGAGGCCATAGAGGATGGTTTGCGATGATAGAATTCTGCGAACCAGCCCTTCGTAAAATCAGTCCACGAAACCCTGGCCCGCAGAGCGTTGGATAGAAACCACGAACCAAGTTACTCTGCAGAATTTAAAACCTGAATTTAAGTGATTATGTTCGGAAGACTCAGACACTTTTAAAGTTCAAGAGATTTTAGTCCGCGGAACATCGAAACTGTGAAGCAAGTTCCTCCGCATCCAGTCATCACTTACTTTTTAATTAATTAAGAGTAATGGTTCACGGTTGGGAATTGGTTTGCGGGTGAAGTCGACTACAAAGGTGGAATGGTTCACGGGAGTCGCAGTCGGTTCACGGATGAAGCACTTCATGAAGGAACGAGCACGCGGAGGAGAGAGAGCTCTAGTTTCGTGAAGAATTTAGTTAAGGTCAAATTAAGGGCCCCCTGTATTTATAGGCGTGGTCCCCTACCGGGTCCCCTCTCTATCGTAAACCATCCAAGTTTCAAGACCACTCTGCATCAGAATGGCCTCCTCTTCATTCCAATCGGACCCCATTCCGATGGGGGGGATTTGTAGGGTCCTGAAAAATCCGCAAAGGAGATTCTACCCAAATTCCCTAAAGAATTGGGGAGAATAATGGAGAAAATTCAGAGAAGGGACACAAGAAGAACCAGTTCGCGGACCGGTCCCATGCAAATACGGCATGGCCAGGCCCCACGAAGCACCCCCTCCGTGAACCGTCATCGTTCCTGAAATGGAGGTGGAGATCCTCCGCGGTCGCGAGGTAGGATGGGCGTCGGTCCGGTCCACCGTCAAGAACCGCCCCAACCTCAGACCACGTTGACCGGTTCAAACCACATCCACTGTCGTCCACAGAATGGAGTTGGAACCCTCCGTGACCGCGAAGCACTCCCCACGTTTAGTTCGTAGAGGAGAAGCGCTCAATACCCACTGCGAATCGAAGATTGACCAAGTCATCTATAAACCGGGTTTTCTGTCATAGGCCTCCGCAAAAGGTTCCACGTGGCCACAGATACAACTCTTTCCCCACTCTATAAAAGGAGGCCGAGGGGGAAAAGTTAAGGGATTCAGAATTCAGGATTCGAATGATTCGAAGGCGGTGAAAGAGAAGAGAGATCAGATTCCGGAGGAAGGATTTCGAAGGGAGGCTAAGGATTTTTCAAACAGCAAAGTTCCAATTCGTGAATGATAGTAGGTATAAACATGGGAATGAACTAATAAGGAACCAAAACGAGTAAAAAATTGGTGAAATGCGAACCTAAACAGCAAACAAAAGGAAACCGTGAACCATGGCCCCTTCGTGGATGCACTCCACGCGGAGTAGGGAGTTTATGCCTCTTTTCTAATCCACTGCACCACGTAGAACCCTCCTATGGGTGCGAAGCCTCAACCGAAGGACCCCCGATCAGTGCCGCCCTTGGCCGACGCTGCTCGCGAGGACCCCACCACTTACCCCCTGGTACGCAGGCTGAACCCGATGCCACGAACCACCCAGGTTTGCGGGATGCCCCTCGGTCTGTAGACCACCCTCGTTCGTGGACAGCTTCTCCAACGGCGTAGCACCTTCCTACGTGAAGGGCTCCACCACTCCTTTGTATGTGTGGCCCATCAGAGCCATCGGAGTTTCCATTCCCTGAGCCAGATAAAATCCATCCAATCCGACCCGATCCTCTGCGACCCCCTCATGGGTCTACTCATCGGCCCCGAGCCGAGGCCTCCACCAGAGCCATCGGATCCGTGTGGTGTAACTTTCAGGCACATCAGCATGCCGTTTTGAGTTCACATACCCATGGTAAATAGAGGTGAAGGGGTTGCCTCGACCCTTGAGCAGATTTCCAAAGAAATTCTGGGTTCACATTCCCATGGTAATGTAGAGTCTGAGCTCGAGAACCCCTTTTCTGCCCCTCTACTTGTTAAGGGATCTTCGGGGGTGGTAAAATACCCATCAGAAGGAATCCCTCATGCACTGCAAGAGAGGAGATGAGAACAGGAGCATCCCCTTTCCCTCTCCTTCTGCGCTTCCTCTTATGGGCCTCCTCAATGTGTAAGTCCCAATCCATAACCTGGGAATCCACCTAGGATTAAGCCCTGACATTATGGGCCGCTCCATGCGTAAGCCCCACTCCACTTCTCAGGGACACACCTTTTACGATGTGATCCACTGGTCCCTGCTGATTCTTGTTTCTCACACTGAGCATGACTCAAGTGGGCTTAGAGTAAGCCTCAACCATGACATCCTCTCATGGGCCTCCTCAGATTGTAAGCCCCAATCCAGCAGTATGGGCCTCCTCAGAGTGTAAGCCCCAATCCATCACTATGGGCCTCCTCAGAGTGTAAGCACCAATCCAGTGCTTTGGGCCTCCTCAGAGTGTAAGCCCCACTCAACGAACTATGAGGACTTTGATTCCACATTGCAGGGATACGTAGGAAGCCACCACGAGGTTCAAGCCCACTACCCGTCAGACCACCAGTCCATCTTCACGTCGGTTCTCTGAAACTTATGAGAACTATGTGGACTTTGATCCCTACCTCCTATTAAGGGTACGTAAGAAGCCTCTAAGAGGTTCAAACCCAACAACCGGTCGATCCGTTTATCTTCACATCAGTTCATCGCGCCACTCCTAGTGTCGCCTCAAGCGAGTTCCGACTCTTCGGGGTCATTAATCCAAGAAGGGATGGTAAAACTCAGGCATAAATGATTCTGAACCCCTACGTCTAGTTGACCATTGCCTACTATGGTTAAATCCGTGGATACTATGTTTGGATATAAACCAAAGATTAACGAACATATGAGTACGTCTTAAATCTATAAGAGACTCCCAGAACATGCAATAATTTTCCCCCAAAAAGGGTGCGATGAGCCAGACTTCCCATCCTCTTGACCAATGGGAGTTCTTAAGAGTCACTGGTCAGACCATCCAGTGAACTCCTGCCATTGGAAAGAAGGTCCATCCATCATTGGATACGGAACCGTTGGGTGTTTCGAGGCCGAAAACCGAAAACCACGGAACAATCGTTCTAGCCAGGTATTATAGAACCAGATTTACTTATTGTTCCATCCCTATATTACTAAATCAGATTTCCTTATTGTTTCAATCATGTCTATATCATGATATGTAAATCTATACCCCATTCATTAGAGGGAGATATATGTTCCACCCATCACATAATGAAAACCAAACATATGTGTGGCACAAAAACATAAATCATTAATCAAAACATAACCCAAGGAATAAAATGGGTTTCTTAAACATCATTTCATCATAACATAATCCATGTAAAGCAAATGGATTTTATAAATATCATTCAATAATAAAGATATTCAATCATACGAATAGGGATATTATAGATGAAAATATCCTTAATTTAGATGGAAAATAATTTTGATAAAACGCTTGATATTAATTATTGACGGAAATATCCTTTCTTCTTAAAAATAAATTTATTTTATAAAAATACCATGACATTTTTAAATAAAATAATTTATTTGAAAATAACATTAAAAATAGAATTTGTTTTAAAGACTCATTTGTGTCAATTTTAACACTATTTATTAATTGATTTTTGTTAATGTCATAACAACTTGATTCCTTAAAAAATGCATTAAATCATCCCTCACATGTCAATTTAATTCATAAAATTATTTTATGGCATAAATGTATTAAAATTATACTTATTTTAATATTTATAATATCATTTATTTGAATCCTTCATGAATAAGGTAATCACTGCATCATCATTGTGTCATCAATAAATTTATTTATTTAATGTCTAAAAATTGTAAATAGAATATCATAGTGTAATAAATCATTTTATATTTAAAATTACTATTTCTAGTCTAAAATATTATTAATATAAACCAATATAAAATTATTTAAGTAAAATGATACATGTTTATGTTATATTTTCCTTTACATCAAATTAATTATTATAACATGTCATTTTCACACCCTAGTAGTTCTAAAATGCATTAAGTTCTACCTAAGTATTGTTTTGGTCACTCTTGACTCGTCCAATAGGATTATGACATGTGTTAGGGTAGTTTTATATTATTATAATGTTATTTGTTTTCCCATATTTACCTGATTTACCGTTTAACCATGGTAAGAAAAAACAATTATTGAAATTACTATTCATAATAACAAAAAATAAAAGGTACAAATTTACACAATTTGGATCTCATGATTCCAATTGTGGAATATATTTTTCTAAATTAAAAACACAAAATTGGAAAAATTAATTTAAAATTAATTCATGTTGTTATAACCAGAGGGCATGTTTTTAAGAAATAAAAACTATCAGAAGATTGACATGTGTTTATGTCCAAATAAATTGTAAAATTACTTAGAATAACATTAATTGTATTAAATGATAAAAAAATAATCCAATTAAAAATTAAAATTAATTAAAAAGATAATATATCTATATAAACAAATTATATGAAAAGGTAGTTTTGTATTAAAATGCAGTATTCTTCTGTATTCATTAAAATATGAATTTTATCAGAAAAATACCAAAAATTAAAACAAAGTAAATTTTGGTGTCCTACATCCAAATAATAAGTTAATTTTTTCAAATAATATATATAAAGGTGTTAAAAAATATATTTAAAATGGGTGACCCATCAAACGGTGGAAAACAGCATTTTTTGAAAAATACTTCTTTTACCTAAAAATTTGAATTTTTTTCTTATATCATGTCTAGAAAATATATAAGATGAATGTTAATGTTATATAAAATTCACAATTCTGTTAATACTATTCAAAATTACTAGTTCCAATCCCATTAAATAATCATATTTTAATATTATATTGTAGTTTAGTGAAACACGGTATTACGTACAATGCAAGTTGTTGAGGAAAGTCGCTCTTACTTATAACACAACCCAAGTCAGGGTTGCGTGTAGTGAAAGATTCATTTTGGGTTGTATATAATAGAATCCAAACATAGTTACTTTATACATTCAACAAAATATATAATTATCATTTTGTATATCTTACGCCAATTTGGTGTTTCATGTAACATGAGACAAGTCTATTTAGTGTGAAAAGAATGTTTGACTTAGTGAATTTCTAGATATAAATGAAAATTTTAATTTTTTATAATAAAAAATGGCCCATAAAATCTTTGGTTGTTACACACTACACTTCTGATTTACATTTTCTCTACCCATATGAATAAAAACTAACTCAATGGTGATTGTCCCATGATTTCATGTCAATCTGATGTCATTTTCTGTGGTTTTGTTAATTAAACTCACGTTTTAGTCATTTAAAAAACTAATAGCATGTTTATGGGAATCCAAGTAAAACGTAACTAAAAATGATTTTTCTTCGGTTCATACATTTAAAACATCTAATTTATTTTTCCTCTGATTTGATGAATGATTTTAACCCCCCAAACACATGTTTTTTAGGCATCAGTACCTTTAAAAAGTGTCTATTTAATCATCCCAACCACACCGCACATCATATTAACATTTTGTCTATGTGTATACATCAAAAATAACTCAACGATGGTTTTCCCATGATTTCACACCAATATGGGATTTTTTTTAAATTCTTTTTTAAACAAAAATTGAGAAACCGCTTAGGTTAAAAAAATTAAAAATACGCTACAAAGGCAGCATCAGTGATGCCGCCTTTGCTGCCCCGCACCGCCTTTGTCCCGGATCCATGACATGGAAAATAAAGGTGGGGGGATTCCACCATTGGCCTCTGGGTAAGGTGAAATGTGTCTTCTGCGATGCCGCCTTTGTCTAAAATCCCTATAAAAAGGCGTCCACCCCCCCCCCTTCCTCACTTGAATCTTACCTTCTTCTCTCCAAAATTATCTCTATCTCTCTCTAAAAAAAAAATTTGTTGTTTGAGTTTTTACGAAGCATCATTTATAGGTATGTTTAATTATTTAATTTAATGTTTTTATTTAATTAATTTAATTCTTTTAGTTTTAAATATTTTATTTTTAAGTAGTTTAGGTTATTCTTAATATTTGGTTATTTAGTTTCTGTAATTAGTTATATATAGTTTGAAATAATTATTGTTAGGTAGTATAGATTAACTATATATTAACTTAGGATTATGAATTTTGAAATTTTGGTAGCATAAAGATTATGTGGTTATCTAAGCAATTAAATTCGTGTCTGCATACAAACAAGTGGGTGTGGCTCTGGCACAGATGTACATAGAGGTAAAACCCGAAAACACCGCATTGTTCTAGACTCGAACGGGAACTGGTGCATGATAACGGGCCTTACTACATCCTGGTTTGACACTCTTGGGGAATATTCTTAAGATGATTCATATTTTCTTTATGAACTACGGAAATTTCTATGAAAATAAAAATCAAATGAGTATGTTTATCAATGATAAAATGATAATTATAATGTTATAGAATCAAATAAGGACATAAGCATTAACGAAATAGAGTTAGTTAATTACAATTAACTAATGAATATAATATTATTAACTATTAAAGAATAAATAATTAAAGAATAACATAATAATGATTAAATAGTGATTAAAGAATGACTGATTAGTTAAAACGGTATAAAGAAAATCAGTTTAAAATTATAATTATAATTATTTAAAATGAAATGGAGAAGAAAATGTTTTAAAATATAAATATTATATAGTTTGGAAATAATATGTACTATTAGACATAATTAATTATAGAATAATTAATAAATAACATAGGATTAAAACACAGATCCATATAGTTATTAGCTAACAATACTGATGAAAATATAGAGTGAAATGAAGAAGAACATACAAATTAAATATAAGGTTCCCTAAAATTACATTATAAGAAATATCATATAGTTAGACATCAGTATATTATTTTAAGGTATAGAAAGGCACCCTAAAATTACATTCTAATAAACATTATATGGTCAAACATCATTGTTAATATTTGTTACACTATCATAATTTTGATGAAAGAAACATTTTTTACGTAGAGAGTCATGTGTGCATGTGTGTACTACTATGGGAAGATTATTCAAACTGAGAAAGGAGCTTCTTACATTACTCAACCAATTACAGTGGTTAGTACAGCTGATTATGTAACCATAAGTGACCTTCAAGAGATAATTTGTGGTTCCTTAAATCTGGGACCCGATCAGGAGATCGTGTCTATGTGCTATAGATATTTGCAATTTCCGACAACACTGTGGCATCTGTCTTGTCCATTGGTTCCTAATGTGCAGTGGGTCCAAGAAATTAATTTATTTTCTCAACGGTTAGATGGTACCATGATGGATTTATATGTTGATGTTGCAACTGTACAACAACAACGTCGAATTGTATGAAGACATAGAATTACAAGAGTGGTTGAAGACAATCCACCCCATGAAATTGATCCTATTAAAATTGATGTAGAAGAAGAAGAAAAACTAGATGATCTCATGGATATAAATGTCAATCCGACTTCTGATGAGGAGTTTCGTAATGATGGATCAGATAGTGACAACATTACTGATGAGGAGGGACCAACGGAAGATAGGGAGGAGGTTTTGAGAAACGCATTAGTTGTACATCAACCTCGACCTACAATAAATCATCTACCACTCTTTTCATCTAGGTTAGAAGAAATGAAATGCGTTCTAGCATTTGAAAATATTGTTCTCACACTGGCAACTGGGTTCCTTGGAGTTGTACCAGATATGTTTAGTGAGGTGGATAAAACCTTATATATTGGAAGGGATTTTACTAATAAAGATTCCTTAAAAAGAACGCTAAAGAGATTTCATATTGAGAGACACTTTGACTATGTAGATTAGGAATCATGTCATTGTAAATATTTCATATGGTGTGAGATGTATGGGTATGATTGTAGATTTTCCTTGAGGGTGATTCCAGACATTACATTTGGAGGTTGGAGAATCTCAAGGATTGAGGTGGCTCATACTTGCGTTTAGCCACACCTCACACAAGATCATACCTCATTGGATGCATAATATGTGTCATCTATTGTTGTTGAGATGATTTAGACATGTCGATATGTTCCAATATCCCTTGTTAAAAAAAGAATTCAACAGACATTTAGTTATAATATTTCCTATAATAAGGCATGGATGGTGAAATAGAAGGAAATTGAGAAGGTCTATGGTGATTGGGATGACTCATATTGGGTGTTCCCACAATTACTAGCCATACTGAGGCATAATAACCAAGTTTTCATCCATCTGTATACAAACTAACATGTGTCTCATGATAACCGAATTGATCCATCTCGTGTTCAATTTCATCGATTGTTCTGGGAATTCCTTCCCTCTATCTCTGCATTTCGTTTCTACAAAAAGTTTATTCAGATTGATGGAACATTTCTGTATGGAAAATAAAATTTCATATTGTTGACTGCGGTAACCCAAGATGGAAATAGTTCACCTCTTCCTCTGGCCTTTACCATTGAAGAGAAAGAAAACAATGAATCATGGAGTTGGTTTCTGGCATATATCAGCAACCATTTCACCAACATTTGGGGTATTTTCTAGATATCTGATCGCCATAGAGAAATTAATGAGGCAATCAATAAAGATCACGGTACATGGAGATACCCAATTACACATCATCGATTCTACATTAGACACATTGCAAGCAATTTGCATAAAAAATTCCACAACGAACCGATGAAGAAGGCAATCACGAGGCATGGTACACATTCTATTTGTTATGTTTTTCTATTTCAAAATAAAGATAAAATCAATTTTTGTGAAATATCATCTATGATTTGTAGCATATGAGTCGGACCAATGGTGGTTTGAATAATTTTTTGAACAAATTATCCACGCTAATCAAGAATTTTAGGATTATATGATGTGTATTCCAAAAGAGAAATGGACATTGGCATACGATGGGGGGAAGAGGTACGAACACATGATGAAAAACATTGTGGACTGCATCAATGGTATATTCAAAGGGCTTCACAAGCTACCTATAACTGCCTTAGTTCAAGAGACATTATATCGATGTGTGTAGTACTTTCTGGATAGACAAAAACTAGCATCAGACGGAATACAATAGGGGATAAGATATAGAATTCACATTCAATGAGAGATTGAAAAGAATATTGAAGAAGCTTCTGGTTATCACGTCTCTCTCTTTCAGAGAGAAGACTCCCGATTTGATGTTCAAGAGCGTTCAGACCCCATCACAAATTGCGTCGGTGCAAAAATGGTGGTATTATTGGAAATAAGGAAATGTTAATGTGGAAACTTTCAGGCCTTACGGTTTCCATGTAAACACACCATCGCAGCATGTGCCTCTGTGAACATCTCAAGGGAAGCATATGTTGATCCAATGTACCAGATCGATAACATTGCTAACTATTATGTCGCACCATGGACACCTATTGGGGAGTATCGTTATTTCTCAATCCCTACAGGCTGGCCAATAGTGGTACCTGACATGAATCGGTTATTTCCTCGTGAGAGACCGAAGGTGAGTATGATGCGTAATGAGATGGACTATCCTTAAGAACAAGGACAGAGATTGCGATGAATGATATGTCATAAAGAAGGTCATAACCAGAAACGATTCCCTAATGTTATTGGGTCAAGTTCACAATCTCATATATAATGATGTATTGTCTTCATTGTGACATTCCCATATTGTAAACTAAATGTTGTTATCTCTTCTTTTTCCTCAGTTTTCTAAACCCCAAACATCTGAGATTACTTTTCATATTAATATTCTTGCTTTCAAGAAATAATATTAAATCTGAGGTAATAGAATTTATTTCATATATCTGAAAGCATAAAACTTAACCCATATTGTAAAGTAAAGGTTATTAACCCATAAACATGTTTCCTGAACATTAATATTAAAAATTTTAACCCTAAACACTCAAACCTGAACCCAAACCTAAACATGTAGGATATTTTAGTAAACTATTTTATAACAAAATTATAGTATCATAAAGATTAGCATAAGTTATTTAATACATACAGTTAGATAAATTCAAAAAACATCATTACTAATTAACATTTTTTAACTTAATCCAATCCCAAAGTAGTTAATCATAAAGCACCCCCAAAATATGTACAACCAAATTCAAGACTCAATATTTTATAAAATAGAACTTATTTAATATTAATATTATTGGTTTTAATAAATAACATTAAATATGAGGTAATAGATTTTATTTCATAAATACAAAAGCAGAACACATAACCCATATTTTAAAGTAAATGTTATTAACAGATAAACATGTTTCCTGAACATTAATATTAAAATTCTTAACCCTAAACCCTCAAACCTAAACCCAAACCTAAAAATTTAGGATATTTTAGTAAACTATTCTATAATGAAATTATAGTATCATAATTATTATCATAAGTTATTGAATACATACAGTTAGAGAAATTCAAAAACCATCATTACTAATTGACATTGTTTATCTTAATCAAATCCATAAGTAGTTAATCATAAATCTCCCCCAAAATATGTGCAACCAAATTCCAGACTCAATATTTTAGAAAATAGAACATATTTCATATTAATATTTTTGGTTTCAAAAAAAGAATTTAAATCTGATGTAATAGAATTTAATTCATAAATCTGAAAGCGGAACACTTAACCCATATTGTAAAGTAAATGTTATTAACCCATAAACATGTTTCCTGAACGTTAATATTAAAATTTTTAACCCTAAACCCTCAAACCTAAACCCAAACCTAAACAAGTAGGATATTTTAGTAAACTATTATATAATGAAATTATAGTATCATAAAGATATCCATGAGTTATTGAATATATAAAGTTAGATAAATTCAAAAACCATCATTACTAATTGACATTGTTTGTCTTAATCCAATCCATAATTAGTTAATCATAAATCTCCCCTGAAATATGTGAAGGCAAATTCAAGACTCAATATTTTAGATAATAGAAATTATTTCATATTAATGTTCCTGGTTTCAAGAAATAACTTTAAATATTAGGTAATAGAATTTATTTCATAAATCCAAAAGTGGAACACTTAACCCATATTGTAATGTAAATGTTATTAACCCATAAACATGTTACCTGAACTTTAATATTAATGTTTTTAACCCTAAACCCTAAAACCTAAACCCAAACCTAAATATGTAGGATATTTTAGAAAACTATTCTATAACAAAATTATATTATCATAAAGATTAGAATAATTTATTGAATACAAACTGTTAGATAAATTCAAGAACATCATTATTAATTGACATTGTTCATCTTAATTCAATCCATAAGTAGTTAATCATAAATCTCCCCCAAAATATGTGCAACCAAATTCAAGACTCAATATTTTAGATAATAGATATTATTTCACGTTAATATTCTGGGTTTTAATAAATAACTTTAAATATAAGGTAATAGAATTTATTTAATAAATTCGAAAGCGAAACACTTAACCCATATTGTAAAGTAAATTTTATTAACCCATAAACATGTTTCATGAACTTTAATATTAAAATTTTTAACCCTAAACCCTCAAACCTAAACCCAAACATAAAAATGTAGGATATTTTAGTAAACTATTCTATAACGAAATTATAGTATCATAAAGATTATCATAAGTTATTGAATACATACATTTAGATATATTCAAAAACCATCATTACTAATTTACATTGTTTATCTTAATCTAATCCATATGTAGTTAATCATAAATCTCCCCCAAAATATCTGCAACCAAATTCAAGAATCAATATTTTAGATAATAGAACTTATTTTATATTAATATTCTTGGTTTCAAGAAATAACTTTAAATTTGAGGTAATAAAATTTATTTCATAAATCTGAAAGCGGAACACTTAACCCATATTGTAAGGTAAATTTTATTAGCCCATAAACATGTTTCTTGAACGTTCATATTAAAATTTTTAACCCTAAACCCTCAAACCTAAACCCAAACCTAAACATGTAGGATATTTTAATAAACTATTCTATAATGAAATTATAGTATCATAAATATTAGCATAATTTATTGAATACATACAGTTAGATAAATTCAAAAAATGTCATTAACAATTGACATTGTTTATCTTAATCCAATACATAATTATTTAATCATAAATCTCCCCCAAAATATGTGCAACCAAATTGAATACTCAATATTTTAGATAATAGAACTTATTTCATATTAATATTCTTGGTTTCAAGAAATAAATTTAAATCTGAGGTAATAAAATTTATTTCATAAATCCCAAAGCGGAACACTTAACCCATATCGTTAAGTAAATGTTATTAACCCATACACATGTTACCTGAACTTTAATATTAAATTTTTTAACCTTAAACCCTCAAACCTAAACCCAAACATAAACGAGTAGTATATTTTAGTAAACTATTCTATAACGAAATTATAGTATGAAAAATATTAGGATATGTTATTGAATACATATAGTTAGATAAATTCCAAAACCATCATTACTATTTGACATTGTTTATCTTATTCCACTACATAAGTATTTATTCATAAATCTCCCCCAAAATATGCACAACAAAATTCAAGACTCGATATTGTAAGTAATAGAACTTATTTCATATTAATATTCTTGGTTTCAAGAAATAATTTTAAATCTAAGGTAATATAATTTATTTCATAAATCCGAAAGTGGAACACTTATCCCATATTGTAAACTAAATGTTATTAACCCATAAACATGTTTCCTGAACTTTAATTTTAATGTTTTTAACCTTAAACCCTCAAACCTAAACCCAAACCTAAACATGTAGGATATTTTAATAAACTATTCTATAACGAAATTATAGCATCATAAAGATTATCATAAGTTATTAAATACATATAGTTAGATAAATTCAAAAACCATCATTACTAATTGACATTGTTTATCTTAATCCAATCCATAACGTTATATTTAAAGTTTTCAATGATGACTCATTTAATTTGATTATATGCAGATGGATGATACCATACTACTCCCTCAACAGTATACCCATATTTTGTAGGCCGTGTAGAGGGTTGTCTAGATCGTTTAGTGAAGGTGTGTTGAGCACACAATTTTCATCACATGGAGCCTCCACATGGCAATAGACCTTAATTGTGCCGTGATGGATTATATGTCCTTGCCGTATTAGATTTCACATTTTTAGATCATTGCCTATTTGCTGCCCTCGTTGAGAAATGGATACCATAGACACACACATTTCACCTGGCTGAGGGAGAGATGACGATCACCCTCAAGGATGTCGCAGTGCTTATCGGTCTGCCTATCCAGGGGAGACCCGTTATTGGAATCACTCGTGCAGCTTGGCCAAACCTTGCTTAACGCTTGTTAGGCATTGATATTTTTTCCGACCGTAGGGCTACAGATGGATCGTCCATATCTATGCCTGGGTTAGAGTCGTGGATTCCACATTTACAGGATGATGACAATGAGCAGACCGTCATGCGCTACGCCCGTGCATATATCTTATGGCTCATTGGTGGGACCATGTGTGATGATCACTCGGGGATGAACATACATATGATGTATCTACCCCTACTAGAGGACTTTGATCGGGCTAGGATGTATAGATGGGGATCAGCCTGCGGCATACATGTACAGATTATTATGCAGGTTATCACACAGGGACCATATAGGTCTCAAAGGATAAGTCATCCTTATTCAGATGTGGGCATGGGAGCGCATCTAAGAATTCCACCCTAACCTTGCTGGTCCACTGGTCGAGATGGAGGTACTTCATGATGATCTGCGTGGATGCTGGTATGTTAAGTCATTTCTATTGGTTTCTGATTCTACTATGAGTTATTGACTATAAATTCTCATTATTTGTCACTATTGTTGATGTCTTTTACAAGTGGTGCCAACGACACAATTTTGACATGGTTATGAGACAACATTTGGACATACATCGGCTATAGTTAGACTGTCTCTTACCTGATCAGGTATGTATATACAATCTATCACTGTCTAACATATTTAAAAATAGCATCAATTTTGGTATTCAATTAGGAGTTTTTTTGACAAAATCACTCGTCATTTCATATTTCATGGCTTCTATACTTGACTATTATGGACCATTTGAGAGAATATTCCACTGTTGGTCTTGAGGATGTTAATGTTGTAGTACCCCTCATTCAATTCCATATTATTGAGTGGAAGCATCCTGACAGGGTCATGCCTCAGTTTTTATGTACTCAGCCGATTCTATTACCATCGAGACAGATAGACTGGCTTCATGGGATGAAGCTGACAGGGAGGCAAGATGATGACTGGTCCCAAGTACAGTCTAGTTTTATTGAACACTGGCAGATACGTGCATATTTTTGTATTCATGGTGTTTATACGAATCAATTCTCTCTTTCAGAGGAGGCTGATTATGAACCGTGGTATAGATTGAAGTGTATATTGTATCTTACCGAAGCCGACATAGAGATGCAGAGGGTGGTAAGTCAATAAATTTTCATTAGTTTGTTTATTGAATTATTTTCTAATTCCATTTGAATCTATTTACAGAGAATTCACACAGAGAAGCTTGTTCTCGTGAGTGATGAAGAGGAGAAGGGGGTCTTTAACTGGGTAGTCGTCCATACTACAGTGCTAGAGGTGAGGGAATCTTTTTGTGTGCTTTCTGGGAGAATCTTCGTGCGTCCAGCTCAGAGAGAAGATGTTCATGCCCCAGAGGCACATCCTGCAGCTGGTGCTGGTGTTGAGGAGCCACGACCATGGTGACGTAGACAATGTCGTGCTGCACGTGAGGCCTCACCTGTTCCACGAGCAGAGGTTGTCCCTCTAGTAGTTTAGGATCAGCTGATTCAAGATGTGCCTCAGGTGGCATGGTATCTATCTTTCCTGACAGTATATTTGTATATCTCTCCATCTTTGGTTCCAGATCTTTCACAGCCTTCGATTCTAGAGTCATCGCCGTCTTCTGGTATAACTCCATCACAGGCTTTGCTCCCCAATACAATGGAGGCAGGTCCTTCTACCACCCTAGTGGTAGAAGGATCTGGATGGCAGTATGAGATGCAGTTGACATCTCCTTCCACAGACACACAGATGGAGGATGCGATAGTCGACATTCCAGTGCCTGAAGATCATCCTTTTCCAGGTCATCAGACTCCACTACGCACTCGACGCAGACGTCCTATTCACAGACCACCATGTGGGACGAAATCTCCTCGCCACAGACAAAGGCATTGATTGTACATTATTGATTACATGTTTTATGTCTGATGAGATCAAAATACTATTATTACTTTTCATTCAGAGTGGAATCTCAAGAGGGGTGAATTGAGTTCCAATTTAAGCTATGTTTAAAATTTCATTCATATTTGTCTTATAGTTTATATTATATAGGACACCAAAGTGACGTACTTGAATAAAAGATAAATTATGTTGAAACATTAAATTTTATTTATATATATTTATATAACCATACGAACATAATAATAAAACATTAATAATTACTAATTACCAAATTAAAAACTATATAATTAATAATTCTATTACTAATTAACTAATTACTAATTAACTAATTAATAATTATATTACTAAGTAACTAATTAATTATTATATAATTAATTATTAATAATTAATGAATATGTAAAAAATTATTATAGAAATAATAGTTATATAATTAATAATTACATTATTATTTAATAATTAATAATTAATAATTAACTATTAACAATTATAATTAGTAATTAGAATGGATGATTATAATTAGTAATTATAATGTATAATTATAATTAGTAATTATAATGAATAATTATTATTAATAATTACAATGAATGATGAAAATTTATAATTATATTACTAATTAACTAGTTAACTATTATATAATTAATAATTATATTACCAATTAACTAATTAATTATCATATAATAATTTTTAATAATTACTAATTATTAAGTATAATGAATAAATATAATTTATAATTATATTACTAATTAACTAATTAACTATTATATACTAGAAAATTATATTACTAATTAATTGGATAATTATTATATAATTAATTATTATTAATTACTAATTAACTAATTAATTATTATATAATAAATTTTTAATAATATTAATTTAATAATTTATTATATGTTTAATCCATGTTTTAACATTAAATTAAATCTTTATTATAGTTTATATTTTATAGTATTTCAACACCACATACTTGAATCATTTTTCAGTTTCAAGTAGGAGGTTTTGAAAGCTTACAAATTATTTTTCATGAACATTTTTTATGAAATTATTTTTATTTTCAAGTATTTGTTATATGATTAATCCATGTTTTATGTTTCATTTATATTGGTCTTATAGTTTATATTTTTTAGGATTTCAAAGTCACGTGCTTGAAACATTTTTAAGTTTCATGTAGCTGTCTTTGAAAACATATAAATTATCTTCCATCAACATTTTTTACAATATTATTTTTATTTTCAACAATTTGTTATTTGTTTAATCCATGTATTAAGTTTCATTTATATTGGTCTTTTAGTTTATATTTTATAGTCTTCTAAAGTCATGTACTTGAAACTTTTTAAGTTTCATGTTTGTGGTTTTGAAAGCTTAGAAATTATTTTCTATCATTATTTTTTTGAAATTCTTTTTGTTATCACATATTTTTATATGTTTAATCCATGTTTTATTTTAATTTATATCAGTCTTTTATTTTATATTTTATAGTATTTCAAAGTCACGTACTTGAAACGGAATCCCACATTGGAAATGCATAATGTTCTGTATAGGAAATGTAAAACCAGAATCCCACATCGGAAATACAGAATGAATTCTAGGGTAAGTTCTCTTATAAAAGGGTGTTCTAGGTGAGAGCTTCTGTTAGAATCTAGAGTGTTGTAATGGGAGTACTTTTGAATTATAAATAGCGGATAAATTCTGTTGAAAATTTTATTTTTATTTTTATTTTGTTTTGTTTATATATATACATACAAAACAAAGAAAAAAAATAATATTTTGAAAAAAATTTGGTTTTAGTGGAAAGGTGGCATCGCAGATTCCGTCTTTAAGGCGCATTTTAAAAAAAATTAAACCTAGACATTTTGAAAAAAATATTTTCTTTGCAAAACGTATTAAAAAAATCCACCAATATGAGCTCATTTTCTTTTGTATTGACTATTACATGCACATTTTAGTTTTTAAAATACTACAAATTCATTTACGGTCATCACAAGAAAATCGTAACTCTAAATGACTTTTTTTGAGTTCATAAATTCCTAAAATAAATCTATGGTTATTTTACTCTCATTTTATGGAAATATGACATCGTTTACCTAATTTTTACCCCCCAACACATGTTTTTATATGCTTTGGTACCTTTGAAATTGTTTATGAAGTCATTTTTTAGAATTACGACATCGTTTTCCATGTTTTGACCCCCTAACACATGTTTTTAAATGATTTGGTACCTTAATAAACTTTTTACTAAGTAAAAATTGAGAAAATGATATTTGATTGTTTTCAAACATAAGGATGACACTCTAAAATTCATTTTTGATGTGTAGGAATCAACTAAATGTCAAACTAGCACTATATGTGATTAGTATGACTCGAAGTGTGTATTTTCTATATAAATGTTTCATTTTATTTTTATTTATGCAATTTTTATGTGTTGTTTTCCATATTGTGAATGATCTATAGAATTTAGAATGTATTTTGGCAAGATAAACTATATAGATATAAATTTACTCAAGTATGATGTCAGACATCCACTAAAATATAGAAACTAAAGAAGTTTCCATTCTAAATTCCACTAATCATGTGTTTAACTTTAAGATACTTTTTTTGGCACTTTTTATTTAAAACATGAAATTTTTATTTGTGATTCCTGAGAAATGACCCTACTAGAACCCCCACCCGATGTAGTAGTAGCGGATGATGACATCCTACCAGGATAGCTGATGGAGTAGTACCAAAACATATCCCTCGTACACATCTGGAGTAGTACCAAAACATATCTCTCGTACACATCTAGGGTGCTCCTTTCCTAAAACTAATTCAACTGTATCCATCCCATGTGATAGACGTCGAAGACATCGATATTTATGTTGATGCTTCCTTTGAGGATAATCTGATATAGGTTGTGGATTATAGTGAGAAATATATTCGAGGTTGGACACTATTGTTGGTTCAAATTCAGTGGTTGCGTGGGTGAGTTCAAGAGGATACCTGGGAGAGGGAGTTAGATATTCAAACACAATGGCCGAACTTGTTTTTTGAGACCTCATAGTGACCCTTGGAGCACCTTGGGGATGAGATGTTATATGGTGAGGAGGTTTTAAGATCCCATCCTTTTAAATGTAAATTTCTCTATGAGTTTCTCATTTGAGCCTTTGTTTCATAGTCTTGTTTGGAGATGGATTTCCATTTTTGGAGAAAATTACCTAATGTTCAAGGATGGATGCTTGTTTGAGATAATGGAGTATGGTAATAAATGGGTTATGTTCTTCATTGGTTCTTGGTATGTTGAGAATCATTAAAGGGGGATTGGGTTTTTTAAATGGAAAATGGGAAGAAAACTCAATTGCAGAACATTAACATGTTGTGTAAAGGGATTACACATCATGTAATTATTCAAGGGTTTAAATAAAATCAATCTGAGGTGATAGTTTTTTTTTGAGTATTACATTAAAAACATTTACTTTATGTGTAATCAAATTACATGACATTTAAATTCCCAAAAAGATATTTCCAACATGTTGAGTGGATGATTTTTTTTAATTAGCTATAGCTCCTCTTCTCTAGACCATAGGGAATTCCCTAGACATTTTTGGGGTGCCAAATTGCATTTTGGACATCCCATTTATATGGTAAATCCCTGGTAAGTGGTTTTGGTCATGTTTCTTTCTTATCTTCCTTCATCTCCAACAATTTCAGTGAAATACTTTTTCCAATTACATTTTTGGTTATTATCTTGATTAGTTTTGACCTAGGAACCTCTTCGCAATCTTTTGTACCATCTTTCTCATGGGTGTTAGACATTGGAAGCATTGTTGGATCATTGGTTAAAGGCACATGGTCTAAATCTTAAACCAATGGTTTTATTATTTTCATGTTTAATGAAATATTATGACATCACCAAAATAGTATGCACCCAAATCAATAAAATAATTGACTGAAATTATTCATTGAATTACAATGGTTTCAAATGGATTTCTAATTGGCTAATGGATTAAATTATGTTTAGCATGACATGTGGAAAAGGGTTCTTTATTGTTATAGAAACCTTAAATTGTATCTTATTTCTTTTTTATATAACTATTAATCAATTTTGAATTAAATTTCAAGTGGAATATTAATGAAAAATTATAATTTTCATAGTTAACCATTGATAATTGTGATGTGATATTGTCATATCCATTTTTTAAGATTGGGAATTTGTTCCATGTTTTAATTATTATATATTTTTCTAGGCCCTGAAAAATGTATACTTATATAATGTAATTCAAATATTGAGAAGAATTGGCCCAGTCACATGTTTTAATGCTTATAGAGAGCGGGCTATGCCCAATCCCATGTTTTGATGCTTATAGGGTTTTGACCCAAAAATTTTGTAATGCATGTAGCGCTTTGTCCCAGAACTTTTTTAATGCTTATTGGTATTTGAGCTAGAGTGTTCTACCCTTACCATGGTTATATGAATGTGGGTGGTATTGTAACATAACATTACAATTTTTAAATTATTCCTAAACCCCTCTTTTTATTAACATTTGTTTGGGTTTCTATTGGGGTTGTCTCAGGATGAATTTTTTGAGTTTGGAAAATGTTGATCTACTGCAAGGTGGGCGAACAATTTTCCAAAATTATATTCCCTCTCCTAGAATAATGTTTAACCAAAAGTAGTGTGAATTTGAATGGTTAGTGCACAGTTAGTCATCCATACACCCTCTTAGGAGAAACTATGTAGCTCTGCCCAGCAAACCATGCACATGATTTCTTTAATCTGAAAATAAAACATAAAAATTGTGAACCCCCTATTTTAGGTGCCTGACAGACCTATCATGAACCCATATGTTTTATCCTTCCCCTTGATCACCCAATATTTCTTCTTGGCCCCTAGGATCCCTCCCAGAAGTGATTTCAATCTTAAGGAATTCCCTTTGATCTTCTCCTGGATAGTTTCCTCACCCCGATCTCTATCTCCTGTGATATCTCTTCTCCTCTCTAGGGTTATGTGGATTCCCACATTGCGTTTTGGATATAATAACCCCTATTATGTAATCTTAAACTATGGTTTTATAATCATTTTCTAGTTTTCTTGATATTCATTCTTCATTGAAGAATCTAAACCAGGGTTTATTGAATAGAAATCCATTGATCCTAAGGTAGGTTCTTCCATAATGATGCCTAATTGTTATTAACCCAAATTTTAATTATTTAATATAAACTGTTTGAATTAAATTCAGTTGATTTATTTTCATTAAATTTATTTCAATTGGTTTTTTGAAAAAACCCAATTCTATTTAATTGGGGTTTTAAAAATGGGGTTTTAACATGAAATTAGAAACCCACTGTTCTTTTTAATGGGGGTGTGTTTATGAAAATTGATAAAGTTTAAATTTTTTAATTTAAAATTTGAAAGGTTTTTGATTGAAAATTTGTGAAAAAACTCAATTCCATTGAATAGGGGGTTTGCTCTAAAATTTATAGAATCTTTTTGAAGATAAATTGTAGAATAAAATTTTGAAAGTTGACTATGAAATTGAATTTTGAATTGATTTGAAATCTCTATTTGTGAAAATAAATTAAAAATGGGTTGATAGATAGATTAGGGTTTTATCTTGGGTAAAAATCCTGTTTTTTTATGAAAAATCCTTTTTGGGATTTAATTGGATATTGGAATTTTTGAAATAGGGGAATAAGACATCATTATATATTAAGGTTACATAGGAGTTAATTGCAATTTAGTGCCTGACCAGCTCTCACCGTAATGAACCTTAAGTTGCTAGGGGTGGTTAGGGAAAGTTGTATTGAGGGATTTTTTTAGTATTTTCCATACTTTTTATTTCGATATATTGAAATCTAAATTTTTTATATATCTATTGGGATTAATTTCCCCTTGTTTCTCTGTTTGTGTGATAATATGATATTGTTCTTGTTGTTTGCTGATGTTATGTTGCATCATGCCTCCAAGATGATATGATAATTAGATCCAGGAGATCTTTTTTGTTGAACCATAGTGAGAATATCCTCTTATGGAACTGAATCTGGTTGAGGATATTGTGCATTCTATCAAAACTATGGGATAAGAACCACCACAAGTTCCCATTTAGGATTTAGTTTTGGAACCATAGAGTGGAATTGAATTTTGAATTGATTTGAAATCCCTATTTGTGAAAATAAATTAAAAATGGGTTGATAGAAAGCTTAGGGTTTTATCTTGGGTAAAAGTCCTATTTTTTTATGAAAAATACTTTTTGGGATTTAATTGGAAATTGGAATTTTTGAAATAGGGGAATAAGACGTAATTATATATTAAGGTTACATAGGAGTTAATTGCAATTTAGTGCCTGGCCAGCTCTCACCGTAATGAACCTTAAGTCGCTAGGGGTGGTTAGGGAAAGTTGTATTGAGGGATTTTTTTAGTATTTTCCATACTTTTTATTTCTATATATTGAAATCTAAATTTTTTCTATATCTATTGGGATTAATTTCCCCTTGTTTCTCTGTTTGTGTGATAATATGATGTCGTTCTTATTGTTTGCTGATGTTATGTTGCATCATGCCTCCAAGATGTTATGATAATCAGATCTAGGAGAACTTTTTTGTTGAACCATAGTGAGAATATCCTCTTATGGAACTGAATCTGGTTGAGAATATTGTGCATTCTATCCAAACTATGGGATAAGAACCACCACAAGTTCCCATTTAGGCTCTAGTTGTGGAACCTTAGAGTGATGTTCTTGGGATTTGTTCTCAATAATTCCTTCTCTTGATGGATTTACCATTCAATGTTTGTAATGATCCTAAAGAGGCAAATGAATGGTTGAGAAGGATGGAATTGTTGTTTGGATTTTTAGAGACACCTGAAAAAATTAAGGTGTAGTGTTCCACCTTCGTGCTGGAAGGACTGAGCAACAGATGATGTGACACTATGGTAAAGAGGATGAATAACGAGGGATTAGAGTGGAAGTACTTAAAAGTTATTTTCAATAATTTTTTCTATCCATAGTGGATGATTTTTTCCAAGACTATAGAGTTTTTACAACTTTAGCATGCTAACAACATCATGACAGAGTATCAAAACTGTTTTTCCATGTTTGTACATTTCTCACCTGAGATTGTGTCCAATGAGAAGGTGAAGGCGCAAAGGATTGATTTGGGACATAATTAGGATATTAATTCTCAATTTTTCTTACATAATCTTCCCTTTTATGTTGATGGGATGGATAGAGTGCTGATAGTTGAAATGGACCTATCTAGAAAGTTTAGATTATCAAGAGTTACATTCTCTCCAAGTGGAAGCATGGGATACATCAAAAGAAAGAAGAAGCATTTTTATTCCCTTGGTGGTTCTAAAAAATAGGATAATTCTATAGAACCATTAGTACCTAGAATAAATCATTTAATTTGATACCAGTGTGGAAATCTAGGACATTTCAAGAGGTTTTTCTGTGAGGCCCAAATGTTATGGGGTTTTTATGGATACTCAAGACTCTTAAAAAAATTCTTCCATGTTTATTCCACTATGTGTTGTGTAATGGGATAATAATATTTTCTTAAAAATTTGATTCAATAATATAATTCATGTATAAGAGGGTTCTAGCCATAGGAATCTAGAAAAAAGATTTGACACCCAGTGTAAGAGTCTCTTGAGGTGGCTTATATCGGTCCAGTGACCGTGAGAGGTACCATTATTATAGCTTCATAATTAGTGACAAATTTATTTGATACTAGAACATATCATTCATTTATTTCATTCCATATTTTCAATACTATAAATATTCCTACAAATATTTTATCTTATGTAATAGATATTACTACACCCCTTATTATGAAGAGTGAACATGTTCTTTATAGTCCCACTTGTGTTTTCTATCAATCAGACATCAAACGTTCTTAGAGTCTTTTATTTCTTGACATGAAACCTCTTGATGTAATATTCTATATTGATTGGATTATTTCCAATAAATTCCATATAGATTGTTATCTTTGACTAGTACCTTTTACTACACCCAATGGTTCATGTCATGTCTTTCAATAAGAATGGGACCCAAGGTTGAGTAGAGATGGACCTTCTTATCCGATGTTGGTGAAATTAATATTAGTGTTTTATTTTGACCTTTAGAGTCAATCTTTTAGCTATAATATCTCTCCACTTATTGTTGATTTTCCCAACATGTTTCCATATAACATATTTTTCTTTCTGTTGGTCAGATAGGTAGAGTTTTTTTATCAATTTATTTTCTGGAACTCAACCAGTTTCTACTTCTTCTTACCACATGGAACCATCTGAACAGAAGTGTATTTTAAGTACTACACTTGTGTTGAATCATCTAGAGTTTTGGTAGGGGTATGTGTATTTATTAATGCATCGATTTCAGGTTTGAGCTGTGTTATTATACAAGGTGATCATTTTTGTCCCTATGGATATCATCATCTTAAGACACATGAGAATGATTATCTGACCCATAACCTTGAACTCATTGTTGTGATGAACACACTTAAGAGTTTATGGTTTTAACTTTATGGAGAAAATATTACTATGTTTTCTGGCCAAAATATATTGAGTTATATCTTCTCTCAAAATACCTGAATCACTTCCAGAGTTGTTGGGTGGAATACCTAAAATATTTTGACTTCGATGTCGCCTATACCCCAGGGGAGAGGGAATGCCGTTATAGATACCTGGAGAAGGAATTTTCAAACCGAGGAAGTGAAATAATATTCATAAGAGTGGAATTTGTTGGATTTCATTTCATAGTTTCATATTGGATTCCTAGAATAAGGGACAAAGGTTTCCTTGACTAGTGTTCAGTTGTCATCTACTCTTCTTGAGATGATTCTTCCAAAGTAGTATCTATATGATGAAATATGTAAAAATAGAGAATATATTTATTGGGGGGGATAGTTTTTGAGTAGTCATTCTCCAAAGAGTGAATTATATGGTTTCAAAAATGTTTTTCTATATTTTTATAAGAAATAATATTGTGGTGGGGGACTTCCATAATTCCCAGTGGGCTATGGAACCAGGAACCACTATGATGTTGTACGACATGCGAAAAAAAAATTAGTGGCCTTGTATGAGATGTGACATTTTTTATTTTGTCTCTCATAGTTATACATGAAAATAGGTTAAGACTAAGCACCAAAAAATATTTTTGGATTATTCATCCACTTCCATTGCCTACCTAGAAATGGGATGAGATATAAATGGACTTTATGGTTGGGTTTATTCTTACCCATATAAAGATGTATGAAATATGGTTTGTGATCGATCGATTGATGAAATCAGATCACTCGTGATTCATCCAAAGTTGTGGAGTTGGGAAATCTCTATGTGAAACATATTATTCAGTTACATGATATTCTATATGCTATAGTCTCTGATAAGGATACTAAGTTCACTTCTTGTTTTTGTAGAGGCCTTGTGATCTCATGTCTATTTGATCATGGCATGCCATCTGCACTTAGATGGCCAGATAAAAAGAGATATACAGATTTTGGAGTATCTGTTTCGTGCTTGTGTCCAAAACTTTGGTGGGGAATGGGAAGATCATTTGTGGAATGTTTTGTTTTCTTATAACAATAGTTACTAGTCTATGATTAGAATGGATACTTTCAAGGCCTTGTATGTCCATCCTTATTGATCTTCATTGTGTTGGCAGAACATTGGTGAAAATTCTATAGTTGGACCAAGTTTGGTGAAAGTAATGACAATAAGGGTTCATTTGATTCATCGGATATTTTTTATTACACAAAGACTATATAAGTCTTATGTAGATCATTTTCATACACCATTGTAGTTTTCCGTTGGTGATTAGGTGTTCTGGAATGTTTCACCATGGTTGGTTCATTGATGACGTCAGATGCTAGTAAAATTGTTTCCATGTTAATTGGATCTTTTGAGGTTATTGAGAAGGTAGGAACAATTGATTATTATTTTATACTTCCACTTAAACTGACATCAATATAGAATGTGTTCCATGTATCTCAATAGTGAATGTTTCTATCTGGTTTATCTCATGTTCTGAGCTGGCATGATCTTGATGTTAAACCCAGTTTATCTATGACTGAACGACCCTTTATGATAGTATATTCTAAAACCATGGTACTTCATCAATGGATGATAGATTTGGATCATGTGATATGACATCAAGGTTCTGGTTCTCATGAGATGTGGTAGAGGGATTCACTAATGAGAGAACAATAGCCTCATCTTTCTTGGTATGAAATCTTTTGAGTAAGCTTCCAAGGGATATAAAGTTTCTATGTTGGAGAGGTTGTAACATCTTGTTATTGTTTTTATGTATTGTTAAAACCCTTTTTATCAATCTTTTTTTAGGTTTCATTTGGGGTTGTTTTAGGTTGAAATTTTAACAGTTTTGAAAATTATGGGCTAGTGCACAGTTGGCGCACATTTTTCCCAAATCTTGTTCCCTCTTAGGAAAAATCATGCAACCCAAGGTGGTGGGTATTTCATGGTTGGTGCACAGTAGGTTTCCCCACTTAGGAGAAACCATGATACCCATTTAAAACAACCCCATGGTTATTCAAATCGTGTGGCGCTTCCCAGCTAACCATGAACGAGATTTATTTTATCCAAAAACCCAACTTAAAAATCCATAACCCCCCATTTTAAGCTCTAGACTAACCTGACATGAACCCATATATTTTTTTTCTTATGGTCACCCTATAGTTGTTCTTGGAAACATGGATCCCTCCCAAAAGTGATTATATGTTTTAGGTCTTCCCTTCAATATTCTCTCAATTAGTTTCCTCACCACAATCTATATCTTTCGTGATCTCTCTTATCCTCCCTAAGGTTCCATAGATTACCTTGTTTATTTTTGGATCTAATACCCTCTATTTTTAGGATCTTAAATATATGGTTGATCCTTATTTTTTAGTTTCTTTGATTTTCATTCATCATTGAAAAATCCTGATTAGGGTTTAGTGAATCAGGATCTATTGATCCTGAGGTATCTTATTCCATCATGTGGAAAAAAATTTGTTGAGCCTAAATTGATTTATTTAATTTTAGTTGATTGAATTAAATTAAATTTATTGATTTTGAGTAAATTTCATTTTATTTTATTTTTTATAATAACCCAATTATAATGAATTGGGGTTTTAAAAATGGGTTTTTGGTAGGAAATTGAAAAATGCCCAATTCAATTAAATTGTGGTGTGTTTATGGAAATTGTTGATGTTTAAAACATTTAATTTAAACTGAGAAATGGATTTGATAGAAAATTTCTGAAAAAAACAACAATTCCATAGAATTGATGATTTTTTTTTGATATTGATGGAATTTTTTGAAATTAAATTGTTGAATTTAATTGTGAATATAGATAGTGAAATTAAATATTATGTTTTTTTCAAATAACTATTTCTAAAAATGGATTAAAAATGTGTTTATTTAAACCTTAGTATTTATCTTGGTGAAAATACATGTTTTTTTATTAAAAACACATTTGTGTTTTTAAATGGAATTTGAACTTTTTTATATAGGGGAATGGGAATTAATTGTATTTTATGGTTTCTTAAATTAACTTTTCAATCATTGAATTGTACTAGAGCACACGGTAGACTATGTAGTTAGTGATTTATATGGACATGCAGGCTAGGATGGAATTGACCTAGAAATGAATTGATGATTTAGAACACTAACAAAATATTGTTTAGCACATGTTTCTTCCCAATTGGGACATAGATGAGTCCTTTATTTCCATTTCTAAGGAATGTGTGTACACATTGAGTATTATTACATTAGTGTGTGAGGATCCCATAACCTAGACCTATCATACCTCTTGGAAGATAACTATGTTTCTCATTAGTTTATGAATAAGATATAAATGTATACCAATATTGAAAATTATTTTATGTGCCTTTTGGATTTATATAAATAAATTATTATAAAAGTGTTTACTTAAGACATTTGTTTAAATAAATGTTTATGAAAGTATTTCCATCATTTTTAAATGTGATGCATGATTTTCAAGTACATTTCCATCTTTTGAAATGTAATGCATGATTTGGGGAAATATTCATTTCAAATACCAAACCAATTTATTTGAAAAATTGAAAGTATATTATTTGGTTAAATATGATATTGTAATCTTTTTATGGAATCCTTGGTGAGACCCTACTTGGTTTATTAGCTCACACCATACATGTGTCTTTGGGTATTTGGATATTATCTATTTTCAAGTTGGAGGAGGGGTATATCACAACTCATAGGTGGTTCTAGATGTTGATATGTATACTTGGAGAGTTGCATCCATTGGGACTAGGGATATTTCTTTCCTATTGTTTGGTACTTTACTGTAGTGATTTCGGTTGTTTATACCTGTTGACATCTCGTACAGTTCTCCCGGTGCAGTTTCTTTAGTATACATACTAATTTTTTATCATGTTCCAAATTTTTTTAGAAATCATTTTTTCCACATTAATTTTGTATGATTCCAGCTGCTACTTGGAAACGCTTGGAGATTGCAAATTCACTTTGGTCCATGTTAGGATCGGATGGATTATCAAGTTACATGGGTACCTAGGCTATTTCATAATAGGTATGGTTGTAATAAAAGCTCAGAGATATTATAGCATGTAATTGAAGAAATTTATTTTACCTTGGTTATAAGGTTGTGGTTGACACGGTCATAAGACATGGTCAGATATATTATGACATGACACAAAAGAAGGTTATCTTACATTGGTTATATGATTCTGGTTGGTATAGTAATATGACATGTTTATAGATTCTTCTAGATGGATCCAAAATTAGTTGTTGTTGTTGTATATATTTAATTTTTTAATTAATTAATACACTTGTTTATCAAAAAAATTCATACAGTTATTATCATTCTGGTTTAGTTAAGACATGGTTGTTTCATCCTACAGAGTTAAACTAACACCTTATCTGAGCCATCATTTGTTACTCGGCCAGATTTTGTGGATGCAGTTTTGAATAAGGGAAAATTCCCTTACTATTGATTGCTTGTTTGTTGTTGGGCTCGAATTTAGAGATGAAAATGACATGGTATTCAAGAAATCATATTTTGAGTCTTTTATTTTAGTCTTCTAGTCATTTTATGGTATTGTTCTACAATGAAATTAAGTTACATTTTAAAATGTCATTACATTATTCCTTATTTATTTATGAGATTATTTAGTTGGATTTTATTGTTGTATTTCTCTTTTTCTTTACATTGAATATTTCCATTTTAATATAAATTTTTCTACTACAATGACACTTGATACAAGGGGGTATAGTCTCCCCACTATACAGTTCACACCCCCACCACTAGTCGGCAGCCTCTAACATATGGATGGAATTCTTGAGGACTCATAACCAACCCTTTCTATCCATGTGATAGAGTTCTAGATTACGAGATGTTACATTACCTCCCAGTATTCCAAAGGCGTCTGACTAGTAGCAAGATTGTGATACATACAGTGGGAATATTTTACCCTCTGGATTCACAGTATACGGCACAGTAGAAAATATACAAATAACTATATACTTAAACATCACAGTTTGGAAACAATAGAAACAAAATTATAAAGTGGAAACCAAGAAATAAGACAACTAAATAATTAAATAAATAATAAATTATTAATGTAATAATGAGATGGAATTTAACTAAATGTAATGAGATAAAAAATACAAATAAAATACTATCAGACTCAAATAAATACTTAGAAGTCCCTAGTCTTGAACCCAATGTCGGTCTCATCTCCAAACTCCAGACCATCTTTCAAGAAAACAATCAACAGGAAGGTCCTTTTCCCCTGTCCAAAACTACATCAATATAATCTTTTTAGGTGCCTAAAAACCCCAAATAGGGTGTGAGTATAACTGATTAGGTTGACTCCACTATGTCTAAATATAATTAGATTGATAATTAGTTTATTCAATAATGCAATAATCAAGAGTGTTAATTAATTAAAAAATTAGCTTAATACCACTTCAATTAGCTTCAACACCATGTGAGAAAATCTCTAATAATGTCTCAAAACTATTTCAACCATAACCTTATAACCAAGTTATAACATAACCTACCTCGACGCTATACTCTAACGTCTCTGAGTATATCAAAAAACCATGCCAACCCTAACCTTATAACTATGTAATTAATCAAAATAGTTTGGTTCCAAACCATAATAATTTCACCATTCAATCCACCCAATATAGCCAGAGACAGATATAGGATTTGCCATAGGCCTAGAGGAGGCATTTCCGGAATGTGTCCCAATCGTTTTCATTCTCTAAGAACACAAAATCCATGGTTGTGGCCACCACATCTCTCCCTTCATGTCCTCAGTCCCACGGGGTCATAATTAACACCATCATAAAATATATGCATATGATATATATTACCCTCACTATTACAAGTTTTGATCCGTTAATTAATCGATTATACAACATATGCCACTGCCACCACCACCACCTCCGGATTTAAGAGATTGAACAAATAATATCTATGTGAAATGGAAGGACTTTTTATTTACCCCCCCTGAATATTTTTTCCACATTTAGTGTGTATTATTCTTAGGGGATTAAGTGTTTAATTTTAAAAGGATGAAGGTGGCCCCCACACCACCATGTAGAATCATGAGAAAAGGGGTAGGAGGGTTTGTAGAAAGTTATAATGGTGAGTGGGAGGGAATGAGAGATATGGTCCATCCATATGATATAAATAAAGTGATGGATAAAAATACCATAGCTCAAGTCGACAATAATTTTCATGCCTTTGAGATGATTAATTAATTAGGAATTAAATGCATTAGTCTAATTGTCCAGACACATCCTCGGGTCAAATTTTCAATTCTAGAGGATAGAAAAGTAATTTCATTAATTCTACTTTTTCGAGAAACTTACACCGGATTTGGTTGTTGCGACAAGGATAACATTAGAAATTAGACTACCATTCAACCGTAATCTGGTCTGAATGGTTGTAGTCCAATTTTTTTACAATTAAAATAATTATTATGGGATATTTTCTGGGGATATAGATTTCACATCCAATAGTCTATGTGCCCTAGTTATATAAATTCCTGAATTATAAAACATTCAATTGGTATGTGAATAAGTTTGAAAATTTAGAAAACAAACACAAATGAAATTTGATAAATTAGTTATGTTTCAGTTTGGAGAAACAAGAAAAAAATTATCAAGAAAATTATCATTTGAATTTGCAGAGATGATGAAAATATAAAAATGACACAAAATTGAAATAAAAATTCAAATTTCACTCAAAAATATAATTGATCAGCAATTAAATTAGAATTAAATAAAAAATCATAATATTATCTATTATTCATACTCAAATATAAAAAAATGAACCTGATTAGTACGTTTGATCAATTGTAGCCTTTATCAGCTTTTTTTATCACTTTTAAAGGGGAAATTTATCAAAATTTTTCCCAATGATGATAAACATATTTAATAAAAAAATTATTATTATTTAAATAATTATAATACTTATATTATAAAATTAATGTTTATTTATATACATTAATTACAAAATTCATGTATATAATTAATATAAATAGGATGTATTAATATTTATTTATAATTTAAAAATTTATATATATATGTGTGTGTGTGTTTGTGTGTGTGTGTTATGGGATAAATTATTTGGTTTAAATTAGATATTGTGCCTTCTAAATATCATGCATGACTTTTTAACTACCGATATTTTTTCAGACTCTAATTTTGAGTCGAAATTTGAGTTTTCGTGTTCAGATGATAATAAGGTGTGAAATAAATTATTTCTCATAGTAGATGATCTCATGTTTTCTTTTTGACCACTCCATTAGTCCCAGGATAGGGTTTTTACCCTAGATTGGCAGTTTGGTGAAAATATGATCGATTCAAATTTTACCAGAATAATTAATAATTAATATTTAAATAAATAAATATTAATTTATTCACATAGGTTTGGTTGGACATATATTTAGGATGGAGCTTCATATTTTTATTCCTTCTTTGTCATTGAGTCTTGAATAGAGAGTTTTTCTTAGGTGGGGTATAAACTCAGGTTAATCACTGGGACCAACCGAGCCCCTTTTATTTTTCTTTTCTTTTCTTTTTATTCCATTTTAATTTCTTTTATTTCTCATTCTATTATTTCTTCCTCCTTATTATCATTTATTCCCCTCTATGGGATCCTCCACCATGTGACTAAGAGAGGAGATTCGTATAGAGAGAGAACAAGAGAGGGGGGAAAGGTAGGTACTATCATAGAGCTCTCAACACACTGGATTGGCGTGTGGCAACCATGTACCATGAAAATGGGTGAAACTTTGGTCATTTCTGCATAAATGTAGGCTATTATTTAGATTTGTAGAAAAGTATCTTTATATTCTTCATTTTTATGTTTTAAATCCAATTATTATGCTTTCTTATTCCCCGATGAGGCCCAATCTATTAATTTAGGGGTGAAATGGAGGTTTTAGGTGATTCGAAGGTTTTCCATTTAGGAAAATCAGGCTACATGGTGTGTGGTTCAGGGTGACAGGTAATGTGTTCTTCCTATTTGGATAAGGTGGTATTTTAAAGTACAAATCATATACTAGGGTGAACATTTAGTGTACTCGGTCTCAGTTGTGTAGTCAAGTACTTGACCAGGCTACCCATGTATGGGTACATGGATGTGTAAAGTACAAGGACGAACCCCATGTGAGTAGCATGTCATGTACATGTACACGTTCTATCCAAGTACATGGCTAGGACAGTTGGGGGACACGGTTATATACCTTGTGTCGAGTATACGTCATGTACCCAATTCATATATAATGTACCTAGCGAATTTAAATGTCAAGGACTATGGGAGTACATTCCCATGTAGGGCCTTGAGGGTACACGTTGTGTACCAGGGTAATACGTTGTATACTCCTCCTTTGCTTCCCTTTGAGGTTTTTCATATATTTTCCCATAGGAGTTATAATTGGACCATGAGTAGTCCAATATGATTATTTTTTCATGTAGATCACAATAGTATGATCCGTGGGGTGTTTTCAGGACACCATTGTGGAATTTTAGGATTTTATTAATAGAGATGTTCTTTTTCTCGAAATTGAATTCAGTCGTCTCTTTATAGATACTTGATGTTAGAGTGAACATTTGGGTGTTCTTACCAACCTTGATTGAGACCCTGGTTTGAGTGGGCTATGTGTTGACTCTCTTGGCTATTTCTTTCGTAGCTTTCCATTGAGGATGTCTCCCTTGTATGATGTTCCCTTCTAACCTTGGAGTCCATGAGGCTTGATGATATAAGGATCCATTGTAGGATTCCTCTTCTAACATTTCAACCTAGAGGATCCCCTGTAGGATTCCTCTATATACATTCTATTTACTGAGGATACCCTGAGGGATTCCTTTACTTATGAGAATATCAAGGTATTCCCATATAGGATTCCTTTTCTGGTGTACTATTTTGAGGATACCCAATAGGATGACTCTACATCTTACGATATCTTGAGGGCCCCGTGTAAGATTCATTTTCCTATGTACTCTTTTTAGGATCCCTTCTAGGATGCCTCCATTTCTATACCATCAAAGGATCCCATGTATAATTCCTCCCCTTCCTTATAACTATGTATCCAAAGTAGGATTCATTTTCTTATGTGTTTACCTCGAGGAACCATGTATGATTCCTATAATTGTTTATATTGAGATACCCAGTGCTTTACCATTTTTTGATCAACCCTGAGTCAGTACGTTGGGTTTGGGAAGATATGGAAGTTGATTTCACCTTATAACATGTGTTGAACTTGTAATCCCTTGGGGTTGTTGCTGTAATTTTGGGTTAGGCGTTCGACCACCCTCACTCTTTATTTATACCTTCACATGTTTATTTCATATGTAGCGATGTTAGATAGAGGTTCTTCATGGTTGGTCGATTTTGAGCCTCATGTGAGATTTCTTGTTTATTTTGAAACTCCATGATGTTTTTCCTGGAATCCATCATGGTTTTTGGGATTCCCATATGTGCTTTCCTAGTATCCGGATTCAATACCCTGTTATTTTATATGTTTACTGGTATACCCAGAGGTACTGACTTGGATTTGGATATTGAGTCATTGATTATCCAATTAAGTAGGATAATACTCATTTTTAATATATATATTATTCATGTTCTTCATTATTCATAACCAACAGTTTTAGTGGATTTTACAAATTAAACATTATTTCACATTATGATTGTAATTCCTTCTTAAAATGAACTATTTCATGGTACATTTTTAAACACCTCATAAAACACAAAATGGTCTTGATTTTATTTTTCATATTTTATTTTATGTTCCACCTTTAAATAAGAAATGATTCATAAATTTTGAGTACTTGAAGATTCCCATTGGAAGACCCTCAAAATTTCCCTTGAACCAAGACCAATCAGCACGAAGTGTACTGGACAGTATCCCAATAAATGCAACTTTTTAGACAATATTAAAGCCCAATGATTCTAAAATTTGAATTGGAGATATTAGGTCTCTTGAGGAACTTTTCATTCAACAGTGTCCTCCGCTAATTTTGATCGTTTAATGGAGTTATATGCGTCCCAATTTGAAGATACAATTATGGGTTAGATTTTACAGCCAAGAAAAACGTCACACTATTTCAATCATATTTCAAAGACAAAAAATTAAATTTCTATGAAATTTGAAAATAAATTAGGGGAAATACTGACATAATTTTTCTTCTTTTATGGACTATACAAATTCATCCATCTAGAGGCTCATTTAGGCACTTTTATTTGGTGGATGCAAGCTGACTTCCATTTCGAGTCAAGGGTGGAAAGTCCAAATTTTATAAACTTTCTGCCACCCTAGGCCGACCATACTCATGTGGGAAGACATGGAATGTTGGGGGATCAACCCAAGACTATTGAAATTATTTCTTAAGGTATTTTTTTTCGAGTATTTATGCATATTTGTTTCCTGATTTCATTGTAACGGTATGCTACTGCTTTGGGTTTGTAATCGCATTTATTCCTAATGAAAGTTGTTCAATTAAACTTATTTTATTAATAAAAGTTATTCCTTTACTATTATTCCATTATTATTCATATAAAAATGATACCACTGCATCATGGTATGAATTTATTCACCCCAAACCTAGTGAAATTTTTCACACAATGGTGGGGTGATTTTTATATTATTGTTTTTACTTTTTCAATTCCTCCCTCGTAAGTCTACTTCCTACTTCCATTGAGAACATGTAATCAATGGTGGGATAATGCTTTTTATGGTATTATAAAAGGGAGTATCAATAGGTCATATTGGATGTTATTTATCACTCTGTAAAAGTATATTAAATTATTTTATTCATTTTTTTGTATTCAATGGTTTTCTCTCTTCCTCTTCTTTATTGAATTTTATCTCCCCACTTTTATGTAAAAATAAGATCCTTTACATTGGAGTGATCGTGGAAATGATCATATAAGTGTATAGGTGCTTATAATATGTTTTTTAAGGATTTTAATCAGTAATTGATGAGTTTATTTTGAAATCATTCAATAAATCATTCTCGAGTTAACGAAATTAAAATTATTAAAAAAAGAAATTCATCCAATCTATCCCTTGTAATTACCAATGGTCAACCCTTTCTATTAAATTTAAATCACATAGATCTGTTTGTTCCCTTTTAAACCCATATAAAATAAACACAATGTTTTCCACTTCATATCCAAAAATATTCCATACATTTTACGTGTCTATAGCTTTCTTCTTAGTTCTCTATGGATTCAACAACCCAGGCTACACCACAAGCGACCACTTGACCCTAAAAAAATTGGGTAAATTTGGGTGAGACCAAATTTTGGGTCCATTTTTAGGGACCCATGTAATTCACCTGAACTCTCATTCTATTCTCCCCCATTTATCTTTTAGCACCAACACTTCTCAGTTCTCACCCCGATTTCACTCTTATGGATGTCCATTTTGAAAAAATCAAACATGGGAAACCACTCCCTTCTTTGACTACTCCACACCAAGTGTGATGTACAATGACCATACTATTTTTTCATGGTTGGAAAATCAATATCAAAATCAACCACAATGTTTTATCTCCAATGCTCAGCAAAAAATCCTAACCTATAATGAGTATCACTCCCATCAAATAAAATTTGAACATCCTCCAATGAAATTACAACAAAATTATTATCCTCCTCGAGTAGGCCATTTGGATTAACCCCTTTTCTATCCTAATACACAACAATCACTATAGTAATTATGTTAACAAATGGAGAGAATAATATTTGAGGTTTCATCATTGAGATTAAAACTACAAAAATTTGAAATGGTGATAGAACTCCTTTCAACTCATGTTGTCCATTCCTCATCACTGATATAATAATATTTTCTCCCCAAAAAACACATGAAATCACTAAATAACCAACCTTTGTAATTGGTATATATGAATACGATCAAGTAATTTTTTAAGGGTATTTAAATCAAGAGAAAATTTATTTTTTGGATTTAAAAGTGTATAATTTGACATTATAGATTGAGTCTCTTGAATATAATTCCATTGATGTTTTTTCAAAACCACCAATAACTAAACCACTAAGATAAATCACAAACATTGAGCCTGTACCAATTCCTAACATAGATCATTACAACTTTGTGGTTGAATCTTCTTTTGAAAAGGAAACAATTCTATTGAGAAATTTCGAAAATGAAATTGATTTAGATTAAAAGTCTCGACCTGTGTATAAAAGTGTTATCCAGCCCAATCTCAAAATCATTGTCCACCTTTCCTATACCAAGTATTCCATCTTAGGGGATAACCAAAAAAATTAATTTTCATTCCTTACTCTCTAAATTATAATTATAAGAAAATTATCCTCAATGTATTAATGATGATTTGAAAAGTAATCACATGGACCCATTTTTAATAATCATAGAATTAGCCTATTCACTAGGACCTATATAATTTTACTTGAATAAATTTCCAAACCATATCGCCAACCCCAATGGAGAATCAATCATGATCTAATTTATTTTTTGAAAAATATAATCCTTAGGATGATAAAAGTTTCTTTTGGGTAAGTTGGGGGGTTTTGGTTAATCTAACAATAGTCAACTAAGCACATTCTTGGAGGAAACCTGGTTTTGGGTTGATTTTATTTTATTTTATTTTATTTTATTTTTGTGTGTTTTTAGGTTTTCAAAAACAAAGGGAAAAAATAAAAAAATAAAAACATAATTTTTTTTCCAGAATGACACATCGTAGGTCATGGGGACAACCCCATCACAACTGGCGAAGCTGTGGGACTCGAACCTATGATCGAAGGGAGATAAGGGAGTGTGCCTACCATTGAACTATGGATTATAGTGATTACTTCCTCTATTTTTATTATATATTAACTTATATTTGGAATTTACATAAATATATACATATATATAAATATTTAATTTTTACTTGTTCCTAGTATCGGTCATTGGTATGAAAAAATAAACATGTACTTTTTTCCCTTTTCTTTTGTATTTATTTATTTTTAGTTAAGGAAAACACTTGGGGTTCCTATTCTTATCTAATGTTGTTTTATTTTAATATTTATAAGCTTAAGAAGTTTCATGTTTTCAATGGAACCAAATTCTATCATGAGTTACAAACTAAATCATCAATCATCCATGAGGAGCCTGTATGTGACAAAGAGATTGAAAAAGTAATGAGAAGAATCATGAACGTCAAATATAACCACTAGATAACATTGTTACATATTTATTATTTCAATTTTTTTTTATCACTTTTCTCCTATAGCTATATCCCCATCTAAATTTTCTATCATTAGACACTGGGGAAATTATTATTTTATGTCAGGGGAGGTGATATAAAAAATTCATTTTGTGTTCATAATCTATTATTAAAAAAATTCTTTGAATTAAAAAAAATTCATGGAAGGAAAAATTACATTAACCTTTAACATTATAATACACATTTCATACTTTTAAATTTAATATAAAATATTTTTTTATGCCTTGATTCTGATTTTAATGAATGTTTAAGTTCATGAGCATATATTTTGGAAAGTGCGGTTGTCTGATGTGATTTTTCATCGTTTATATTTTTATCCTTTTAAAAAAACACATCCCACATCCTTTAGATGTTTGGGTATTAGTTTGAGTTCTTGGGGTCCCATAATAAATGGCATAGGTTTAGTGATCATTTTAATTTTAACATTAGTATTCAGAAAAATAAATAAAAAAACATCAAAAAAAATTCAATTGTGTGTAGAGGAATGGATGGACCTAATGTGTGGATCTTATTACTTGGGGATCGTGACCCTATTGTTTTCTATCCCAGAGTTGGGCATTTTATCCCTATTTTTTCATTTTATTTTTATGATTAATTTAAATCTAGATGATGCCTGAGTATGTGAGCTTCACTTCATGACCTAAGTTATTTGAGCCAGTGAGTCATCAACAAAGTCTCTCTAAATGGCTTGACTAAATTTAGTTCAATTTCAAATACCATGGAAAAAATGAAACAAAAAACAAAAATAAATAAATAAAAATTAATACTCATCTTAATATAAAAATTTGATTCCACCTAGCGCTTCCATGTTTTCTCCCTTGAATAAAGATTTGAACCCTAGTCTATTGTGTTGCACAACACATCACCATGATTAATTAAAATTGGATGAAATTTAGAGATGAATTTAAACAAATAAATGGACTTGGTATTGGGATATTCCTATGGACCTAGATTATTTTAAATGATTTTGATAGATTTCATAATTTTTTGGTATGAGGCCTTTTGGTGAGCATTGGGTATTAAAATGTTTTTGGAAAAGGGGATTCAAATTTCATATTTTTTAGATACATTTTTCTCGGGACTATAAAAATTCATGTTGGTGGTGTGATTAGAAAATGAAGTAGGATAATATTCATTATCAATATATATAATATTAATGTGCCTCATTATTCATAAACAACATTTTTAGGTCATTTTACAAATTGAACATTATTTCACGTAATGATAGTAATTACTTCTTAAAATACACAATTTCATGGTCGATTATAGAACACCTCATAAAACAAAAAATGTTCTTTATTTTATTTTCATGTCCCCCCATGATATAAGAAAAAATTCATACTTTTGGAGTACTTGAATATTCCCATTGGAAGACCACCAAAATAGGCATTTAACCAAGAAAATTCTGGGAAAATTGAACTAGACAATAGCCCAATAAATGTATTGTAGATGGAAATATACAAGCCAAATTATTCTAAATGTTGAACTATAGATATAATAAATCATGGGGAACATTTAATTCAATAGTGTACTAAGCTAATTCATATTTTTAAGGGAGTTCTTGGTGGAACAATTTGAAGATACAATTCTAGCCCAGATTCTGTAGCCTAGAAACACAGCCCACCATTTCACTCATATATCGAAAACCAAAAAAACAATAGGGTTGTAATTTTACAATATATCAAGGGAAATCCTCATATAATTTTTTTCTATTTCCCAACCAATTTTTTCCATATAGAAGCTCATTTTGGAACCTCTGTTTGGTTGATGCAAGCTGGATTCCATTTTGGGTCATGGGAGGAAACTTAAAAATTCCAAAAAATTTCAACCACCCTAGTCCAACCATACTCATGTGGGAAGACATGTACTATTGGGGTCTCAAACCAAGACTCTTAAAATTCCAATTTATGGTAGTGGTGTTTGAGTATTTATTCATCTTTTTTTATTAGTTTCATTGTAATGTTGTGTGGCCTCTTTATGTTTCAAATCCCATTTCTTACTCATGTATGTTATTCAATTCACCTATGTTTCTAAATATTAGTTATTCATTTCCTCTTATTCTATTCTTTTTCATATCACATTGATATTTTTCTCTCAAGGTGTGAATTTTTTCACACCAAACATTGTTAAATTTATCACATAATAGTGGAGTGATCATTATTTTGTTATTTTTTACTTCTTCAATTCCCCCCTCATAGGTCTACTTCCCACTTCCATTGAGAACATGTCATCAATGTAGGGATAAATATTTCATGGTTTAATCCAAGGGAGTAGAAATGGGTTGGATTGGATGTTATTTCTCACTCTCTAAATATTTATTAATTTTTTTTATTTTATTTTTTTAATCAATGGTTTTCTCTATTCATCTTCTTTATTGAGTTTTATCGCCCTACTTTTATGTGATAATAGGATATTTTACCTTGGAGTGATCATAAAAATGATACTACAAGTGTATAGGTGATTAGAATATGTTTATGAAGGTGTTTAACCAGAATGTGACAAGGTTAGATTGAATTCACTGAATGAATCCTTCTCAAGTTAATGAAACTAAATCATTAAAAAATATAATTTAATCTAATACATACCTTTTAGTAACCTAGGATCAACCCTATCTCATAAAGTGAAATCACATAGATCAGTTTCTGTTCTTTTAAACCCATCTAAAATTAATCCAAAGTTGTCCAATTCATAGCCAAAAACAGTCCATATAATGTACGTGTCTATATCTTTCTTCCTATGTCTCTGAGGATTCGACAACCCAAGATACCCTACAAGAAAATTCTTAACCCTAAAAACTTGGGTAAATTTGGGCAAGACTCGTCGTATGTTTGTTATTAAATTATTGGGATGTCTAGAGATGTTTCTTAGAAACTGGCTATCGAGACTTTGACTATAATATATGTGCATGGAATCCTTAGTAATGATACCTTGTGGTGATTATGATCTCATGAGTGACAAGGATGATTCTGATATCCTAGGTTTGATATGTGATAAGGATGATTACTTTATTGTCAATCTGGTTATAATCATGGATGATTACATTTTCCCAATGGATTAGGATGATTATTATCTCTATAATTGATTACTATATCATAGTGTTGAGAATGAATTATCACATCGTTGGATACCTAGAATGATTTAATTCATCTAGATTTTATGGATCATTACACTCTCACTCACTAGAGACTCCAAGGGTGGGCATGGCCTCTCACCGGTGAGTTATCCTTTCAGATCATCTAAGTGTAAGACCCTTAGATATTATCTGAGTTTTTAACATTGGGACCGCCTATAGAGTGAGACCTTGGGCTCAATCATTGGAAAATATTTACATGTACTGGGAAAGATGGTATCTATCTTAATGAAAATTTATAGGATTTTAAGATGTAAATCCCTGGAATCCATTGTTCAGTGATTGGAGGTGAGTATGGGTGTACCCTGGTGTAGGATGTGTATCCCCCTATGGTGAAATAGCTTGCTTGGAGATATTTTTTGCACGGGAAGAAGAAGGTATATTTTTACTGGTATTATAATCCTAGAGTTCGACTAAATCTTAACTAGATTGAGTAACTTGAAATCCAACTCAATTCCCTTGAATAGGTTGTCTCGGTGATCGTGATTATGAACCTAAGGATCAACTGCTATTGTTTTTATGTTATTTATTTCACTTACTCATGAATATTCATATTTATGTATATATATATATATAGGTATGATACTATACATGTATACATATATAGATATGAAAATCTATGGTGTAACATTCCTAGTTGGTCGGGATCATAGAGATGGGGTTTGACTGTGTTATCACATTATTGGTTTTACTTATCTTTTTAGTTGTGTCTCTACTTGGATGAGTAGTTTACTTTTTTGTACACTTATAACAACATATTTTACATGTTTATTATCTATTTAACCTACTAATATTATTTCTTACCCCTACACATGTACCTCGATGTACATGTATACCTAATGTATGGTTTTAAGGTTGGGAATGGTTTTCATGATGGATAAGGCTAAGGCCTATAGTTTCATGATCAAGAAGAGGTACTTGGGTGGGTTCTTCTAATCAGGTTGTTGTAGTTTGATAGTGTCTGGAGACTGGGTACGAGGTATGGATCAGAGTTATTGGTAGAATTTTTTACTTTTATTTGGGTTTATTTTTTTAAATGTATCTGTATGGTCGGCCTAGTTGGTGATTAGTGTTGAATGTATGGAATATCTGTTCAATTTTTATAGATTTTTAAATATTTTTATTATTTCATGTTTTATTTTTAGTTTATTTACTACTGTGTATGATACATAGTTATTTCCTCTATTTTCTTACTCTGATATAAGGGCATATTCTTCCTACAATCAAACCATAGTCCCTCACGGCTAGTCATCATCCTCTGGAATATAAGGAGGTGCAATCGAGGCCTTGTAGCCAACAAGCTCAAGGAACCATTTTAGGAACATTTGGGTCAGTATGTAACAAAGTGGTATCAGAGGTGTTCCATTACTTATATTTACTATTTGTTATATGGTAGACAGGACTATTAAGAATGTGTCAGAACCTGTGATGGATATCAGACTGGTGCCTCGAGAACACTTCTTCCAGTAAGAAGTCCAAGTTTCTAGGGGTATGGGATCACTGTTCTGATCTACGATGTTACAATTTTATATTATTTTTTTCCATGAGTGATGAACTTGTGGGGTGGATGTTATGATTTATTATGGATTTCTAGAACTTAGAAATTTGAAAAGAGGTCAAGGATTGATTTTTACTCTTGGATGACAAAGGCAAGAAGCATCTCATGCATCATACTCATCATGTAATATTCACATAATATAGGCATTCTAGTGTGTGATTATTATTTATTACTAGGGAATGTTCTTTTGGGCCTACTTATATATTTATTTTTTCCTTCTGAGGGAAGGTTATGTGGATATATGTTGAGGCATTGGTGTTGAGGTTGATGACTTAGTCCTCATGCATGGGAGGTGCAATGACCTTAGTAGGTCGATATAGAATGTGATTCCTTTTTTATACCCCATGTAGGGTGTTATTTCTTTAGTCATGTTTACCTAGTCGAATCACTGAGTTTGATTCCCATATATACCAGGACTTCTCTCAGGAGATACACCTTGAGGAGGTATTACTATATATAGATGCCTAGTGAGTGTCAGTTCAGTCCCTCTTTATTGTTGGTATCACAACTTATGTTTAGTAGTTCCTTAAGAGGACACTCGGTGAGAATTAGGCCCTTCTAGGATAAGTTTTTAGTTTTTACCCTAGTAGTTCACTATGATATTTACCTTATTTATAGAGTTTTGAGCTTTTGGACTAGGTTTTTAGCCCTTCTAAACTAGTTGTGAGACTTGTTCTGTAGGGATAGGTGGGAGTAATAGAATCCCTTACTTTGACTTGTAACCTTGTAGGTTGATTCCCATTTTGTTTGAGAAAACCTATGTGAGAGAGGTCGGTCCATGTTTTCAAATTCCATTTTAAGTAGTTAGTTGGTTCTATGCTCATTTTGATATTGAGTCATGGTAAGTTCTTTAATTTTTCGGTATGGTCATTTTGATGACTCCAGCATTTGGAAATAACCGAGGGGGATTTGGTTTCAAGACTGGATTTGAAAGGAAGGACGATACAGGTTCTTGGCCAAGTCGACTAGTTTTTCAGCTATTGTTAATGTAGTCGGTGCACAAATACATGCTCATGACTAGAACAACATCAGGTGACTTGTAATAGTGGACTAAATAGTGGCATATGTGAGATTCTCAATTTTGGAGAGGATTTCTAAGGGATCTTATAGCTTAATAAAACTGACATTCCATATAGCACAGTCAGATTGGGCTTGTAATTGACGACTCAATAGAGTATGAGTTGGGTGATATAAGTATAAGTTAGTTTCACTTGGTGTTGTTAAATAATAATCAATGAGTGGTTGGGTGTGAGTAGATGACCAATGGTTTCAAATATCTGCTGTGTGTTTTTTCCAATATTTTTATCTAATGTGATGAATTTCCCCCCATGGTAGATGTGATATAAAAATTGGAGAGGTTACCGTAAGATGGTTATCATGTTTTCTTGTGAGTGATGATTTAAGGGATATATACATGCCCTTTTGTAGAATATTTGTGTACTCTAGGTTAGAGATGGTCAGGCCTTATCTTGACATCATATTGATTATGTTGAGAGAGAATTGACCCTACACTGAGCACATTTTCTTTCAAAATTTTCTTCCCTGTTTGAGGATGGAAACCTAATGAGGTTGCACACGTAGACCAAAATAAGGTAAGTCATATGGTGGGGAGTGAACTAGTGGCTATTTGATGGTAGTGACCCTCATTTTTAATTCAAATTTTGAATTTTACAAGGTATGTTGAGCTCAGAGTTTGTTTTGAGATGAAGATAAGGGTATTATAATGGGTCAATGTACCATATCGGTCATAGTTAAATGTCTTCTAGATAAGATATAGTTGTTGCTGCTATGAGACTAGTCGTTGGACAGTACAAATAACTTGGTTGTGAAAAAACATGGGTTGAGAGAATAAATTTTAGTTTTTACCCTAGTAAACTCATGGATGAGAAGGTTTATGTCGGGGAGGCTATAATGACCAATGCTTTTTCAAACTGAAATTTGGAGCAGAAATTTGACTTTTGGATTTTAGGTGATTTTATGGGGTAAAATCATCTTGTCACCTATAATTTAGTCTTAGATGTTTTTTATGACCATTACATTGGTCTTGAAATATGGTTTTTACCCTAATGTGGGTTTTGGTGTAAATATGAGATGTTATAATTTTATTGGAATGTTTAATATTTAATATTTAATTAAATAAATATTAATCTATTCATGTAGGTTCATTGGGTCATATCTTTTAAAAATAATTTCATATTTAGATTCGATCTTATCTGTTAATTTAGGAACAAATAGTTATAACTAGGAGGATCATAAACTCAAGTCCTACACTGGAGAATTCTAGGGAACTACCTTTTTCCTTTCTTTTTTTTCTTCCTTTTTTATTCCTTTCTATTTTCTTTCCTTTATTTCTTCCTCCTACTTCTTGCATACACCCCTCTATGGGATCCTTATCTATGTGACCAAGAGAGGATATGGATATGGATATTTATAGATATAGAGGAAGGAAGTTTTCATTGTGGATCTCTCAACACGCTGGTTCAGTGTGCGGCAACCACGGACTGCAAAAATGGGCGAAGCTTCGGCAGTTTTTGGCCAAAAGTAGGTAATTTTTTATATTTACTACAAATCCCCATAGATTAACAATTTTTATGTTTTAAACCCATTATTATGTTATATTATTGATCCTTGAGGCCCAATCTATTGATTTGGGGGTGAAAATAGGGGTTTTAGGCTATTCGTTGGTTTTTTATTCGAGAAAACCAGGCTACATGGCAGGTGGTTTAGGGAGACTTGTTGTGTGTTCTTCACACTTGGGGAAGATGATGTTTTTTAAGTTCAGTCCATGTACTAGGGTGTAAAAGTTATGTTTTGGGTCTCGACCGTGTAGTCTAGTACCAAACTTGGTTACCCATATAGGGGTAAATGGTCGTGCTGAGTGCACGGCCAGACCCCATGTGAGTAGCACGCTGTGTACAAGTACACAGCCTGGCCAAGTACATGGATAGGACAGTTGAGGTACACAAGAAGGTACCCCGTGTCAGGTAAATGTCATGTACCTAGGGAACATACACACACATGTAGGGCATTGAGGGTACACACTATTTACAAAGGTATCATGTCATGTACTCCTCCTTCGCTACCCTTTGAGGAATTTTCATATATTATTGCCTAAGAGTTGTAATTAGACCATGAGTAGTTCAATCATACTATATTTGTTATGTAGATCATGATGGTAAGACTCATGGGGTGTTTTAAGGAAATCTAGGTGGTTCTTCCGACCTTTCATAATGAATATGTTCTTTATCAAGTAATTGAATTAGGTCCTCTCATAGGAAAAACATGAAGAGAGAGAAAACAATTAGGTGTTCAGAATAACATATTTTGAGACCCTGACATGAGATAGGCTATGAGATGTCTCTCTTGGTTATTACCATTATTTAATTTCTTTAATGATGTCTCCCTTGCATGATGATCCCTTCTAGTTAAGAAGGCTATGATACTTTAAGTTTAGAGGGTCCTTTTTTTGTATTCTTATTCTTATGCTTCAACCTAGAAAATACCTTATTGGATGCCTCTATCTTATTTTTGTTTATTGAGGATCCCCTGAGGGTTGCCTTTACATATGGTTTAATCTAGGGAGTCCCCTATAGGATGTATTTTATTGTGTATTTTTTCGAGGATCCAAGGTAGGATGACTTATCATCATACGATGTCTTGGGTGTATTGTGTATGATTCCTTTTACTATATACTGTTTTGAGGATCCCTTGTCAGATTCTTCCATTTACTTATCGTTATAGGATCTCGTGTAGGATTCCTCCCCTACCTTATAACTATGGATCCCAAGTAGGATTCCTTTAATTGTGTGTTTATCTCAAGGATCCCTTGTAAAGTGCCTCTCAATGTTTTTCTTGAGGGACCCAGTGGATGCTCATTGTTTGACCAACCCTGAGTTCATAAGTTGGGTTTGGGTAGAGATGGTAGCAAGAGTCACCTTATAACCCTTTATTACATTGTAGGACCAAGGGGATAGGGATGTAGTGTTTGGTTAGGCATTCAACCACCCTCAATCTTTTTTATACCTTCACACATTTATTGTTGATGCATCAATGTTAGCCATAGTTGCTTCCCAGTTGGTGGTTGTTGAGCTTGATGTGAGGAATATTCTTTCTTTTAGGATTCCTAGATGTTCTTCTTGGGATCCTTCATGATTTTCGGGATGCACATATGTTCTTTCCTGAGATCTAGCTTCTTATCCCTATAATTTTATATGTTTACTGGTATACCAATAGGTACTACATGGGATTTTTATGTTAATCCGTATATTGTAATATTATATTAATGGGATTTCCAAAGGTGTTTCCAATTATCTATATTTTGAGCCCATGACTATGATATATGGGCATGGAATCCCTAGTAATGATACTCATGGATGATTACACTCTCCATAGTGAAAAGGATGATTCCACTATCCTTGGTTTTATATGTGACGAGGATGATAATGCTCTCCTCAATTTTATTATACTAATGGATGATTATGCTCTCCTTAGGGATAGAGATTATTTTTCGCCATGATCGATTACTTAACTGTGGTGTTGGGAATGGAATCTCACATTATTGGATACCCTTAATGATTATGATCTTCTAGACAATAGGTATGATTATGCTTTCCCTTATAAGAGACTCCATGAGGGGGCATGACTTCTATTTGGTGAGTTCTTCTTTCAGATCTACTAAGGTTCAGACCCTTACAGATTATCCGAGTTTCAAATGTCATGGTCGCCTATGGACTAAAACATAGGGACCAAAAGTTAGACTAGATTTACATGGACTATGTATTATGGAGTCTAGATTAGTGACCATTTATAGTATGTTCAGATGAACTTCCCAGGAATCCATTGTTCAGTGATTAGAGGTAAGTACGGGTGAATGTAGGTGTTGGACGTGTATCCCCCTGTCATGATGTAGCTTTCTTGCTAATATTTTTTGCACTATACAGTGTAGGTATATGACTTTTGGGATTACAAACCTAGATATCAACTTAATGTTACACGGATTGATTGACCTGACATCTAGCACAATTATCTTGTAGAGGATGTCCAGGCGATCGAGATTATGAACCCAAGGATTGGTAAATATTGGTTTTTATGTTATTTCATTCACTTACTCATGAATATTCAAATTTATGTATATATGTATAGGTATGGGTCTATACCTGTATACATATATAGATATGTACGTCCATGGTGGCACTTTCCCTGTTGGTCGAGATCATAGACCCAGGGTTCGAATGTGGTTTCACATTATTGGTTTTACTTATCCTATTAGTTATGTTCCAGATAAGCTGAGAATTTTTCTTTTTCATACACTTATAGAAGCATAATTCATAGGTTCTCCATTAGGGGGGACTTTTATGATTATTTATCACCCATACACTTTCACCAAGGTGTGTGTGTAGACCATATGTCTTCTTTTCATATTGTTATCGATTTTCATGGTTGATAGGGTCGAGGCCTAGAGTTTCTTGATTGAGAAGAGATACTCTAGTGGGTTCTTTAGATTGGGTTATTATTGTTTGACAGTGTATGCAGACCAGGTATGTGGTCTGACTTGGAGTTAGTGGTTGATCCCTATACTTTAATTTTAGTTTCTTTTGTTACTTATATATGTATAGTCGACCTAGTGGGTGAAAAATGTTGTATGTGTGGAATAACTATTCAGTATTTTATATATTTTTCATTTATTATTACAACATGTTCTATTTTAATTTATTTACAACCTATGTACTCTTTTTATTTATTGTTTTTTATGGTACTTAATTATTTCTACTGTTTTATTACTCTGGTATGAGGGAATAGTCTCTTCACCATCACCACCTAGGCCTTCACTATTATTCAAAAGCCTATGAATATGGTGAGGCATGCTTTAGGCCTTATAAACAACTGGATTTGGTCACCATTTCAGTGGAATCTAGGTCAGGATGTTACTACATTGCAGTAAAAATTGGTGCCCCAAAAAAATGAACAAATATTATAAAAAATTGGTCATTATTGGTAGTTTTTTCATTAAATAGATACTGTTTAAACTAAATCCTAATAATATAGAAATAGATATAAAAATGACTTCTATTGAATGGACTCTAGTCATTTGGATGCATTTTCTTTAATTTAGTAGCTATTTTTATATGTGTCATTTTTTGGTTATTTAAGGGCAGTTTCAATTTTATTTAGTGGTGGGTTTTTTTAAAAAAAACCAAAAATAAAATAGATTACATGAACCTAACCACCACTAATATATTTAGAGGCGATTTTATTTAGGGAAATATAACAGAAACTGCCACTAATAAAAAAATTATTGAGTTAGTGGAGATTACTAAAAACTACGACTAAATGTTACTACAAAATTTTATTTTTTACAAAATATTTAATAAAAATTTCAAATACAAAAAGAATAACGTTTAGTAAAATAAGAAATAAATATATGATACACCCATCATATATATATCATACATCCATAGTTATATATACAAACAACCTTAGTTAGCATAACCACAGGAAACATATACATCAGTCAAATCAGGTGTACATATAAAACATGTCCAACGACTACCCATTCTAAATATACTCCCACTCCACAATATCTGCTACATCCATCTGGCTCTGCATCATCCCGTCAAATAAAACCAACCACATCATGTCATCAACTTTAACAAAAAATAAGACAAAATTTAAAATTGAACATAATAAATTGGAATTTCAATAGAATCATTAATAAAATTTAAATATACCAAGAAATCTAAGAACCAACATGAAATATTTCTAAAGAATATCATTGATCATAAAGATCAAACTTATACCTACTAAGGACATATATCACCTATAATAAAAACCATAACATTTAAGAAAATAAATGTTGATGAGAAAAGACAGAGAATATTTTCAAAATGGTCTATATAAAATTTATTATTTTGTTAATAAAAATGAATACATTTTAGCATAATAAATATAATATATCAGGTAAAACACTTTGAAAACATAAAATTTCCTATTAAATATATGATTTAACAATTGAAACAAAAAAGGGAAAAGAAAATATTCCAATAAATTTGTAAATCAACATACGGTCTTCTTGAAATTTACTTAACAAAAAAGTTTTAAAGTATTTGATATAAAACCATGTCCTGTTTTTTAAAAATAACTCAATGGTGGTTTTCCATGATTTTACATTAATATGACATTGTTTTCTATGATTTTGATCATTATACACACATTTTAGTGGTTTAAAACACTAAAATCCCATTTACAACCGTCCCAGGGAAACATAACTTCAAATGATGTTCCCTTGGATCCTACATTTTAAAAATAAATCTAAAATCATTTTTTTATCATTTCATGGAAATTCGACATTGTTTTCTTGGTTTTGGCCACCCGACATATGTTTTTAATGACTTTGGTACCTTCAAAAAGTGTTTACCAAGTCATTCTGACCACACCACACAGTAGATTGATGTGTCGTATGTGTGTATGCATCGAAAATAACTCAACATTGGGTATCCCATGATTTCACATTAATATGTGGTTGTTTTCTATGGATTTGATCATCACATGAATGTTTTAGTGTTTTAAAACACTAAAAACTTTTCTATGACCATACAAGGAAAACTATAAATCGAAATGACATTCCATCTATTACTACATCTCAAAATTAAATCTATAATCATTTCCCTTTAATTTCATGAAAATCCAATTCCTTTTTCGTAGTTTTGACCCCCTTGGAATATGTTTTTAATGGCTTTGTTACCTTTAAAATGTGTTTATCGGGTCATTCCGACCACACCGCTCATCTGATTGACATGTTGACTATGTGTACACATCCAAAAGCACTAAAAAATGGTTTTCCCATGATTTCACATCAATATGATGTTGTTTTATATGGTGTTAATCATTTCACGCACATTTTCGTGTTTTAAAACACTAAATGCGCATTTACTAGCATCTCGAGCAAACCAAAACTCAGAATGATATTTAGTCCTTTCAAACATTTTACATATCAATATCTGGTCATTTTCCTTTGATTTCAGGGTAATATAACCTTGCTTTCCTAGTTTTGACCCCCTAAAAATGTTTTTAAAGGTATTTGTCCCTTTAAAAGTATTCACTAATTCAATCTGACCACTCCAGACATCTGACTGATGTGTTTTCTATGCATACACATAAAAATTAACTCAATAATGGGTTTACCATGATTTCATGTCAATATGACGTTGTTTTCTTTGGTCTATACCATTAAATGCATATTTTAGTGGTTTAAGACACTAAAAATGCCTTTAAATACATCTAGGAAAAACTGTAACTCTGAATGTTGTGGCATTTGTTATTATATTTCAAAAATAATTCTACAGTCATTTTTATCTAATTTCAAGTTAATCCGGTGTTTTTTTAGGATTGAGCCTCTCGACACATATTTTTAAAGTATTTTGTACCTTTAAAAAGTTTTTACCAAGCCATTTCGACCACACCGCATGTCATATTGATGAGTTTTCTGATCATACACATCAAATATAATGTAATTCAGGTTTTCCCATGATTTCACATCAATATGAGGTTTTTTATGGTTTTGAACCTTGCATGCAGGTTTTAGTGTTTTAAAACACTGAAAGATCATTTTCAACCGTCGTGAGAAAACCTTTACATGGAATGAATTTTTTCCTTTTCCAATAATATAAAAATCACTCAATGGGAATTTGAATCTAATTTTAGGTTAATATGACATTATTTTCATGGTTTTTACCTATGACACATGTTTTTAATGGCTTTAATACCTTTAAAAAGTTTTTACCAAGTCATATAGACCACACTACACATCAGATTGACATGTTGTCTATGATTACATGTCAAAATTAACTCACTAGTTGTTTTCTCATGATTTAATGTTAATATGAGGTCATTTTATATGGTTTTAACCATTACATTCATGTTTTAGTGTATTAAAACACTAAAAATGCCTTTATGGCAATCCTAGGAATATTTTAATTCAGAATGACATGTCATTGATTCATAAATTTCAAAAAACAATCTATTATCATTTGCATATGACTTAAAGTCAATTTGATATCATTTTCCTAGTTTTGACCACCTTACACAGGTTTTTAAAAGATTTGGTGCCTTTAAAAAGTGTTTATTAAATCATTTCAATCACACTGCTTGTCAGATTGACGTGTTTTCTACAGGTACATGTAAAAAATAACTCAATGTTGGATTTTTCATGATGTAAAATCAATTTACAATATTTATTTTTGTTTTTGGACATCACATGAATGTTTTAGTGTTTTAAAACACTAAAAACGTGTTTATGGACATCCCCAACAACCTGTAACTCGGAATTACATATTTTAGATTCATATATTTTAAAATCAATATATAACCATTTCTTTCTTATTTAATGTAAATAATAATTTAATTTCATGGTTTTGAGTCCCCGTCACAAGTTTTTTAAGGTTTTAGTACATTTAAAAAGTGTTTACTGAGTCATTTCGACCACACCGTACATCAGACAGACATGTTGTCTACACAAAATTATCAAAAATAACTCAAAGGTGTTTGTATGATGATTTAATTTCAATATGAGGTTTTTTATGGTTTTGACCATTACACACAAGTATTACTATTTTAAAACACTAAAATCATGCTTACCGACATCCTATGAAAACTATAACTCAAAATGATATGAAGTTAGTTAATAAATTTCAAAAATAAATCTATGGTCACTTTCCAATTATTTCAAGGAAATTCAAAATTTATTTCTATGTTTTGACCCCTTGACACATCTTCCTAAAGGCTTAAGTACCTTTAAAAAGTGTTTACCAAGTCATTATTACCACAGTGCATTTCATATTGACGTGTTGTCTACACGTACACATAAAAAAATTCAAAAGTGGTTGTACCATGATTTCATGTCAATCTAAGGTCATTTAACAGGGCTCTGACCACTACATGCACGTTTTAGTATTTTAAAGCACTTAAATCATATTTATGGGAATCCTGGGAAAACTATAACATGAAATGATGTGTCCTCAATTAATACATTTAAAAAATCAATCTATGGTCATTTCCCACTAATTTTATGGTAATACAACACCATTTCTATGGTTTTGACACCCTAACACATGTTTCTAAAGGCTTTAGAACCTTTAAAAAAAATTAATAAGTTATTCCAACCACCCCACATGTTGAATTTAGCTATGAAATATATCTTGGCAGTTTATAAGGCATAGATAATAAAGGAACATTAACCATGATAAAATTGCATTGGTATAAAGCATGGAATTGTGGAAGAAAAATAATCACATGATATGATTTACATAGTATCCAAGGTATTTCTTCTGAGACCATCATAGTAGAAAAAGTCCATTATTTAATAGGGTTTACCTATCATTATATCCATGTATTGCTGAACCGAATTTACATTCTGTTCCAGCCCTGTATTACTGAACCAAATTTACTTCTTGTTCCCATCAGGTCCATCTAATGAGATATAAATCTTCACCCAATGTAATCGCAGGAGATAAAGTTTCCACCCATTTCATAATGAAATCATTCTTATATGAGACACAAAAACATAAAACTTTCATCATAGCATAAACCATGAAATAAAATGGGTTTCTTAAACCTCATTCCATCATAACATAATCCATATAAAATAAATGGATTTCAAAAAAAAATAACTCTATCATAAACAAAATCAAATAAAAGTAAGAAGAAGGATAGAGACATAACCTTATGTCATCTTATCTGGAAAATAATTTTGATAAAACACTTGAACTTATTTACTGACAAAAATATCCTTTCTTCTTCAATTTTTTTTTCTTTTCTCATAATGTCATGAAATTTTAAAAGAATGCAAATAAGTTTAAAAATAAATTTTAAATAATTTTGGGGATTCTTTGTAGAAATAAGGCATTACAAATATGTAAAAATCTATTCATTCCATATATGTTAAAAAAGACATTCTTCTTGTACTCTTTCCAAATAAGTCAAAATGTTCCTCGCATTGAAAATGATTAACAATACTTCCATACCGTTAAATAAAAATTCACTAATGAGGAAAATTGACATTAAAAAATATTATAACAATATAAATAGTATTATATATTTATGAAATATGTGTTTTTATGATAAATATTCCCCATTAAATACTTATGTATAAACAATCTCGGAAAATAATGAGATTGATAAACTATCCCTTACCTGAAGTCCGATTTCTTCTGTATGGGTCTAAAACTCTTATATAGTGGGTTTAAACAAATTATTAACTTGTAAAAGATCCCCATTAATATCTATTATATCATATATGATTCACTTATGACTTTATATTACCCATTTATTTATCAATTCCATGTTAAAGTAACTTTTTCAGTATTAATTGTCTTATTTATCATACATATTTTGACTTGTTGTTCTTGATATAGTTAATTATATTGTGATTTACTTACTTATATAATGTAAATCCTGATTTATATATCATAAATATTCACAATATAAATATATATAATATATTGATAAATGAAATGGAATACATTGTTCATGGATATGGTAGGTCGTACATACGCAAAAATGCTGATTATGTTTCCTTGTTGAATTGAATGGAAGAAAGTAAATGACATATATATATATATATATACATAGATCCAGTATAATTATTATGTCATATATTTCATGATTATTTATTATATATAATTTATAATAATTCATGACTGTTTAGCATGGATAATGAATCTCATCACGTTGTGGGGATGGTAGGTCATACTTATGCATGAGCGACACTATCATTCACTAAATAGTTAAATTGTATGGAATTGGATGGTATATTAATTAAAAATAATAATTATTATGTTATATTCATTATTTAAATCCATTATAATCATCATTATACACATCCAAATTAATTATTTTCGAATAAAAAATTACACCACGACGTGGAGACGGTAATCCATACGTATGCATGCATGGTGATAATGTTATTCTTAGGATGGATTAAAAGATTTATAAAGTTTTAACAAAATCATAATAACATATTATCATTTATAAGATACTGGATTTATTACTTTAATATGTGAACATATTAAGAAGTGGAAGTAGGAGAAGAATATAATTTTGAAATAGGTGATAAAACCATTACATATTTTTCGAGTATCTATTTTTGATTTGCGTGAAAGGTCTCTCTAGGATGCCTTTTTCCCCATTGTGTGGACTCTATGACGAATTAATGGAATTTTATTGAGTAAATGTTTGGTGGTTGGCCATGAAAAAGTGATTTATAGGCGTAATTAAAATATAAAGGGAATTTCCCTTTTATAAGAGAGGTGAGGGGTAATTTAAGAACATCTTTAAATATTAATTTATTATAAATTTATTTTTTGTTTATAATGGTACCAAACTCATTTAATTCAAACATAACAGGATTATGGGTCTAAATAATCTCAAACAATAGGTTTTAGACAAGTTTAGGTCTCAAAATTAACCTTATATTTTAGTTTTAATCATTTGGTAAAAACAATAACTCTTACCATATCTTCTTGTATTTTCATAATATATGGTTACTACAAAATTTCAAAATAAACTCAAGTGGATCCTCAATGAAAATTTTAACATCATATATGTCATATTTTCAAATCTTGAATTTTTAGTACTATTATATCATTTAATAAAATAGTGTCTGTTTTGAAAACTCATTTATGTCAATTTTGACACTATTTAGTAGTTGATTTTTTTTAAAGTCATATCAAATGGATTACTTCGAACCAAAGGAATTAAATCATCCCTCAAAATTCAATGTCCTCCAGTTTTTTATGGAATCTAAAAGATCAAATTAAATTTATTTTAATATTTATAATATCATTTCTTGGAATCTTTCATTAATAAGGTACTCACTACATCATCATTGTGTGATAAATATATTTATTTATTTAATGACTAAAAATTAAAAATAAAATTCCATGGTATATTAAATACCTTTAGATTTATAAGGATTATTTATAGTTAATTTATCAATTTTATAAACCAAAATAAAATTGTTTTAGTAAAAAGATACATGTTAATGTTATATTTCTCTTTACTTTAAATTAATTATTAAAACATGTCCATTTCACACCGAAGTGGTTCTCAAATGCCAAAATTTTGAACTAAAATTTTTTTTGGTCCCCCATGACTCATAAAATAGGGTTAGAACATATGTTAGGATACTTTTATATTATTATAATATTATTCTTTACCCTTCATTATCATATTTAACATTTAACCATGGTAACTAAAAATAATTATTGAAATTACTATTTATAATGTCCAAAAATAAAAGGTACCTTTTTACACAATATAGAACTTATAATTCCAAATATGGAATCCATTTTTCTAAATTTAAAACATATAATTGGCAGAAATTATTTTAAAATTAATTTCTATTGTCATAACCAGAAAGCGGGTTTTTAAGAAGTAAAAACTATCAAAAGATCAACATGTCTTTTTATACTATTTAAATGTCAAATTACATTAAATGACCAATATTGTATTAAATGATAAAAAAATAATCCAATTACACATTAAAACAAATTAAAAATATAATCTAACTATATAAATAAATTAGATGAAAAGTACGTTTTGAATTAAAATGCCGTATTTTTCACTATTCATTAAAATATGAATTTTATCAGAAAAATACCAAAAATTCAACCAAAAATAAATTTTTATGTCCCTATTCCAAAGAATAATTTTTTTTCAAATATAATATATAAATGTGTAAAAACTATATTTGAAATGGGTGCACCGTCAAAAGGTGGAAAACTGTATTTTTTAAAATACTTCTTTTGTCTGAAAAATGGAATTTGTTCTTATATAATGTCTATAAAATTTATAAGATGAATTTTAATGTTATATAAAATTAAAAATGTGGTTAAAATATATTAATAAATACTGATTTATATAGAATTAAATAATAATTTATTAATACCATATCATTGTTTAGTGAAACTCGGTATTGCGTACAACGCAAGCTATCGAGGAAGGTAGCTCTTACATGTAAAGAAAGCCAAGTCAGTGTTGCGTGAATTGAAAGATTCCTTTGGTGTTTCATATAACATTATGTAAACATAGTTCTTTTATACATTGATAAAAATCTATAATCAATGTTGTGTATATCGTATGCTAACTCGGTGTTGCCTGTAACATAAGAAAAGTTGGTTTAGTGTGAAAGGAATGTTTGACTTAGTGAATTGCAGGATATAAACAAATATTTTAATTTATTATAGAAATAAATGGTCCATAAATACTCACGGTGTCACATTATACCCCTTTAAAATGAATTTCCCCCTTGAATGTTTTTAGTGTTATAAAAGGTTTTCAACTTGAAAGTTTCTTTCATGGAAACCCACATATCAAAAACGAATATTAAAACATCATTTTAAAAAGGAAAGTTAGAAACATAACAGTTACCCAAAGTAACTCATTACTTAGTTTCCACATATGGGAATATAGTTGTGAAGTGAAAACATTGATATGTAAGAGAAACATAACCATCGTGTTCCGGTGGATATTGATAGTGGACAAGGATTGGAGAAAGATAACAACTAAAAAGCCATAAATATGAGATGATTTAAATTGCCATCTGTTTCATCAGATAATAAGGTTCTAAGATTACATTTTTTGTATTTCAATATCCTTTCCCTAAAGATGAAGAATTCTTCATGAGAATAAAAACGTACTTTATTTTGGTACAATCTCACCTTTGTTCATGCCTTGAGCCATTTCCACATTATATCTTATTTAAAGAAATGATGTTGAATTTTTCTTTCATGAAGTGTTAGCAGATCATCTGATAGAATGATAGGTCATTCCACCTATATCAAAAAAATATTTAGAACAAATTATGAAATATGCACAAGTCCACCTATATTGAGACAATACATTAATATAACAATCCTCAACCCAAATATAACTTATACTAACTATAAATGGATAACATTGCAATCCTTCCTAAAACTAAAAATATAAAACATTATAAATAGGTGAACTATATCGACATAACATTTCTCTCCCATATCTCATTAGGCAATTCATGGTAGTCACATTCCAAACATGTGAATACCTTAATCATTTATTTTCTTAAAATATGATAATAACATGAATTACAGTAGAACCTTAGTGAAAACATGAATTCTGTCAAAATTAACTCTTTCCACACACCAAAAATACCCAAAATTATATATACTCAAAACATGATATCACTTTTCCCTTATATCAGTCATGAGGTAATTAATACTATCAAACATATCATTATCTTCTTTATCCCATCATTATGCACATATCATGTGTTTTATCAAAATATCTGAATAACTTTTAATGGTTACCAGTATCAATCAATATATACATCCAAATAATTAAGGAAAGACATTATTGTAACTATCCTTATATGTTTATTTTTTCTTTAATACCAAAAAATAACATATACAACATTTTTCTTGACAATCATCTAATAATTCCACTATATTCTAAAACCATTGACCGAGCTTCATCATTAAATTCCTTAAAAATTATTTTATCTCATATATCATGTGTAGTCTCTTCAAATTCATCAACATAAATACTACCCATAAGACCATGTTGATTCTCTTCCTGAGATTTTCCCTTAGGGTATCGATTTTCATAATGCCTGTACATTTCACATTTAAAACATTTAACTATCATTTATGTTTTCGAAATACCATTATCCTTGTCCATTATAGTGACTTAACGTTTTCCTTTTAAATTATTGGATTTGTGTTCTTATTTTCTACACCCAAAGTAGCTTCAACTTCCTTTTAAACATTCTCCTTGATGCCTCTTCCCACATGATTTACATGAGGAAAATTGAACATTCTTTCCTCTATAATCACCATGAAACTGCATCTTTCTCTTATTACCTCGGTCAGGAAACTCACCATTGTATATATTATTGATTATATTATGAGATTTATGATTAGGAATAATAATGGTGTTTTGACTTCAAACTCTTATTTCATTTGGATTCATATGAATAATATCATTCCATTGTCCATCATATTCTCCATTAACATGAATCTGCATGTTCTAGCAATTTTCTAAAAACAAAAAAGAATAGTGTGAGAGGAAAAAATCATACTAGGAAAACAACATAATCAAGGGGGTACATTAAATCTCTAACATCAAAGATTTATTCCTAAGTTATTCATTATCATTAACATAATACTAGGACTTTAATCTATAATAAGACTTACCCTTAGGGACATACCTATAAAAAATAGCAATATCTCTAGAGATCTCACTAAAGTTTTCGCATCCTAGTTTCCAAAGGCTAACTAAGCCACAGCTCTAATACCAAGTAAAATGACCGAAGCATGACATAGATGGACATTAAATATCTCTTTTGGAATACATAATATATTAAAAAAATATACACCGAAATAACATATTAGTTTAGTGTCTTTGGAAACATGGAACATAATCTTCTAACTTGGTGAAATATCTTCAACATCTCCCATAAATATCTTCCCCTTTTATTTTCTTACCTAAAACATTTATTTATATCATGGGTAAAAGAAAACATAAAAAGGGTCTGATCAAATTATCATTAAGGGTAAAAAATCGAGAATATAAAACCAACCATAGACATAAGAATTTAATAACATGAACATAAAGTTTAAATATCAAAATCACGAGTCTTGAAATAAATCTTGGTAGTTCGTAAGGAATAGATAATTAAGGAACATTAACCATGATAAAATTGAATTTGAATAAAAAATTTAATTATGGAAAAAAATAATCACATAATATGATTTCCATAGTACCCAAGGCATTGCTTCCAAGACCGTCATAGTGGACAAAGTCCAATACTGATCTGAGTTTACTTATCGTTCTAGCCATGTATTACTGAACTGAATTTACTTGTCATTTCGGCCCAATATTACAAAACGGTATTTACTTTATTCTCTAGTCATGTATATCTCATAAGATATAAATATTTAACCAATTAATTGGAGAGATATATAGTTCCCACTCATCTCATACTGAAATCATTCTTGCATTTTCCACAAAAACATAAATCATTCATCATAGCATAACCCCTGAAATAAAATGGGTTCCTTAAACATCATTCCATCATAAAATAATCCATATAATATAAATGTATTTCATAAAAAAATTCCATCATAAACACAATCAAATAAAAGTAATAATAGGGATATAAACATAACCATATTACATCTTAGATGGAAAATAATATTGATAAAGCACTTGAGCTTAAATTTGGATGAAAATATCGCTTCTTCAAAAAACAATATCTTTTCACAAAATGTCATGAAATTTTAAAATAAAATAATTTAGTTGAAAATAAACATGAAATTTTGTAGATAATAATTCATTTAAATAAATTATTATGAAGATGTAAAAATCCATTCATACCATATAATATAAAAAAGTTATTCTTCTCGTACTCTTCCCAAAAAAGACAAAAAATACATCATATGGAAAATGAAAGAAATATTCTTTCCCTACCGTTTGATAAAAAATAATCAACGGGTAAAATTGTATTTAAAAATATTATTATAATATAAATAATATTATATATTTAGGAAACATATACATTGATGATAAATATACCTCAGTAAATACTTAAATATAAACATTCTCGAAAAATAATGAGATTGCGAAATTATCCCTTACCTTAGGTCTGATTTCTTTCGTATGTGTATGGAACTCCTATGTAGTGGGTTTAAACATATTATTAACTTGTAAAAGAACAATAATAATATCTACTATATCATATATGATTCACTTATGACTTTATATTAATAATTTATTTATTTATTCCACGATAAAGCAATGTTTTTGGTATAATATTTTTATTTATTGTATGTGCTTTGAATTTTTATTCTTGATATTATTACCGATATCATGATTTACTTAATTCCAAAAAACATTATTTATATATCATAAATATTAAGTATATAAAAATAAATAATAGATACGTTAATTAAATGGAATACACCGTTCGTGGAGACGGTTGGTTGTACGTACGCATGAACGATGTTTCTGTTTCCTTATTGAATTGAATGAAAACAAGTAAATGAAATATATATATACATAAATAAAGTAATATTATGATTATTTTTATTTTATTCTCATTTATTATAAATACTTTATAATCATTTTTGAATGATTATCTTCAAAAATGAATCTGATCGTATCGTGGAGACAGTTGGTTGTACTTACGCACAAGTGACGATATCATTCACTTAATGGTTAAATGGTATAGAATTGGATGGTATATTAATTATACTGAATAATTATCATGTTATATTCATTGTTTAAATTTATTATATGCATCATTATACCCATCCAAATTTTGTGGAATAAAAAATTACACCCCGATGTGGAGACGGTAATCCGTACGTACACGCACATGGTGATATTGTTATTCATATGATGCATAAAAGGAGTTATAAAGTTTTCCCATAATTATAATAACATATAATAATGTAATATACACTGTAATTTTTACATTTTTATGGGAACAACATAATAATAGGAAGTGGAAGAAGAAAACTATTTTGAAACAGGTGGTAAAACAATTACCACATTTTCGAGTATCTCCTTTTGATTTTCACAAAAGCACTCCCTAGGATGACTTTATGCCCAATGTGTGCACTATATTATTAATTAAGGAATGTTTTAGGAGTAAATTGGTAGGTTTTTTGGTGAAAAGGGCTTTAGAGGTGTGATTTAAGAGAAGTAATAGTTCCTTTTTATATGAGTGGTGAGGGTCACTTTAGGAAAGTCTTTAAATATTAATTTATTATAAATTGATTTTCGATTTCAAATGGTCCCAAACTCATTTATTTAGAATGTATGATGAGGATGTGTCTAAATAATATAAAAAACGGGTTCCATACAAGGTTAGGTCACAAAATTAACATTACATTTTAGCTTTAACACATAGTTAAAAACATTAACTCTTACCATGCCTTCTTGTATTTTCACAATATCTGGTTAGTATAGTTACTATAAACATCCAAGAGAACCTCAAGTGGATTATTAATGAAATTTGTAACATTATCTAAGTAATATTTATGAATATTGTATTTTAGGACTATTATATCACTTAACAAAAAATTATTTGTATTAAAAACTCATTTTTCTCAATTTTGACACTTTTTAGTAATTGATTTTCTTTAAATTTATAACAACTTGATTCTTTAAAAAAATAATTAAATCATCCCTAAAAGGTAAATTTCCACCCAAAAATTCTTGGATTCCCTCTGAATGTACAAATTAAATTTATTTTAATATTTATAATATCATTTGTTTGAATCTTTCATTAATAAGGAACTCACTGCATCATCATTATGTCATAAATAAATTTATTAATTTAATGTCTAAAAATTATAAATAAAATAACATGGTGTAGGAAATTTTTTTATATTTCTAATTACTATTTATATTCTAATATATCATTTATATAAACCAAAATATATTTTTTAGTAGAAAGATACATGTATATGTTATATTTCCCATTAAATTAATTATTATAACATGTCATTTTCACACCTAGGTGATTCTAAAATGAAAATATTTTAGCCGATGTGTTTTTTTGGTCGCCAATTACTAATAAAATAGGATTAGGACACATGTTAGGGTATTTTAATATTATTATAATATTATTGTTTTACCCAAATTTACCTGATTTACCCTTTAACCATGGTAAATTAAAATAATTTCTCAGTTCACTATTCTTAATGTCCAGAAATAAAAGGTAAGTATTTAAACAATTTGGTGGTTATGATTCCAAATATGAAATACATTTTTCTAAATTAAAAACACAGAATTGGAACAATTTAATTTTAAATTATTTCCAATTTTCATAACTAGAAATCAGGTTTTTAAGAAGTAAAAACTATCAAAATGTTGAAATCTGTTTATGTCCAATTTAAATGGAAAATTACGTCCAATGACCAAAAGTATATTAAATGATAAAAAAATAATATAATTACAATTTAAAACCAATTAAAAAACAATATAACTATATAAAAAAATTAGATGAAAAAGCAGTTTTGAATTATAATGAATTATTTTTCACTATTCCTTAAAATATGAATTTTATCAAAAAAATAAAAATAAAATTCAAACAAAGAAAATTTTTATGTCCATATTCCAAAGAATAGTTTTATTGTAATGCCCCGACCCCAATTACCTAGAGTCAGTGCATTATTTCAATACATTGGCATGATTACAAGGAATCAAGTCCCAAAGGACCGATCGGTTTAGCAGTCTTGGAAAATAGATTACATACATGAATGTTACAATACACTTTATAACATAAAAAACAACATAAATAATATTTTATGAATGTCATTATTCCCTTGGCTTATCCCTGTATATCAATCACAATACACTTCTTGGAATCCTATGAAAATAAATCATAGAAAGGGGTGAGCTCAAACGCTCAGTAAGGGTAAGCAATACAGCGGAAACTTTCAAAAATAAGCACAAACATTTAAGGCAATGTATAAAACTTAAAAAAGCCTCTTAAACTTGAAATTAAGTATAATATAGCAGAAATAAAATGAAATAATTCCATTTAATTATTCACATGGATATTCTACTAATAGAATAATCACATGAAATATCAATAACTACTTTCATAAAGATGTAATGCATAATTCCAGACTATCATAACCACATAAACAAGGCCTTGTGCCAAGACTACAAAAACAATTTTGTCAAGGCCTCATGCCAAGACACTAGTTTGTCTCATGAGACCTACCGATGCATTGAGGAGCTATAGCGGGCTCCACCAGTCACTTACTAAGTCCAATGAATTCCTCATATGAAAAGGTCTAAACATAAAATAAACATTCATAATAAAACTAGCATAAAAAATGTAAATACTTTCTCCATAAACCATGAATGGTTTAAAAATAACCCATCCACAGTCAAACATATCACAAAACTTTCAACACAATAAGGAAGATTTTTATCATGATAAATCAACTTCAAAACAAGTTTAAAATCCATCAAAGGATGTTGACAAAGATGAAAATGATTTGTAAAACTCTTTGATAGAAATATCCATTTTTCTTGAAAACATTAAAAAGTCGCACAATTTAGAAAAGAAGAAATTTAAAGAACTTCTTGTATCAAAGTTTCCCATACCACTTTGAAACTTTTTAAAGGAATTGACATTTTAAAAACATTCATGTCCATATAAATAAATCCTTAAAAACCATTTTGAAGACATGGACATTAATGAGAAAGATTTAGAAAAATAAATATTTAAAACATTTGAAATGATGTATTAGTAAAAAAAAGTCCCTTAAAAGAATCCCTTTGAAAACTCTTTCATAAAACATGGACATGGATAATAAATATGTCCCAGTATATACTTACGTAAAAACAATCTCGGATAATAAAGAGATTGTGAAATTAACCATTACCAATTTGGTAACTTACGAAACATACACCGCATGAAAGAGGTATCATACAATGAATATGTAAATAAACATAAATTAAAGTGTATTACACAAATAATACAATTATTGTCAGTACATACGCCACACAAAATGTAATAGTTGCAATATGGCATGAATCTCATGAGAATAACGAGTGAGATGAAAACCCCTTACCTTGTAATTTTACTTGGTCGAGGGTAGTTTAACCTTCTGTATAATATTTAAATCATCGTTATTAAATTATACTAGAATAATATACATAAATATGATATCATATATGATCTTTTAATATTTATTTGATAATAATATTTTAGTATTATCTTCGTTTCAGGTGTTAACTAATTCATTTTCCTTTATATGCTTTGTTACGTAAGACGTGTTTGTTATGGATAGGTTGTATATTATTCAAATCCAGAATGATATAAAGTCCTTAAACATTAATTTTAATCATAAAATGATAATTATTCTTGAATGGATATTATGGGGAAATGAATCTCATCGTGTTCGTGGAGACGGTAATCCGTACGTACACACGAACGCTACTTCCATTTCATTTTTCATTTTAAAAGGTATCAAAACCAAATTATACATATGTATATTGTTATTAACATATAATATAATATCTTATATTTTTTACTTAAGTTCATTAATACCATCTTTTATAAGTTAATGTATGGTATGAACGATTCATATCACTTTGAGGGGGCGGTAGTCCGCACTTCCTCAAATGAAATTATCGTATATATATAAAACATGAAATGAATAATGGTATGCTATAAAATGGAATTAAAGAAGCTTATATATAAAATAAATATCATAAATATCATATTTAATTATAGTTCCATCATAATTTCCACCATGATAGGTGGTATGAGATAATTGAACAATCATCGTTTCGTGAGGCGTTTGGTTGCCATCCAAAGAAACATTATGTTATTCACCCATTAGATGGAGGTGTGTGTAAGTGAAGATCAAATAATTCTCATAAAAATATCATAGTATATTTATAATACTGTTTTTCTTACAAAATAAAATAATAAGAAGACTTTAGGGGTTGTATAAGTAAAATAAAATAAAATAAGCTAAGAGATATCGTTACCTTTAATTTGGGTAACTCCTTTTGGTTTGAACCAAAAAGTACTCTTGAAGTGCATTATGCCTAAGTTAAGGCTTCTAGGAGGAGTATTGGGATATAGGTAGCTTAATTGGGCAGAGTTTGGATGAGCCAAAAGGCTTGAGAGGTGTGAGGAATTGGTTAGAAGTGGTGTCCTTTTATAAGGGGGAGGAGGGGCTATTTTGGAAAAACATAAAGTATTATTTTATAATAAATTAATATTCGGTTTATAATTGCTCCAAATAGGATTATTCAAAGTATATGGTGGTTATATGTCGAAAAAAACTCAATTAATAGGTTTTAGACAAGTTTGGGTCACTTTATTAACCTTATCTTTTAGTTTTAACTCTTAGTTAATTAGTTTGACACTTACCATGTCACTTTGTATTTTTATATTATATAGTTAATAAACTTACTATATACATGAAAGAGACCCCCAAGTGGTCCATTAATAATACACCTACCATTATATAAGTCTTTTGGGTGAACCTTAGAATTCTAGGAATAGAATATCAATTAATAATATAATATTTGTTTTAAAAACTCATTTATGTCAATTTTGACACTATTCAATAATTTATTTTTGTAAAAGTCTAAAAAACATTATTAATTCTAATAAAATTCATTTAAAAAATCCAAAAATGTAATATTAACCAATAAGATTCATTTATGTTATCAAAACTTTCAAATTATGTTTATTTTGACTTTTATAATACCAATTATTTGATTCTTTTATTATTAAGGAAAATACTGCATCATTATTGTGTCATAAATAAATTTACTTATTCAATGTCTAAAAATTATTAATAAAATACCATTTTGTTGGGAATATTTTTATTTTTCTAATTAATATTTATATTCTAAAATCCAACATATATAACCCTATGTAAAAATTGTTTTGCGAAAAGATATATGCTTATGTCATTTTTGCATTTACATTAACTTAATTAATATAAAGTGTCATTATCACTTAGAAGTGGCTCTATGGGGTCCCAAAATCGACCCAAAGATGCCCATGGTCGTAAATTTATCAACCAATAGTATTATGACACATTTTAAGGTAAATTAATATTATTATAATATTATTTGTTTACCCATATTTAACGGATTTACCCTTTAACCATGGTAAATAAAATATTTACCGAAGTAATTATTCAAAATGACTAAAAATAAGAGTTACCTATTTTCAATATTTTAAAATTAGGATTCTAAATATGGAATCCATTTTTACAAATTCAAAACACAGAAGTGGCAGAAATTAATTTAAAATTAATTCCTGTTGTTGAAACAAAAAGCGTGTTTTTAACAAATAATAAATATCAAAAGATTGACACTTTCTTATGTCCAGTTTAAATATGAAATTATGTAAAATTACAAAAATTGTATTAAATGGTAAAATTATAATCTTATTATACTTTAAAATCACTTAAATTCATAATTTATCACAATTAATTATTTCGATTAAAAAGGTTGTTTTTAATTTAAATTTTGTAATTTGCACTATTCATCAAAATACGAAAGTTATCAAAAAAGTACCAAAATTTCACCCTAAGATAATTTAGATATTCTAATTCCAAAAATGAATTCTATTTTAACAAATTCAAAACATAATAGTTGTGTTTATTAATTTAAAATTAATTCCCACTATTAAAACCAAAAGGCGTATTTTTAATAACTCTCCAAAGTTTGACACTTGTTTATGCCCAATTTCAAAGTGAAATTACTTACAATGACCATCATTGGAATAAATGGTAAAAATATAATCTATTTAAAATTCCATACCATTAAAATGTATAATTTAACAATATAAATTATTTTGATTAAAAAAAAAATTTCAGTTAAAATATAGTATATTTCACTATTCACCCAAATATGGAAGTTATCAGAAAAACACCAAAACTATATTGAAACTAAATTGTTATGTATAAATTCTAAAGAAAAAGTTTATTATGTCAACTTGAATATATAAATGTTTCAAATATTGGATTTAAAAAGGCTTCGCCATTAAAAGGTGGTAAAATTTCATTTTTTGAAAAATACTTCTATTATTTCAAAAAAAGGTATTTGTTCTTAAATTATGTCTAAGAAACTCATAATATGGATTCTAAAATTATAAGTATTATTTAAAGTTAAAAATTAAGTTAATATTATTCATAATTTCTTTTGAACGGCTTGTTTGGTAAGTCATGGTGCGCTAGAACTCGGTGTTGCGTGGAGTGAAAGTTATTGAATTACTTTGAAGAAATAACGTACTATGAAATCTTGGGGTGTTACATTCTTCCCTCATTCAATAAATTTCATCCTCACAATTTAAAATAATTTTTCAAAAATAAAAGGTTGAAAATAGAAAATTCCTTTGGGAAAACCTACATCAGAAATTAGGTTAGTATAATTTAGTCTTAATATGAGGAAAATAGAAATGAAATGGTCACAACCAAATTATGATCTCGATTAGGAGAACATTGGTGGAAATTAAGAACATATAGTTGGAGGGAAAATGTAAATATTTATAGGTAGTGATTGAGGTCATCAATCACAAACAGTTGTAAAATTGAGGGCCTTAAATTCATCAATCTATGATGATTTAAAATACCATCGGTTCAAAAAAACATATGGTATTAGGATAACACATTTTTTGTTTTAAGATCCCCTTTACTAAAGTATAAGAATTAATTTCTTCATTGATTAAGAGAATAAGAAAAATATATACTTGGCAAGTAGAGACCCATCCTATAACTAAGTTCTACCAGAAACTCATCTTTCACTCTAAAAGATAATAGAACTTATAATAATATTCTATTTATCCTATTCGTATAGGGTTAAAAAATGAATTTATAATTCATCTAGAAGAACCATTAAAAAAATACATTATTCAATACAGGACATCACGTGGGTTAGTGGTAGGTGATACACCCTTGTCGCCCTTCGGTTGTGGGTTCAAGTCTCGCGGCCTTGTCGGACACGACGGGTTGCCGCCTGACCTTCGGGTTGTCCTTTTTATGGAAATCCAACAAAAAACTAAAACTAGAGTTATCCAAAATACTTCTGTCCAGACTCTCTGTAAAAGGTATCTAAATTCCAAAATCAATTTTCACATCAGATTCCCCAAACAAAGTAAAGTTTATCTTATTGTCACACACTGAAAATATTATTACCTTAGTCATATTAAAACCTTAATGAAAACAACAAGTACTGCAGTACAATCCTTATATATATAACATTATTCTTATAACCATAATATAATCCTTGTGTCCAAAAACACAAACACACTAATTATTACACTTAAACTATAGTAACAGTATAAGATTGGTCTTGATCCCTTGGACTTTTCTGAGGTAAGTTTCCTTGAAGCTTAGGGAATTCATTAACATAATTATCCATTTCTCTACAATTGTAGAATTCAACATTGACAACATATTTCTTTCCCTTGCAATCACGAGCCTGGTGACCTTTTTCTCCACATTTGTAACAAACTCCAATTCCTTTTAGGCATGTACTGGGGTGTTTTTCCCACAATTATCACGTAATGGAAAATCCTTATTTCCCTTTTCCCCTTTATCCATCTTTCTCTCTTCCATAATTTTCTTCTCTTGCATCCATTTAAATCTATAAGACTCAGAGAATTCTTTTCTTATCTTATTATCACATGATACAATTTCTTCATATGATGAGAATACTTGGGTGAATATTTCTCTTCTATATGTTGGCTTAATACCATGAAAGATATGATCGTTCTTATTCTTTGGATCATACGTATTGCTGGAGTTCACATTCCTTCTACTGGGCACCATTTCTATACAATAGCATAAACTAGGTTAGTTTATGAATTGAAATAATTTCAAACTTGTAAAATACCTAACATAAATTGAATGGTTTATGGATATAATCCATAATCAAAAATGTTTTCTTTGAGAGGATATATACTCATAAACCCTTAATATTTTTTTGTAAAGAATACAAGAATTATCTTAATCATATCCCCCGGGAGTGTCGGAACCAAGAGTGCATCAAAGCCCGTTGTCATGCACCAGTTCCCGTTCGAGTCTAGATCAAAGCGGTGTTCTCAAGATTTACCCTTGGGTACATCTGTACCAGAGCCGCCTCTACCTGCTCGTATCCAGACAGGGATGTATTTTCTTGGAAAACTCACAATATCTTTACATTACCAAAATTCTAGAAAATTCTTCAATACTAATCCTCAAATTCTATCTTAGGGCTATGTGCTCTAATCAAAGTTTATCTAAATATAGTTTCCAAGGTTATTTATAAACTTCCTATAATACCAACTGTAACGCCCCGACCCTAGTTACCTAGAGTCGGTGCATTATTTTAATACATTGGCATGATTACAAGGAATCAAGCCCCGATGGACCGATCAGTTTAGCAGTCTTGGAAAATAGATTAAATACATGAATGTTAGATTACACTTTATAACATATAAAATAACATAAATAATCCATTATGAACACCATTATTACCTTGGATTAACCCTACACATCAATCACAATACAGTTCTTGGAATCCTGGAAAATAAAACATAGAAAGGGGTGAGCTCAAACGCTCAGTAAGGGTAAGCAATATAGCGGAAACATTCAAAAATAATCATAAACATTTAAGGCAATGTATAAAACTTAAAAAATTCCTTTTAAACTTGAACTTCGGCATAATATGGTAGAAATAAAATGAAATAATTCCATTTACTTATTCACATGGATATTCTATTAATCGAATAATCACATGTAATATCAATAACGACTTTCATAACGATGGAATGCATAATGCCAGACTATAATAACCACGTAGACAAGGCCTCATGCCAAGACTAAAAATAATATTTTTTCAAGGCCTCATACCAAGACACTTGTTTGTCTCAAAATACCTACCGATTCATTGAGGAGCTATAGCGGGATCCACCCATCACTTACTAAGTCCAATGCATTCCTCATATAAAAAGGTCTAAACATAACATAAACATTCTTATTAAAACTAGCATACGAAATGTAAATACTTTCTCCATAAATTGTGAATGGTATAAAAATAACACATCCACATTCAAACATATCACAAATCCTTCAACACAATATGGAAGATTTGTATCATGATAAATCAACTTCAAAACAAGTTTAAAATCCATCAAAGGATGTTGACATAGATGAAAATGATTTGTAAAACTCATTGAGAGAAATATCCATTTTTCTTGAAAACATTTAAAAGTAGCACAATTTAGAAAAGATTAAATTTAAAGACATTTTTGAATCAAAGTGTCCCATACCACTTTGAAACATTTGAAAGGAAATAACATTTTAAAAACATTCATGTCCATATAAATAAATCATTAAAACCCATTTTTAAGACATGGACATTAATGAGAAAGATTTAGAATAATATATATTTAAACCATTTGAAATGGTCTTTTAGAATAGAAAAAGTCCCTTAAAATAATCCATTTTAAAATTCTTTTATAAAACATGGACATTGATAATTAATATGTCCCAGTAGATACTTACGTAAAAACAACCTCAGATAATAAAGAGATTGTAAAATTAACCCTTACCAATTTGGTAACTTACAAAACATACACCCCATGAAAGAGTTATCATACAATTAAACTGTAAATACACATAAATTAATTTTTATTATACAAATAATACAATTATGGGCAGTACATACGCCACACAAATGTTAATAGTGGCAATATGGTATGAATCTCACGAGAATAAGAAGTGAGATGAAAACCCCTTACCTTGTACTTTTCCTTGGTCGAGGTTCGGTTAACCTCTTGTATAATAGTTAAATAATTGTTATTAAATTATAAATTAATCATATACGTAAATATGATATCATATATGATCTTTTAATATTTCTTTGTTAATAATATTTTAGTATTATCGTCGTTTCAGGTGTCAACTGATTCGTTTTCCTTTATATAATTCGTTACGTAAGTCGTGTTTTTTATGGATAGGTTGTATGTTTTTCATATCCAAAATTATATAAAGTCCTTAAACATTAATTTTAATCATAAAAATAGATTTATTCTTTAATGGATATAATGGGGAATTGAATCTCATTGCATTCGTGGAGACGGTAATCTGTACGTACGCACGAACACTACTTCCATTTCATTTTTCATTTTAAAAGGAATGAAAACCAAATTATACATAGCTATATTATTATTCCAGTATAATATAATTTCTTAATTGTGTTACTAAATTTCATTAATACCATACTTTATATTTTACATGTATGGTATGAACGAGTCATATCACTTTGAGGGGGCAGTAGTCCGCACTTCCTCAAATGAAATTATCGTATATATTTACAACATGAAAAGAATAATGGTATGCTATAAAATAGAATTAAAAAATCTTATATATAAAATAAATATCATTAATATCATATTTAATTATATTTCCATCATAATTTCCACCATGAGAGGTGGTAGGAGATAATAGAACAATCATCGTTTCGTGAGGTGTTTGGTTTCCATCCACAGAAACATTATGTTATTCACCCATTAGATGGAGGTGTGTGTAAGTTTAGTTTGAATACATCTCATAAAAATATCCTAGTATATTTAGGATACTGGTTTTGTTACAAAAGAAAATAATAATAAGAGTTTAGGGGTTGGAGAAGTAAAATAAAAGAAAAGAAGCTAAGAGAAATTGTTACCTTTAATTTGGGTAACTCCCTTTGGTTTGAACCAAAAATGACACTTGAAGTTCCTTCTGTCTAATTTAAGGCTTCTAGGAGTAGGATATGGATATATGGATATTAATTGGTCGATTTTGGAAGAGTCAAAATGCTTTATAGGTGTGAGGAATTGGTTAGAAGTGGTGTCCTTTTATAAGGGTGTGGAGGGGCACTTTAGGAAAAACTTAAAGTATTATTTTATAATAAATTCATATTCAGTTTCTAATGGCTCAAAAGTGGATTATTCAAATTATAAGATGGGTATAGGTCTAAAATAACTCAAAAAATATTTTTTATACAGGTTTGGGTCACTTTATTAACCTTATCTTTTAGTTTTAACTCTGTTAATTAGTTTGACACTTACCATGTCACTTTGTATTTTTATATTATATAGTTAATAAACATACTATATACATCCAAGATACCCCCAAGTGGTCTATTAATAATATTCATACCATTATATAATTTATTTGGTGGAACCTTTGTATTTTAGGAATAGAATATCAATTAATAATATAATATTTGTTATAAAAACTCATTTATGTCAATTTTGACACTATTCAATAATTGTTTTTTTTAAGTCTTAACAACATTATTAATTCGAATAAAATTCATTTAAGCAATCCTAACATGTCATATTAACCAATAAAATTATTTTATGTCATCAAAACTTTCAAATTATGTTTTTTTTAACTTTTATAATACCAATTATTTGATTCTTTTATTATTAAGGAAAATAATGCATCATTATTCCATCATAAATAAATTTAATTATTAAATGTCTAAAAATTATAAATAAAATACCATTATGTAGGAAATATTTTTATTTTTATAAAGAATATTTATAGTCTAAAATCCAACATATATAACTCTATGTAACAATTGTTTTTATAAAAGATATATGGTTATGTCATTTTTGCAATTACTTTAACTTAATTAATATAAAGTGTCATTATGACATAAAAGTGGCTCCATGGGGTAGCAAAATAGACCCAAAGATTCTCATGGTCAGAAATTTATCAACCAATAGGTTTAGGACACGTTTTAGTGTAAATTAATGTTATTATAATATTATTTGTTTACCCTTATTTACCGGATTTACCTTTTAACCATGGTAAATAAAATATTTACCGAAGTAATTATTCAAAATGTTTAAAAATAAGAGATACAAATTTTCACAATTTGGACATCCTGATTCCAAATATGGAATACATTTTTACAAATTCAAAACACAGAAGTATCAGAAATTAATTGAAAGGTAATTCACATGGTCGAAACAAAAAGCGTGTTTTTAACAAATAATAACTATCAAAAGATTGACACTTTATTTTGTCCAGTTTAAATATGAAATTATATACAATAACCAAAATTGTATTTAATGGTAAAATTATAATCTAATTATACTATAAAATCACTTAAATTCATAATTTATCACTATTAATTATTTCGATTAAAAAAGATGTTTTTAATTAAAATTTAGTAATTTTCACTATTTATCAAAATATGAAAGTTATCAGAAAAGTACCAAAATTTCACCCAAATCTAATTTCCATATTCAGAACCAAAAAATTATTTCTATTTTTTCAAATTCAAAACATAAATGTGGCATTTATTAATTTAAAATTAATTCCCGCTATTAAAACCAAAAGGCGTATTTTTAATAACTATCAAAAGTTTGACACTTATTTATGTCCAATTTCAAAGTGAATTTACTTATAATGACCATCATTGGATTAAATGGTAAAAATATAATCTATTTATACTTTCATACCATTAAAATTTATAATTTAACAATATAAATTATTTTGATCAAAAAAGTTGTTTTCTGTTAAAATATAGTATTTTTCATTATTCATCTAAATATGCAAGTTATCAGAAAAACACTAAAACTTTATTGGAACTAAATTCTTATTTCCAGATTCTAAATAAGAGGTTTAGTTTTTCAAATTTAATATATAAAAGTTTCAAATATTGGATTTAAAAAGGCTTCACCATTAAAAGGCGGCAAAATTGCATTTTTTTGAAAAATTCTTCTTTTATCTGAAAAAATGTATCTGTTATTACATTATGTCTAAGAAAATCATAATATGGATTCTAAAATTATAAGTACTATATAATTTTCAAAATTCAGTTAATAATATTCATAACCACTTTTGAATGGCTTGTTTGGTAAGTCATAGTGCGCTAGAACTCGGTGTTGCGTGTAGTGAAAGTTATTGAATTACTTTGAAGAAATAGCGTACTATGAAATCTTGGGGTATTACACTTATTTTACCAAATGTAATATATAAATGTTTAAAAACTATAATTAAACTGGATGTTCCATCAAAAGACATTAAAACCGCATTTTCTTAAAAATATTTATTTATTCCAAAAAGATGAATTTGTTCTTATATAATGTATATAAAATACATAAGATGAATTTTAATGTTATATAAAATTAAAAATGTGGTTAATACTATTCATAATGACAGGTTTATATCCCATTAAATAATAATATTTTAATAGTATATCATTGTTAGTGAAACACTTTATTGTTCACAATGAAATCTATTGAGGAATGTCTCTTTTACGTGTAATGCAAGATAGGTCAGTGTTGTGTGTATTGAAATCTTCCTTTGGTGTTGCGTATAACATAATCTAAACCTAGTTATTTTATACATTGAACAAAATCTATACTCATTGTTTCATATATCGTACGCCAACTCAGTGTTTTTTATAACATATAACAAGTCAATTTAGAGTGATAGGAATGTTTGACTTAGTGTATTGCAAGATATAAATGAATATTTTAATTTATTGGAGAAAAAAAGGTCCATAAAAACTTATGGTGTTACATTACACCCCCTTTAAAATTAAATTTTCCTTTAAAATTCATTGGGTTTATACAAGGTTTACTACTTTAAATTTTTTTTCATAGAAACCCACATTGTAAAAAGGATTAATAAAACATCATTTTAAAAAGTAAAGTTATAAAAATAAGGCTTACCCAAAGTAACTCATCACTCGGTTTCCACTTAGGATAACATAGGTGGGAAGTGAAAACAAGGATATGGATAAAAAATCTACCCATCAACTTCTAAAGGATATTGATAGAGAATAATATTTGGGGAAAGTTAACCTCCTGAAAGCCATAAATATATGATGATTTAAGGGGCCATATGATTTTTTAGATAAGAAGGTACTAAGATAACATTTTTTGTTTTCAAGATCCTTTTCGAAAAGTTAAAGAATTTTGGATGAGAATAAATAATTTTTTTTGTACAATCTCACTATTGTTCATGCCATGAAAAATTTCCACATCATCTCTTATTTAAAGAAATGATGTTGAATTTTTCATTCTTGAAGTGTTAGTAGATCATGCGATGGAATAATAGGTCATTCAATCTATCTCAACAAAGTGGTTATAACAGGTTATCAAATTTTCATAATTCCACCTAAAGTGAGATAATACTTTAATCTAACAAACCTCAACTGAAATATAACTTATACTATACATAAGTGGAAACCATTACAAGCCTACCAAAAACTAAAAATATAAAACATTAGAAAGAGTTGAACTAAATCAACTTAACATTAGTCTCCCATATATCATTAGGCAGTTCTTGGTTATGACATTCCAAACATGTGAATACCTTAATCATGTATTCTCTTAAAACATGATAATAACATGAATTACCATAGAACCTTAGTGAAAACAAGAATTCTATCAAAATTAACTCTTTCCATGCACAAAAACAAATACTAAAAATTCTATATAATCGAAACATGAAATCAATTTTCCATTATTTTAGACACGAGGCCATTAAAATAATAAAGTATCTCATTATCTCTTTATCCCATTATTATGAACATATCATGCACTTTCCAAAAATATCTGAATAACTTTTAATCGTTACCAGTGTCATTCAACGTATACTTCCAAATAATTAAGGAAACACAATAGTGTAACAATCCATATATGTTTCTTTATTCTATAATACCATAAAATTACTTATACATCATTATTGTTGATAATCATGTAAACATTCCACTGTCTTCTTAAACCATTGACCAAACCTCATTGTATTATCCCTTAAAATTTCTTTCGTCTCATATATCATTTGTAGTATATTAATCATCATCAACAGAAATACTACCCATACAACCATGATGATTCTCTTCATGAGATTTTCCCTTAGGGCATATATTTTCATAATGCCTGCACATTTTATATTTAAGACATTTAACTATAATTTATGTCTTATAAATACCAGTATCCTTGTCCATTGTGTTAGATGGATCTTTTCCTTTTCAATTACTAGCTATGTGTCCTCTTACACATCCAAAGCTTCATCCAGTTCCTTTTAAACAATATCGTTGATGCCTCTTCCCACAAAATTTACATGAGTAAAATTGAACATTCATTCCTTTGTAATGAACAAGAAACTCCATCTATCTCTCATTAGTTGGTCCAGGAAACTCACCAATGTTGGGATTATTGATTATATTATGAGATTTATGATTAAGAATAATAACAATGTTTCATCTTCTAACTCCCATTTCATTTGGATTCTCATAAATAATATCATTCCATTGTCTATAATATTGTCCAAAAACATGAATTCTCTAGTTTCCATCAATTTTCTTAAACCAAAAAATTATAGTGTGAGCGGGAAAATTCAATCTAGGGAAAAAATAATCAGGGGGGCTTTTAATCACTGACATCATAGGTTTAATCCTAGTTTATTCATGATCCTTACCATAATTCTAAGATTGTTACAAATAGTATAAATTTCCTTAGGGAAGTCCCTATATATACCTTAGAAATATCTCTACAGATCTGACTAATGTTTTCACATCCTACTTTACAAAGGTTAACTAATCCTTTTCCCTGATAACAACTCTAACGACCTAAGATTGAAGTACATGGACATTAAATTTCATTTTCTGAATAGTTAATACATTAAAAAAATATACACTCAAAGACTGCATTAGTTTAATGTCTTTTTAAACTTGTACCATAATCTTCTAACTTGGTGAAATATCTTCAACATCTCTAATAAATATCTTCCCCTTGTTTTTCCTACCTAAAACCTTTCTTTATATCCTAGGGAAAAGAAAAAATATAAAGGTTCAGCTCAAATGAACAGTAAGGATAAACATTAAAAACATAAAAAAACCATATACATAAAAATTTATAAACATTAACATAATGTTTAAATATCAAAATCCTTGGTCATGAAATAAATATTGGTAGTTCATAAGGCATTGATCATAAAGGAACATTAACAATGATAAAATAGCATTGGCATAAAACATTGAATTGATGAAATAAATAAGAACATAATATGATTTCCAAAGTACCCATGTAATTGATTCCAAGACCAAAATAGTGGAAAAATTCCATTACTAAATCAGGTTTACTTATCCTTTCATCCTTGTATTACTGAATCAGATTTACTTATCATTCCATCCCAGTATTACTGAACTAGATTTACTTTTCATTTTAGTCATTTCTATCTCATGAAATATAGATCTTTTCCCAATTCATTGAAGGGAGATATAGGTCCCACCCATATCATAATGAAATCATTATTACATTTCCAACAAAAACATTAATCATTCATCATATCATAACCAATTAAATAAAATGGGTTTCTTAAACGTCATTCCATCATAACATAATCCATATAAAATAAACGGAATTCATAAAAAATAATTCCATCATAAACACAATAAAATCAAATTAATAATAGGGATAGAAACATAAACCTGTTTTATATTATATTGAAATTAATTTTGATTAAACACTTTAGCTTAATTCTTGAGAAAAATATCATTGCTTCTTCGAAAAACATTTTATTTTCTCAAAATTTCGTGCAGTTTTTAAATAAAATAATTTACTGGAAAATAAAATTGAAATCATGTAGAAGAAGTTTCATGAAAATAAGGCATTATAAAGTCATTAAAATCTGTTCATTTTATATAAGATAAAAAACACATTCTTCAGGTACTCTTGCTGGGCAAGTAAAAAAAGTTACCTGTATAGAAAATGAAAGAAAGATTCCTTCCATACCAATGGTAAAAAAATCACCATTGGGTAAAATTAATTTTAAAAAATTGTAGAATTATAGAAATAATGTTATATATTTTGAAAACATTGACATGGATGATAAATATACCGCAATAAATACATACATATAAACAATCTCAGAAAATAATGAGACTGTGAAATTATCCCTTACTATAGATCTGATTTCTTCCATATGTGTCCAAAACACCTATATAGTAGGTTTAAACATATGATTAACATGTAAAAGAACTATAATAATATATATGATATCATATATGATTCCCTTATGACTTTATATTAGACATTTACTTATTAATTCCATATTAAAGCCACATTTTGGATAATAATCATTTTATTTATCGTATGTGTTTTGACATGTTATTCTTGATCTTATTACTTATATCATGATTTAATTACATATATAATATAATACATGATTTATATATCCTAAAAATTTAGTATATAAATATATATAATAGATAGAAAAATGAAATGGAATACACCATTCATGGAGATGATAGGTCGTATGTACGCATGAATTTTGTTTTTGTTTCCTTATTGAATTGAATGAAAAAAATTAAATCACACACATACATATATATATATATATATAGTATCATTATTATTTCATATATTTGATTCTTATTTATTATATATTATTTATAATCGTTTTAAATGGTAATTGTGGAGAATAAATCTTAACACAACGTGGAGATGGTTGGCCGTACGTACGTGTGAGCAACGATATCATTCACTTAATGGTTAAATGGTATAGAAATGGATGCTATATTAATTATACATATAAATTATCATGTTATATTAATTATTTACATCCATTATATTCAGAATTATACCCTTTCAAATTAATTATTTTTGAATAAAATATTATACCACGGTGTGGAGATAGTAAGACATACGTACACACACATAGTGATATTGTTATTCGTAGGATAGATAAAAGGAGGTATAAGATAGTAACATAATTATAATAACATATAATAATATATAATATATTGGATTTATTACTTTAGTATGGGAAAATATTAGAATATTAAGTAGAAAAAAGAAATGGATTTTGAAACATGTGATAAAATAATTACCTCTTTTTCGGTATCTCCTTTTGATTTGAACAAAAGGTCTCTCTTGTGTGGCTTTATTCCAAAATTCTGGCCTATATTTTTAATTAAGGTAAGTTGGAAGTGGAAATGGGATGTGTTTGGCTAATAGAAAGGGCTTTATTTGTGTGATTAAAGAGAAGGATAAGTTCCCTTAATAAAAGAGGTGAGGAGCACTTTAGGAAAGACTTTAAATATTAATTAATTAAAAATTTATTTTCAGTTTCTAATAGACCCACATTAATTTATTTAGAATATATGATTAATATGGGTCTAAATACTCTCAAAAAATAGGTTCATGTGAATTTTAGTTCAAATAATTTACCTTATCCTTTAGCTTTAACCCTTAGTTTAAAACATTAACTCTTACCATGTCTTATTTACTTTCATAATATATGGTTACTATAGTTACTATAAAATGATAAGATAACACAATGTGGATCATTAATGAAATTTTTAACATTTTCTATGTCAGTTGTATGAATATTAGATTCTTAAGACTATTATATCATTTAATAAAATAGTATTTGTTTCAAACACTCATTTTAGAAAATTTTGACACTATTTAGTAATTAAGTTTTTTTAAGTCATAAAACTTGATTACATTGAATCAAAGGAATTAAAACATCCCAAAAATTCCAATTCCATCCATAAAATTATGCGAGGAATCAAAATATTCAAATTACTTTTATTTTAATATTTATAACATCATTTATTGGAATCTATCATTAATAAGGTAATCATTATATCATTATTGTGTCATAAATAAAAAAATTTATTTAATGTATAAAAATCATAAATAACATAATTATGTGACGTACTATTCAATTGTATTAGGACACATGTTAGGGTAGTTTTAGGTTATTATATTGTTATGTATTTACTTATATTTACCTAATTTACCCTTAAACCGTCGTAAATAAAAATAGTTATGGAATCTACTATTCATAATGTCCAAAAAAGTACATATTTAAAAAAATTGGACCTTATGATTCAAAATAAAGAATCCATTTTTATAAATTAAAAACATAAAATTGGTAGACATTAATTTAAAATTAATTCTCATTGTCATAACCAGAAAGTGAGTTTTTAAAAAGTTAAACCTATCAAAATATTAACACGTTTTATGTCTAATTTAAATGTGAAGTTACATAAAATTTCCCAAATTTTATTAAATGATAAAAAAAATAATCTAATTAAAATTTAAAACCAATTAAAAAGATAATCAGACTATATAAATAAATTATATGAAAATACAGTTTTGAATTAAAATGCAGTATTTTCACTATTCATTAAAATATTAATTTTACCATAAAATATACCAAAAAATCCACCAAAGTAAATTTTGATATCCCGAATCCAAATAAAATGTTAATTTTTCAAAATATAATATTTAAAAGTTTTTAAAACTAGATTTAAAATGGGTGTTCCCTTAAAAGGCGGCAAAACTGCATTTTTTGAAAAATAATTCTTTAATCTGAAAAAATTGAATTTTTTCTTATATCATGTCTAGAAAATACATAATATGAATGTTAAATTTATATAAAATTCATAATGGGTTTATTAATATTCATAAATACTAGTTTATATCATATTATATAATAACATTTTAATAATATATCATTTTTTTTTCAGAAACTCAGTAATGCGTACAATGTAAGCTATCGAGGAAGGTCGCTCATGCATGTAACACAAGACAAGTCAATTATGTGTGTAGTTCAAGATTTCATTGGTGTTATATATAACATAATCCAAACATGGTTATTTTATACATTTAACAAAATATATTTTAACTCTTGCGTATATCGTACGCCAACTCAGTGTTTCGTGTAACATACGACAAGTCGGTTTAGTGTGATAGTGATGTTTAAATTAGTGATTTGAAAGATATAAATGAAAATTTCAATTTATTTGAGAAAAAATGGTCCATAAAAACTATGGTTGCTACATTATACCCCCCCCCCCCCCATAAAATTAATTTCACCCTCAAAATTCATTGAGGTTATAAAAGGTTTACTAGTTGAATGTTTCTTTCACAGAAACCCACATTGTAAAAAGGATTAAAAAACATCATTTTAAAAAAGGAAAGTTAGAAACATAACAGTTACCCAAATTAACTCATAACTCAGTTTCCACATAGGAGAATATAGTTGGGAATTGAAAACATGGATATAGAAGAAAATTTTAACCATTAAATACTGATTAATAGTGATAGATAAGAAGGTTTGGAGAAAGTTAACAATAAAAAATCCATAAATCTATGATGATTTAAGGGACCATCTGATTCATAGGATATGAAGGTACGATGATAACTTTTTTCGCTTTCATCACCCATTTCCTGAATTTGAATGATTTTTCATGAGAATAAATACTTACTGGATTTTGATACAATCTCACCGTTGTTCATGCATTGAACAATTTCCACTTAGTCTCGTATTTAAAGAAATGAAGTTGATTTCTTCATTCTTGAAGTGTTAGATGATCATTAGATAGAATTATAGGTCATTCCATTTTTCTAAACAAAATGGTTAGAAAATGTTATCAAATATGTATAAGTAAACCTGTAGTGAAAAAATACATTAATCTAAAATCTTCAACCAGAATACAACATATACTATCCATAAATGGATAAAATTATAATCCTTCCAAAAACTGATAATATAAAACTTTAGAAAGAGGTGAACTAAATCAACATAACATTTGTCTCCCATAACTCATTAGTTACTTCTTGGTTGTATGATTTTAAACATGTGAATACCCCAATCATATATTCTCATGGAACATGATAATAACATGAATTATCATAGAACCTTAGTGAAAACATGCATTATATCAAAATTAACTCATTCCGCACCCCAAAAATACCAAAAATATTATATATTCAAACCATGATATCACTTTTTCCATATATTAGTAATGAGGAAAACAATACTATCAAACATATCATTATCTCTATATCCCATCATTATGGACATATCATGTGTTTTCCAAAAATATATGAATAACTTTTAATGGTTACTGGCATCATTCAACATATACTTCCAAATACTTAAGAAAAGATAATAGTGTAACAATCCATAGATGTTTCATTATTCTATAGTACCATAAGATTACATATACAACATTATTCTTGATAATCATGTATTTATTTCACTGTCCTCTTAAACCATTGACTAAGTTACATCCTTTTATTCCATAACACTTCTTTAATCGCATATATCATTTGTAGTCTATTCATCGTTATGAACATAAATACTACATATATGACCATTATTATTATCTTTATGATACTTTACCTTATGGAATCTATTTTCATATTTCTCATACATTCCAAATTTAATACATTCAATTATTGTTGACGTCTTAGCAAAACCATTGTCCTTTACAATTGTGTTAACTGAACCTTTTCCTTTCCAATTACTGGCATTGTGTCCTTTTCCACACCCAAAGCACCTTCCAGTTCCTTTGAAATATTCTCATTGATGCCATTTCCTACATAATTTACATGAGGAAAATTAAACTTTCTTTCCTCTATAATGACCATGAAACTCCATATTTCTCTTATTAGTTGGGTTCGGAAACTCACAAAAGTTTAGATTATAGATCATATTATGAGATTGATGATTAGGCATAATAACTATTTTTCATCTTCTAACTCACATTCCATTTGGTTTCTCGTGAACAATATCATTCCATTTTCCTTCGTATACCCCATTAAAATGAATCCTATTATTTCTAGCCATTTTCTAAAACCCAAAAATAATTGTACGAGAGGAAAAAAAATACTTGGAAAACAACTTAATCAAGGGGGAGTAATTTCTATTTATAACATCATAGGTTTATTCCTAGGTTTTTCATGATCGTTACCATAATTCAAGGACTGTAACCTATAGTTATACATACCCTTAGGGACATCCCTTGAAATACCAAATAAATATCTATAGGGATATCACTAATTTTGTTTCTCCCTAGTTTCCAAACGTTATCTAAACCTTTGCTCTGATACCAACTATAACGCCCCGAGCTTGATGTACGTGGACATTAGATTTGTTTTAAAGAATACTTAATACATTACAAAAATATAAACCTAAGACCATATTAGTTTAGTGTATTTGGAATCTTGGAACCTAATATTCTAAATTGGTGAAAGATCTTCAATATCTTCCATAAAGATCTTATACTTTTGTTTTACTACCTAAAACCTTTCATTATATCTGAGGGAAAAGAAAATAGAAAAAGGGTGAACTCAAATTCTTAGAAAGGGTAAACATTTAGAACATAAAACAAATCATAAAAATAAAAATGTAAAACCATGAAAATAAAGTTTAAATATCAAAACCTTGAGTCATGAATTAAATCTTGGTGCTTTGTAAGGCATAGATCATAAAAGAATATTAACCATGTAAAAATAGCATTGGCATAAAACATGGAATTGTGGAAAAAAATAATCACAAAATATTATTTCCCTAATAGCCAATTCATTGCTTCCAAGAAAATCATTGTGTAAAAAGTCGACTACTTAACTGGGTTTACTTGTCGTTCCAACCTTGAATCATTGAATCAGATTTACTTAGTGTTCCATCCCTGTATTACTGAATTGAATTTACTATTTGTTCTAGTCATGTCTATATCAGAAGATATAAATCATTACCCAATAAATTGGAGGGAGATATAGGTCCCCCCCATCTCATAATGAAATCATTACTTCATGTTCCACAAAAACATAAATCATTCATCACAGCATAACCCATTAAATAAAATGGGTTTCTTAAACATCATTCCATCATAACATAATCCATATAAAATAAATGGATTTCAAAAAAATAATAATTCCATAATAAAAAAATATAAAATAAAAGTAATAATATGGATAGATACATAACCATATGTCATCTTTTATAGAAAATATTTTTGATAAAACACTTGACCTTAATTCATGATAAAAATATCCTTTCTTGTTCAAAAATAATTTTTATTCTCAAAATGTTGCACAATTTAAAAAAAATATTTTAGTTGAAAATAAAATTTAAATAAGAAAGAGTAAGAATCACATCAATAATTTTTTATTAATACAAAAAAATATGTTCGTGCAGTATAAATTAAAAAAAGACAATATTCTTGTACTCTTGCTAGAAAAGTCAAAAAGTACCTCGTATGGAAAATGAAAGAAAGATTCCTTCCATACCATTTGATAAAAATTCACCAAGGGTTAAAATTAACATTAAACAATAATATAAGAATAAAAATAATATTATATATTTATGAAACATGTACTTTGATGATAAATATATTCTATTAAATACTTTCATATAAAAAATCTCAAAAAACAATTAAATTGTGAAATTATCCTTTACCTTACGTCTGATTTCTTCTGTATTTGTCCGAAACTTATGTATAGTGGGTTTAAACATATTATTAACATTAAACATAACCATAATAATATCTATGATATAATATATGATACAAGTTTGACTTTATATTAACATTTTATTTATTAATTCTATTTTAATGCAACGTTTTGGGTAATAATCATTTTATTTATCATACATGTTTTGAGTTGTTATGATTGATCCTATTTCATATATCAAGATTGAATTACATATAGAATATAAAAAACTAGTTATATATCATAAATATTCATTATATAAATATATATAATAGATAGATAATTGGAATGGAATATACCATTCATGGAGACGGTAGGTTATGCGTTCGCATGTACATTAGTTCGGTTTCCATATTTAATTGTATAAATGAAAGTAAATGACATATATATATATATATATATAAATTAATATAATAACATTATTATCTCATATATTTCATTCTTATTAATTATATATACTTTATAATCTTTCTTTAATGGTAAAGGTGGAGAATGAATCTCATCACGTCGTGGAGACGGTAGGTCGTATGTACGCACTAGCGATGATATCATCCACTTAATGGTTAAATGGTATGGAATTGGGTTTTAAATTAATTATAAAGATAAATTATAATGTTATTTTAATTATGTACATCAATTATACTAATAATTATATGCATCCAAATTATGTATTGTTGAAAAACAAATTACGCCACAACATGGAGACAGTAAACCGTACGTACGCAAGCATGGTGATATTTTAATTCATAAGATGGATAAAAGGAGGTATAATTTTGTACCATAATTATAATAAAATATCATAATGTATACTATATTTAATTTATTTCTTTATTATGGGAACAACATAAAAAGAGGAAGTAGAAGAATAAAATAATTTCGAAACATGTGATAAAACAATTACCTCTATTATTACTATCTCCTTTTGATATGAACAAATGTCTCCCTAGAATGGATTTTTGGCCAAATTTTAGCCTATATGATGAAATAATGGAATTTTTAAGAAGAAATTTCCAGGGTTTGGCTGATACAAAATGATTTAGAGGTTATATTAAAGAGAAGTATATGTTCCCTTTATAGGAAAGGTGAGGGTCACTTTAAGAAAGTTGTTAAATATTAATTTATTTATTAATTTATTTTATATTTCTAATGGTACCAAACTCATTTATTTAGAATATAAGATTATTATTGGTTGAAAAACACTAAAAAATAGGTTATAGACAAGCTTAGGTCAGAAAATTAACCTTACCTTTTATCTTTAACCCTTAGTTAAAAACACTAACTCTTACCATGTCTTCTTGTATTTTCATAATATATGACTACTATAGTTACTATAAAATTCCAAGAGAATCTCAAATGGATCATTATAAAATATTTTAAAATTATCTAAGTCATTTGGACAAATATTATATTTTTTGGACTATTATATCCTTTAATAAAATAGTATTTGTTTTAAAAATTCATTTATGTCAATTTTGACACTATTTAGTAATTGATTTTTATTAAAGTCATTACAAATTTATTCCTTCTAAAAAAGGAATTAAACCATCCATTACATTCCAATTTCATCTAAATTTTTTTTATGGCATCAAATTATTCAAATTACATTTATTATAATATTTATTTGAATGTTTTATTAATAAGGTAGCCACTACATCATCATTGTCTCAGAAATAAATAAATTTATTTAATGTCTAAAAACTATAAATAAAATACCAGGGTGTAGGAAATATTTTTTTCCTTCTAATTTTTTTTTACAATTTAAGTTATCATTTATATAAAACAAAATAAAATCATATTAGTTAAAATATACATGTTAATGTCATATTACCCTTTAAATTAAATTAATTATTATAACATGTCATTTTCACACCCAAGGGGTTCTAAAATGTTGAAATTCTGGCCTATATATTTTTTTTGTTTCCCATGAATCTTCCGATATGATTAGGACACATGTTATGGTAGTTTAGTATTATTATAACATTACTTATTTCCCCATATTTACCTTATTTACCCTTTAACCATGGTAAATAAAAATAATTATTGAAGTCACTATTCAAAATGTCAATAAATAAAATGTGCTCGTTTAAAAAAATTACCCTATGATTCCAAATATGTAGTACATTTTTCTAAATTAGAAACAAAAAATTGGAAGAAATTAATTTAAAATTAATCCTTCTGTAATAACCAAAAAAGTGGTTTTTAAGAAGTAAAAACTATCAAAAGATTGACATGTGTTTATGTCGAAATTAATTGTAAAATTACATCCAATGACTATAATTGTATTAAATTATAATAACAAAATCCAATTAAACTTTAAAAGCAACTAAATATATAATCTAACTATTTAAATAAATTGGGTGAAAAGACAGTTTTGAATTAAGATGCAGTATTTTCCAATATTCATTAAAATTTGAATTTTATCAAAAAAATACCAATAATTCAACCAAATTAAATTTTTATGTATATCTTCCAAAGAATAACTTTATTTTTTTCAAATATAATATATAAAAGTCTTAAAAAATATATTTAAAAGGGGTGTTCCATCAAAAAGTGGCAAAACTGCATTTCTTGAAAAATGCTTCTTTTATCCGAAAAATTGAATTTGTTCTTATATCATGTCTATAAAAGACTTAATATGAATATTAATGTTATAAAAAATTCAGAATGTGTTTAATAATATTCTCATAAGCTAGTTTATATCCCATTAATTAATAATATTTTAATAATATATCATTATTTATTGAAACTCATTATTTCATACTATGAAAGCTGTCAAGGAAGGTCTCTCTTTCATGTAAAGCAAGAAAAGTCTGGGTTTCATGTTGTTAAAGCTTCTTTTGGTGTTCCGTATAATATAATACAAACATAGTTATTTTATAAATTGATCGAAACCTATACTCATTGTTGTGCATATCATACAAAACTCGGTGTTGCATGTAACATACGACAAGTTGATTTTGTGTGAAAATAATGTTTGAATTAGTGACATGTAAGATATAAATGAAATTTATAATTTATTTGAGAAAAAAATGGTCCCTAAAAACTTGGGGTGTCAAATTATACCCCCCTTAAAATTAATTTCACCCTCGAAATTCATCGAGGATATAAATGTTTTACTAGTTGAAAGTTTCCTTCATAGAAACCCATATCATTAAAAGGAATTTTAACACTTCATTTTAAAAAGGTAAGTTAGAAACATAATGGTTACCCAAAGTAACTCATAACTCAGTTTCCATGTAGGATAACATAGTTTTTAAGTAAAAATATGGATATGGAATAAATATATAACCATCAAATTTTGATGGATAGTGATAGAGAACAAGGTTTGAAGAAAGTTAACTACTAGAAATCCATAAATCTATGATGGTTTAAGGGAACATCTGAGTCATCGGATAAGAAGGTACTAAGATAAAAATTTTGGTTTTCAATATCCTTTCCCTAAAGTTGAAGAATTTTTCATGAGAATAAATACTTACATGATTTTGGTATAATCTCATCGTTGTTCGTGCCTTTAGATATTTCCAATTCGTCTATTAATTAAAGAAATGAAGTTGTGTTTTTCATTCTTGAAGCGATAGAAGATCATGAAATAGAAAGAGAGGTCATTTGACTTGTCTAAAAAAATTAGAATAGGTTATGAAATAAGAATAAATACCCCTATAGTGAGATAATAATTTAATTTAACAACCTTCAATAAGAATATAACTTATACTATACATAAAAGGATAACATTATAATATGTCCAAAAACTAAAAATATAAAACATTAGAAAGGGGTGAACTACATGGACTTAAAATTTTTCTCACATATCTTATTAGGTAGTTCTTGGTTGTCACATTTGAAGCATGTGAATACCTTAATCATTTATTCTCTTGAAACATGACAATAACATGAATTCTCATAGAACCATAGTGATAACATGCATTCTGTCAAAATTAACTCTTTACACACACCAAAAATACCAAAGATTGTATATACTCAAACCATGATATCACTTTTTCCTTATTTCAATCAGTAGGCCATTTATATTATCAAACATCTTTTTATCTCATTATCCCATCATTATGAACATATCATGTGTTTTCCAAAAGTATATGAATAACTTTTAATTGTTATCATTATCATTCAACATATACATACAAATACGTACGAAAAAACAATACTGTAACAATACTTAGATGTTTTTTTATTCTATAATACCATAAAACTACTTATACAACATTATTCTTGGTAATAATGTAATCATTTCACTATCTTTTTAAACCATTGACTGAGTTTCATCTTTTTATTCCTCAACACTTCTTCCATCTCATATATCATTTCTAGTATCTTTGTCGTCATCAACATAAATACTACCCATATGACCAAGATAATTCTATTCATGATATTTTCACTTAAGGAATTTATTTTTATAAGTCCCATACATTCCACATTTAAAACATTTTACTATCATTGATGTATTAGTAATACCATTATACTTTCCCATTGTGTTAACCAAACCTTCTCCTTTCTAATTATTGGATTTGTTACCATCTTTTACACACCCAAAGAATTTTCCAGATCCATTGATACATCATCCTTAATGCCTCTTCCCACATGATGTATATGAGGAAAATTGAACTTTATTTCCTCTATAATCACCATGAAATTCCATCTTTCTCTTATTATCTTGGTCAGGAAACTCACCAAAGTTGATATTATTGACCATATTATGATATTGATTATTAGGAATAATAACTATATTTCTACTTACAACTCCCATTTCATTTGGTTTATCATAAACAATATTATTCCATTTTTCTTCATATTGTCAATTAGCATGAATCCTCCTATTTCATTCCATTTTCTAAAACCTAATAAGAATTTTGTTTGAGGAAAAAATAATACTATGAAAACAACATAATCAGGGGGTATTTTCAATCTCTAACACCATAGGTTCAATATTAGGTTATTTATGATCATTACCATAATACTAGGACTTTAATATATAGTTATACTTACCCTTATAAACATCCCTAGAAATACCTTATAAATATATCTAGGGATCTCACTAATGTTTTCACATCCTTGTTTCCATAGGTTAACTAAACCTTTGCTCTGATACCAACTCTAACAACCCAAGATTGACATACATGTACATTACATTTCTTTTACGTAATACATAATACATTACAGAAATATATTCCAAAAGACCTTACTAATTTGGTTAATTGGGAAACATGGAACATAATCTTCTAACTTTGTGAAATATCTTCAACATCTCCCATAAAGATCTTACCATTTGGTTCTCCTACCTAAAAACATTCTTTATATCCTTGAGAAAAGAAAACACAAAAAGGGTGATCTCAAATGATCAATAATGATAAAAATTTATAACATAAAACAAAACATAAACACAAGAATGTAAAAACATGAACATAATGTTTAAATATCCAAATCATGAGTCATGAAATAAACCTTGGCAGTTCATAAGGCATATATCACAAAGGAACATTAACCATGATAAAATAGCATTGGCATAAAACATAGAATTGTGTAAAACAAATAAGCACATAATATGATTTCCAAATTAGCCAAGGAATATCTACCAAGAAAATCACTGTGTAAAAAGTGCATTACTTAACCGGGTTTAGTTGTCATTCCAACCAAGTATCATTGAATCGGATTCACTTGTCGTTCCATCCCTATATTACTAAATCGAATTTACTAGTTGTTCTAGTCATGTATATATCATGAGATTCAAATATTTACCCAATACATTGGAAAAGGATATAGTTATCCCATATCATAATGAAATAATTCTTCATGTGCCACAAAAAGATAAATAATTCATCATAGAAAAACACATTAATTAAAATAGGTTTCTAAAACATAATTCCACCATAACATAATCCATATAAAATAAATGGATTTAGTAAAAAATCATTACTTCATAAACACAGTAAAATTAAAGTAATAATAAGGATATAAACATAACCATATATCATCATAGATGGAAAATAATTTTGATAAAATACTTGAGATTAATTCTTGAGAAAAATATCTTTTATTATTCAAAAAATGTTTTATTTTCACAAAATGCCATCAATTTTTAAATTAAAAGAATTTAGTTTAAAGTAAACCTGAAATAATGTATTGGAATAATAATGTAAATAAGCTGTTATGAAGATGTAAAAATCTGTTCATACTGTATAAGTTAAAAAAAATACATTCTTCCCGTACTCTGGCTGGAAAAGTCAAAAAGTACCTCGTGTGAAAGATGAAAGAATGATTCCTTCCATACCATTCGACAAAAACTCACAAATGGGGAAAATTTAATTTTAAAATGGTATAATAATATAAATAATATTATATATTTATGTAACATGGACTTGGATGATAAATATACCCTAGTAAATACTTACATAAAAATAATGAGATTGTGAAATTATCTCTTACCTTAGGTCCAATTTCTTCTGTATGTGTCTAAAACTTATATATAGTGTGTTTAAACATATTATTAACTTTTTAAATAACCATAATAGTTTCAATGATATCTTATATGATTTACTTATGACTTTATATTACCTCTTTATTTATTAATTCCATTTTAAAGCAACATTTTGGATAATTATCAATTTATTTATCATACGTGTTTGGAGTTGTTCTTCTTGATATTTTTACTTAGATCATGATTTACTTACTTAAATAATATAAATCATGATTTATATATCATAAATAATCAGTATATAAATAAATATATATATATATATAATTGATAGATAGATGATGTGGAATACACTGTTCATGGAGAAGGTAGTCCGTATATACGCATGAACGTTGTTATTATTTCCTTATTAAATTGAATGAAAGTAAGTAATTAAATATATATATACACACATAAATACATTAGAATTATTATTTCATATATTTCATCCTTATTTTTTATATATACTTTATAATCATTCTTTAATGGTTATTGTAGAGTATGAATCTCCTCGCGTCGTGGAGTCGGTAGGTTGTATGTACATACGAGGGAATATATCATTCACTTAATGGTTAAATGGTATGTAATTGGACTTTATATTAATTATAAAGAATATTTATCATGTTATAATCATTTTTTAAATCCATTATACTCATAATTATACCCATCAAAATTAATTATTGTTGAATAACCAATTACACCACGGCGTGAAGATGGTAAGTCGTAGGTACGCATGCATAGTGATATTGTTATTCGTAGGATGGATAAAAGGAGGTATAATGTTTTCCCATTATTATAATAACATCTCATAATGTAAAATATATTTGATTTGTTTCTTTAGTTTGGGATCAACATAATATGATTAAGTAGAGGAAGAAAATAATTTTGAATCATGTGATAAAACAATTACCTATTTTTTTAGTATCTCCTTTTGATTTACACAACATGTCTCATTAGAATGGATTTATGACCAAATTTTTGCCCCTATGATGAATTAATTGAAGTTTAATTATGAAATGGGAAGAGTTTGGCTGATAAAAATTTATTTAGTGGTGTGATTAAAGAGAAGGAGAAGTTACCTTTTATAGGAGAGGAGAGAGGTACTTTTGGAAAGTCCTTAAATATAGATTTATTATAAATAAAATTTTGGTTTATAATGTTCAAAATCTAGTTTATTTTTAATATAAGATGAGTATGGGTTGAAATAATCTCAAAAAATAGGTTTTATATAAGTTTAGGTCACAAAATTAACATTATCTTTTAGCTTTAACCCTAAGTTAAAAACATTAACTCTTACCACATCTTCTTGTATTTTCATAATATAAGGTTACTATATTTACTATAAAATACCAAGAGGACCTCAAGAGGATCATTAATGACATTTTTAACATTATTTAATTAATTTTTATGAATATTATATTTTTTGGACTATTATATAATTTAATAAAATAGAATTTCTTTTAAAGACTCATTTATGTCAATTTTAACACTATTTAGTAATTGATTTTTGTTAAAGTACTAAAAACGTGATTCCCTCCCAAAAATGCATTAAAGTATCCATCACAAGTCAATTTAATCAATAAAATTCGTTTATGGAATCAAAATATTCAAATTACATTTATTTTAATGTTTATAATATCATCTATTTGAATCCTTCATGAATAACGTAATCACTGCATCATCATTATGTCATCAAAAAATTTATATATTTAATGTCTAACAATTGTAAATAAAATACCAGTGTAGGAAATATTTTTAGATTTAAAATTAATATTTATAGTCTAATAGATCTTTTATATAAACCAAAATAAAATTATTTTAGTAAAAAGTCACATGTTTATGTTATATTTTCCAATATTTTAAATTAATTATTATAACATGTCATTTTCACACCCTATTGGTTCTAAAATGCATTAAATTCGGCCTAAGTATTGTTTTGGCCACTCATAACTCTTCTAATATGATTATGACATGTGTTAGGGTAGTTTTATATTATTATAATATTCTTTCTTTACCTATATTTACCTGATTTACCGTTAACCATGGTAAGTAAAAATAATTATTGAAATTACTATTCATAATAACAAAAAATAAAAGGTACCTATTAACACAATTTTTCCCTCATGATTCTAAATGTGGAATCCATTTTTAGAAATTAAAAACACAAATTTGGAAAATTTAATTTAAAATTAATTCCTGTTTTCATAATTAGAAGGTGCGTTTTTAAGAAGTTAAAACTATCAAAAGATTGATATGTGTTTATGTGCAATTAAAATATGAAATTACATAAAATTACTATAATTGTATTGAATGATAAAAACATAATCCAATTACACATTAAAATAAATTAAGAAGCAATTATAGATATATAAATAAATTAGATGAAAAGGTAGTTTTGAATTAAAATGCAGTATTCTTCACTGTTCATTAAAATATGAATTTTATCAAAAAAATACCAAAAATTCAAACAATGTAAATTTTGATGCCCTTCATCCAGGGAATAAGTTTATTTTGTCAAATAAAATGTATAAAAATGTTAAATACCATATTTAAAATGTTTGATTCTTCAAAAGGTGGTTAAACTGCATTTTTTAAAAATTCATCTTTTATCCGAAAAATTGAATTTGTTCTCATACATATCTAAAAAATACATAATGTGATTGTTAATGTTATATAAAATTCTAAATTTGCTAAATGATATTCATAACAGCTAGTTTAAATCCCATTAAATAATAATATTTTAATAATATATTGTTGTTTAGTGAAACACGGTACTACGTACAACGCAAGTAATCGAGGAAGGTCGCTCTTACCTATAACGCAGGCCAAGTCAGGGTTGCCTGTAGTGAAAGATTCTTTTGGGGTTGTATATAACAGAATCCAAACATAGTTATTTTATACATTCAAAAAAAAATATACTCAGTATTGCGTATATCTTATGCCAATTTGGTGTTTCATGTAACATGAGACAAATCTATTTAGTGTGAAAGGAATGTTTGAATTAGTGAATTGCTAGATATAAATGGAAATTTTGATTTATTAAATAAAAAATGGTCCATTAAAACTCTGGGTGTAACACACTACACTTATGATTTAAATTTTTTCTACCTGTTCACATAAAAAATAACTCAATGGTGGTTGTCCCATGATTTCATGTCAATCTAATGTCGTTTTCTATGGTTTCGTTCATTACCCTCATGTTTTAGTGATTTAAAACACTAATAGCATGTCTATGGGAATCCTAGTAAAACGTAACTCAAAATTATTTTTCTTCAGTTCCTACATTTAAAAAATCTAATGTTGTTTTTACCTGATTTGATGACAATATTATGTAATTTTCTTGGTTTTGACCCCCCAAACACATGTTTTTGAAGGCTTCAGTACCTTTAAAAAATGTTTACTGAGTCATTCCAACCACACTACACATTGTATTACCATTTTTTCTATGTGTACACATCAAAAATAACTCAACAATGGTTTTCCCATGATTTCACACCAATATGATGTTGTTTTATTTTGTTTTGACTCTTACACACACGTTTTAGTTTTCTAAAATACTAGAAATGCATTTACGGTCATCACTAGAAAATCGTAACTCCGAATTACATGTTGTCAGTTTATAAATTCCTAAAATATATCTATGGTTATTTTAATCTAATTTTTTGGAAATATGATATCGTTTACCTAATTTTTACCCCCCAACACATGTTTATAAACACTTTGATACCTTTAAAATTGTTTACGAAGTCATTTTTGCGAATTACGTCATTGTTTTCCAAGTTTTGACCCCTAGACACCAGTTTTAAAATACTTTGGTACCTTAATAAACTATTTACTAATTCAAAATCGAGAAAATGATATTGGATTGTTTTCAAAATTAAGGATAATATACTAATTTCATTTTCAATGTGTAGGAATCAACCAAACGTCAAACTAGCACAATATTTGAGGATTATTACTCGAAGCGTGTGTTTTCTATATAAATGTTTCATTTAATTTTTATTTATGGAATTTTTATGTGTTTTTTCCATTGTGTGAATGATCTATAGAATTTAAAATGTACTTTGGAAATATGAACTATATAAATATAAATTTTCTCGAGGATCGTGTCACACATCCACTAAAATACATAAACTAAATTAGTTTTCACTCCAACTACCACTAATCTTGTGTTTACCATTAAGAGTCTTATTCTTGCACTTTTATTTCAAACTTGAAATTTCTATTTGTGATTCCCGAGAAATGACACTACTCGAACCCCCACCAGGTGTAGCAGTAACAGATGATGATGTCCTACCTGGACTGTTGATGGAGTAGTACCAAAACATATCCCCCTAGACATCTGGGATTCTCTTTCCTTAAAACTATTTCAACTACATCGTTATGGGAAATTGATGATGATTGTGAAGGTTTTGTATCCTAAACTTCTTGAATATTAACCTTTTAATACAAAAAATATTATTAATGATATTTTAAGGTATATGAAATTCAAAATATTATCTAATTAATAGATTCTTCATTACTATTTATTTTTATTTAATTACTATAAAAACATTATATCAAAAAATTAATTTAGAAAAAAGACTTAAACCCAATTAATTGGGGTCAGCTAGATGTATCAAATGATTCCAATTTGGAATCATTTGATCCATGTAGAAATCCCCATTTAATTTTGTTTAAGGATTATTTGTTTTTAAAATATATTTTTCATTATTCTATTTTAATAGTTTTGAAATAACATGAAATGGTAATGAAAATTACTTACTCCAATGTCTTTGGTAGGTTCATTTACAAAACTGTCATCAAGTTTCCTATATATATTAAACCATATATTTGTTCAGCTAACATAGTGGCCTAATTCATTAGCCTTTATAAAAAAATATAAACAAGTTATAAAAAACCTTGACTTATAGTAAAATTATATAAATAAAAATGAATAAAATAGAAACCAAAATTGATCTTTTTCTCAAAAAACACTATTACCCTGAAATGTTAAGAATTACTTGTCTCTCATGATTCACAACATTTTTTTAGATATTTCCAATAAAAAATAACAGTATTAAAAAAATGATTTTATTGTGTTTATGTTATTAAGATATTGTAAAATATTCAATTACCTCATGACACCATTACAAAAGATGCTTTTAACAACCTTGATAAAGGGTAAATTTTATAAGTGATGTTTTCTATCACTGATAAATGTTACCCTTTATCAGTGTTTTTTTCAAATCTAATAAAGTGTGACCTTTATCAGTCCCTTTTCATTAGCATAGATAAAAATTAGCCTTTATGAGTGCTTTATTTTTAGTACTGATAAAGTATTCCTTTATCATCTCCTTTTTAGTGCTGATAAAGTAAAATTAAATTATTAAATAAATAAAAAATACAAGTGATTTTATTGAATTAAAAATTAAAAAATTTATTAATTAAATCTTTATTGATAGAAATGAATAAACTGATTTTAATTTATAAAAATTATACGTGATAATAAAGAGTATATATTAAATATATAGATATATGTAAAATTAAAATTAAAAAATTAAAAATTAAAAATAAGTAAATTGAGAAGAACATTAAAATAATTATTAATTAAAAAATTATTAATAATGTTAATAAATATTATGTATTAAATATATAGATACATATTAATGAAATAAAATATGATTTAAATAATACAAAATATATGCTTTACATTATTCATATATTTAGAGAAGAATGATTTATAATTAAAAAATAATATTAATTAAAAATAATAACTAATTGCATCGAGTAATGGACATAATTGAATGTCATTTGATTTTTCAATTTAACATACATTAAATGTATGTTATATTGATTTGACATATATATAACTAATTATTTTTTGTATGCAATGTTTACGTAATTAATGAAATAATATATAGAGACACATACACCTAATATTTATGTAATTTATTAAAATTTTAGTATTCATTTAAAATTTTATTATAACATGATACATTTAATATATCATGTCTTTAATCAATATATTTTATTTATTTATTTTTAATTTTATTACAGTAAGGTATTCATTCATTCTTAATATATTTTATTATTTATTTTTTATTTTTTGGGATTTTATTCAATTTCTATTATTGGATTTTATTTATTTATTTTTCATGTTTTAATATTTTCAATACGTATTCATCTTTATTTAAATATATATCCATATTTATTTATTAATTTTTATTTAATTAATAAAACCTATCAATTATTTCAATATTGTTAAAGTGTATTAATTTTTAATTATTCAATTTCTCTCATTTTTGACATGCATGCATCTATTGACCCATGATTAACATACATGGACATTACAAAACTTTTGAGGAATAGTTAACACATGACACCAATAGACTCCCAAATACCAAATTAGTTTAGTGTCTTTGGAAACTGGGAACGCATTTTTCTAACTTAGTGAGATATCTTTAACATCTCCCATAAAGAACATCCCATATAGTTTTCCTACCTAAACTTGTTCTTTATATCATGGGGAAATGAAAACATCAGAAAGGGTTATGTTAAATTCAAAATAAGTGTAAACATATAGAACATCAAACAAAACATAAACATAACAACATAAAAACATGAACTTAAATTTTGAATATCAAAACCATAAGTCATGAAATAAATCTTTGCATTTTCTAAGGCATAAATTAGAGAGTAACATTAACCATGATAGAAAAAATCATTTGAATAAAACATTAACTTGTGGAAAACACATAATAATAGAAAATAATTTCCATATTATCCAAGGATCATTTCCAAGACCACCGTAGTGGAAAAAATCCATTACTGAACCAGGTTTTCAAGTCATTCTAGCCCATTATTATAAAACCAGATTTACTTACTGTTCTAGCCATGTATTACTGAATCAGATATTCTTAATGTTTTAATTAATTCAATATCATGAGATATAAATCTATACCTTATTCATTGGAGGGAGATATAGGTCCCACCCATCACATAATGAAAACCAATCATATGTGTGGCACAAAAACATAAATAATTCATCAAAACATAACCCAAGGAATAAAATGGGTTTTTTAAACATCATTCCATCAAAACATAATCCATGTAAAAAATGTATTTTATAAATATTGTTACATGATAAAGATAATCAATCTTACGAAAATTGATATTAAAGGTGAAAAATATCCTTAATTTCGATGGAAAATAATTTTGATAAAACACTTGATATTAAATATTGAGGGAAATATCCTTTCTTCTTAAAATTCAATTTCTTTTATAAAAATTCCATGAAATTTTAAAATAAAAGAATTTATTTGAAAATAACATTGAAAATAGAATTTGTTTTAAAGACTCATTTGTGTTAATTTTAACACTATTTATAATTAATTTTTGTTAAATTCATTATAACTTGATTCCATCAAAAAAAAATGCTTTAAAGCATCCCTCGCATGTCAATTTAATCCATAAAATTCGTTTATGTAATTGAAATATTCAAATTACATTTATTTTAATATATATAATATCATTTATTTAAATATTTCATGAATAAGGTAATCATTGCATCGTCATTGTGTCATCAATAAATTTATTTATTTAATGTCTAAAAATTTTAAATAAAATACCATTTGTAAGAAATATCTTTAGATAGAAAAATTACTCTTTATAGTCTAAGATATCATTTATATAAACCAAAATAAAATTATTTTAGTAAAAAGATACATGTTGATGTTATATTTTCCTTTACATTAAATTAATTCTTATAACATGTCATTTTCACACCATAGTGGTTCTAAAATGCCTTAAATTAAGCCTATGTATTTTTTTGGTCACTATTGACTCATCCAATAGGATTATGACACATGTCAGGGTAGTTTTATATTATTATAATATTATATTTTTTCCCCGTTTAACCATGGTAAGTAAAAATAATTATTAAAATTACTATTCATAATAACAAAAGATAAAAGGTACATATTTACACAATTTTGACCTCATGATTCCAAATGTGGAATCTATTTTTCTAAATAAAAAGCATAAACTTGGAAAAATTAATTTAAAATTAATTCACGTTGTCATAACCACAAGGTAAGTTTTTAAGAAGTAAAAACTATCAATACATTGATATGTGTTTATGTCTAATTAAATTGTGAAATTACATATAATAACTCTAATTGTATTAAATGTTAAAAAATAATCCAATTACACTTTAAAACCAATTAAAAAGTAATATATATCTATATAAATAAATTATATTAAAAGGTAGTTTTGAATTAAAATGCATTATTCTTCACTATTAATAAAAATATGAATTTTATCAGAAAAATACCAAAAATTAAAACAAAGAAAATATTAATGTCTTGAATCCAAATAATAAGTTTATTTTGTCAAATATAATATATAAAATTTTAAAAATCAATATTTAAAATGTTTAATCCATCAAAAGGTGGAAAAACTACATTTTTTGAAAAATACTTATTTTATTTGAAAAAATGTATTTTTTCTTATATCATGTCTAGAAAATACATAATATGAATGTTAATGTTACATAAAATTAAAACATGAGTTAATACTATTCATAAGGACTAGTTTCAATCTAATTAAAGAATCATATTTTAATAATATATTGTTGTTTAGTGAAACACGGTATTACGTAAAATGCAACCTATCGAGGAAGGTCGCTCTTACCTGTAACGCAACCCAAGTCAGGGTTGCGTGTAGTGCAAGATTCCTTTGGGGTTACGTATAATAGAATCCAAAAATAGTTTATTTTTACATTCAATAAAATATATACTCATTATTTTTATATATTATGCCAATTTGGTGTTTCATGTAACATGAGACAATTCTATTTAGTGTAAAAGGAATGTTTGACTTAGTGAATTGTTAGATATAAATGAAAATTTTAATTTATTCAATAAAAAATGGTCCATAAAAAATCAGGGTGTTACACACTTCATTTTTAATTTACATTTTTTCTATCCATACGCATAAAAAATAACTCAATGGTGGTTGTCCCATGATTTCATGTCAATCTGATGTCGTTTCCTATGGTTTTGTCAATTACACTCATGTTTTATTCATTTAAAACACTAATAGCATGTTTATGGGAATCCAAGTAAAACATAAATCAAAATTATGTTTCTTTAGTTCCTACATTTAAAAAATCTAATGTCGTTTTCCTCTGATTTTATGATAATATTATGTCATTTTCATAGTTTTGACCCCCCCCCCCAAACACATGTTTTTGAAAGCTTCGGTACCTTTAGAAAGTTTTTACTGAGTCATCCCAACCACATCGCACATCATATTAACGTTTTTTCTATGTGTACACTTCAAAAAAACTCAACGATGGTTTTCCCATTATTTCACACCAATATGAGCACATTTTAATTTGTTGTGACTGTTACATGCACGTTTTAGTTTTTAAAAGACTACAAATGCATTAACGATCATCACCAATAAATCGTAACTCCAAATGACTTGTTGTCTGATAATAAATTCCTAAAATATATCAATGGTAATTTAACTCTCATCTTATAGAATTATGACATCATTTACTTTATTTTTACCACCAACACATGTTTTTAATGGCTTTGATACCTTTAAAATTGTTTACGAAGTAATGTTTTGGAATTACGACATTGTTTTCAAAGTTTTGACCCCCTGAAACATGTTTTTAAATGCTTTGGTGACTTAATAAACTGTTTACGAAGTCAAAACTAATAAAATGATATTGGATTGTATTCAGACTTAAGGATAACAATCTAAAATTCATTTTTGATGTGTAGGAATCAACCAAACATCAAACTAGCACAATATGTGATTAGTATGACTCGAAGTGTGTGTTTTCTGTATAAATGTTAAATTTTATTTTTATTTATGGAATTTTGATGTGTTGATTTCCATTGTGTGAATTATCTATAGAATTTAGAATGTACTTTCTCAAGATAAACTATATGGATAAAAATTTACTATAAGATCATGTGACACATCCACTAAAATATATAAACTAAATTAGTTTCCATTCCAACTGCCACTAATCTTGTCTTTACCTTTAAGAGTCTTATTCATTCACTTTTTATTTCAAACTCAAAATTTCTATTTGTGAATCCCAAGAAATGACACTACTAGTACCTTCACCAGGTGTAGCAGTAATAGATGATGACATATTACCAAGATAGTTGATGGAGTGGAACCGAAACATATCACTCATAAACATCTCGAGTAGTACCAAATCATATCCCTCATACACATCTGGGATGATCCTTCACTAAAAGTATTTTAACTGCATCCTTACCATGTGATAGACGTCAAAGACATGAGATTTATGTTGATTATTTCTTTGAGGAGCATCTGATATAGGATGTGGATTATAGTGAGAAATGTATTCAAGTTTAGACAATATTGTTGGTTCAAATTCAGTGGTAGCATGGGTGAGTTCAAGAGGATACCTTGGAGAGGGAGTTAGATATTCAAACACAATGGCCAGACCTGTTTTTTGAGACCTCGTAGCGATGCTTCGAGCAGCTTGGGGATGAGTTGTTATATGGTGAGGAGGTTTTAAGATACCATACTTTTAAATGTACATTTCTCTATGAGTTTCGCATTTGAGCTTTGGTTTCATAGTCTTGTTTAGAGATAGATGTCCTTTTTTTAGAAAATGACTAAAAGTTAAAGGATGTATGCTTGTTTGAGTTAATGGAGTCTGGTAATAAATGGGTTAAGTGTTTCAGTGGTTCTTGGTATGTTGAGAATCATTAAAGGGGGTTTTGGTTGTTTAAATGGAAAATGTGTAGAGAAATCAATTGTAGAACAATAAAATGTTATGTAAAGGGATTACACTTCAAGTAATTATTAAAGGGTTAGAATAAAATCAATCCAAGGTGATAGGTTTTTTAGACTATTACATTAAATACATTTACTTGATGTGTAATCATATTACATGACATTTAAATTCCCAACATGATATTTCAAACATGTTGTGTGTCTGATTTTTTTCAATTATCTATAGCTACTCTTCTCTTGACCATAGAGAATTCCCTAAACATTTTTGGCTTGCCAAATTCCCTTCTGGACATCCCATTTATATGGGATATCTTTGGTAAGTGGTTTTGGTCATGTTTCTTCCTTATCTTCCTTCATCTCTAACCATTTTGTTGGTTGGAGTGGATACTCAAGAGGGGGGTGAATTGAGTTCCAGTTAAAAATTTCTGTTAAAAATATTTCTATTAAAAATCCCACAAATTGAAAAACAAGTTAAACTGTAGTTAATTTATACAGATTTTAACAGTTCAATTAGTTTCTCAAAGATTTATTAGGTCTCAGTTGATTTAATCAAAAAATTAAATTAACTTTTGAAACTAAATTGTTGGTTCACAATAAGTATAAACACTTGCTAATTTAACGATAAAAGTAACTTTAAAAAAAATTATTTCATATTAATTAGCAGCAGAACATAAAATATATAGTATACTTTAAGCATAATCAAAGATGCACAACAGATGTAACCAAGAGGTTCAGTCTCAAGCCGAGACTTAGACCTCTCAAATAATTTATATAAATTTGATCCACACCCTAGATCAGGGTAAACAACAGTGAAAACACTGTCCAGGTACAAATACCTCTACCACAGTTCTACGTGGGAAAACAAATGATAGCAACAACACATAGGCTATTCAGGTCCTACTTGACCTCTACCAATATCCTTAGTGGGATATAAGAATGTGTGGAAAGATTGGTGTGAGGATTTAGTATCCTCTAGTTCAACACATGAGTCAGTGTGTGTGTAAATTATACAGAGTACAAACACTACTCAAAAAAGTAAATAATTAATCACATAGAGAGAGTATATGAGAGTTTAGAATGCTCTAGTGATAAGAAGTGCAGCTCTGGACTCCTTCAATTTAGTAGAAATGCTTCTGAGAGTTCTCTAGTTTTTTTGTGTAGAAGCACAGAGTGTCTTGGTTCTCCTTCTATCACTTCCAGTGTAAGTGTTAAACTTGAGTATGGGTAAACATTATATCCCTAGAATTTCTTCTTTGAATTTCTATTCTTCATGAGTATGAGAGTTCACTGTGTGTTCTTCTTTTCATGTATGTGTGTGCTTGGAAGAATTCCCCTTTTGTTTCCATCTCTTTATTGTGTCTTTTTACTATAGCTCAATCATCCTTATATTCCACGAGATCCGACAAATAGGAATGATTACCTTTTCATAGGTATGAGGTACGGTTCTAGTTTTTATGACTATCGGTGAGTCATTTTGAATCTGCATCAGTTTCGGTAGGTCATGATCATCGGTATCAGTAGCTCCTTCGATCATCGGTATCGGTAGGTCCTTCGATCATCTGTATCGGTAGGTCCTTCGATCATCGGTATCAGTATGTCCTTTAATAATCGGTATCGGTAGGTCCTTCGATCATTGGTATCAGTAGGTCCTTCGATCATCGGTGAGACCATTCTTCATTGGTGCGACCGTTCTTCATCGGTGAGACTGTTCATCAATGGTGAGACCGTTCATCATCGGTGCGACCGTTCATCATCGGTGCGACCGTTCATCATTGGTGTGACCATTCATCATCGGTGCAACCATTCATCATTGGTGCGGCCATTCATCATCGGTGCGACCCATCATCATCGGTGTAACCGTTCATCATCGGTGTGACCGTTCATCATCGGTGACTTAGGAAAATAACTAACGGTGAGTCAAAACATGGAATTTTCAAAAAGTGTCTTTTTAGTTTAGAATACTTTGAGGTCAACAGTAAAACATAAATTAACATAGATAAAAATATATAGACATGATTTAAACATATATAAAAACATTTAGAACAATTTGAATAAAAGAAGAAATTTTCATAAATAAAACAATGATTTGGGATTATTAAAATAACCATCTCACAGAGAGTTCAACTATCTCCCCCTTTTTGATAATCACAAATCAATGTCATAAATGAAAATATAAGATAGCATGTCATTCAGTATTCTCCCCTATATATAAAAATAATATTACGAAACATAAGACAAGTGTTATAATAGCATAATTCATTCTCCCCATATAATATAAATCAGATAACACGATTCATTATCCCCCTTTCATCATTGCTCCCCCTTTCATCATTTATCCCCCTGTGTATATGCATGCATATAGTAAACAGTGAAGAAAGGGTTCATATTCATATTCAGTTCACCCCATATTCATATCCATGATTTCTCTCCCTCATTCATAGTCATGATTTCTCCCCCTTTGGGATTAGCAAAAAGATGAGAGAAAGAAGAGAAGCAAGAAGAAGAGGCCACTAAAATAAAATTTTAAAAAGAGTAGAAGAACAAAATACAAAGTTGTAAAGGACAAGAAACAAACACCCTATAAAAAATGGACAGACACAGCAATTTCTGTGGGTGTAATGAAGCTTTGCCTTTGGCATTGGGAGGAATAGATGGTTCAGAAGGAGGCTTTGTAGAAGGTTGATCTGGTCGGATGGAGAGAGGAGGCAGGACAGCTCTGGCTGGACGAAGAGTGGGTTCCAAAGTCACTTGTTGAGGAGCAGCAGATCTTTCTGAAGGTTGTTGTTGAATGACTGGTCGGATATTTGATAGAGCTTGAGAGACAGATAACTGACCAGGAGCAACATCCGATGGATTAAGAGGCCCAGTAGTAGGAAAAACATTGGCCTTCACTTGTACATGAAGGTAAGGTTTGAGCAGATTGATAAAATCTTGAATAAATTCTCCACCGTACATCATAGCCTTTTCAAAGTCATACATGTTCTGCAAGAAAGTTTCCAAAGTAGGAGTAAAATCCTTTAGCTACTGAACTTGATCCTTGAAAGCATGAGTAACCGGAGGAAGCCTTAAATTTTCAGCCAACACCTTGAACTGATGGTTCAACTCATGCTTGTTATAAATCTTAGAGAAGTAATGGTCCAATTTCTCTTTAATCTCTTTATAAGCCTTGGTAGCATCAGCTGAATACAACTACACCATTTTGTGTATATGATCACTATGATCTTTCATCCTTTTCAAAGAATCTAAATCCAAATTTTTTCCAAGAGCTTCCAACTCTTCCTTAATAACACATTTTAAAGAATTAATCTCATGACCAGTAATCATGGTCACCTTTGAAGAACTAGCATGAGCAACGACTTGGGTGATCTCAGCTTTCACCTTTCTCAAGTCTGCCTTCTTCAGATGTTCTCTCAGATTTCTTATCACTTCCATCATACCAAAGATGGTTTCTCTAAACTCATCTGACAAAGAAACCAGATTACTACCTAAATTCATGAGTGTTTGATTCAAAGAGGTAATGTGCCTTCCAATCAATTCATTGGTATTGCACAGGTCTGGCTTGATAAGTTTTACCACTCTTTGAGCCAAATCATCCATAGTAGCTTCAGCTAAAGACACAGGAGCAGGAGTAGGAACATGAGATAACTCATCTTTCATAGTCTCTCTAACTGCTTGAACCAACTCAACCTTAAATCTGTCAAAATCATATTGAGAAACTATAGGACCAGGTCTAGATTGACGCACTTAAGGATCAGGTCTAGATTCTGCTCTTTGCATAAAATCAGCCACTAATTGAGCCTTAACTGAAACACTTACTCATGTACGATCCAATTCTACTTCTTCTTCCTCTGGATAATCTAAACCCAGAACAGAAAGACCTGGGTGTTCTTCCCATGAAGCTTTACATGAAGGATATAGGGGTTTCACAAACTGAGCTCTTCCAAAATTTTCAGGATGGGCTTCCTCATCCACATCAGTCTCTAACTGTTCTGTATTCTCAGACTCAGGGACATTTTCTTGATCCTTTGGTTGGGGTTGAGAATCATCTTGGATCACATTATGACCTTCTTCAGGTTGAGCATCAGCATCATCAGCATCACCACTATCACCATCACTACTACTACCATCACTATCACCATCAGCATCAGCAACATCTTCATCACCATTATTGCCTTCATCATCATCTTTATTAACTGATTTATAACATGAACTGTATGTACTACTAGATTCATACTGCCCATGGTTTGATTCTTCAGTATCAGCTTCTTCTTCATCATCACCTAAAAGAGGTTCAATCTCGGGTAAGTTGAGAGGTGGACTAGCTTGTCCAAATTCCATTTTTCTCTTCTTCGGGATAACTATATCAGGATCACTCCTCTCATCAGAAGATGATTCAGACTCCTTTTCAGTATTCAAATTATCTCTAGCTTCTTCTTCCTCTGTTCCCTTCTTACTGGACTCACCAATTTCCTTAGGAACTTCTTCTTCCCCTTCTTCATCAGAATAAACCACTTCCTCACCAGGTTTTAAACATGGATCTCTCATCCCCTTTGGTCTCTTAGGATTATCAGTAGGATTTAAAGAGTCATACAAATTCTCCCTATCAGCGACCAAAGCCTTATTCTATGGGTTCTAGTTGATTTTCATCCTCTTACAGATATCCTTCTTAATACAGAAGCTATTGGATGAGATGCACTCATATTCATCATCAACAAAGCCCAAGAATTTCTGCATGGCAGAGATTTTCATAGAATAAAACAAAGTTGTATATTTCTTTGATGGATTTATCATCTCAGCAATATGCTCAAAAAAATATCTACATAGGTTGATCTTTTCACCATTCAATGAAAGGAATAATAAAAAATCATCCTGATAATTTACTGAAGCAAAGTCACCTTTTCTTGGATAGACTTGGTGCTGAATAAATTTAAACCAAATTCTACTCTCACCATCCAATTCTACAGCAGATATTCTTCTCGATTCAGACTTACCAGTCAATATTTATAGAGATAGATCATAAGAAAAGTAATCAGTTTTAGGAGGGATATTACCAGTGTAATCCGCGTATCTTTCATTGTGAGGAACTCCCAAACATTCATCCCACTGTTTTGATGAAAAAGTAATCTTTTTCCCTTTAACTATTGAAGACATTATCGTATCTTCTGTTCCATCCAACACTATACTTAATTTTAAATTTAACTCAGGCACCAACTTTAGGTAATAGACTCAGTTGTTATCGCAGAACCAGTTTTTCCAACCTTTCATTTCCAACACTTTTAACAGAGCAGACTTTCTGGATAATACCCATTCTGAACAAACTTCCTTTTCTGCAGTAACTACCTGTTTTTCCAGCTTCAGGATTACTGACCTTTGTGTTGTGCTGCTGGATTCTCCGTGAGCACATTTTATAGGAGAGGAACCATCAGATTCCTTGCTTTGTCACTTTTTCTTGTCCATTTAGAGGTTCAAGAGGTTTGAAAATTTTGGAAAGGCTTGAAAGGATTGAAAGGATTGGGATTCGAAAAACAAGAGAGAGTTCAACAGGAGATGGAAGGTCAACAGTCATTTAAAAATAGCTGCGGTTCATTATTTTTATCATTTAGGGTTATGATAATAATAATAAATAATAAAGATTTAGTATAACAATGTTATTTTGATAAACACTAATGATTTCACTAACTATAAAACTCAATCGGTAGCACTGATCAGTTTCACAAATCGGTTTCACATATCGGTTTCTCAAATCATTTTCACAAATCCATCATATCTAACTCTTTTTTGATAAATTCTATCATTTCATAACTTAATGTCTTAGTGAAAATATCATCTAATCGATGTTCAGAGTCAATAAATTCTAGAGAAATATCACCCTTTTGATAATGATCTCTCAAGAAGTGATTTCTGACATCAATGTGTTTGGTCCTAAAGTGATACACAGGATTAATAGAAATACTTATTGCACTAGTGTTATCACAATTAATGGATACATGCTTAAAATCACATCCATAGTCCAAAAGAGTGTGTTTTATCCATAGAATTTGTGCACAGCAACTACCAGCAGCAATGTATTCTGCTTCAGCAGTGGAAAAAGCTACAGAATTCTGCTTCTTACTACACCAAGATACAAAGGACTTACCTAGAAAATGACATGTCTCAAATGTGCTCTTTTTATCCATATTTAAACTAGCAAATTCATCATTTTAATAACTCGTTAATTCAAATGATTGTCCTTTTAGGTAAAACAAACCTAAATTTACAGTGTGTTTAAGATACCTAAAAATTCTTTTAAAATCATGTAAATGAGATTCTTTTGGATTAGCTTGAAATCTTGCACACATACATACACTGAACATAATATCTGGTCGACTAGTGGTAAGGTAAAGTAAGCTTCCAATCACACCTCTATAATTGGTTTGATCAACTGGTTTCCCAGTTTCATCATCATCTTGCTTACAGGTGGTACTCATAGGTGTGTCACTTCCCTTATTACTATTCATACCAAAACTTTTTAAAAGATCTGTTGTATATTTACTTTGATTTATAATAATACCATCCTTCTTTTGAAAAATTTTAAATCCAAGAAAATACTTGATTTCTCCCATTAAACTCATTTCAAATTCATTTTGCATAATCTATGAAAAATTAAAACATAAAGAATGTTTGGAAGATACAAAAATAATATCATCAACATATATTTGGAGAATCAAATTGTCTTTCGAAATTATTTTAATAAAAATTGTGGGATCAGTAATTTATTTAGTAAAAAATTTTGAAATAAGAAAATTTGTAATTCTATCATACAAAGCTCTTGGAGCCTTTTTTAAACCATACAAATATTTAGAAAGTTTAAAAGAATGATTTTGAAAATGGGGGTTTGTAAATATAGGTGTTTGTTCAACAAAAAAAATTTCAATTATAAACCCATTTTGGAAATGCACTATTGACATCGATTTGATATAACTTGAAATTCAGATGAGCTGCATAGGAAAGTAAGATCCTAATGGATTCTAATCTAGAAACATGTGCAAAGGTTTCTTCATAGTCTATATCTTCATCCTAAATATACCCTTGTGAAACTAACGTATCTTTGTTTCTAACTATATTTCCTGATTCATCAACCTTATTTCTAAAAACCCATTTAGTGTCTATGGTCAAGGTGTCCTTAGGTCTTTCTACTAATTCCTATACAATGTTTCTTTCAAATTGATTTATCTCTTCTTGCATAGCCATTACCCAAAATTCATCATTGATTGCATCATTGATATTTTTAGTTTCTAACTGTGAAAGAAAGGCTTGATGTTCAACCGGATTTCTGAGAGAAGCTCTAGTATGTGTTCCTCTATCAAGATTACCAACAACATCATCTAAAGGGTGATTCTTTAGAATCCTAGTTGATCTAGTAAATATAGGACTAGATATTTCAAGTTCTTCTCTAGGATCAAGTTCATTAGGAGCAGATTCTGAAATATTTCCCAAACTGGTTGTCTTTACAACAGGTTCATTGATTCTATCATTAAGGGTCATAATAGACAAATCTTCTTCAAGATTTTCAAGGGAAGGTTTGGGTTCATGTGGATTAGTTTCATAAAAATTTATGTGAATAGATTCTTCCACACACTTGGTTCTCTTATTGAAAACTCTATAGGCTTTTCTAGTAACTGAATATCCTAAAAAGATTCATTCATCACTCTTAGAAGAAAACATGTCTAGATTGTCTTTGGTATTGAGGATAAAGACATTGTAGCCAAAGACTCTAAAGTAACTAAATTTAGGTTTTCGATTGTTCCACAGTTCATAATGGGTCTTCTTAAGAATAGGTCTAATCAAGACTCTATAGATAATATAACATGTTTTAGTCATAGCTTCAGCCCAAAAATAAATAGGTAGGTCATACTCATTGAACATGGTTCTTGCAATTTCTTGAAGGGTTCTATTTCTTCTTTCTACTACACCATTCTTCTAAGGTGTCCTAGGAGCAGAAAAGTTGTGACTATAGCCATTGTGTGAGCAATAAGACTCAAACTCATGATTTTTACACTCACAACCATGATCACTTCTTAGGGTTTTAATCTTAAGATGACTAAGGTTCTCTACAGACTTGGAGTATTTGACAAAATAAGAGCAGGATTCACTTTTGTGAGCTAAGAAGTATACCCAAGTAAATCTAGAAAATTCATCTACTAGGACATAGACATAGTGCTTCCCATTTAAACTAGAAACTCTAGAAGGTCCAAACAAGTTTATGTGAACCAACTCGAGAGGTTGAGAAGTTGAAACTTCTTTCTTTGACTTGAAATAAACTTTATGTTGCTTTCCCTTTTTGTATGGATTACAAACTTTGTCTGATGGGAATTCAAGTTTGGGTAGCTCTCTAACTAAGTTATTTCTAGTCAGGTATCTAAGAGAATAAATTTTGTAGTGTTCTAATTTTCTATGCCATATCCAAGATTCTTTATGAAAATCATTTAAACAAGCAACATTTTGTTTAGATAACGAATTAAAATCAACAGCATAAACATTTTTATTACTCAAGGCAAAAAATACTAAAACATTTTTAGAATTAAAAACCTTACAAGAATCATTTTAAAATTTATCATTAAAACCATCATCACATAACTGAGAAATACATAACAGATTATATTTAAGTCCATCAACAAATAAAACTTTAGAAATTAAAACTGAATTAGTGTTACCAATCTGGCCTAGGTCGATGATCTTTCCTTTAGAGTTATCACCAAAGTTAATAAGGCCTCCATCAACATTGATTAAAATCTTAAAGCATGAGTAATCCCCAGTCATATGCCTTGAACATACACTGTCCAAGTACTACATCTTCTTATGAGAAATCTTTAAGAAAGTTTCCTAAAAAACAGATTTAGATGGAAAATGATTTTGGTGCCCAGATCTTCTTGGGTCCAGATAGGTTAGTAAGAAAAGATTTAGGTACCCAAATCAGTCTTATGGGTTTCATATAATTTATAGAATCAATATATTTCGAAGGATAAACTTTATTTGATCTGTAACTATGTGAGTAACTAGTTGAGACATATGAATTTACAGAACTTCAACAAGCCCCATTCTGTTCAGAATTAGAAATAAATCTAGTTTTGGTAAATTGTCTCTGTTCAGGATGATATCCTAAACCAGTAGTATACTTTGGTACCACTTTTTTTCCTAGAATTTGAGTAAGAGTATATTTTCCATTTGTGAATTTTTCTAAGTCCTTACTTAATTTCTCATTAGACAATTTTAGTTCAGTATTTTCCTTCAGCAATTGAGCATTCTTTTCCTTTTCAATCTCAAGGGCAGATTTAACAGTGCTAGATAAAGCATACTATTTCTTAAATGAATTATATTTGTCCTTAATTTCATTAAAAGATTCTTCTAGCATATTACAGTATTTAAATAGTTCTTCACTAGACATATTTTTAGATTCAGAATCAGATTCAACTCCAGAGTAATATGAATTTAAAGCAGGAGGTTCTAGAGTTAACTCAGATGTGTTTGTCATAAAACACATGTTAGGTCGATTCTTTTCAGAGTCAGAAACTTCAGATTCACTTGTGTTGTCTTCTGAAGCACTCCAGATATCTTTCATATCTTTCTTGTACTTATTTTCCTTATAGTCGTGTTTCTTCTTGAGCTTTAATTTTGGGTAGTCAGCATTAATGTGACCTTTTCTTTTACATTCATAGAAAACAACCTCATCATTCTTAGTTGTTTTCTTCCAATTCTTTTTCCAATGACCTTTCTTGTCATATTTACCTTTGTAGTTTGATTTTTTGAAGAATTTCTTATTCCTATAGAATTTCTTGAACCTCCTGGATATTTGAGCCATCTCAGCATTACTATCATATTCTGAAATTTCACTTGTTGAACTTTCAGTAAGTGTGTGAACTTTCTCCCCATCCTTGCTCTTTGTAGCAGTAGATTTAAAATCCACCGACTTCCTCTTTGGTTCATCATCTTCTTCCTTGTTCACTTTAATCTCTTCCTCGTACATCATTAACTTACCAATCAGCTCTTTAACAGGTAAAACACCAATATCACATGATTCTCTAATTGAAACATATGTGCCTCTCCATCAATCTAGAAGACATCTTAATATTCTCATTATCTTCTTCTTTGCAGGAACATCTTTACCAAGAGAGATCATGGTGTTGACAATCTCATTGAACTTGAGATACATGTCAGAAATAGGATCATCAGGCTTCATTTTAAAACTATCATATTTAATTGTATAGTTATTTAGCCTCATTTCTTTGACATTGGTTGTTCCCTCATGGGAAATAGCCAAAGTGTCCCAGATTTCATAAGCAGTTTTACAAGTAGATATTCGATTGAATTCTTCATCTCCTAAAGCACAATACAAAGAATTCATTGCTTTACCATTATTATTATATGATGTCTTAGTAGCTTCATCCCAAGTGGTTTTATTAGTTTCTGGAATCTAATATTGAGTTTCTATAGAAGTTAAGATATCAAACCCCATAATTTCCAAATGAATTTTCATTTTAAGCTTCCACTGAGCATAATTTGTACCATTAAATAAAGGTGGTCTATTGGTAGCAACACCTTCTAGTCTATTTTCCATAACTAGATTTTAGAAAATGTATTTAAAAAGACAAAATTTTGAACTAACAGAAATTTAAGATCTTTAAATATGAAACTAAAATCACAGTTAAAAAACAGAGTGTTTTGAAAACTTTGATAACAAACAGACCTATGATACCAAATGTTGGTTGGAGTGGATACTCAAGAGGGGGGTGAATTGAGTTCCAATTAAAATTTTCTATTAAAGATATTTCTATTAAAAATCCCCCAAATTTTGAAACATTTTAAACAATATTGAATTTATACATATTGTAAGAGTTCAATTAGTTTCTCAATGATTTGTTAGGTCTCAGTTGATTTAATCAGAAAATTAAATTAACTTTTGAAACTATCTTACTGGTTCACAATAAGTATAAACACTTTCTAATTTAACTATCAAATTAACTTTAAAACAAATTGTATTTAAACGTAATTAGTAGCTGAACATAAAATTTATAGTATACTTTAAGATTAATCAAAGATGTACAATAGATGTAACCAAGAGGTACAGTCTCAAGCCGAGACTTAGTCCTCTCAAATAATTTATATAAATTTGGTCCACACCCTGGATCTGGGTAAAAAACAGTGAAAACACTGTCCAGGTACAAAGACCTCTACCACAGTTCTACGTGGGAAAACAAATGAAAGAAACAACACACAGGCAGTCTAGGACCTACTTTACCTCTACCACTATCCTTAGTGGGATACAATAATGTGTGGAAAGATTGGTGTGAGGATTTAGTATCCTCTAGTTCAGCACAGGAGTCAGTGTGTGTGTAAATTATATAGAGTACCCACACTACTCAAAAAAGTAAATAATGAATCACTTGGAGATAGTATATGAGAGTTTATAATGCTCTAGTGATAAGTTGTGTAGATCTGCACTCCTTCAATTTAGTAGAAATGCTACCGAGTCCTTCTCTGGTTTTTTTTTGTGTAGAAACACAGAGTGTCGTGGTTCTCCTTCTATCACTACCAGTTTAAGTGTTCAGCTCAAGTATGGGTAAACTTTATATCCCTTGAAATTCTTCTTTGAATTTCTATTCTTAATGATTATGAGAGTTCTTCATGTGTTCTTCTTTTCATGTATGTGCATGCATGGAAGAATTCCCGTTTTTTTCCTCTCTTTCTACTGTCTTTTTACTGCCGCTCAATCTTCCTTGTATTCCACGAGCTCCGACAATAGGAATGAATAAATTTTCCTAGGTACGAGGTACAGTTCCAGTTTTTATGACTATCGGTGAGTCATGAGATCGGTGAGTCATTTTGAATCTACATCGGTTTCGGTAGGTCATGATCATAGGTATTGGTAGCTCCTTCGATCATCGGTATCAGTAGGTTCTTTGATCATCGATATCAGTAGGTCCTTCGATCATCGTTATCGGTAGGTCCTTCGATCATCGGTATCGGTAGGTCCTTCGATCATCAGTATCAGTTGGTCCTTTGATCATCAGTGAGATTGTTCTTCATCCGTGCGACCGTTGTTCATCGGTGCGACCGTTCATCATCAGTGCGACCATTCAACATCAGTGCGACTGTTCATCATCGGTGCGACCGTTCATCATCGGTGTGACCGTTCATCATCGGTGCGATTTTTCATCATCGGTGCGACCATTCATCATCGGTGTGACCATTCATCATCATTGCGACCGTTATCATCGGTGCGACTATTCATCATCAGTGACATAGGAAAATAACTAACGGTGAGTCAAAACATTGAATTTTTTACAAAGTGTCTGTTCAGTCCAGAATACTTCCAGGTCAACAATAAAACATAAATTAACATATATAAACATATGTAGACATGATTTAAACATATATAAACACATTTAGAACAATTTTAACAAAAGGATAAATTTTTATAAATAAAACAATGATTTGGGATTATTAAAATAACCATCTCACAGAGAGTTCAACACATTTTATTGAAATACTTTTTCCAATTACATTTTTGGTTTTTATCATGATTAGTTTTGACCTAGGAACCTCTTCGCAATCTCTTGTACCATCCTTTTCATGGGTGTTGGACACTGAAAGCATTGTTCGATCATTTGTTAAAGGGACGAGGTTTAAATCCTAAACCAATGGTTTGATTATTGTCATATTTAATGCAATATTATGACATCAAAAAAATAGTATACACCCAAAACAAAAAATAATAATTGAATGAAATTATTCCTTGAATTCCTTTGGGTTCAAATGGATTGTTAATTGGCTAATGGATTAAAGTATGTTTAGCGTGGCATGTGACAAAGGGTTCTTTATTGTTATAGAATCCCTAAATTGCATCTTATTGATTTTTTATATAATTTTTAATCAATTGTGAATTAAATTCCAAGTGCAATATTAATGAAAAATAGAAATTTTCATAATTAACCATTGTTAAATGTGATGTGATGTTGTGATATCCATATTGTAAGATAGGGAATTTGTTCCATGTTGTAATTATTATATATTTTTCCAGGCCCTGAAACATGTACACGTACATAATGTAATTATTATATTGAGTAGAATCGGACCAGTCCTATGATGTAATGCTTATAGAGAGTAGGTTATGCCCAATCCCATGTTTTAATATTTATAGGGATTTGAACCACAAATTTTGTAATGCATATAGGGCTTTTTCCCAAAAAATGTTTAAATTCTTATTGGTATTTTACCCAGATTGTTCTACCTTTACCATGTTTAGATGGATGTTGGTGGTATTGTAACATACCATTACTATTTTTATGTATTCCTAAACCCCTATTTTTATCAATATTTGTGTGGGTTTTGTTTGGGGTTGTCTCGAGTTAAAAAATTCTGAGTTTAGAAAATTCTGAGCTACTACATGGTTGGCGAACAATTTTCCAAAATTATATGACCTCTCCTAGAATAAATTGTAACCCAATTTAGTGGGAATTTGAATGGTTAGTGCACAATTAGTTAGCCATACACCCTCTTAGAAGAAACTGTGTAGCTCTGCCCAGCAAACTGTGCACAAGATTTATTTAATCTGAAAATACAACTTAAAAATTGTGAAACCCCTATTTTAGGTGCCTGATAGCCCTATCATGAACCCATATGTTGTATTATTCCCCATGAGCACCCAATATTTCTTCTTTTCCCCTAGTATCCCTCTCGGAAGTGATTTGAATCTTGAGGAATGCCTTTTGATATTCTCTTGGATAGTTTCCTCACCCCGATATCTGTCTCCTGTTTTCTCTCTTCTTCTCCCTAGGGTTTTGTGGATTCCCACATTGCTTTTTTGGATATAATAACCTTTATTTCAGAATATTAAAACAAGGTTTTTTCCTCATTCACTAGTTTTCGTGATATTAATTCTTCATTGACAAATCCTGATCAGGGTTTGTTGAATAGAAATCCATTGATCCTAAGGTAGGTTCTTCCATTATGATGGTAAATTTTTATTAACCCTAAATTTATTTATTTAATTTAAATTGTTTGAATTAAATTAGATTAATTTATTTTCATTAAATTTATTTTAATTGGTTTTTTGAAAAAACCAAATTCCATTTAATTGGGGTTTTAGAAATGGTTTTTTAACATGAAATTTGAAAAACCTTGTTCTTTTTAATGGGGGTGTGTTTATGAAAACTGATAAAGTTTAAATATTTTAATTTAAATTTTGAAATTTATATGATGGAAAATTTGTGAAAAAACTCAATTCCATTAAATAGGGGGGTTTTTTTTAAAATTTATGGAAACATTTTGAAGTAAAATAACTAAATTTAATTCAAATAGTTGATTGTAAAATTGTATTTTGAATTGATTTGAAATCTCTATTTGTAAAAATAAATTAAAAATTGGTTGATAGAAACCTTAGGGGTTTATCTTGGAGAAAATTCTTGTTTTTTATTAAAAATAATTTTTGGGTTTTAAATGGAAATTGTAATTTTTGAAATAGGGGAATAAGACATAACTATATATTTAGGTTACATAGGAGTTAGTTGCAATTGAGTTTCTCACCAGCTCTCACCACAATGAACCTTAAGTCGCTAGGGGAGGTTAGGGAAAGATGTATTGAGGCCTAGTTTTAGTATTTTACCTACTTTTTATTTGGATATATTGAAATCTAAATTTTTTCTATATCTATTTGGATTAATTTCCGCTTATTTCTATGTTTTTGTGATAATATGATGCAGTACTTATTGTCTGATGATGTTATGTAGACTCATGCCTCTAAGAAGTTATGATAATCTAATCCACGAGGACTTTGTTGTTGAACCATAGTGAGAATACCCTCTTATGAAACTGAATTGGTTGAGGATATTGTTCATTCTATCCAAACTATGCGATAAGAACCACCACCAGTTCCCATTCAGGCTCTAGTTGTGGAACCTTAGAGTGATGTTCTCAAGATTTTTTCTCAATAATTCCTTCTCCAAAAGGATTAACCATTCAATGTTTTTAATGATCCTCAAGAGTCTTAGGAATGATTGAGAAGTATGGAATTGTTGTTTGGATTCTTAGAGACACATGAAAAAAATAACGTGAAGTGTTCCACCTTCGTGCTGGAAGGACTGAACAGGAGATGGTGTGACACTATGGTAACAAGGATGAATAATGGGGGATTATAGTGGAACTAATTCAAAGTTGTTTTTTCTAATTAGTTCTATCCATAGTAGATGATGTTGTCTAAGACTATAGAGTTTTTTCAACTTTATCATGCTAAGAACATCATGGCAGAGTATCGAAACAGGTTTTCCAAGTTCGTACATTTATCACCTGAGATTGTATCCAATGAGAAGGTAAAGTCGCAAAGGCTTGAGTTGGAACATAATTAGGATATTAATTCTCAATTTTTCTTATAGAATATTCCCTCTTATATTGATGGGCTGGATAGAGTGTTGATATTTGAAATGGACCTATCTAGCTAGTTCAGATTATCAGGAGTTACTTTCTCTCCTAGTGGAAGCATGGGATACTTCTAAAGAAACAAGAAGCATTTTTATTCCCATTGTGGTTCTCAAAAATATGATAATTCTATAGAACCTTTAGTACCTATAATAGATCATTTAATTTGATACCTTTGTGGAAATATAGGAAATTTCAAGAGGTTTTTCAGTGAGGCCCCAAAGTTATGTGGTTCTTATGGATACTCAATACTCTTAAAGAAATTCTTCCATGTTTATTCCACTATGTGTAGTTGAATGGTATAATAAGATCTTCTTAAAAATTGGAGTCAATAATATAATTCATGTATATGATTTTTCTATCCATAGGCATCCAGAAAAAATATTCGACACCCGGTGTAAGAGTCTCCTGAGGAGGCTTATATCGGTCCAGCGACCATGAGAGGTACCATTATTATAGCTTCATTATTAGTTACAAATTTATTTTATACTGGTACATATCATTCATTTATTTCATCACATATTATTAATCTTATAAATCTTCCAAAAAATATTTTATCTTATGTAATAGATATTATTACACCCCTTGGTACGACGATAGAACATGTTCTTTATAGTCCTACTTGTTTTTTATCTCAATCAGATGTCAAACTTTCTTGGATTTCTCTTTTTCTCGACATGAAACCTCTTGTATCATATTCTGTATTTATTGTATTATTTCTAATAAATCCCAGATTGATTGTTATCTTTGACTAGTACCTTTTAGTACACCCAATAGTGTATGTCGTTTCTTTCAATGAGAATGGGACCCAAGGTTGCGTAGAGCTAGACCTTTTTATCCGAAGTTGTGGAAATTAATATTAGTGTTTGATTTTGACTTGGAGAGGCAATATTTGATCTTTAAAATCTCTCCAATTATTGTTGATTTTCCCAACGTGTTTCCTTATAACATATTTGTCTTTTCTCTGGTAAGATAGTTAGAGTTTTTTTGTCAATTTATTTTCTGAAACTCAACTAGTTTCTACTGCTTCTTACGGCATGGAACCAGCTAAACTGAAATGCCTTTTAAGTACTGCATTGTTGTTGATTCTTCTAGAGTTTGGGTAGAGGTATGTGCATATATTAATGCATCGAGTTTAGGATTGAGTTGTGTTCTTATGCAAGGTGATTGTGTTTGTTCCTATGGATCTCGTCATCATAAGACACATGAGATTGATTATCTGACCCATGACCTTGAACTCATTTTTGTGATGAAAACACTTAAGAGATGATGGTATTACCTTTATGGATAAAGGTTTACTATGTTTTCTGGCCAAAACATCTTCAGTTATATCTTCTATCAAAAGACATCAATCTCTTCTAGAGGTGTTGGGTGGAATACCTAAAATCTTTCGACTTCGACATCGCCTATACCCCGGGGGAGAGGGAATTCTGTTATAGATACCTTGAGAAGAAAATTTCAAACCCAGTCCGTGAAATAATCTTCATAAGAGTGGAAGATGATGGATTTAATTTCATTGTTTCAAATTGGATTATAAGAATTAGGGACCAAGGATTCCATGAATAGTGTTCAATTCTCATATGCTCTTCTTGAGATGATTCTTCAGAATTAGTAGCTAGAAGATGAAATATGTATAATTAGAGAATATATTTATTTGTGGGAGACAGTTTTTGAGTAGTGATTCTCCGAAGAAGGAATTATATGGTTTCAAAAAAATTATATATTTTTATAAGAAAGAATAGTTGTGGTGGGGGACTTCCATGAATCATAGTGGGTTGTGGACCCAAGAACCACTATGATGTTATATGACATGCGACAAAAATTTTAGTGGCCTTGTATGAGATGTGACATTTTTTATTTTTTCTCTCATAGTTGTACATGAAAATAGATTATGAATAATCCCTAGAAAGATTTTTAGTTTCTCCATCCACATACATTACCTACCTAGAACTGGGATAAGATATCAATGGACTTTGTGGTTGGGTTTCTTCTTACCCATAGAGAGATGTATGAAATATGGGTTGTGATCGATTGGTTGATGAAATTAGATCACTCAATACCCATTCCTGATTCATCCAAAGTTGACGAGTTGGGAAATCTCTATGTGAAAGAGATTATTCAGTTACATGACATTCTATATGCTATAGTCTCTGATTGGGATACTCAGTTCACTTCTTGTTTTTGTAGAGGCCTTATGATCTCATGTATGTTTGATCATGGAATAACATCTTGACTTAGATGGTAAGATAAAAGGAGATATACAGATTTTTGAGTATCTGCTTCGTTCTTGTGTTCACAACTTTTCTAGGGTATGCGATGATAATTTTTGGAATGTTGAGCTTTCTCATAACAATAGTTACTAGTGTATGACTAGAATGGATACTTTTGAGGCCTTTTATATCCATCCTTATTGATCTTCATTGTGTTGTAGAAGATTAGTGAAACTTATATAGTTGGACCATGTTTGGTGAAAGTAATGACAATAAGGGTTCAGTTGATTCTTCAGTGATTTTTTATAGCACAAAGCCAATATAATTCTTATGTGGATCATCATCATACACCATTGTAGTTTTCTGTTGGTGACTAGTTTTTCTTGAATGTTTCACCATGGATGGGTCATTGACGACTTGGGATGAAAGGAAAATTGTTTCCATGTTTTGTTGGATCTATTGGGGTTATTAAAAAGGTAGGAACAATTGATTATTATTTAATACTTCCACTGAAACTGACATCAATACAGAATTTGTTCTATGTATCTCAATTGTGAATGTGTCTATCTGGTCTATCTCCTATTCTGAGTTGGCATGATCTTGAAGTCAAACCCAGTTTAACTATGACTGAATGACCAGTTAGGATAGTATATTATGAAACCATGGTACTACATGGGAGGATGATATCTTTGGATCATGTGATATGACATCATGGTTCTGGTTCTCATGAGATGTGGGATAGGGATTCACTAATGAGAGAACAGTGGCCACATTTTTTTAGAATGGAAGCTTTTGAGTAAGCTTTCAGGGGATATAAAGTTTCTATGTTGGCAGGGTTGTAACAACTTTTTATTGTTTTTTAGGTATTGCTAAACCCATTTTATCAATGTTTTTTTAGGTTTCATTTGGTGTAGTTTTGGGATGAAATTTTAATAGTTTTGAAAATTATGGGATAGTGCACAATTGGTGCACATTTTTCCCAAATCATGTTCCCTCTCATAGAAAACCATGAAACCCAAGGTGGTGGGTATTTCATGGTTGGTGCATAGTGGGTTTCCCCGCTTAGGAGAAACCATGCGACCCATTTAAAACAATAACATGGTTTGTCAACATGGTTTTTCAAACCATGTGGCTCTTCCCACCTAACCATGCACAAGATTTATTTTATCCAAAAAACCAACATAAAAATCCCAAACCCCCCATTTTAAGATCCAGACTAACCTAACAAAAACCCATATATTTTTATTTATTTATTAGGAGCACTCTAGAGTAGTTCTTGGCCCCTTTTCTCCCTCCCAAAAAGCGATTCTATGATTTAGGAATTCCCTTAAATCTTCTCTCAATTCGTTTCCTCACTATGATCTCTATCTTTCGTGATCTCTCTTCTCCTCCCAGGGGTTCCATAGATTACATTATTGATTTTTGGATCTAATACCCTCTATTTTTATGATATTAAACATAGGTTTGATCCATATTTGTTAGTTTCTATGATCTTTATTCTTCATTGAAAAATCCTGATTGGGGTTTAGTGAATCAAGATCCATTGATCCTGAGGTATGTGGTTCCATCATGGGGACAAATTTTTGTTGAGCCTAAATTGATTTATTTAATTTCTGTTGTTTGAATTAAATTATGTTTTCTTATGGTTAAATGTCTTTTTATTTATTTATTTTTTGGAATAACCCAATTCTAATGAATTGAGGTTTTAAAAATGGGGTTTTGGCCGGAAATTGGAAAATGCTCAATTCGGTTGAATTGGGGTGTGTTTATGGAAATTGTTGATGTTTAAATTATTTAATTTAAATTGAGAAATGGATTTTATGGAAAATTTCTGAAAAAACAACAATTCCATCGAATTGATGGTTTGTTGTGAAAGTGATGGATTTTTTTGAATTTAGATTATTGAATTTAATTATTAATGTAGATAGTGAAATTAAATATTGTATTTATTTCAAATAACTATTTGTAAAAATTTATTAAAAATGGTTTGATATAAAACATAGTATTTTATCTTTGTAAAAATACATGTTTTTTTATTATAAACCCATTTAGGTTTTTAAATTGAATTTTAAAATTTTTAAACAGGGGAATAGGAATTAATTGTATTTTAATGTTTCTTAAATTAACTTTTCAATCATTTAATTGTACTAGAGGACACACAAGACTATATAGTTAGTGATTTATATGGACAAACATGCTAGGTTGGAATGGACCTAGAAATGCATTCACGATTTAGAACACTAACAAAATATTGGTCAGCACATGTATCTTCCCTATGATGATATAGATGAGTCCTCTATTTCCATTTCCAAGGAACGTGTGTAAACATTTAGTATTATCACATTAGTGTTTGAGGATCCCATAACCTAGACCTATCATACCTCTTAGAATATGGCTATGGTTTTCATTAGTTTATAAATGAGATATAAATGTATACCATTATTGAAAATTGTTTTATGTGCCTTTTGGATTTATATAAAATGTTTTATTTAAAAGTGTTTATTTAAGAAATTTGTGTAAAGAAATGTTTATTAAAGTATTTCCATCAATTTGAAATGTGATGCGTGATTTTCTAGTATATTCCCATCTTTTAAAATTTGAACCATGATTTGGGGAAATATTCTCTTTAAATACCATACATATTTATTTGAAAATTTTAAATCAAATTATTTAGTTAAATTTGATATTGTAATCTTTTTATAGGATCTTTGGTGAGACCCTACTAGGTTTTTGTTTGCTCAGACCCTACATGTGACTTTCGGTTTTTGAATGTTATCTCTTTTCAAGTTTGAGGAGGGGTAAAGCACCACTCCATGGAGGTTCTAGATGTTGATATGTGTATATGGATAGTTGCATCCATTGAGACTAGGGCTATTTTTCTTCCTATTTTTGGTACTTTACTGTAGTGATTTCGTTTTTTTATACCTGTTGACTTTGGGTACAGTTCTCCCAGTGCAATTTCTTTAGTATACATATTGATTTTTTATCTTGCATCCAATTTTTTTGGAAAACATTGTTCCTATATTAATTTTGTATGATGTCACGCGCTAGTTGGAAACCCTTGGGGATTTTTGAATTCCCTTTGGTCCATGTCTGGACTCGCTGTATTATCGAGTTACTAGGGTCCCTAGGCTATTTTTTGACAGGGATGGTTGTAATAAAAGCTCAGAGATATTATATCATGGCATCGAAGAAATTTATTTTACCTTGGTTATATGGTTGTGGTTGACATGGTCATAAGACATGCTCAAATATATTATGAAATGGAACCAAAGTAGGTTATCATACATTGGTTATATGATTTTGGTTGGTACAGTAACAAGACATGTTCAAAGATTTTTCACCATGATCCAAAATAGGTTGTTGTTGTTGTATATATTTAATTATTTAATAAATTAATACACTTGTATATCAAATTTTTTCATACACTTATTATCATTCTGGTTTAGTTTAGTTGGATTTTATTGTTATATTTCGCTATTTCATTAATTTTATTGTTTCCATTTTAATATAAATTGTTCTACTTCTATGTCCCTTGATACTAGGGGGTATAGTCTCTCCACTATACATTTCACACCCCCACTACTCGTCGGTAACCTCTACCATATGTAGGGCATGCTTGAGGTCTCATAACCAACCCTTTCTAGCCACGTGAGAGAGTTCTAGATTAGGGGATGTTACATTGCCTCCCAGTATTCCATAGGATTCAGACTAGTATCAAGGTTGTGATAGGTATAGTGGGAAGATTGTACCCTCTGGATTCAGAGTATACAACACAGCAGAAAATATCCAAATAACTATATAATTAAACATAATAGTGTGGAAACAATAGAAACAAAATTATAGAGTTGAAACCAAGTAATAAGAAAACTGAATAATTAAATAATTTATAAATGAGTAATTTAATAATGAGTTGGAATGTAACTACATGTACTGAGAGAAACAATACAAATAAAATACCAGCATACTCAAATAAATACTCAAATTTCCCTAGTCCTGAACCCAATGTCGGTCTCATCTCCAAACTTCACATCATCTTTCAAGAAAACAATCAACAGGAATCTCTTTTTCCCTTGTCCAAAACTACATCAATATATTCTTTTTAGGTGCCTAAAAACCCCAAATAGGGTGTGACTATAACTGATTCGGTTGACTCCACTTTGTCTAAATATAACTAGACTAATAAATAGTTTATAAAATAATTTAATAAACAAGAGTATTAATTAATTAAACAATTAACTTAATACCACATAAACTTGCTTCAACACCATGTGAGAATATCTCTACGCATGTCTCAAAACTATGTCAACCACAACCTTATAACCAAGTTATAACATAACATACCTCGACCTTATACTCTAATGTCTCTGGGTATGTCAAAAAACCATGACAACCATAACCTTATAACTATTTCATGATTCAAAATAGTTTGTTTCCAACCCATAATAATTTCACCATTTAATCCATCTAATAGAGCTAGAGACAGTTATAGGAGTCATTGTATACCCAAAGAAGGCATTACAGGAAGGTGGCCCGATCATTTTCATTCTCCAAGAACATAGCATCTATGGTTGTGGCCACCGCAACCTGCCCTTCATGTCCTCAGTCCCACGGGGTCATCATTAACACCATCATTAAATATATTCATATGATATATATTACACTTGCTATTACAAGTTTCTATCCCTTGAGTAATCGATTATACAATATATGTCACTGCTGCCACCACCACCTTCGGATTTATATGATCGAACAAATAATATCTATGTGAAATGGAAAGCCTTTTTATTTACCCCCCCCCCATCTTTCTTCCACATTATTGTGTATTATTCTTAGTGTATGTAGTGTTTACTTTTCAAAGGATGAAGGTGGCCCCCACACCACCAAGTAGAATCATTAGAAAAGGGGTAGGAGGGTTTGTAGAAAGTTATAATGGTGAGTGGGGGGAATGAGAGATATAGCCCAACCATATGATATAATTAATGTAATGGGTAAAAATACCATAGCTCGAGTCGACAATAATTTTCATGCCTTTGTGATGATTAATTAATTAGAAATTAAAGGCATTAATCTAATATCCCAGACACATCCTCGGGTAAAATTTTCAGTTATAGAGGATAGAAAAGTACTTTCATTCATACTCCTTTTTTGGAAAACGTACACTGGATTGGGTGGTTTGGACCAATATGACACTAGAAATTAGACTACCATTCAACCGTAATTGGGTCTAAATGGGTGCAGTCCACTTTGTTTGCAATTAAAATAATTATTATGGTATATTATTTGGTGATGTAGATTTCACATCCAATAGTCTATGAGCTGTAATTATATAAATTCCTAAAATATAAAACATTCAATTGGTATATGAATAATTTTCAAAATTCAGAAAACAAACACAAATGAAATTTGATAAACCAGTTATGTTTGAGTTTTTGAGAAACAAGAAAACAATTATCAAGAAAATTCTCAATTGATTTTACAGAGATGATGAAAATATCAAAATGACACCAACATGAAATAAAAATTTAAATTTTATTCAAAAATAAAATCGATCAGCAAATAAATTCTAATTAAATACAAAAAATAATCATAACAAGATCTATTTTTCATACTCAAATATAAAAAAAATGAACCTGATTAGAACACTTGATCAATTGTATCCTTTATTGGATTTTTTTACCACTGATAAAGGGGTAACTTTATCAATTTTTTTCTTAACAGTGATAAAACCATTTAATTAAAAATTATTAATATGTATAAAATTATCATAATTATATTCAAAAATTAATTTTTATTTATATACATTAATTAAAAAATGCATGTATATAATTAATATAAATAATATGTATTAATATATTTTTTATAATTTAAAAAATTATATATATATATATATATATATGTGTGTGTGTGTGTGTAAATTAAGTATTGCGGGATAAATTTTTTGGTTTAAATTGGATATTTTGCCTTCTAAATATCATGCTTGACATTTCATCTACCAGTATTTTTTCAGACTAAAATTTTGAGTAGAAATTTGAGTTTTCTCGTTTAGATTCTCATAAGTTGTAAAATATAATTTTTCTCATATTATATGATCTCAATTTTTTTTGACCACTCCATTAGTCCCATAATAGAGTTTTTACCCTAGAATTTCGGTTTGGTGAAAATACGATCCATTCCAATTTTACCAGAATAATTAATAATTAATATTTAAATAAATAAATATTAATTTATTCACATTGGTTTGTTCGGACATATATTTAGGATGGAGCTTTATATTTAGATTCCTTATTTGTAATTTAGTCTATAATAGAGAGTTTTTCTTAGGTGGGGCATAAACTCAGGTCAATCACTGGGACCAATCGAGCCCCCTTTTATTTTTCATTTCTTTTCTTTTTATTCCTTTTTTATTTGTTTATTTTTCATTCCATTCTTTCTTCCTCCTTATTAACATTTATTCCCCTCTATGGGATCCTTCACCATGTGACTTAGACAGGAGATTCATATGGAAAGATAAAGAGAGAGGGGGCAAGGGAGGTACTGTCACAAAGCTTTCAACACGTTGGATTGGTGTGCGGCAACTGTGTACCATGAAAATGGGTGAATCATTGGTGGTTTCTACCTAAAGGTTGGATATTATTGAGATTTGATGAAAAATACCTTTATATTCTTCATTTTTATGTTTTAAATTTAATTATTATTCTTTTGTATTGCCACTTGAGGTCCAATCTGTTAATTTAGGGGTGAAAATGGGGGTTTTGGTGATTTGGAGGTTTTCCATTTAAGGAAATCAAGCTACATGGTGTGTGGTTCAGGGTGACATGTCATGTGTTCTTATTATTTTGATAAGATGATGTTTTTTAAGTATACATCATGTTCTAGGGTGTACATTTCTTGTACTTGGTCTCATTTTTGTAGTCAAGTACCTGACCAGGCTACCCATGTATGGGTACATGGATGTGTAAAGTACGAGGACGGACCCCATGTGAGTTTCATGGTGTGTCCAGGTACAAGGCCTATCCAAGTACATGGCTAGGCTAGTTGAGGGACACGGGTAGGTACCACATGTTGAGTATACATCGTGTACCCAATTCACATGTAATGTACCTATGGAATTTACATGACAAGTCCTATGGGAGTACAAGCCCATGTGGGGACTTGAGGGTACACGTTGTGTACCAAGGTAACACATTGTGTACTCATCCTTTGCTTCCCTTTGAGGTTTTTCATATCTTTTCCACTAGGAGTCATAATTGTACCATGAGTATTCCAATATGATTATATTTTCATGTATATTACAATAGTAAGATCCGCGGGGTGTTTTCAGGACACCATTGTGGAATTTTAGGATTTTCTTAATGGAGATGTTATTTTTCTAGTAATTGAATTTAGTCATCTCTTTATAGATACATTAAGTGAGAGTAAACATTTGGGTGTTCTAACCATCCTACATTGAGACCCTAGTTTGATATGGTCTATGTGTTGACTCTCTAGGCTATTGCCTTTGTAGCATTCCTTTGAGGATGTCTCCCTTGTAGGATGTTCCTGTATAGCCTAAGAGTCCATGACACTGAAACATCTAAGAATCCTTTGTAGGATTCCTCTTCTTACATTTCAACCTAGAGGATCCCTTGTATGATTCCTCTATATACTTTATATTCACTGAGGATACCCTAAGGGATGCCTTTACTTATGAGATGATCTCGGTATTCCCATATAGGATACCTTTTTCTATTTACTATTTTGAGGATACCCAGTAGGATGCCTCTACATCTTACGATATCTTGAGGGTCCTATATAAGATTCATTTTACAATGTACCATTTTTAGGATCCCTTGTAGGATGCCTCCATTTTTTACCATCAAAGGATCCCATTTAGAATTCCTCCCCTTTCTTATAACTATCGATCAAAAGTAGGATTCCATTTCTTGTGTGTATACCTTGAGGATCCCAAGTATTATTTCTCTCATTTTTTTCTTGAGAGACCCAGTGTGTGCCCATATATTGACCACCCCTGAGTCAGTACGTCGGTTTTGGGTATATATGGAAGTTGATGTCACCTTATAACATGTGTTGAACTTGTAATCCCATGGGGTTATTGCTGCAATGTTGGGTTAGGCGTTTGACCACCCTCACTCTTTATTTATACCTTCACATGTTTATTAATTATGTAGAGATTTTTGCTGGTGGTTCTTCATGGTTGGTTGATGTTGAGCCTGATATGAGATGACTCATTTATTTTTCGATTCCAGGATGTTCTTCCTGGAATCCTTCATGATCTTTAGGATTCCCACACGTGCTTTCCTAGGATCCAGATTCAAGGCATTGTTATTTTATATGTTTACTAGTATACCGAGAGGTACTACCTAGGATTTGGATATTGTGTCATTGATTATCCAATTATGTAGGATAATATTCATTTTTAATATATATATTATTCATGTTTTTCATTATTTATAACCACCATTTTTAGTGGATTTTACAAATTTTACATTATTTCACATTATGATTGTAATTCCTTCTTAAAATGAACTATTGCATGGTACATTTTTAAACACCTCATAAAACAAAAAATGGTCTTTATTTTATTTTTATATTTTATATTCAGTTCCCCCATTCTATAAGAAACAATTCATAAATTTAGAGTACTTGAAGATTCCCATTGGAAGACCCTCAAAATTTTCCTTGAACCAAGACCAATCACGGTGAAGTGTACTGGACAGTATCCCAATAAATGTAATTTTAGGACAATATTAAAGGCCAATGATTCTCAAAATTGAATTGGAGATATAGGGTCTCATGGGGAGCATTTCACTCAACAGTTTCCTCATCTAATTTGATTGTTTTAATGGAGTTATATGTGGCCCAATTTGAAGATACAATTATGGGTCAGATTCTGTAGCTCAGAAAAACATCCCACCATTTCAAACATATATCAAAGAAAAAAAAAATAAATTACAATGAAATTGAAAATAAATTGGGAGAAATCCCAATATAAATTTTTTCCTTCTATGGACCATACAAATTCATCCATCGAAAAGCTCATTTAGGAACCTTTATTTGGTGGATGCAAGTTGGCTTCCATTTCGAGTCAAGGGTGGAAAGTCCGAATTTTAACAACTTTCCACCACCCTAGGTCTACCATACTCAAGTGGGAAGACATGGAATGTTGGGGGATCAACCCATTACTATTGAAATTCTTTTTTATGGCATTGTTCTTGGAGTATTTATGAATCTTTTTTTCTTGGTTTTATTGTAATGTTATGCCACCTCTTTGGGTTTGTAATTGCATTTATTCCTCATGTATGTTGTTCAATTCAACTTATTTTCTTAATAAAACTTCTTCCTTTACTATTATTTCGTTATTTTTCATATAAAAATGATACCATTTCCTCATGGTGTGAATTTATTCACCCCAAACTGAGTAAAATGTTTCACACAATGGTGGGTTGATCATTATATTATTGTTTTTTTACTTATTCAATTCCTCCCTCGTAAGTCTACTTCCTTCTTCCATTAAAATCATGACATTAATGGAGGGATACGGCTTTTTATGGGATTATCAAAGGGAGTATCAAGAGGTTGTATTGGATGTTATTTATTACTCTCTAAAATTTTATTAATTTATTTTATTCAATTTTTTGTATTCAATGGTTCTCTCTCTTCCTCTTCCTTATTGAATTTTATCGCCCCACTTTTATGTGAAAATAAGATATTTTACCTTAGAGTGATCATGAAAATGATCATTCAAGTGTATAGGTGATTATAATGTGTTTGTGAAGGTTTTTAATCAGAAATTTTTTAGGTTAGATTGAATTCATTGAATAAATCATTCATGAGTTAATGAAATTGAAATTGTTAATAAAAGAAATTCATCCAATCTATCCCTTGTAATTACCTTGGATCAACCCTTTCTTTTAAATTTAAATCACATAGATCTGTTTGTTCCCTTTTAAAACCATATAAAATCAACACAAAATTTTCCACTTCATATCCAAAATTATTCCATATATAGTACGCATCTATTACTTTCTTCTTAGTTCTATGAGGATCCAACAACCCAAGCTACACTACAAGTGACAGCTTGACCCTAAACAATTGGGTATATTTGGGAGAGGCCAAATTTTGGTTCCACTATCAGGGACCCAATTAATTCACCACAACACTGATTATATTCTCCCCAATTTCTCTTTTAACACCCACACCTCTTGGTTCTTACCCAAATTTCACTCTTATGGACATCCATTTTGAAAAAATTGAAACATGAGAAACCTCTCCCTTCTTTCACTGCCCCACACCAAGTGTGATGTAAAATGACCATCCTATTTTCTATTAGTGGGAAAATCAATATCAAAATCAACCACAGTTTTTGATATCTAATGCTCAATAAAATAACCCAACCTATAACTAGTTTCAATCCCAAAAAAGAAAATTTGAACATACTCCAATGAAATTACAACAATATTATTATCCTCCTTGAGTAGGACATTTGTATTAACATGTTTTCTATCCTGATACGCATCCATCACTTGAGAAATTACGTCAAAAAATGGAGAGAAAAATATATGAGGTTTCATCATTGAGAATATAACTACAAAAAAAGTTGTAATAGAACTCATTTCCACTTATGTCGTCGCTTCCTCGTCACTGATATAATAATATTTTCTCCCAAAAACCACACATAAAATCACTAAATAACCAACCTTTGGAATTGGTATATATGAATAAGATCACAGAACTTTTTAAGGGTATTTAAATCAGGATGAAATTGATTTTTTGGATTCCAAAGAGGATAATTTGACATCCTAGATTGAGTCTCTCGAATATAACTCCATTGATGATTTTTAAAAAACACCAATCATTAACCCACTGATAGAAATCACAAACATTGAGGCTATACCCATTCCTAACACAGATCATTCCAATTTTGTGGTAAAATTTTCTTTTGAAAAGGAAGCATTTCTATTGAGAAATTTGGAAAATGATATTGAGTTAGATTCAAAGTCTTGACCTGTTTCTAAAAGTGTTAGCCAGCCCAATCTCAAACTCATTGTCCACCTTTCCTCTAACAAGTATTCCATCATAGAGGATAAAAAAAATCATTTTCATTTCATCCTCACTAAATGATAATGATAAGAAAATTATCTTCAATGTCTAAATAAATATTAGGAAAGCAATCAGATGGACCCATTTTTAATAATCATTGAATTAACCAATTCACTAAACCTATATATTTTTTCTTGAATAAATTTCCAAACCATCTCGCCAACCCCAATGGAGAATCAATCGTGATCTAATAGATTTTTTGAAAAATATAATCTGTAGGATGTTGAAAGTTTATGTTGGGTAAGTTGGGGGGTTTATTTCGAGCTAACGATAGTTAACTAAGCGCTTTCTGGGAGGTAACATGGCTACTGGGTTGATTTTATTTTATTTTATATTATTTTATTTTATTTTATTTTTTGGTGTTTGTAGGTTTTTAAAAACAAAGATAAAAAAGTTAAAAATTAAAAAAAAATCATTTTTTATTCCAAAATGCCACATCGTTGGCCATGGGGACAACCCCATCACAACCAGTGAAGCTGAGGGACTTGAACCCATGACCAAAGGGTGATAAGGGAGTGTTCCTACCACTAATCTATTGATTATAGTGTTTCCTTATTATTTTTCTATTATATATAAACATATATTTGGAATTTATATAAATATATACATATATATATTTAATTTCTACTTGTTCCTAGTATCATTCATTGGTATGATAAAATAAACATATACTTTTTTTCCTTGCCTTTTGTATTTATTTGTTTTCAGTTAAGGGAAACCCTTGGGATTTCTATTGTTATCTATTGGTGTGTGATTGTATGATTTATAAGCTTAAGAAGTTTCATGTTTTCAATGGATCCAAATTCTATCACGAGTTACAAACTCAATCATTGATCATCCATGAGGATCTTATATGTGACAAAAAGATCGAATAATTAATTAGAAGAATCATGAACATAAACTCCAACCACTAGGTAACATTATTACTTATTTATTATTTCAATTTCCATTTATAACTTTTATCCTCTACCTATATCCCATTCTAAATTTTCTATCATTAAACCCTGTGGAATGTATTATTTTACGTTAGGGGAGTTGAAATAAAAAATTGCTTTTGTGTGCATAAGAAATTATTAAAATAGTGGTTTGAATAAAACAATCATGGAAGGAAAAAATACATTAAACTTTAACATGATAATACACATTTCAGACTTTTAAATTTAACATAAAATAATTTTTCATGCCTTGATTCTAATTTTAATGTAAGTTTATGTTCATGAGCATAGAATTTGGAAGGTGTGGTTGTCCGATGTGATTTTTCATCATTTATATTTTCATCCTTTAAAAAAACAGAAGACACATCCTTTAGGTTTTGGGGTATTAGTTTGAGTTCTTGGGGTCCCAAAATAAATGGCATAGGTTTGGTGATTTTTTTTTAATTTCAACATTAGTACTCAGAAAAATAAATCAAAAAACATCAAACAAAAAAAATTCAATTATGTGTAGAGGAATTGACAAACCTAATGTGTGGCTCTTAGTACTTGGGGATCTTGACTCTATAGTTTTCTAGCCCAGAGTTAAGCATTTTATCCCTATTTTTGTTCATTTAAATTTTATGTATTAATTTAACTCTAGATGATGCCCCAGTATGTGAGATTCACTTGGTGCCCTATGGTCTTTGAGCCAGTGAGTCATTAACAAAGTCTTTCTAAATACGTTGACTAAATTTAGTTCAATTTCAAAATACTATGGAAAAAATGAAAAAAAAAATTAATACTCATCTTAATATAAAAATGTGATTCCACCTAGCGCTTCCACATTTTCTCCCTTGAATAAAGATTAAACCCCATGTCTATTGTGATGCACAACACATCACCCTGCTTAATTAGAATTGGATGAAATTTAGGGATGAATTTAAAAAAATAAATGGTCTTAGTCTTGGGATATTCCTATGGACCTAGATTGTTTTAAATGATTTTGATATATTTCATAATTGTTTGGTATGAGGTATTTTGGTGAGAATTGGGTGTTAAAATGTTTTTGGAAAAGGGGATAAAATTTTCATATTTTTTAGATACATTTTTCTCAGGAATATAAAAAATAATATTGGTGGTGTGATTAGATAACGAAGTAGGAAGATATTCATTTTCAATATATATAATATTAATGTGCCTCATTATTCATAATCAACATTTTTAGGCTATTTTACAAATTGAAAATTATTTCACATAATGATTGTAATTACTTCTTAAAATACACAATTTCATGGAAAATTTTAGAATGCCTCATAAAACAAAAAATGATCTTTATTTTATTTTCATGTCCCCCTGTGATATAAGGAATAATTCATACTTTTGGAATACTTGAATATTCCCATTGGAAGACCACCAAAATGGGCCTTGAACCAAGAACATTTTGGGAAAAGTGAATAGGACAATATCCCAATAAAAGTATAGTAGAGGGAAATATACATGCAAAATAATTATAAATATTGAAGTAGAGATATAATAAATCATGGGGAAAATTTCATTCAAGAGTGTAATGAGATAATTCATAATTTTTAAGTGAGTTCTAGGTGGACCAATTGGAAGATACAATTCTAGCCCAGATTCTGCATCCTAGAAAAACAGCCCACCATTTCACTCATATATTGAAAACAAAAAAACCAATTTGGCTGTAATTTTACAATATATCATGGGACATCCTGATATAATTTTTTTGTCTATTTACCAACAAAATTTTTCCATATATAATCTCATTTAGGCACCTCTATTTGGTTGATGCAAGCTAGCTTCCATTTTTGGTCAAGGGAGAAAACTTCAAAATTCCACAAATATTCAACCACCCTAAGCTAACCATACTCACATGGACAGACATGTATTATTGGGGTCTCGACCCAAGCCTCATAAAATTAAAATTTATGGTAGTGGTGTTGGAGGATTTAGGCATCATTTTTTATTAGATTCATTGTAATGGTGTGCAGCATCTTTATGTTGGTAATCACATTTCTTAATCATGTAAGTTGTTCAATTAACCTATGTTTCTTAATAAAATTTCTTCCTTTCATCTTATTCTGTTCTTTTTTATATGACATTGATATTTTTCTCTCAAGGTGTGAATTTTTTCACACCAAACATTGTTTAATTTAGCACACAACAGTGGAGTGATCATTATTTTTTTGTATTTTACTTCCTCAATTCCCCCCTCGTAGGTCTACTTCCCACATCCATTGAGAACATTTCATCGATGGAGGGATATATATTTCATGGTTTAATCAAAGGGAGTAGTTAGGGGATGGATTGTATGTTATTTCTCACTCTCTAAATGTTTATTAATTTCTTTTATTTGATTTTTTTATTCAATGGTTTTCTCAATTCCACTTCTTTATTGAATTTTATCGCCCCACTTTTATGTTCTAATAAGATATTTTACCTTGGAGTGATCATGAAAATGATACTACAAGTGTATATGTGATTAGAATATGTTTGTGAAGGTGTTTAAAAAGAGTGTGATAAGGTTAGATTGAATTCACTGAATGAATCCTTCTTAAGATAATGAAATTGAAATCATTAAAAAAATATAATTCAATCCAATACATACCTTTTAATAACCTAAGATCAACCCTTTCTCATAAATTGAAATCACATAGATCTGTTGGTTCCCTTTCAAATCCATCTAAAATCAAACCAAAGTAGGCCAATTCATAGCAAAAATTGGTCCATATAATGTATGTGTCTATAGGTTTCTTCCTAGGTCTCTGAGGATTCGACAACCTAATCTACACTACAAGCAATCGCATAACCCTAAAAACTTGGGTAAATTTGGGGAAGACTAGTTGTATGTTTGTTATTATATTATTGTGATATCTAGAGGTGTTTCTTAGAAACTGGTTGTCGAGCCTATGACTATAACATATGTGCATGGAATCCCTAGTAATGATACTCAGTGATGATTATGATCTCTTGAGTGACAAGGATGATTCTGATATCCTAGGTTTGATATGTGATGAGGATGATTAATTTATCATCAATCTGATTATACTCATGGATGATTACATTTTTTCGATGGATTGAGATGATTATTATCTCTATAATATATTACTAGATTGTGGTGCTAAGAATGAATTCTAACATCGTTGGATACTTGGAATGATTAAAGTCATCCAGATTATATCGATGATTACACTCTCACTTAATAGAGACTCCAGGGGTGGGCATGTCCTCTCCCCGGTGAGTTATCCTTTCAGATCGTCGAAGGTTAAGACCCATAGAGATTATCTAAGTTTCAAACTTTGTGACTGCCTATAGAATGAGTCCTTGGGCTCAATAATTGAAATATATTTACATGGAATGGGAAATATGGTGTCTATCTCAATGAAAATTCAAAGGTTTTTAAGATGTACTTCCCTGGAATCCAATATTCTGTGATTGGAGGTGAGTACAGGTGAACCCAGGTGTAGGACGTGTATCCCCCTATGGTGACATAGCTTTCTAAGAGATATTTTTGGCACAGGATGAAGAAGGTATATTTTATTGGTATTATAGTCCCAGAGTTCAACTAAATCTTAACTTGATTGAGTAACATGACATCCAACTCAATTCCCTTGAACAGGTTGTCCAAGTGATCGTGATTATGAACCTAATGATGAACTACTATTGTTTTTATGTTATTTATTTCACTTAGTCGTGAATATTCATATTTATTTATATATATATATAGGTATGATACTATACATGTATACATATATAGATATGAAAATCTAAGGTGTAACATTCCTAGTTGGTCAGGATCATAGAGCTGGGGTTCGACTGTGTTTCCACATAATTGGTTTTACTTATCTTTTTAGTTGTGTCTCTACTAGGATGAGTAGTTTACTTTTTCATACACTTATAATAGCATAATTTACATTTTTCTCATCTAGTTAACCTACTTATATTATTTCTCACCCCAGAACATGTACCTCGATGTACATGTATAACTTATATATGGTTTTAAGGTTGAGAATGGTTTTCATGATGGATAAGGCTAAGACCTATAGTTTCATGATAAAGAAGAGGTACTTGGGTGGGTTCTTCTAATCAGGTTGTTGTAGTTTGACGATGTTTGGAGACTAGGTATGAGGTATGGATCAGAGTTACTATTATAATTTTGTACTTTTATTTGGGTTTCTTTTGTTACATGTATCTGTATAGTTATCCTAGTTGGTGATTAGTGTTTAATGTATGGAATAACCGTTCAATTTTTATACATTTTTAATTTTTTATTATAGCATGTTTTATTTTTAGTTTATTTACTACTTTGTATGATACATTGTTATTTCCAATATTTTCTTACTCTAAAACATGCTATAATAAAAAATTAAAAATGTATAAAAATTGAACTATTATTCCATACATTAGACACTAATCACCAACTAGGTTGACTATACAGATACATGTAACAAAAGAAACCCAAATAAAAATATGCTCACTTGAGGCCCTCACTGCTAGTCATCAACCTTTGGAATATAAGGATGCTCACTTGAGGCCTTGTATCAAACAATCTCGAGGAACCATTTTAGCTGCATTTGGGTCAGGATGTAACAAAGTGTCATCATAAGTGTTCCATTACTTGTATTTTATATATGGTATATGGTAGATAGGACTATTAGGAATGTGTCATAACCTCTGATTGATATCAGACCGATGCGTTGAGAACACTTCTTCCAGTAAGATGTCTTAGTTTCAAAGGGTATGGGATCGCTATTCTGATATGTGATGTAAAAGTTTTATATGATTTTTTCCATGAGTGATGAACTTTTGGGGTGGATGTTATGATTTATTATGGATTTCTAGAACATGGAAATTTGAAAAGTGGTTAGGTATTGGTTTTTACTCTTGGATGACAAAGGTAAGCGGTGTCTCATGCATCATACTCATCACATAATATTCACATCATATAGGCATGCTAGTGTGTGGTTCTTACTAATGACTGGGGAATACTCTTTTGGGCCTATATACATATTTATTTTTACCTTATGAGGGATGGTTATGTGGATCTATGTTGAGGCATTGGTGTTGAGGTTGATGACTTAGTCCTCGTGCACAGGAGGTGCAGTGACCCTAGTAGGTCGACATAGAATGTGATTCCTTTTTTTGTACCCCATGTATGGTGTTATTTCTTTAGTCATGGTTACCTAGTCGAATCAATGAGTTCAATTCCCATATATAATAGGACATATCTCATGAGTTAGACCCCGAGGAGGTATTACTGTATACAGATGTCCAGTAAGTGTATGTTCAGTCCCTCTTCATTGTTGGGATCACGACCTATGGTGAGTAGTTCTCTAAGAGAATGCTCAGTGATAATTAGGCCCTTCTAGGATATGTTTTTAGTTTTCACCCCTATAGGTCACTGTGATATTTACCTTTTTTATAGAGGTTTGAGCTTTTTTACTAGGTTGTTAGACCTTCTGAACTAGTTCTGAGACTTATTCTATAGGGAAAGGTGGGAGATCTAGAGTCCCTTAGTTTGAATCGTAACCCTGTAGGTTGATGCCCATTTTTTTTAGAAAACCTGTATGAGAGAGGTTGGTCCATGTTTTCAAATTTCATTTTAAGTAGTTAGTTAGTGCTATGCCCATTTTAAGATCGAGTCATGGTAGGTTCTTTATATTTTCATTATGGTCATTTTGATGACTCCATCATTTGGAAATAACCTAGGGTGATTTGGTTTCAAGACAAGATTTGATAGGAAGGACTATTCTGGTTCTTGGCCCAGTCGACTAGTGTTTCATCTATCGCTAATGTAGTCATAGAACAGGTACACGCTCATGACTAGAACAACATCAAGTGACATGCAGTGGTTGACTAAATAGTGTAATATGTGAGGTTCTCAATTTTGAAGTGGATTTCTAAGGGATCTTATAGCTTAATAAAACTGACATTCTATATAGCATGGTTAGATTAGGCTTGTAATTGACAACTCACTAAATTATGAGTTGGTTGATATAATTATAAGTTAGTTTTGCTTGGAGACATTAAATAATATTCAGTGAGTAGTTGGGTGTGATTCGAGGATCAATGGTTTCAAAGATCTACTGTGGGGTTTTTCCGGTATTTTTGTCTAATGTGACAAATGTCCCTCCCTTGTAGATGTGATATAAAAATTGGAGGGGTTACTGTAATATGGTTATCATGCTTTGTTTTGAGTGATGCTTGGAGGGATCTATACAATCCCTTTTGCAGAATCATAGTGTACTCTAGGTTAGAGATGGACATGCCCTATCTTGATATCATATTGAGTATGTTGATAGAGCATCGACCCTACAATGAGATCATTTTATTTCTAAATGTTTTTCCCTATTTTTGGACGGAAACCTAATGACGTTGTGCATGTGTAGTGATATAGGGTAATTCATATGGTGGGGAGTGAACTAGTGGCTATTTGACGGTGGTGACCCTCATTTTTAGTTGAAATTTGGAATTTTACATGGTATTCTGAGCTCAGAGTTTGTTTTGAGATGAAGATAAGGGTATTATAATGGGTCAATATACCATATTGGTCACAGTTAAATGTATTCTAGATTAGAGATAGTTGTTGCTGCTATGAGACTAGTCATTGGACAGCCCAAATAGCTTGGTTTTGAAAATACATGGGTTGAGAGAATGACTTCTAGTTTTACCCCTAGTCTACTCATGGATGAGAAGGTTTATGTTGGGGAGTCTATAATGCCCAATGTTTTTTCACACTGAAATTTAGAGTAGAAATTTCAGTTTTGGATTTTAGGTGATTTTATGGGGTAAAATCATATTTTCACCTAGTAGTTAGTCTTAGATGTTTTTATTATAATTCCATTGGTCTTGAAATATGGTTTTTTCCCTAATGTAGTTTTTGGTGTATATCTGAGATGTTATATTTTTAATGGAATGATTAATATTTAATATTTAATTAAATAAATATTAATCTATTTGTGTAGGTTCATTAGGACATATCTTTTAATGATAATTTCATATTTAGATTCTATCTCATACGTTAATTTAGGAATGAGTAGTTTTAACTAGGAGGATCATAAACTCAATTCCAACACTGGAGATAGCAGTGGAACTCCCTTTTTTTCCTTTCTTTTCTTTTTCATCCTTTTTTATTCCTTTCCATTTTCTTTCCATTATTTCTTCCTAATACATCTTGTGTACACCCCTCCATGAGATCCTTCTCTATGTGACCAAGAGAGGATAAGGAGATGGAGATTTAAATATATAGAGGAATTAAGTATCAATTGTGGATCTCTCGACGTGCTAGTTCAGTGTGTGGCAACCATGGACTGCGAAAATGTGTGAAGCTTCGGTAGTCTCTGCCCAAAAGTAGGTCATTTTTTATATTGACTAAAAATCCCAATATATTAACCATTTTTATGTTTTAAACCCATTATTATGTTATATTATGGATCCTTGTGTCCTGGTCTATTTATTTGGGGGTGAAAATTGGGGTTTTAGGCTCTTCGGAGGTTTTCTATTCGAGAAAACCAGGCTACATGGAAGGTGGTTTAGGGTGATGTTTCGTGTGTTCTTCACACTTGGGGAAGATGATTTTTTTGAAGTACATTCAATGTACTAGGGTGTACAAGTTTTGTTCTAGGTGTCGACCGTGTAGTCCAGTGCCCATCTTGGCTACGCATGTCGGGGTAAATGGTCGTGCAGAGTGCATAGCTAGACCCCATGTGAGTAGCACGTCGTGTACAAGTACACAGCCTAGCCAACTACATGTACAGAACGGTTGAGGGACATGAGAAGGTACCCCATGTCAGGTAAATGTCATGTACCTAGGGAACTTACACACACATGTGAGGTATTGAGGGTACACACTATTTACAATGGTATCATGTTGTGTACTCCTCCTTTGCTACCCTTTGAGGGATTTTCATATATTTTTGCCTAATAGTCGTAATTGGACCATGAGTAGATAAATATGACTATATTAGTTATGTAGATCATGATGGTAAGACTCGTGGGGTGTTTTAAGGACACCTAGGTGGTTCTTTTGGCCTTTCTTAATGAAGACGTTCTTTATCCAGTAATTGAATTAAGTCCACTCATAGGAAAGACATAAAGAGAGATAGATAACAATTAGGTGTTCAGAATAACATATTTTGAGACCCTGACATGAGATGGGATCAGAGATGTCTCTCTTGGTTGTTTCCTTTATTTATTTCCTTTAATTATGTCTCCCATGAAATATTCTCCCTTCTAGTCAAGGAGGCCATGATACTTGATGTTTAGAGGGTCCTTTTTAGTATTCTTATTCTTATGCTTCAACATAAAAAATCCCTTATTGGATGCATCTATATTATTTTTTTATTGAGGATCCCCTAAGGGTTACCTTTACATCTAGGTTAATCTAGGGAGTCCATATAGGATGTATTTTCTTGTTTATTTTTTTGAGGATATTAGGTATGATGCCTTAACATCTTATGATGTCTTGAGTGTATTGTGTATGATTCCTTTTCCTATATACTGTCTTGAGGATCCCTTGTCAGATTCCCCCATTTACTTGTCATTAGAGGATCTCATGTAGGATTCCTATCCTCCTTATGGATAATGATCCTAAATTGGATTCCTTTTATTGTGTGTTTATCTCAAGGATCCCTTGTAAATTTCCTATCTATGTTTTCTTGAAGGGACCCAATGGGTGCCCATTGTTTGACCAACCCTGAGTTCATAATTCAGGTTTGGGTAGAGATAGTAGCAAGAGTAACCTTATAAACTATGATTAAATTGTAATACCATGGGGCTGGGGATGTAGTGTTTTGTTAATCATTCAACCACCCTCACTCTTTTTTATACCTTCACACATTTATTGTTGATGCATCAATGTTTTCCAGAGTTGCTTCCCGGTTGGTGGTTGTTGAGCCTAATGTAAGGAATCTTATTTCTTTTAGGATTCCTAGATGTTCATCTTTGGATCCTTCATAATTATCAGGATGCAAAGATTTCCTTTCTTGAGATCTGTCTTTTGAGCCCTATAATTTTATATGTTTACTGGTATGCCCAGAAGTACTACATGGGATTTTTATGTTGATCCGTATATTTTATTATTATATTAATGGGATATCTAGATGTGTTTCCTATAATCTACATATTGAGCCCATGACTATGATATATGGGAATGGAATCCATAGTAATAATACTCATGGATGATTACACTCTCCTGAGTGAAAAGGATGATTACTCTCTCCTTGGTTTTATATGTGACAAGGATGATAACGCTCTCCTCAATTTTATTATACTAATGGATGATTATGCTCTCCTGTGGGATTGAGATTATTTCACACCCTGATCGATTACTTAATTGTAGTTCTAGGCATGGAATATCACATAATTAGATACCCAGAATGATTACGCTCTTCTAGATGATAAATATGATTATGTACTCCCTTATAAGAAACTCTAGGAGTGGGCATGACATCTCATTGGTGAGTTGTCCTTTCAGATTGCCTAAGGGTCAGACCCTTATGGGTTATCTGAGTTTTAAATGTCATGGTCGCCTATGGACTAAGACCTAGGGATCAAAAATTGGTCTGGATTTAGATGGCCTAGGTAGAATGGAGTCTAGATTAGTGACCATTTATAGTATGTTCATATGTACTTCCCAAAAATCCAATGTTCAATGATTGGAGGTGAGTATGGGTGAACGTAAGTGTAGGACATGTAGGACGTGTGTCTCCCTATGGTGACATAGCTTGATTACCAATATTTCTGGCTCTATCCAAAGTAGGTATATGACTTTTGGTTTTACAGACCCAGATATCAACTTAATGTTACACAGATTGATTGACCTGATGTCTAACTCAATTATCTTGTAGATGTCCAGGCGATCAGGATCACAAACCTAAGGATCAGAAACTATTGGTTTTTATGTTATTTCATTAACTTAATCATGAATATTCATATTTATGTGTATATGTATAGGTATGTGTCTATACATGTATACATATATAGACATGTACATCTATGGTGGAACTTTCCCTGTTGGTCAAGATCACAGACCCAGGGTTCGATAGTGGCTTCACGTTATTGGTTTTACTTATCCTTTTAGTTATGTTCCAGCTAGGCTGAGAATTTTTCTTTTTCATACAATTATTGAAGAATACTTTATAGGTTCATCATTAGGGTGGACTTCTAAGATTTTTTATCATGCCTACACATGAACCTAAGTGTACGTGTAGGCCATATGTCTTCTTTTCATATTGATCATGATTTTTATGGTGGATAGGGTCGAGGCCTAGAGTTTCCTGATCGAGAAGAGCTACTCGAGAGGGTTCTTCTGATTGGGTGATTATTTTTTGATAGAGTATGTAGACCAGGTATGTGGTCTGACTTGGAGTTAGTGGTTGATCCCTGTAATTTTATTTTAGTTTCTTTTGTTACTTGTATATGTATGTCTGACCTAGTGGGTGAAAAATGTTTTATGTATGGAATAACTATTCAGTATTTTATAGATTTTTCATTTAACATTACAACATGTTCTATTTTAGTTTATTTACCACCTTTGTACTCTTTTTATTTATTGTTTTGTATGTTACTTTGTTGTTTCTACTGTTTTCTTACTCTGGTATGAGGGAATAGTCTCCTCACCATCACAACCGAGGCCCTTGCTGTTATTCAAAAGCCTATGGAATATGGCAAGGCATTCTTTAGGCCTTATAAACAACTATATTGGGTCAACATTGCAGTGGAATCTGGGTTAGGATGTAACTACATTGCAATGAAAATTGGTGTCCCAATAAAAATGATCAAATACTATAATAAAATTGGTCATTATCGGTGGTCTTTTCTTTAAATTTCTACCATTTAAACTAAATACTAATAATATATAAATAGCTATAAAAATGACTTGTATTGGGTGGAATCTATTCATTTGGTGGCAGTTTCATTGATTTGGTAGTGATTTCTATATTTGTAATTTTTTGGTTATTTCACGGCATGTTCAGTTTTATTTTGCGTAGGGTTTTTTTAAAACCCAAAAATAAAACAGATACCATGAAGTTGACCACCACTAATATATATATAGGTGGTTATATTTAGGGTCAGTTAATAGAAACTACCACTAATTAAAATTTTTATTGGGTTACATAGGAGAGATTACTAAAAACTACCACTAAATGTTGCAACTGAAATTTATTTTTTAAAAAATATTTAACAAAAATTGTAAATATAAAAAAAACTAACATTTAGTAAAATAAAACATATATATATAATAAACCCATCATACATAAATCATACATCCATATTCATATATATAAACATCCATAGTTGGCATAACCTCAGGAAATATATACATCAGTCAACACAGTTATACATATAAAACATGTCCAACAACTACCCATTCCCAATATACACCCACTCCAAAATCTCTAATACATCCATCTTGATCAACATCATCCCATCAACTAATACCAACCACATCATGTAATTAACTTTAACATAAAAGAAGAGAGAAATTAAGATTGAACATAATAAATTGGAATTACAGTAGAATCATTGATAAAATTTAAATATACCAAGGAAACTAAGAACCATCATAAAATCCTTCTGAATAATATCATGGATCATAAAGGTCAACCTTATACCTACTGAAGACATATGTCATCTATAATAAAAACCATAACATTTAAGAAAAGAAATGCTAAATAGAAAAGACACAGAATATTTTCCAAATGTTCCACATAAAATTAATTATTTTGTTAACAAAAAACAATAAATTTTAGAATAAGAAAAATAATATATCATGTAAAACACTTTGAAAACATAAAATTGTCTATTTAATATATGATTTAAAAATTGAAACTAAAAACGAAAAAGTAAATTTTCCAATAAATTCATAAATCAACGTACGGTGTTCTTGAAATTTACATAACATAAAAGTTTTAAAGTATTTGATATAAACCCATGTCCTATATTTTAAAAATAACTCAATGGTGGTTTTCCAATGAATTTACGTTAATCTGACGTTGTTTTCTATGATTTTGATCATTATACACACGTTTTAGTGTTTTAAATCACTAAAAGCCCATATACGACCATCCCAGGATAACCATAACTCAGAATGATATTCCCTTGGATCTTACATTTCAAAAATCAATCTACGGTCATTTTTTCATCATTTCAAGGAAATTCAACATCATTTTCCTGGTTTTGACCACCTGACACATGTTTTTAATGACTTTGGTACCTTAAAAATGTGTTTACCAAGTCATTCTTGGCCACACCATACATTATATTGATGTATTTTATGTGTGTATGCATCAAAAATAACTCAACATTGGCTATCCCATTATTTCACATCAATATGTGGTTGTTTTATATGGATTTGATCATCACATGAATGTTTTTGTGTTTTAAAACACTAAAAACTTGTTTATGACCATACAGGGAGAACTATAACTCGAAATGACATGTCATCAGTTCCTACATCTCAAAAACCAATCTATAATCATTTTCCTCTGATTTCATGGAAATTAAATTCCTTTTTCCTAGTTTGACCCCCTGGAATATGTTTTTATGGGCTTTGGTACCTCTAAAATGTGTTTACCAAGTCATTCCGACCTAACCACTCATCTGATTGACATGCTGACTATGTGTACACATCCAAGATCATTAAACAAAGTTTTTCCCATAATTTCACATCAATATGAGGTTTTTTCTCTAGTTTTAACAAATTCACACACATTTTCATGTTTTAAAACACTAAAAGCACATTTACGAGAATCCAGAGAAAACAGTAACTCATAATGATATTATGTCTATTCCAACATTTTAAAAATCAATATCCAGTCATTGACCTCTGATTTCAGGGTAATCTAACATTTCTTTCCTAGTTTTGACCGCCAAACAAATTTTTTTAAAGGCTTTAGTACCTTTAAAAGTATTCAACGAGTCATTCTGACCACTCTAGACATTTGATTGATGTGTTTTCTATGAATTCACATAAAAATTTACTCAATGATGGTTTTACCATGATTACATGTTAATCTGAGGTTGTTTTATATGTTTTATACCTTTACATGCATATTTTAGTGTTTTAAAACACTAAAAATGCATTTATAGGAATCTAGGGAAAATTGTTACTCCGAATGTTGTGTCATTAGAAATAACATTTGATAAATAATTCTATATTCATTTTAATATAATTTGATGTTAATCCGATGTTTTTTTAGGATTGAGCCTCTTAACGCATATTTTGAAAATATTTGGTACCTTTAAAAAGTTTTTACCAAGCTATTTCGACCACATCGCATGTCTGATTGATGAGTTTTATGAGCATTCACATCAAAGATAACTTAATTCTTTGTTTCCCATGATTTCACATCATCATGAGGTTTTTTAGGGTTTTAAACCTTACAGGCATGTTTTAGTGTTTTAAAACACCAAAAGATCATTTCCAACCATCTTGAGTAAACCTTTACATAGAATGAGGTTTCGTCTATTATAATATTACAAAAAACACTCTATGGACATTTTAATAAAATTTATGTAAATATGACATCATTTTCTTGGTTTTTACCCATGACACATGTTTTTAATGGCTTTAATTCCTTTAAAAAAATTCTCAAGTCATATAGACTACACCGCACATCAGATTGACATGTTGTTTATGCGTAAATGTGAAAATTAACTCACTAGTTGTTGTCTCATGATTTTATGTTAATATGAGTTCATTTTATATGGTTTTAACCATTACATGCATGTTTTAGTGTTTTAAAACACTAAAAACGCATTTACAAACATCCCAGGAATGTTGTAATTTAGAATGATATGTAATTTATTCATACATTTAAAAAAACAATCTATTCTCATTTTCATATGATTTAAAGTCCATTAGATATCATTTTCCTAGTTTTTAACACCTTACACATGTTTTAAAAGCTTTGGTGCCTTTAAAAATTGTTTACTAAGTCATTCCAACCACACTGCATGTCAGGTTGACATGTTTTCTACAGGTACAAGTCAAAAATAACTCAACTGTGGTTGTGTCCTAATGTAAAATCAATTTACAATGATTATTTTAGGTAATGGAAATGATATGAATGTTTTAGTGTTTTAAAACACTAAAAATGTGTTTATGGACATCCACGACAAACTGTAACTCAGAATGACATATTATGGGTTCTTATATTTCAAAAATCAATCTACAACCATTTGTTTCTTATTTAATGAAAATAATAAGTTGTTTTCATGGTTTGGAGTCCCCATCACATGTTTTTTAAGGTTTTGTTACCATCAAAAAGTGTTTACTGAGTCATTTTGACCACATTGTACATCAGAGAGACATGTTGTCTACACATACTTATAAAAAATAACTCAAAGGTTTTTTTATGATGATTTAATTTCAATATGTGGTTTTTTATGGTTTTGACCATTACACACGTGTTTTACTATTTTAAAACACTAAAAGCATAATTACAGACATCTTGGGAAAACTTTAACTCAAAATGATATGATGTTATTTAATAAATTTCAAAACTAAATCTATGGTCATTTTCAAATTACTTCAAGGAAATTCAAAATTGATTTCCATGTTTTTACCCCTCGACACATCTTCCTAAAGGCTTAAGTACCATTAAAAAGTGTTTACCAAGTTATTATAACCACACTGCAATTTGTATTGATTTTTTGTCTACATGTACAAATAAAAATAATTCAAAAGTGGTTGACCATAATTTCATGTCAATATAAGGTCATTTTATAGGCCTTTGACTGCTACATGCACGTTTTAGTATTTTAAAACACTAGAATCGTGTTTATGGGAATCCTTGGAAAACTGTAACTTTGAATGATGTGTTTTCAATTACAACATTTAAAAAATCAATCTATGGTCATTTCCCTCTAATTTCATGGTAATCCAACACCATTTCCAAGGTTTTGACACCCTAAAACATGTTTCTAAAGGATATGGAACCTTTAAAAAAAATTAATGAGTTATTCCAACCACCCCACATGTTGAATTTATCCATGAAATATATCTTGGCAGTTTATAATGCATAGATCATAATGGAACATTAACCATGATAAAATTTCATTGAAATAAAGCATTAAATTTTGGAATAAAATAATAACATAATATGATTTACATAGTATCTAAGGCATTTCTTCCCAGACCATCATCGCAGACAAAGTCCATTACTAAATAGGGTTTAACTTTCATTCCATCCATGTATTACTGAACCGCATTTACTTTTTGTTCTGGCCCTATATTACTGAACCAAATTTACTTGTCGTTCTAGACATGTCCATCTCATAAGATATAAATCTTCACACAATGCAACAGAATGAGATAAAGTTTTCACCCATTTCATAATGAAATAATTCTTATATGTTCCACAAATACATAAATCATCCATCATAGCATAACCCATAAAATAAAATGGGTTTCTTAATAATCATTCCCTCATAACATAATCCATATAAAATAAATGGATTTCATAAAAAATAATTCCATCATAAACATAATCAAATAAAAGTAATAATAGGGATTGAAACATAACCCTATGTCATCTTATAGGGAAAATAATTTTGATAAAACACTTGAACTTATTTATTGACGAAAATATACTTTCTTCTTTAAAAATGATTTCTTTTCTCAAAATGCCGTGCAATTTTAAAAGTATAAAAATTAGTTTAAAATAAAATTTAAATCATGTAGGGTATGATTTGTTTAAATAATGCATTAAGAATATGTAAAAATATGTTCATACCATATAAGTTAAGAAAATACATTCTTCTTGTACTTTTTCCAAAAAAGTCAAAAAGTACCTCGCATTGAAAATGAAATAAATACTTCCATACCATTTAATAAAAATTCTCCAATGGGTAAAATTGACATTAAAAAATATTATAACAATAGAAATAATATTTTATATTTAGGAAATATGTACATGGATGATAAATTGACCCTAGTAAATACTTATTTATAAACAATCTTATAAAATAATGAGATTGAGAAATTACCCCTTACCAGAGGTCTGACTTCTTCCGTATGGGTCAAAAACTATTATATAGTGGGTTTAAACATATTATTAACTTGTAACAGAACAACATTAAAATCTATTATATCATATATGATTCACTTATGACTTTATATTACCCATTTATTTATCAATTCCATGTTGAAGTAACGTTTTTGGGAATTAATTGTTTTATTTATCATACAGGTTTTGACTTGTAATTATTGATATAATTAATTAGATTGTGATTTACATACTTCCTGAATGTAAATAATGATTTATATATCATAAATATTCACTATATAAATATATACAATTTATTGTTCAATGAAATGGAAGGTATTTTTCATGGAGACGGTAGGTCGTACGTACGCAAGGACGCTGATTCTGTTTCCTTGTTGAATTGAATGGAAGCAAGTAAATGATATATATATATATATATATAAATCCAATAGAATTATTATTTCATATATTTCATGCTTATTTATTATATATAATTTATTATAATTCTTTAATGGTTAGCATGGAGAATGAATCTCATCATGTTGTTGGGATGGTAGGTCGTATTTATGCACGGGCGACGATATCATTCACTAAATAGTTAAATGGTATGGAATTTGATGGTATATTAATTAAAAATAATAATTATAATGTTATATTCATTATTTAAATCCATTTTAATTATCACTATACCCATCCAAATTAATTATTTTTGAATAACAAATTACACCACGACGTGGAGACAGTAAGCTGTACGTATGCATGCATGGTGATAATGTTATTCATAGGTTGGATAAAAAGATGTATAAGGTTTTCCAAAAATCATAATAACATATTATTATTTATAAGATACTGGATTTATTACATTAATATGGTAATAACATAATAATTGGAAGTCAGAGAAGAAAAAATTTCTGAAATAGGTGATAAAACCATTACATGTTTTTTTAGTATCTCCTTGTGATTTGCACAAAAGGTCTCCCTATGATGCCTTTTTCCCAATTTGTGGACTCGATGATTTAATAGAAGTTGGTATAGTAAATAGGTGGTGGTTAGTCTTTAAAAATGGATTTATAGGTGTTAGTATAATATAAAGAGGATTTCCCTTTTATAGGAGAGGTGAGGGGCACTTTAAGAATATAATATGATTATGGGTCTAAATAATCTCAACCAATAGTTTTTAGACATGTTTATGTCTCAAAATTAACCTTACCTTTTAGCATTAACCCTTAGTTAAAAACAATAACTCTCACCATATCTTCTTGTATTTTCATAATATATAGTTACATTAAAATTCCAAAATAAACTGAAGTGGATCCTTAATTAAAATTTTAACATCATATAAGTCATATTTTTTAATCTTGAATTTTTAGTACTATTATATCATTTAATAAAATAGTGTCTGTTTTAAAAACTCATTTATGTCAATTTAGACACTATTTAGTAATTGATTTTTCATAAAGTCATATTAAATTGATTACTTTAAACCAAAGGCATTAAATCATCCCTCAAAATTCAATGTCATCCAATTTATTTTATGGCTTCAAAAAGATCAAATTATGTTTATTTTAATATTTATGATATCATTTATTTGAATCTTTCATTAATAAGGTACTCACTACATCATCATTATGTAATAAATAAATTTATTTATTTAATAACTAAAAATTATAAATAAAATACCATGGTATATTAAATAGATTTATATTTATAAGGATTATTTAAAGTCTATTTTATAAATTATATAAACCCAAATAAAATTGTTTTAGTAAAAATATACATGTTTATGTTATATTTCCCTTGACTTTAAATTAATTATTATAATATTTTATTTTCACACCGAAGTGGTTCTCAAATGCCAAAATTTCGGTCTGAAGATTTTTTTGGTCTCCCGTGACTCATAAAATAGGGTTATAACATGTGTTATGATACTTCTATATTATTATAATATTATTTTTCCCTTATTTACCGTATTTACCATTAAACCATGGTAAATAAAAAAATATTGAAGTTACTATTCATAGTTTCCAAAAACAAAAGGTACCTATTTACACAATATGGAACTTATGATTCCAAATATGGAATCCATTTTTCTAAATTCAAAACATATAATTGGCCGAATTTATTTTAAAATTAATTCCCACTGTCATAACTAGAAAGCAGGTTTTTAAGAAGTAAAAACTATCAAAAGATCGATATGTGTTTATATACAATTTAAATGTAAAATTAAATTAAATGACCAATATTGTATTAAATGATGAAAAATAATCCAATTACACTTTAAAACTAATTAAAATATAATCTAACTATATAAATAAATTATATGCAAAGGAAGTTTTGAATTAAAATGCAGTATTTTTCACTATTCATTAAAATATGAATTTTATCAGAAAAATACCAAAAATTCAACCAAAATAAATTTTTATGTCCCTATTCCCAAGAATAATTATTTTGTCAAATATAATATATAAAATTGTAAAAACTAGATTAAAAATGGCTGCTCCATCAAAAGGTGGGAAACTATATTTTTTTAAAATACTTTTTTTTGTCCGAAAAATGGAATTTGTTCTTATATCATGTATATAAAATATATAAGATGAATTTTAATTTTATATAAAATTAAAAATGTAGTTAATATTATTAATAAATGCTATTTTATATACCATTAAGTAATAAAGTTTTAATAGTATATTGTTGTTTAGTGAAACTCGGTATTTCATAAACCGCAAGCTAACGAGGAAGGTCTCTCTTACATGTAAAGCAAGCCAAGTCAGTGTTGCGTGTAGTGAAATATTCCTTTGGTGTTTTTTATAAAATAATGATAAGATAGTTCTTTTATACATTGTATAAAATCTATGATCAATGTTGTGTATATCATATGACAACTCGGTGTTGCTTGTAACATAAGACAAGTCGGTTTAGTGTGAAAGGAATGTTTGACTTAGTGCGTAGTAGGATATAAATAAAATTTTAATTTTATTATACAAAAAAATGGTTCATAAATAATCAGGGTGTCACATTATACCCCCTTAAAATTAATTTCACCCTAGAAAGTTGTCAGGGTTATAAAAGGGTTACTACTTGAAAGTTTCTTTCATGGAAACCCACATATCAAAAAGGAATATTAAAACTTCATTTTAAAAAGTAAATTTAGAGACAAAACAGTTACCCAAAGAAACTCACCACTCATTTTCCACGTAGGAGAACATATTTGGTAAGTGAAAACATGGATACGTAAGGGAAATATAACCATCATGTTCTGATGGATAATGATAGAGGACAAGGTTTGGAGAAATATAACAACAAGGAAGCCATAAATATGAGATGATTTAAGAGGCCATTTGATTCATCAGATAAGAAGGTTCTAAGATAAAAAATTTTGTTTTCAATATACTTACCCTAAACTTTAATACTTTTTCATTATAATAAATACTTAATTTATTTCGGTACAATCTCACCTCTGTTCATGCCTTGATCAATTTCCACATTATATCTTATTTAACAAAATGATGTTGAATTTTTCATTCTTGAAGTGTTAGTAGATCATGGGATAGAATGATAGGTCATTCCACCTATATCAAGAAAACGGTTAGAACAAGTTTTCAAATATGCACATGTCCACCTATATTGAGATAATACATTAATCTAACAATCCTCAACCAGAATATAACTTATACTAACCATAAATGGATAACATTACAATCCTTCCAAAAACTGAAAATATAAAACATTGGAAATATGTGAACTAAATCAACTTAACATTTGTCTCCCATATCTCATTAGGCAGCTCTTGGTAGTCACATTCCAAAAATGTGAATACATTAATCATTTATTCTCTTGAAACATGAAAATAACATGAATTTCAGTAGAACCTTAATGAAAACATGAATTCTGTCAAAATTAACTCTTTTCACACACCAAAAATACCCAAAATTATGTATACTCAAACCATGATATCAGTTTTCCCTTATATCAGTCATGGGAACATTAATACTATCAAATATCTCATTATCTTCTTATCCCATCATTATACACATATCATGCATTTTATAAAAATATCTGAATAACTTTTTATGGTTTCCCATATCAATCAACATATACATTCAAATACTTAAGGAAAAACAACAATTTAACAATCATTATATGTTTCCTTTTTCTATAATACCAAAAAATTACTTATACAACATTATTCTTGATAATCCTATAATAATTCCACTATATTATAAAACCAATGACCGAAGTTCATCATTAAATTCCTTAACACTTCTTTTATCTCATATTTCATGTGTAGTCTCTTTAACTTCATGAACATAAATACTACCCATATGACAATGTTGATTTTCTTCCTGAGATTTTCCATTAGGGTATAGATTGGAATAATTCCCATACATTTCACATTTAAAACATTTAACTATTGTTGATGTTTTAGAAATACCATTATCCTTGTCCATTGTGTTGATTTAACCTTTTCCTTTTCAATTATTGGCTTTCTGTCCTTCTTTTCCACACCCAAAGAAGCTTCCAGTTCCATTGAAACATTCTACTTGATGCCTCTACCCAAATGATTTACATGAGAAGAATTGAACTTTCTTTTCTCTATAATCACCATGAAACTCAATCTTTCTCTTATTATCTTAGTCAGGAAACTCACCAAAGTTTAGATTATTGATTATATTATGAGATTTATGATTAGGAATAATAAGAGTGTTTTCCTTCCAACTCCCATTTCATTTGTATTCACATGATTAATATCATTCCATTTTCAATCATATTCTTGATTAACATGAATATGCATGTTCTAGCAATTTTCTAAAACCCAAAAAGAATAGTGGGAGAGGAAAAAATCATACTAGGAAAACAACATAATCAATGGGGGTACATTAAATATCTAACATCAAAGATTTATTACTAGGTTATTCATTTTTGTTACCATAATTCTCAAACATTAATCTATAATAAGACTTATCCTTAGGGACATCCCTATACAAAACATAGAAATATCTCTATAGATCTCACTAAATTTTTCACATCCTAGTTTCCAAAGGATAACTAAACCACTGCTCTAATACCAATTCAAATAACCCAAGCTTGACATACATAGACATTACATTTTATTATAGAATACATAATACATTACAAAAATATATACCCAAATACCATATTAGTTTAGTGTCTTTGGAAACATGGAACATAATCTTCTAACATGGTGAAATATCTTCAACATCTCCCATAAATATCTTCCCCTTTCATTTTCTTACCTAAAATATTTCTTTATATCATGGGTAAAAGAAAACATAAATAGGGTCAGATCAAATGATAATTATGGGTACAATATTGAGAACATAAAACCAACCAGGGATATGAGAATTTAAAAACATGAAGATAAATTTTAAATATCAAAATCATGAGTCATGAAATAAATCTTGGTAGTTCGTAAGGAATAGATCATAAAGGAAAATTAACCATGATAAAATTGAATTGGAATAAAACATGTAATTGTGGAAAAAAAATAATCATATATTATGATTTATATAGTACATAAGGCATTGCTTCAGAGACTATCATAGTGGACACAATCCAACACTAAATCGGGTTTACTTTTCATTCCATCCATGTATTACTGAACTGGATTTACTTGTCGTTCCAGCCCTGTATTACGAAACTGGATTTAATTTCTTTTTTAGTCATATATATCTCATAAGATATAAATATTTAACCAATGAATTGGATATATATATAGTTCACACCCATCTCATACTGAAATCATTCATGCATTTTCCACAAAATCAGAAATCATTCATCATAGCATAACCCATTAAATAAAATGGGTTTCTTAAACATCATTCCATAATAAAATAATCCATATGCAATAAATGGGTGTCGTAAATAAATTCCATCATAAAAACTATCAAATAAAAGTAACAATATGGATAGAAGCATAACCATACCTTATATTAGATGGAAAATAATTTTGATAAAACACTTGAGCTTAATTCTTGAGAAAAATATCCCTTCTTCAAAAAACGGTTTCCTTTCTCAAAATGTCATGAAATTTTAAAAGAAAATAATTATTTGAAAATTGACTTGAAATATTGTAGAGGAAGATTTATGTAAATAATGAATTATGAATATGTAAAAATCCATTCATACCATATAATATAAAAAATTTACTCTTCTCATACTCTTCCTAGAAAAGACAAAAAATACATCATATTGAAAATGAAAGAAAGAATCTTTCCCTACCGTTTGATAAAAACTAACCAATGGGTAAAATTGAATTAAAAAATAGTATAATAATATAAATAATATTATATAATGAGGAAACATATACTTTGATGATAAATGTACCCTAATAAATACTTACATATAAACAATATCGAAAAATAATGAGATTGCGAAATTATCCCTTACCTTAGGTCTGATTTCTCTCGTATGTGTCTGAAACTTCTATATAGTGGGTATAAACATATTATTAACTTGTAAAAGAACCATAATAATATCTATTATATCATATATTATTCACTTATGAATTTATATTACTCATTTATTCTTTAATTCCATGTTAAGGCAGCGTTTTTGGTAATAATCTTTTAATTTATTTTACACGTTTTGACTTTTTATTCTTGATCTTATTACCGAGATCATGATTTAATTACTCAAAAAATATAAAACATTTTTTATATATCATAAATATTCATTATATAAAAATATATATTTGATATATTAATGAAATGTAATACACCGTTCATGGAGACGGTTGGTTATACGTATGCATGAATGATGTTTCTGTTTCCTTATTGAATTGAATGAAAGAAAGTAAAGGAAATATATATATATATCCATAAATACAGAAATATTATTATTTATTATATTTTATTCTCATTTATTATACATAATTTATAATCATTATTGAATGGTTATCAGGGAAAATGAATCTCATCGCATCGGGGAGACAGTTGGACGTAGTTACCCAAAAGTGACGATATCATTCACTTAATGGTTAAATGGTATAGAATTGTATGGTATATTAATTATAAATAATAATTATCATGTTATATTCATTATTTAAATTCATTATATTCCTCATTATACCCATTATAATTGAGTATTGTGGAATAAAAAAGTACACCACAACGTGGAGACAGTAATTCGTATGTACACATGCATGATGATATTGTTATTCGTAGGATGCATAAAAGGAGTTATAAAGTTGTAACATAATTATAATAACATCTAGGAATGTAAAATATATTGTATTTATTAAATTATTATGGGAAACATGAGAATAAGAAGTGGAATATGAAAATAATTTTGAAATATGTGATAAAATAATTACCTCATTTTCAAGTATCTCCTTTTGATTTTCACAAAAGCACTCACTAGGATGGCATTATGCCCAAATTGTGGACTCTATGATTAATTAAGGGAAGTTTTAAGAGTAAATTGGAAGATTTTTTCTGATAAAAATGTCTTTATAAGTGTGATTGAGGTAAATTAAAAGTTCCCTTTTATATGAGAGGTATGGGTCAATTTAGGAAAGTCTTTAAATATTAATTTATTATAAATTGATTTTCGGTTTCAAATAGTCCAAAAATCATTTATTTAGAATATATGATGAAGTTGGGTATAAATAATCTAAAAAACATGTTTTATACAAGCTTAGGTTACAAAATTAACATTATATTTTAGCTTTAACCCATAGTTAAAAACATTAACTCTTACCATGTCTTATTGTATTTTCGTAATATATGGTTACTATAGTTATTATAACTTTACAAGAGAACCTCAAGTGGATAATTAATGAAATTTTTAACATTATATAAGTTAGGTTTCTGAATATTATATTTTTAGGACTATTACATCATTTAATAAAAATTGTTTGTATTAAAAACTCATTTTTCTCAATTTTGACACCATTTAGTAACATATTTCATTTAAGTTTATAACTTAATTCATTAAAAAAAATTAAATCATCTCTAACTGGTAAATTCCAACCAAAAAATTTGTGGATTCCATCAAAATGTTCAAATTACATTTATTTTAATATTTATAATATCATTTATTTGAAGCTTTCATTAATAATATACTCACTACATCATCATTGTGTCATAAACAAATTTATTTATTTAATGACTAAAAATTATAAATAAAATAACATGGTGTAGGAAATATTTTTATATTTCTAATTACTATTTATAGTCTAATATATCATTTATATAAACCAAAATAATTTTTTTTTGTAAAATGATACATGTATATGTTACGTTTCCCTTTAAATTAATTACTATAACATGTCATTTTCACACCCAAGTGATTCTAAAATGCCAAAAAATTCAGAATAAGTGTTTTTTTGGTCCCCCATGACTCAACCAATGGGATTAGGACACATTTTAGGGTATTTTTATATTATTATAATATTAATGTTTTACCCTTATTTACTTAATTTACCGTTTAACCATGGTAAATAAAAATAATTACTAAATTTACTATTTATAATGTTAAAAAATAGAAATTATCTATTTAAAAACTTTAGTCCTTATGATTCCAAATATGAAATCAATTTTTCTAAATTCAAAACATAGAATTGGAACAAATTAATATTAAATTAATTCCCATTTTCATAACCAGAAAGCAGGTTTTTAAGAAGTAAAAACTATCAAAATATTAAAATGTGTTTATGTCCAATTTAAATGGAAAATTACTTACAATGACTAAAATTTTATTAAATGATAAAAAAAATAATATAATTACAATTTAAAACCAATTAAAATTACAATCTAACTATATAAATAAATTCGATGAAAATGCAGTTTTGAATTATAATGCAGTATTTTTCACTATTCAGTAAAATATGAATTTTATCAAAAAAATACAAAAAATTGAACCATAGTAAATTTTTATGTCCATATTCCATATAATAGTTTTATTTTTTCAAATATAATATATAAAATTGTGAAAACTATAATTAAAATGGGTGTTCCATAAAAAGGCGGCAAAACTAAATTTTCTGACAAATATTTCTTTATTCCGAAAAATTGAATTTGTTATTATATAATTTCTAGAAAATACATAAGATGAATTCTAATGTTATATAAAATTCAAAATGTGGTTAATAAAATTAATAATGACTAGTTTATATCCCATTAACTAATAATATTTTAATAGTATATCATTGTTTAGTGTAACATGGTATTGTGTACAACTCAAGCTTGTCACGACCCGTCCACGGCTTACCGGAAACTCTAGGTCTGGAACAAGATTTTTGAAAGTGAGGAATGATTCATATCAACGTCTGTTACTACAGCAGCTAGTAGTGGACACAAACTGTCCCTTGAATCATTTCTAGAGCCATTGGGTCACACTTCTGCGACGCGACACCGTGATCCGCGACGCCGACAACGTTCTTCTGCGACGTCTCTTCCTCCGCGACGGGTCTTCGATCGGCTGCTTGAGGTAAGAGTCTCGGACCTTCTTTTTTATCTCCTTCGTGGTTCTTAACCAAAACATGGATTTAATTAACTAAAATTAAATCTGTTGTTTCATGGTGCGTTGAGTTCGCCGACTCAACGCCGTGTTCTGCGACGACGCGACGCCTTCCCGCGACGACGCGACGATCCCCCCTCTTCCGCGACAAGAAATTCCGCGAAGAACGCTCACGCGCGACGACTCCGAGGTAGGGATTTTATATTTTGGAATACCCCTATTTATATTCCCGTGAACGTTCTTTAAAACTCAAAGAACCGGTTTCAAATGAACAATTTTATTTTATTAAAATTTCCGGTTCATGTGTTGAACAATTTCCCCCATTTCTTTTATCTAACGCGGAGGGTGCGGGTCAAACGAACACGGCCCGGCAACCCTCCGCCGTTTTTCGTGTTTTGCGGATTTGGCGGGCGACGACGGAACGTGCCGCAACGGATGTTTGATGATCCCGCAGTAAAGAACGGAACCCGGGAGGAACAACGGCGCAGACGGGAGGGAAAACGGGCCACCGGAGCGACTCTGGCGGCCCGCGGAAGCCGGTGGTGGCGCGGCGGCGCCGGCGCGGCGGCGCCGGCGGCCGGAGGTGGCGGCACCCCACGGGTGTCCAGGGCGACACCCCGCGGGTGCCGCGGGTGTCCAGCGCGACACCCCGCGGGTGCCGCGGGGTTGTCACGCGGTACCCCGCGGGTGTCCAGGGCGGCACCCCGCGGGTGTCGCGGGGTTGTCACACGGCACGTCCGGCTGTCTGGCCGACACCCCGCAGGTGCCGCGGGGGTGTCACGCGTGGCGGCGGCTTTCCCCCGCGTCGGCCGCTCGGCCGAACCGAGCCGGACCGGCCCTGTCCGGGCCGGGCCGGGCCAACTCGGTCGGACCCGATCCGGTTCGGGCCAACCAGGGGGGGTCGGGCCGGGTTGGGCCGGGCACGGACCCCCCGTCTTGAGACGACTTTCGTTCAAACGCCCGTAACTTGAGCTACGGGTCTCCAAACGACTCGCCGTCAGCTGCAACGCAATCCTTGGAGCGAGTCGGACATTTCGGTTTATCGCACTCAAAGTTTTGGAATACTTTGGGTTCGGCCGGGTTGGTTCGTACACGAAACCAACCGGGCCCTCGGAGCGGAAACGCTCATATCTTGAGCTACGGACGTCCGATTGACGCGCCATCTATTGTGTTGAGTTCCTGTTGACGATACGGAACTTTTGGCATCCTTCGCCCGAGTTTTGGATACAGTTGGTAGTGGCCGGGTTGGATCGCACCCGAAATCCAACTGGGCCCCTGGAACGGAAAAGCTGATAACTCTCAGACAGGACGTCCGTTTGACGAACCGTCAGCGGCGTTGATGATCACGTTGAGAAATGGTCCCTATGAGTATACCCTATGAGAGATCGGGGTACAGTTGAGATACGGCTGGGTTTGGTTCGCTCACGAAACCAACCGGGCCCCTGGGACGAAAAGGTTAATAACTCACAGACCGGGCGTCTGATCGACGCACCGTGTGTTGCGTTGAGACCCCTGTGATGAGGTGGTCCTTTGAGATACTTCTTCATGGGACCTTGAGATACTTGGAGTATCAACTTGCAGCTCGTGGAGCGGACCCTCCCAGAGACGAGCGTGCGGAGTACGGAGACCGTGTAGCCGACTGAGACCTGACGACTGCTTGACCGACTCGACTTGGAGTGAGTCGACTAGCCCAGTGGATGGAGCACTACTTTGTTTGGGTGCAGACCCATGGCAGACGGAGCACTACCTGTGTGATAGTGCAGACCCGTGGTACTCTTCCGGAGAGTACCTCTGCAGGCTACTAGGGGGTGTGCACTACTGTGTTTGAGTGACATACCTCGGCGGGAAGCACTACTGTGTTTGGGTGGCTGGCCCACAGTACTCGATAGGAGGAGTACCTCAGCAGTCTTAGGTTAGTGAGCAGTACCTCGGAGTTGTGACAGGACCACTGTACACTCTAGAGATGGGGATCTTCCATAGTTACGGTTTCGATAATGAAAATCCTGGTTTGAGCTGAGACTTTTGACCTTTGTGTTTCCTCATGATTGAGATGGGTTACTTTATAACTTAGGTATATGTATGGGCATATACCTAAGTGGAGGTTATCTGTTGTGATCTTCTTTGTGGTTATCCTTGTTGGATTTAGTGATACCTTGAGGGTCTCGGGGTCCCTACTGAGTATCGTTATACTCACCCCTGCACGGGCTATGCCCGCACCTCGTTGTGTTGGTTGCAGACGACAGGCAGTGCTGACGGAGGCCGAGTGTTCGAGGACTGGACGGTACCCGGAGGTGGACTACACGACAAGTCAGTGTCCGGAGGTGGACTTCACGGCAAGACGACACTCGGAGAAGGTTGACGGACGAGAGCACTGTGGAGGATATCTGTACCTACCCTTCAGGTAGGATTCGTGGTGGACGATCCAGGAGCTGCGCCATCTGTACCTACCCTTCAGGTAGGATCCGAGGAGGACGACCCAGGAGCCGCTTCTATCCCTCCAGATGTTGTCTTTTTCTGTTGTACTTTGTTCAGTTGTAGTTGTACTTTCTTTTGGATTTGTATTCTGGCCCATTTACTTTTCAGCACTTCTTTTTGTACTTAGTGTTTTACTTCCGCTTGTACTCTGTGGTGATTTGTTACTTTTATAAAGGCAATGCCTTCCCAGTTATCGGGATTTACGCCTTTGGTGCTAGTCGCCAGCCCCTGGCCTATGGAATGCGGGCTTGGGGTAGTCACGGCATGGGCCCCATGGACGGGTCGTGACAAAGCTATCGAGGAATGTCTCTTTTACGTGTAATGCAAGACAAGTTAGTGTTTTATGTAGTGAAATATTTCATTGGTGTTGTGTATAACATAATACAAACCTAGTTATGTTATACATTGAACAAAATCTATACGAAATTTTGAATATATCATACGCAAAATCGGTGTTTCATATAAAATATGACAAGTCAGTTTAGTGTGAAAGGAATTTTTGACTTAGTGTATTGCAAGATATAAATGAATATTTTAGTTTATTATAGAAAAAAATGGTCCATAAAAACTAAGGGTGTTACATTACACCCCCTTTAAAATTAATTTTTCCCTCAAAATTCATCGGGTTTATAAGAGGTTTACTACTTAAAAGTTTCTTTCATGGAAACCCACATTGTAAAAAGGATTAAGAAAACATAATTTTAAAAAGTAAAGTGAGAAAAATAATGCGTACCCAAAGTAACTCATCACTTGGTTCCCACGTATGATGACATAAGTAGGGATTGAAAACAGGGATATGGATGAAAAATCTACCCATCAACATCTAATGGATAGTTATAGAGAACAATGTTTGGAGAAAGTTAACAACCAGAAATCCATAAATATGTGATGATTTAAGGGACCATCTGATTTTTCAGGTAAGAAGGTACTAAGATAACATTTTTGGTTTTCAAGATCCTTTTCCTAAAGTTAATGAATTTTGGATGAGAATAAATACTTGATTTTTGTACAATATCACCATTGTTCATGCCTTGAAAAATTTCCAATTCATCTCTTATTTAAAGAAATGAAATTTAATTTTTCATTCTTGAAGTGTTATCAGATCATGCAATAGAATAATAGGTCATTCAATCTATCTCAACAAAGTGGTTTGAACAGGTTATCAAATATACATAAGTCCACCTAAAGTGAGATAATACATTAATCTAACAAAATTCAACCGAAATATAACTTATACTATAAATAATTGGAAAACATTACAATCCTTCCAAAAAATAAAAATATAAAACATTTGAAAGAGTTGAACAAAATCTGCTGAACATTTTTCTCCGATATCTCATTAGGAAGTTCTTGGTTGTCACATTCCAAACATGTGAATACCTACCTTAATCATGCATTCTCTTGAAACATGATAATAACATTAATTACCATAGAACCTTAGTGAAAACATAAATTCTGTCAAAATTAACTCTTTCCACGCACCAAAAATACTAAAAATTCTATATACTCAAACCATGAAATCATGTTTCCATTATTTTAGTCACAAGGTCATTAAAACAATAAAATATATCATTATCTCATTATCCCTTCATTATGAACATATCATGCATTTTCAAAAAATATCTGAATAACTTTTAATAATTACCAGTATCATTCAACATATACTTCCCAATACTTAAGGAAAAACAATAGTGTAACAATCCTAAGATGTTTATTTACTCTATAATACCATAAAATTACTTATAAAACATTATTGTTGATAATCATGTAAACATTCCACTATCTTCTTAAACTATTAACCAAGCTTCATTGTATTATTCCTTAACACTTATTTCATCTCATATAACATTTGTAGTCTATTCATCATTGTCAATAGAAATAATACCCATATAACTATGATAATTATCTTCATGAGATTTTCCCTTAGGGAATAGATTTTCATAATTCCTATACATTCCATATTTAAAACATTTTACTATAATTGATGTCTAATAAATACCATTATCATTTCCCATTGTGTTAAATGAATCTTTTTCTTTTCAATTATTGTCTATGTGTCCTTTTAAACGTCCAAATCTTCTTCTGGTTCCTTTGAAACATTATCATTGATGCCTCTTCCTACATGATTTACATGAGTAAAATTGAACATTATTTCCTATATAATGAACATGAAACTCCATCTATCTCTCATTAGTTGGGTTAAGAAACTCACCAAAGTTGAGATTATTGATCAAATTATGATATTGATCATTAGGCATAATAACGATGTTTCATCTTCTAACTCCCATTTCATTTGGATTATCATAAATAATATCATTCCATTGTCCATCATATTTTCTATTTACATAAATCCTCCAGTTTCCATCCATTTTATAAAACCAAAAAATAATAGTGTTAGAGGGAAAGTTCATACTAGGAAAAAAATAATCAATGGGGAGGTCTTTCAATATCTAACATCATAGGTTTAATCATAGTTTATTCATGATGGTTACCATACTTCTTGGAGTGTAACCAATTATTTCAATTTCTTTAGGGACATCCTTATAAATACCTTATAAATATCTCTAGGGATCTCACTAAAGTTTTCATATCATACTTTTCAAAGGTTTACTAATCCTTTTATCTGATACAAACTCTAATGACCTAAGATTGAATTACATGGACATTAAATTTCTTTTTCTGAATTGTTAACACATTACAAAAATATACGCCCAAATAATGTTTTAGTTTAATTTCGTTGTAAACTTGTAACATAATCTTCTAACTTGGTGAAATATCTTCAACATGTCCCATAAAGATCTTCCCCTTTTGTTTTCCTGCCAAAAAACTTTCTTTATTTCCTAGGGAAAATAAAAAATAGAAAGGGTGATATCAAATGATTAGTATATTAAACATTTAGAACATAAAACAAACCATATACATAAAAATGTAAAAACATGAACATAAAGTTTAAATATCAAAATCCTCAGTTGTGAAATAAATCTTAGTAGTTCGTAAGGAATATATCATAAAGGAACATTATCCTTGATAAAATAGCATTGGAAAAAAACATTGAATTGCGGAAAAAAATAAGAACATAATATGATTTCCAAAGTAGAAATTTAATTTCTTCCAAGACCATAATAGTTGAAAAATTCCATTACTAAATCAAGTTTACTTGTCGTTCCATACATGTATTACTGAATTAGATTTACATATCATTCCATCCCTGTATTAATGAACCAGATTTAATTTCCATTCTAGTCATTTCTATCTCATGAGATGTAAATCTTTACCAAATTCATTGAAAGGGAGATATAGGTCTCACCCATATCATAATGAAATCATTCTTACATGTCTAACAAAAGCATTAATCATTCATCATATCATAACCCATTAAATAAAATCGGTTTTTAAACATCATTTCATCATAACATAATCCATATAAAATAAATGGAATTCATAAAAAATAAATCCATCATAAACACAATAAAAACAAAGTAATAATGGGGATAGAAACATAACCATATTTCATCTTATATGGAAGTTAATTTTTATTAAACACTTTAGCTTAATTCTTGAGAAAAATATCCATGCTTCATCAAAAAAACGTTTTATTTTTTCCAAATTTCTTGCGATTTTTAAATAAAAGTATTATCTTGATAATAAAATTGAAATCATATAGAGGAAGCATCATAAAAATAATTCATTATGAAGTCAAAAAAATTAATTCATTCCATATAAGATAAAAATACATTCTTCTTGTACTCTTGCTGAAAAAGTAAAAAAGTAACTTGTATGGAAAACAAAAGAAATATTCCTTCCATTCCATTTGAAAAAAATCACCATTAGGTAAAATTGCTTTTAAAAAATAATAGAATTATAGAAATAATATTATATATATATAACTATAATGGATGATAAATATACCCCCCTAAATACTTACATATAAATAATCTTAGAAAATAATGAGATTGCAAAATTATCCCTTACCATAGATCTGATTTCTTCCATATGTGTCCAAAACACCTACCTAGTGGGTTTAAATATTTGATTAACATGTAAAATAACTATAATAATATCTATGATATCATATATGATTCACTTATGACTTTATATTACCCATTTACTTATTAATTCCATATTAAAGCCACATTTTGGATAATAATCGTTTTATTTATTGTATGTGTTTTGACATGTTATTCTTGATATTCTTAATTTTATTACTTATATAATTATTTAATTAAATCTAGAATATAAAAAATGATTTATATATCATAAATATTTAGTATATAAATATATATATAATACATAGATAAATGAAATGGAATACATCATTCATAGAGATGGTAGGTCATATGTACGCATGAATGTTGTTTCTATTTCCATATTGAATTGAATGAAAAAAAGTAAATCACACACATATATATACATAAATATAGTAGCATTATTATTTCATATATTTGATGCTTATTTATTATATATTCTTTATAATCATTCTTTAATGGTTATTGTGGAGAATAAATCTCAACACAATGTGGAGATAGTGGGTCGTACGTACGTGCGAGTGATGATATCATTTACTTAATGGTTAAATGGTATGGAAATGGATGTTGTATTAATTATAAATAACAATTATCATGTTATATTAATTATTTAAATACATTATAATCATCATTATAAACATTAAAAGTATGTATTTTTGAATAAAAAATTACACCACGATGTGAAGATAGTAAGACGTACGTACACACGCATGGTGATATTGTTATTCGTAGGATGGATAAAGAAGGTATAAGGTTGTAACATAATTATAATAACATATAATAATGTATAATATATTATATTTATTAGTTTATTATGGTAAAACAAAATAATATTAAGTAGAAAAAAGAAAAGAATTTGGAAACAAATAGTAAAATTATTACCTCTTTTTCCAGTATCTGCTTTTGATTTGACCAAAAGGTATCTCTTGGATGGCTTTATTCCCAAATTTTGTCCTATAATATGAATTAAGGGAAGTTGGAAGTATAAATGGGAAGGTTTTGACTAATATAAAGGGATCTATATGTGTGATTATAGAGAAGGATAAGCTCCCTTTATAAAAGAGGGGAGGGGAACTTTAAGAAAGTCTTTAAATATTAATTAATTAAAAATTTATTTTGGGTTTCTAATCATCCCACACTCATTTATTTAGAATATAAGATTAATATGGGTCTAAAACCTCTCAACCAATAGGTTTTAGAGAATTTTAGTTCACATAATTTACCTTATCTTTTATCTTTAACCCTTAGTTTAAAACTTTAACTCTTACCATGTCTTCTTTACTTTGTTAATATATGGTTACTATAGATACTATAAAATAATAAGATTACCTAATTTGGATAATTAATGAAATTTTTAACATTTTATATGTCATTTTTATGAATATTAGATTCTTAGGACTATTATATCATTTAATAAAATAGTATTTGGTTCAAACACTCGTTTATGAAAATGTTGACACTATTTAGTAATTAGGTTTTTTTAAGTCATAAAAACATGATTACATCTAAGCAAAGGAATTAAAACTTCTCAAAAATCCCAATTCCATCCAAAATTATTTTGTGAGGAATAAAAATATTCAAATTACTTTTTTTTACTATTTATAACATCGTATATTTGAATCATTCATTAATAAGGTCATCATTATATCAACATTGTGTCTTAAATAAATTTATTTATTTAAGGTCTAAAAATCATAAATAAAATAATATTATTGTTTGAAATTTATTTATATTTCTAAGGAATTTTTATAGTCTAAGTGATCATTTATAAAAACCAAAATAATTTTTTTAGTAAAAAGATACATGTTAATGTTAGATTTCCATTTACATTAAATTAATTATTATAACATGTCATTTTGACACCCATGTAGTTCTAAATTGCCAAAAGTTTGGCATATTTTTTTTGGTCTCCCATGACTCATCCAATAGGATTAGAAAACATGTTAGGGTAGTTTTATATTATTATATTGTTATTTATTTACTCATATTTACTTGATTTACCCTTACACCATGGTAAATAAAAATAGTTATGGAAGTTACTATTCATAAGGGTCAAAAAAAGGTACATATTTAAAAAAACTGGTTTATATGATTAAAAATATAGAATCTATTTTTCTAAATTCAAAAAATAGAATTGGCAGAAATTAATTTAAAATTAATTCTCGTTTTCATAACCAAAAAGTGTGTTTTTAAAAAGTAAAACCTATCAAAAGATAGACGTGTTTTTATATTCAATTTGAATGTTAAATTACATAAAATGACCAAAATTTTATTAAATGATAAAAAATAATCGAATTAAACTTTAAAAAAAATTAAAAATATTATCTGGTTATATAAATAAATTATATGGAAATACAGTTTTGAATTAAAATGCAGAATTTTTCACTATTAATTAAAAAATTAATTTTAACATAAAAAATACCAAACATTCAAACAAAGTTAATTTTTATATCCCATATCCAAATAAAATGTTTATTTTTTTCAAAAAGAGTATTTAAATGTGTTGAAAACTATATTTAAAATCGGTGTTCCCTCAAAAGGCTGCAAAAATGCATTTTTTTAAAAATAATTCTTTAATCTGAAAAATTGATTTTTTTTCTTATATCATGTCTAGAAAATACATAATATAAATGTTAAAGTTAAATAAAATTCATAATGGTTTAAATAATATTCATAACGACTTGTTGATATCCTAATAAATAATAATATTTTAATAATATATCGTTGTTTTCTGAAACTCGGTATAGTGTACAACGTAAGCTATCGAGTAAGGACGCTCTTGCGTGTAACACAAGACAAGTCAGTGTTTTGTGTAGTTTAAAATTCCTTTGGTGGTGTGTATAATAGAATCCAAACATAGTTATTTTATACATTGAACAAAATCTATTTTAAGTGTTGTGTATACTGTATGCGAACTCGGTGTTGCTTGTAACATATAACAAGTTGTTTTAGTGTGAAAGTGATGTTTGACTTAATTATTGGAAAGATATAAATGAAAATTTCAATTTATTTGAGAGAAAAATTGTCTATAAAACTGTGGGTGCTACATTATTCACCCCATAAAATAAATTTCACCATCCAAATTCTTTGAAGTTATAAAAGGTGTACTAGTTGAATGTTTCATTCATGGAAACCCACATCATAAAAAGTATTACTAAAACATCATTTAAAAAAAAGAAAGTTAGAAACATAATATTTAACCAAATTAACTCATCACTCAGTTTCCACATAAGAGAATGTAGCTGGGATTTGAAAACATGGATATGGTAGAAATTTTTAACCATTAAATACTGATGGATAGTGATAGAGAAGAAGGTTTAGAGAAATTTAACAACCAAAAATCCATAAATCAATGATTATTTAAGAGACCATCTAATTCATAGAATAAGAAGGTACTAAGATAATTTTTTTCATTTTCATAACCCTCTTCTTAAAGTTTATTAATTTTTCATGAGAATAAATACTTACTTGATTTTGATACAATCTCACCATTGTTCGTGCATCGAACAATTTCCACTTCATCTATTCTTTAAAGGAATGAGGTTGAATTTTTCATCCTTGAAGTGTTATATGATCATTCGATAGAATTATAGGACATTACAATTGTCTAAAAAATGTTTAGAATAGGTTATAAAATATGTATAAGTCCCCCTATAGTGAAATAATACATTAATATAACAATCTTCAACCGAAATACAACATATACTATCCATAACTGGATAACATTATAATCCTTCCAAAAACCGAAAATATAAAACATAAGAAAGAGGTGAACAAAATCAATATAACATTTGTCTCCCATAACTAACTAGTTAGTTCTTAGTTGTATCATTACAAACATGTGAATACACTAATTGTATATTCTCATGAAACATGATAATAACATGAATTCTCGTAGAACCTTAGTGAAAACAAGAATTTTTGTCAAAATTAACTCTTTCCACACATTAAAAATACCAAAAATATTATATATTCAAACCATGATATCATTTTTTCCTTATGTAAGTAATGAGGAAAATAATACTATCAAACGTCTCATTATCTCTATATCCCATCATTATGAACATATCATGTGTTTTACTAAAATATATTAATAACTTTTAATGGTTACTGGTATCATTCAATATATACTTCCAAATACTTAAGAAAAGATAATAGTGTAACAATACATAGATGTTTCATTATTCTATAATACCATAAAACTACAATACAACATTATTCTTGATAATCATGTATTCATTTCACTATCCTCTTAAACCATTGACTGAGTTACATCATTTTATTCCATAACACTTCTATCATCTCATATATCATTTGTAGTCTCTTTATCTTTATTAACAAAATTACTACCCATATGACCATGGTTATTATCATTATGATAATTTTCCTTAGGGAATCTATTTTTATAATTCTCATACATTCCACATTTAATACATTTAACTATTGTTGATGTCTTAGCAATACCATTATCCATTCCCATTGTGTTAACTAAACCTTTTCCATTAAAATTACTAGATTTGTGTCCTTCTTTTCAACACCCAAAGCACCTTCCAGTTCCTTTGAAATGTTCTCCTTGATTCCTCTTCCTATATGATTTACATGAGGAAAATTTAACTTTCTTTCCTTTATAACCACCATGAAACTCCATCTTTCCCTTATTAGTTGGGTTTGGAAACTCACAAAAGTTGAGATTATAGATCATATTATGAGATTGATGATTAAGCATAATAACGATATTTTGCCTCCCAACTCCCATTTCATTTGGTTTCTCGTGAACAATATCAGTCCATTTTCCTTAGTATTCCCCATTAAAATGAATCCTCTTATTTCCAGCCATTTTACTAAAACCCAAATAGAATTGTGTGAAAGAAAAAATATACTAGTAAAAGAACATAATAACGAGGGAGTACTTTCTATTTATCACATCATAGGTTTAATCATTGGTTATTCATGATCTTTACCATAATTCAAGGATTGTAACCTATAGTTATACTTACCCTTAGGGACATCCCTAGAAACACCATAGAAATATCTCTAGATATATCACTAAATTCATCATTCCCTAGTTTCCAAAGGTTAACTAAACCTTTTATCTGATTCCAAATGTAACGAAACAAGCTTGATGTACATGGACATTACACTTATTTTGAAGAATAATTTATACATTACAAAAATATACACCCAAGACCATATTTTTTTAGTGTATTTGGAAACATGGAACATAATCTTCTAAATTGGTGAAAGATCTTCAACGTCTCCCATAAAGATCTTACACTTTTGTTTTACTACCTAAAACCATTCATTATATCCAAGGGAAAAGAAAACACAAAAAGGATGAGATCTAATTTTCAAAAAGGGTAAAAATTTAGAATATAAAACAAACCATAAAAATAAATATTTAAAAACATGAACATAAAGTTTAAATATCAAAATCTTGAGTCATGAAATAAATCTTGGCAGTTTGTAAGGCATAGATCATAAAAGAATATTAACCATGTTAAAATAGCATCGACATAAAACATTGAATTGTAGAAAAAATAATCACATAATATTATTTCCATAGTATCCAATGCATTTATTCCAAGACCATCATTGTGTAAAAATTCCATTACTTAACCGGGTTTACTTGTCATTCCAACCATGTATCACTAAATCAGATTTACATGTCATTTCATCCATGTATTACTGAATTGACTTTACTTATTGTTCTAGTGATGTCTATCTCAGGAGATATAAATCATTACCCAATGCATTGTAGGGAGATATATGTCCCACCAACCTCTTAATGAAATCATTCCTTCATGTTCCACATAAACATAAATCATTTAACATAGCATAACCCATTAAATAAAATGGGTTTCTTAAACATCACTCCATCATTACATAATCCATATAAAATAAATGGATTTAAAGAAATTAATTCCATCATAAAAAAAATCAAATAAAAGTAATAATAAGGATAGATACATAACCCTATGTCATCTTATATGGAAAACAATTTTGATAAAACACTTGACCTTAATTCTGGAATAAAATATCCTTTCTTCTTCAAAAAAACATTTTCTATTCTCAGAATGCTGCGCAATTTTAAAAGAAAATAATTTAGTTGAAAATAAACATGAAATAATGAATAGTAAGAATCATGGAAATAAGTTTTTATAAATACATAAAAATATGTTCATTCTATATAAGTTAAAAAAAATACAATCTTTTTGTACTCTTGCTAGAAAAGTTAAAAAGTACCTCGTGTGGAAAATGAAAGAAAGATTCCTCCCATACCATTTTATAAAAATCTACCAAGGGTTAAAATTGATATTAAAAAATAGTATAAGAATATAAATAGTTTTATATATTTAGGAAACATGAACTTGGATGATAAATATAGGCTAGTAAATACTTGAATATAAAATATCTTGAAAAATAATTAGATTGCAAAATTATCCCTTTCCTTAGGTCTGATTTCTTCCATATTTGTCTTAAACTTATGTAAAGTGGGTTTACACATATTATTAACTTTTAACATAACCATAATAATATCTATGATATAATATATGATACAATTTTTACTTTATATTAACAGTTTATTTATTAATTCTATTTTAAAGCATTGTTTTGGGTAATAATCATTTAATTTTATCATGCATGTTTTGAGTTATTATAATTGATATTATTTCATATATCATGATTTAATTACATATAGAATATAAAAATGAGTTATATATCATAAATATTCAGTATATAAATATATATAATAGATAGATAATTGGAATGGAATACACCATTCGTAGAGATGGTAGGTTGTACGTCTGCATATACGTTGTTTCAGTATCCATATTTAATTAAATAAATGAAAGTAATTGATATATATATATATATATATATATCCATTAACATTATTTTTTTCATATATTTCATTCTTATTAATTATATATACTTTATAATCTTTCTTGAATGGTTAACGTGGAGAACGAATCTCATCGTGTTGTGGAGATGGTAGGTCGTACGTACGCACGAGCGATGATATCATCCACTTAATGGTTAAATGGAATAGAATTGGATAGTATATTAATTATAAATATAAATAATAATGTTATTTTAATTATGTAAATCCATTATACGCATAATTATATGCATCCAGTTTATGTATTTCTGAATAAAAAATTATGCCACGACATGGAGACGGTAAACCGTACGTATGCAAGCATGGTGATATTGTAATTCGTTAGATGGATAAAAGGAGGTATAATTTTATACCATAATTATAATAACATATCATAATGTATAATATATTTTATTTATTACTTTATTATGGGAACAACATAAGAAGAGGAAGTAGAAAAATAAAATAATTTTGAAACATGTGATAAAACAATTACCACTATTTTTAGTATCTCCTTTTGATTTGCACAATGGTCTCTTTCGTATGAATTTATTCCCAAATTTTGGCCTCCATGGTTAATTAAGGGAATTTTGAAGAGGAAATTTGTGGGTTTTGGCTGATAAAAAATGATTTAGAGGTGCAATTAAAGAAAATTAGATATTCTCTTTATAGGAAAGGTGAGGGTCACTTTAGGAATGTCATTAATTATTAATTTATTATAAATTTATTTTCGGTTTTTAATCGTACCAAACTCATTAATTGAGAATATAAGATGATTATGGGTTGAACGACTCTCAACAAATAGGTTTTAGAAAAGTTTAGGTTAGAAAATTAACCTTATTCGTTAGCTTTAACCATTAGTTAAAAATATTAACTCTTACCATGTCTTCATGTATTTCGATAATATATGGTTACTATAGTTACTATAAAATTATAAGAGAATCTAAAATGGATCCTTAATGGAATTTTTTAAATTATATAAGTCATTTGGACAATTCTTATATTTTTAGGATTATTATATCCTTTAATAAAATAGCATTTGTTTCAAAAACTCATTTATGTCAGTTTGGACACTATTTAGTAATTCATTTTCATTAAAGTCAGAACAAATTGAATCCTTCTAAAAAAGTTATTAAACCATCCCTCACATTCCAATGTCATCCATAAAATTGTTTATGGCATCAAATTATTCAAATTACAATTATATTAATATTTATAAGATCATTTATTTGAATGTTTTATTAATAAGGTAGTCATTGCATCATCATTGTCTCATAAATAAATTTATTTATTAAATGTCTAAAAACTATAAATAAAATACCATGGTATATGAAATATTATTATCTCTCTAATTAATTTTTATAATCTAAGTTATCATTTATATAAACCAAAATAAAATCATTTTAGTAAAAAAGATACATGTTAATGTTATATTTCCCTTTACAGTAAATCAATTATTATAATATGTCATTTTCACACCCAAGTTGTTATAAAATTCCAAGATTTTGGAGTATGTATTTTTTTCTTTCCCATTAATCTTAAAATATGTTTAAGACACATGTTATGGTAGTTTTATATTATTATGAAATTATTTATTTACCCTTATTTACCTTATTTACCCTTTAACCATGGTAAATAAAAATAATTATTGAAGTCACTATTCATAATGTCCAAAAAATAAAAGGTGCTTGTTTAAACAATTTTTACCTTATGATTCCCAATATGTAATCAATTTTTATAAATTCAAAACACAAAATTGGCAGAAATTAATTTAAAATTAAATCCTGTTGTAATAACCAAAAAGTGGGTTTTTAAGAAGTAGAAACTAACTAAATATTGACATGTGTTTATGTCCAATTTAATTGTAAAATTACTTCTAATGAATATAATTGTATTAAATGATAAAATCATAATCCAATTAAACATTAAAAATAACTAAAAATAAAATCTAACTATTTAAATAAACTAGGTTTAAAGACATTTTAAAATTAAGATGCAGTATTTTTCAATATTCATTAAAATATGAATTTTATCAGAAAAAATACAAAAAAATCAACAAAATTAAATTCTTATGCATCGTTTCCAAATAATAAGTTTATTTTTTCAAATATAATATATAAAAGTGTTAAAAAACTATATTTTAAAAGAGTGTTCCATCAAAATTTGCCAAAACTGCATTTCTTGAAAAATAATTCTTTTATCCGAAAAATTGAATTTGTTCTTATATCATATCTAAAAAATAAATAATATGAATAGTAATGTTTTATAAAATCAATAATGTGTTTAATAATATTCATAAAAGCTATTTTATATCCCATTAATTAATAATATTTTAATAATATATCATTGTTTATTGAAACTCATTATTTCATACTATGCAAGTTACCATGGAAGGTCTCTCTTGCCTGTAACGCAAGAAAATTCTTGGTTTCATGTAGTGAAAGCATCCTTTGGTGTTCCATATAACATAATACAAACATAGTTCTTTTAAACATTAATAAAAATCTATACTCACTGTTGCGTATATCATACCCAACTCAGTGTTGCATGTGACATATGACAAGTTGGTTTAGTGTGAAAATATTGTATGAATTAGTGAATTGCAAGATATAAATGAAATTTATAATTTATTTTCTAATAAAATGATACCAAACAACTTGGGGTGTTACATTATACCCCTATTAAAATTAATTTCACCCTTGAAATTCATCGAGGTTATAAAAGGTTTACTAGTTTAAAGTTTCCTTCATGGAAACCCATATCATAATAAGGAATACTAATACTTCATTTTAAAAAGGAATGTTTGAAACATAATAATTACCCAAAGAAACTCATCACTCAGTTTCCATGTCGGAGAACATAAGTGGTAAGTGAAAACATGGATATGGAATAAATATATAACCATCAAATTTTAATGAATGGTGATAGAGAACAAGATTTGAAGAAAGTTAACTACTAGAAATCCATAAATCTACAATTATTTAAGGGAACATCTGATTCATCGGATAAGATGGTACAAAGATAAAAATTTTGGTTTTCAATATCCTATCCCAAAATTTGAGTAATATTTCATGATAATAAATACTTACTTGATTTTGGTTTAATCTCATCATTGTTCGTTCCTTGAAAATTTTCCAATTCATCTCTTATTTAAAGAAATAAAGTTGAGTTTTCCATTCTTGAAGTGTTAATAGATCATGAAATAGAATGATATGGCATTCCATCTATCTAAAAAAAGGTTATAACAGGTTATAAAATATGAATAAGTACCCCTATAGTGAGATAATAAATTAATCTAACAACATTCAACAAGAATATAACTTATACTTTACATAAAAGGATAAAGTTATAATCCATCAAAAAATTGAAAATATAAAACTTTAGAAAGGGGTGAACTACATTGACTTAACATTTGTCTATCATATATCAATAGGTATTTCTTGGTTGTCACATTCCAAATATGTGAATACCTTAATAATTTATTCTCTTAAAAAATTATAATAACATGAATTCCCATAGAACCTTAGTGAAAACATGCATTCTGTCAAAATTAACTCTTTATACACACAAAAAATACCAAATATTATATATACTCAAACCATGATATCACTTTGTCCTTATTTCATTCATGAGGTAATTTATATTATAAAACATATCTTTATCTCATTTCTCATCATTATGCACATATCATGTGTTTTCCAAAAATATCTGAATAACTGTTAATGGTTATATTTATCATTCAACATATACATCCAAATACTTAAGAAAAAAATAGTGTAACAATCCTTAGATGTTTCTTTATTATATAATACCCTAAAATTATGTATACAACATTATTCTTGGTAATAATGTAATCATTTCACTATCTTCTTAAACCATTGACTAAGTTTCATATTTTTATTCCTCAACACTTCTTTTATTTTATATATTATTTGTAGTATCTTTGTCGCCATCAACATAATTACTACCCATATGACCAATCTAATTCTATTCATGATATTTTCCCTTAGGGAATTGATTTTCGTAATTCACATACATTACACATTTAAAATATTTAACTATCATTGATGTATTAGTAATACCATTATACTTTCCCATTGTGTTAACCAAACCTTCTCCTTTTAAATTATTAGCTTTGTGTCCATCCTTTCCACACCCAAAGAATCTTACAGATCCTTTGATAAATCATCCTTGATGCCTCTTCCCACATTATTTATATAAGGAAAATTGAACTTTATTTCCTTTATAATCACCACAAAATTCCATCTTTCTCTTATTAGCTGGGTCAGGAAACTGACCAAAGTTGAGATTATTGACCATATTATGATATAGATTATTAGGAATAACAACTATATTTCTCCTTAAAACTCCCATTTCATTTGGTTTCTCATAAAAAATATCATTACATTTTCCTTCATATTCTCCATTAGTATGAATCCTCCGGTTTGAATCCATTTTCTAAAACCCAATAAGAATTTTTTTTGAGGGAAAAAATACTAGAAAACTAACATAATCAAGGGGGGTACATTCAGTCTCTAACATCATAGGTTCAATTTTATGTTATTTGTGATCATTATCATAATTATAGGACTCTAATATATAGTTATACTTACCATTATAAACATCCCAAGAAATTCCATAGAAATATCTCTAGGGGTCTCACTAAAGTTTTCACATCCTAGATTCCAAATGATAACTAAACCTTTTCTATGATACCAACTATACCAACCTAAGCATGATGTATATGGACATTACATTTCTTTTAGGTAATTCATAATACATTATAGAAATATATTCCCAATGAACTTATTAATTTAGTGTCTTTATAAACATAGAACATAATATTCTAACTTCGTGAAAGATCCTCAATATCTCCCATAAAGATCTTACCCTTTTGTTTTCCAACCTATATCCTTTCTTTATATCCTGGGGAAAAGAAAACACAAAAAGGGTGATCTCAAATGCTCTTTAAGGGTAAAAAGTTATTACATAAAACAAAACATAAACATAAGAATGTAAAAACATAAACATAAAGTTTAAATATCAAAATCTTGAGTCATGAAATAAATCTTGGAAGTTCGTAAGGCATAGATCATAAAGGAACATTAACCATGATAAAATAGCATTGGTATAAAACATGGAATTGTGGCAAACAAATTGGCACATAATATGATTTCCAAAGTAGCCAAGGCATTTCTAACAAGATCATCACAATTTAAAAAGTCCATTACTTAACCTGTTTTACTTGTCATTCCAACCATGTATCACTGAATCAGATTTACTTTTTATTCCATCCCTATATTACTGAATTGAATTTACTTGTTGTTCAAGTCATGTCTTTATCGTGAGATTAAAATATTTTCCTGATAAATTTGAGGGGGATATAGGTCTACCCATCTCATAATGAAATCATTCTTCATGTTCCACAAAAAGATAAATAATTTTTCATTGCATAACCCATTAAATAAAATAGGTTTCTTAAACATAGTTCCATTATAACATAATCCATATAAAATAAAAGGATTTTGTAAAAAATCATAACATCATAAACGCAATAAAATTAAAGTAATAATGGGGATAGAAACATAACCCTATGTCATATTAGATGGAAAATAATTTTGATAAAATACTTGGGCTTACTTCTTGAAAACAATATCATTTCTTATTCAAAAAACATTTTATTTTCACAAAATGCCATGCAATTTTAAGAGAAAATAATAAGGTTGAAAATAAACATGAAATCTTGTATAGGAATTATCTTGTAAATAAGGTGTTATTAAGATTTAAAAATTCATTCATACTGTATAAGTTAAAAAAAGATATTATTCTCGTACTCTTACTAGAGAAGTGAAAAAGTACCTCGTGTGGAAAATGAAAGAATGATTCCTCCCATACCATTTGATGAAAATTCAAAAATGGGAAAAATTTAATTTTAAAATAGTATAATAATATAAATAATATTATATATTAATGTAACATGGAATTGGATGATAAATATACCCTAGTAAATACTTACATATAAACAATCTCGAAAAATAATGAGATTGTGAAATTATCTCTTACCTTAGGTCTGATTTCTTCCATATGTGTTTGAAACTTCTATATAGTGGGTTTAAACATATTATTAACTTGTAAAATAAACATAATAATTTCAATGATATCATATATGATTCACTTATGACTTTATATTACCTTTTTATTTATTAATTCCATTTTAAAGAAACATTTTTGGGTAATGATCATTTTATTTATCATACGAGTTTGGAGTTGTTATTCTTGATCATAATACATAGATCATGATTTAATTACTTAAAGAATATAAATCATGATTTATATGTCATAAATAATCAGTATATAAATATTTATATATATAATAGATAGATAGATGATATAGAATATACCGTTCATGGAGATGGTAGTCCGTATGTATGCATGAACGTTGCTTCGGTTTTCGTTATTAAATTGAATGAAAGTAAGTAAATAAAATATATATATACATAAATAAATTAGATTTATTATTTCATATATTTCATCCTTATTTATTATATATACTTTATAATCATTCTTGAATGGTTAATGTGGAGTATGAATCTCACCGTGTCGTGGAGCCGGTAGATCATACATACGTACGAGTGAAGATATCATTCTCTTAATGGTTAAATGGTATGGAATTGGACTCTATATTTATTATACGGAACAATTATGATGTTATATTCATTATTTAAATCCATTATACTCATAATTATACCCATCAAAATTAATTATTGTTGAATAACCAATTACACCACAGCATGGAGACAGTAAGTCATACGTACGCATGCATAGTGATATTGTTATTCGTAGAATGGATAAAAGGAAGTATAATGTTGTCCCATAATTATAATAACATCTCATAATATATAAGATATTGGATTTATTGCTTTATTATGGGAAAAACTTAATATGATTAAGTAGAGGAAGAAAATAATTTTGAAACATGTGATAAAAAAATTACCTCTTTTTTGAGTATCTATTTTTGATTTACACAAAAGGTCTCCTTAGTATGGGTTTATACCAAACTTGTGGCATCTATGTTGAATTAAGTGAACTTTAAAAAGTAAATTTGAAGGTTTTGTCCAATAAAAAGGTCTTTAGAGGTGTGATTAAATAGAAAGAGAAGTTCCCTTTTATAGGAGAGGTGAGAGATACTTTAGGAAAGTCCTTAAATATGGATTTATTATAAATTTATTTTTGCTTTATAATGGTCAAAAACGCGTTTATTTTGAATATTAGATGATAATGAGTTGAAATACTCTCAAAAATTAGGTTTTAGTCAAGTATAGGTCACAAAATTAACCATGTATTTTAGCTTTAACCCTAAGTTAAAAACATTAACTCTTACCACGTCTTCTTGTATTTTCATACTATAAGGTTACTATAGTTACTATAAAATACCAAGAGAACCTCTAGAGTATCATTAATGAAATTTTTAACATTATTTAAGTCATTTATATTAATATTATACTTTTTTACTATAATATAATTTAATAAAATAGAATTTTTTTTTAAAGACTCATTTTTGTCAATTTTAACACTATTTAGTAATTGATTTTTTTACTATCATAACAACTTGATTCCTTCAAATAATGCATTAAATCATCCCTCACACATCAATTTAATCCATAATATTCGTTTATGGTATCAAAATATTCAAATAGAATATATATATAAAAGTGTTAAATACTATATTTAAAATGGGTGATCCCTCAAAAGGTGGCAAAACAACATTTTTTGAAAAATACTTCTTTTATCCCAAAATTGAATTTGTTCTTGTATCATGTCTAGAAAATACATAAGATGAATGTAACTGTTATATAAAATTCAAAATTCATTTAATACTATTCATAATAAGTAGTTTCAATCCCATTAAATAATCATATTTTAATAATATATTGTAGTTTAGTAAAACATGGTATTACGTACTACGGGAGCTATCGAGGAAGGTCGCTCTTACCTGTAATGCAACCCAAGTTAGGGTTGCCTTTAGTGCAATATTCCTTTGGGGTTTCATATAAAAAAATGCAAAAAAAAAGTTATTTTATACATTCAACAAAATATATAATCATTACTGTGTATATCTTACGTCAATTTGGTGTTTCATGTAACATGATACAAGTCTATTTAGTGTGAAAGGAATGTTTGAATTAGTGAATTTCTAGATATAAATGAAAATTTTAATTTATTTAATAAATAATGGTCTATAAGAACTTAGGGTGTTACACACTGCACTTCTTATTTACATTTTTCTCCCCGTACGCATAAAGAATAACTCAATGGTGGTTGTCCCATGATTTCATGTCAATTTTATGTCATTTTCTATGGTTTTGTCAATTAGACTCATGTTTGAGTCATTTAAAACATTAATAGCATGTGTATGGGAATCCAAGTAAAATGTAACTCAAAATGATGTTTCTTTGGTTCATACATTTAAAAAATGTAATTTCGTTTTCCTCTGATTTAAGGAAAATATTATGTCATTTTCTTGGTTTTGACCCCCCAAAAACATGTTTTTGAAGGCTTTAGGACCTTTAGAAAGCGTGTATTGGGTCATCCAAACCCCACCACACATCGTATTAACATTTTTGCTCTGTGTACACGTCAAAAATAAATCAACACTGGTTTTCCCATGATTTCACACCAATATGAGCTCATTTTATTTTGTTTTGACAGTTACACACACGTATTAGTTTTTAAAATTCTACAAATTCATTTACAGTCATCACTAGAAAATCGTAACTCTGAATGCCTTTTTGTTAGCTCAAAAATTCCTAAAATAAATCTATGGTTATTTTACTCTCATTTTATGTAAATACGACATTATTTACCTAATTTTTACCCCCCAACACATGTTTTTAAAGCCTTTGATACCTTTAAAAAATTTACGAAGTCATTTTTCGGAATTATGACATTATTTTACATGTTTTGACCCCTAACACATGTTTTAAAATGCTTTGGTACCTTAATAAACAGTTTACTAAGTCAAAATTGAGAAAATGATTTTAGATTATTTTCAAAGTTATGGATAACAATATAAAATTCATTTTTGATCGGTAGGAATCAACTAAATGTCAAACAAGCACAATATGTGATTAGTATGACTCGAAGTGTGTTTTTTCTATATAAATGTTTCATTTTATTTTTATTTATGGAATTTTTATGTGTTTTTTTCATTGTCTGAATGATCTATATAATTTCGAATGTACATTTTTGAGATAAACTATATGGATATAAATTTCCTCATAGATCGTATCAGACATCCACTAAAATATAGAAACTAAATTAGCTTCTATTCTAACTTCCAAAAATCTTCTTTTTACCTTTAAGAGTTTTATTATTGAACTTTTTATTTCAAACTTGAAATTTCTATTTGTGATTCTCGAGAAATGACACTACTCGAACCCCCACTAGGTGTAGCAGGAACGGATGATGACATTCTACCAAGAAATCTAATGGAGTATTACCAAAACATATCTCTCGTACACATCTGGGATGCTCCTTCCCTAAAACTATTTCAACTACTTCATTCTGGGAAATTGATGATGATTGTGAAGGTTTTTTATCCTAGACTTCTTGAATATTAACCTTTTAAAACAAAAAATAGTAATAATGATATTTTAAAATATATAAACTTCAAAATATTATCTAATTAATTTATTTTTCTTTACCATTTATTTTTATTTCATTACTATAAAAAAATATATCAAAAAAATTATAAAAAAAGTTTTAAATCTAATTAATTGTGGTCGGCTAGACGTATCAAACGATTCCAAATTGGAATAATTTGATCCATGTTGTGATCCCAATTTAATTTGGTATAAGGATTATTTGTTTTTATAGTATATTTTTCATTATTATGTTTTAATAGTTATGAAATAACATGAAATGGTAATGAAAATTACTTACTCCAATGTTTTTGGTAGGGTCATTTACAAAATTATCGCCAAGTTTCCTATATATATTAAACCAAGTCTTTGTTCAGCTAACAAATGACCTAATTTATAATCCTTTATAAAATAATATATACAAGTTATAAAAAACCTTGACTTATCATAAAATAATATAAATAATAATGAATAAAATAGTAACCAAAATTTATCTTTTTCTCAAAAATCACTATAACCGAGGAATGTGACGAATTAGTTGTTTATCATGATTCCGAACATTTTTTTAGATATTTACAATAAAAAATATCAAAATTAAAAAAATTATTGTGTTTATGTTATTAATATATTGTAAAATATTCAATTACCTCATGATATTACTTCAAAAGATCCATTTAATAGCACTGATAAAGGGTAGCTTTTATGAGTGTTGTTTTCTATCGCTGATAAATGGAACACTTTACCAGCGCTTTTTTTAAAGCTAATAAAGGGTGACCTTTATCAGTGCCTTTTTGTTAGCACAGATAAAAGGTATCCTTTATGAGGGATTTATTTTTAGAGATGATAAAGTATTCCTTTATCAGCTTCTTTTTAGTGCTGATAAAGTAAAATTAAATTATTAAAAAAATAAATACTACAAGTTAGTTTATTAAAAAAATATTAAAATTTTAATAATTAAATATTTATTTATAGAAATAAATAAATTTATAGTACCTTATATGAATTATAAGTGATAATAAATAGTATATATTAAATATATACATATATGTAAAATTAGTATAAAAAAATAAAAAATAAAAACAAGTAAATTCAGAAAAATATTAAACAAATTATTAGTTAAAAAATTATTGATAATATTATTGAATATTATATAATAAATGTATATATATATATATATGAATGTATATAAATATGATTGAAATAATAAAAAATATTTATGCTTTACATTTGTCATATATTTATAGAAGAGTGATTTATAATTAAAAAATATTTTTAATTAAAAATAATAACTAATTGCATCAAGTAATAGACATAATTGAATGTCATTTGATTTTTAAATTTAACATACATTAAATTTTTATTATATTAATTTGAAATATATATAATTCATTAGTTTTTATATGCAACATTTACGTAATTAATGAAATCATATATAGAGACACATACACCTAATATTTATGAAATTTAATAAAATTTTAGTATTTATTTCAGAATTTCATTATAACATGATACATTTAATATATCAATTCTTTAATCAATATATTTTATTTATTTATTTTATTATTTTATTACAGTTAGGTATTCATTCATTCTTAATATGTTTTATTATTAATTTTTTATTTTTTGGGAATTTATTCAATTTCTATTATTTATTTTTATTTATTTATTTTTCAAGTTTTAATATTTTTAATATGTATTCATATTTATTTAAATATATTTCCAAATTTATTTATTAATTTATATTTAATTAATAAAACATATCCATTATTTCAATATTGTTAAAGTGTATTAATTTTTAATTATTCAATTTCACTCATTTTTGACATGCATGCATCTAGTGACCCAAGATTAACATACTTGGAAATTAAAAAACATTTGAGGAATACATAATAAATGAAACGAATAGACTCCCAAAGACCAAATTAGTTTAGTGTCTTTGGAAACTGGGAATACATTTTGCTAAATTGGTGAGATATCTTTAACATCTCCCATTAAAAACATCCTTGATAGTTTTCCTATCTAAAGTCGTTCTATATATCCTTGGGAAAATAAAACATCAAAAAGGGTGATGTTAAGTTCTCAATAAGTGTAAACATATATAACATCAAACAAAAAATAAATATAAGAACATAAAAACATGCACTTGAATTTTGAATAACAAAACCTTAAGTCATGAAATAAATATTGGAATTTCGTAAGGCATAAATCATAGAGTAACATTAACCATGATAAAATATCATTTAAATAAAACATTCACTTGTTGAAAACACATAATAATATTAAATAATTTCCATATTATCAAAGGATCATTTCCAAGACCATCATAGTGGAAAAATTCCATTACTGAAATGGGATTACAAGTCGTTCTAGTCCGATATTATAGAACGCAATTTACTTATTGTTCCAGCCTTGTATTACAAAATCAGATTTACTTGATGTTTCAATCATATATCTATCATGAGATATAAATATACACCCCATTCATTGGAGGGAGATATAGGTCCCACCCATCACATAATGAGAACCAGACATATGTGTGGCACAAAAACATAAATAATTCATCATAACATAACCCAAGGAATAAAATTGGTTTATTAAACATCATTCCATTATTACATAATACATGTCAAACAAATATATTTCATAAATATAATTCCATGATAAAGATAATCAATCATTTGAATAGGGATATTATATTTTAAAAATATCCTTAATTTTGATGGAATTTGTTTTTTTGATAAAACACTTGATATAAATTTTTGAGCGAAATATAATTTCTTCTTAAAAATCAATTTCTTTTATAAAAATACCATGAAATTTTAAAAGAAAATAATTTATTTGAAAATAACATGGAAAACATGTAAGATAAGGTCCCTGAAAATAAATAATTATAAAAGCATAAAAATCCATTCATGTTATATAAATTAAAAAAACATTCTTCTTGAACTTTTTTTTAGAAATTCAAAACGTTCCTCATGTGGAAAACAAAATAAAGATTCCATCCAAATCATATATTAAAAATCCAATAATTGGTAAAAATTTCTTTAAACATTCATAGGAAAATATTAAAACATTTTATGAAATCATTTTTAGGAAACATGGACATGGATGATAAATAAACCCCAATAAATACTTATGTATAAATAATCTTGAATAATAATGTGATTGTGAAATTATCTCTTACCAATTTATAATTAGTCAAATTGTATGACTGATAAAGTAAATAAAATTATATATATATATATATATATATTAACCTTCATTATAAGTGTCATAAAACATTTGGGTATAGAATAAACACCACACAAAAGAAATAGATGGTGTATAAGGCATATGTCTCATAGAAATAAAATTGAGACAAAATAATCCATTACTTCAGGTATGATATACATTGTATGTATAAAAACCTCCTATATAAAAATTTAAATAATTTTATTGAATTATTACAGAATCATGGTTATTTTTATGGTATAATATATGATCGTATTATCATCTATTTGGTAATAATATTTCATTATTTCTCATTATTCGGATATGAACTCCTTCATTTTCTCATGCATGGTTTGTCGAATAAGTTCTGGTTCGCCTTCTTAAGTCATAATTATATCATTCCAAAATTATATTAACATAATATATATCATATTTATTTATTAGTTAATTTTATATAATTATGATTTAATGGATATCATGTAGAATAAATCACATCGCATTGTTGAGATGGAAGGCTCTACATACGCATGAACGATGATATCTTTCCATTAATTAAGAAATGTAGTCAAAGTGGATGGTGTATATATTATTATAGGATAAATAAATTTTATAATAATCATATATAGTTATTATTTATATCACTATACCCATCCCATCCAAGTGGTGGTGAAAAACATATTACAACACAGCGTAGAGACGGTAAGTCGTACGTACACATGCGTTGTGATTTTGATTTTCATGGTATGGATATATGGTGGAATATGGTTGTCCCATAATCTTAATGAAATATTAGTATATAATTTATACTATAATTATAAATTTATAATGGAATCAAGTCATGAAGGGAAAGTAGAAGAAGAAATAATTTGAAAGAATCGATAGAGGAGATTACCGCTACTTCGACGAGCTCCCTGTAGATCTCCTCTTAAAGGCACTAGAATTGGTGTTTTGAGAAGACCAAAACCTCTAAAATTTAAATAATGAAGTTGATAAGGGAAATTGGTAGGGTATGGACGAACATTATGGCTTAATTAGTTGTGAATAAATGAGGGAGTAGGTTCCCATTAATAATTGAAGTAAGGGGCACATTTGAAATATTTAAAAATATTAATTTATAATAAAATAAAACAACCTCAAAAAACTTCAAAAATGTCACGGTTTAGAACATGAGATGAGATAAGTTTTTAATATCATCATTTAATAAATTTTAGAATCGTTTTTATGTAAATTTAAACCTTATCATTTTAATTTAACAATTAGTTATTCTATTTCATTTTAATTAGGTTAACAAACATATCACTATTAAAAGGGTAAAATATTTAATTATTTGATATATATTTATTTATGAATAAATAATTTAGATAATTTTAGACCATATAATAATAATTATATATATTTTAAAAATGTTTTACACTTTTTTAAATAATTTAATAATACATTATTTTGACAAAAAAAGTGGCAATTTTGACACCATTCAATTATGGGATTTTAATAAATATCAAGATATGATGTTATACTCAAAAAAAATTATTATATCTCTAAGGGGTGTATTTTATCTATACAAATTATTCTACAAATTAATTAACTCAAATTATATTTATATTAATATTATTAAAAACATTAATTTGATATTTTCATTAATAAAATAATTACTACATCAGTTTTGTATAATTATTTATTATACTTATTTTTTGGGAAAAAATTTAAAAAAATATATTTTTATGAAGATAAATTTAATTGATTTTAGTATAATACTTTAAGATAAAAATTTCTTCAGTAAAATAGATCATTAAAAATGTTATACATATAAAAATATAAATGTGACATGTTTAACAACACTTAAAATAAAATAATATAAGTGTCATATTCTCTTCTATAATGCTCCAAATGATCCATAACTAGACAATTTTATTATTATGGTTGATATAGAGTTGACCAATAATATGTTTCCATGTTTTTGTGTCTTATGATGGTTATTATCATTTAAATAAATTTTAGTATATTGATTTTTCATCAATTAAATAATATCTGCATCATCAATATATAAACCATTAAGGTAATTATTTCTTTATTAAAATTGTAAAATAAATTAAAATGATAAAAAACATATTTTAGCGTTCAAATTAGTATTTATAGTCTAATTTAGTTTATATATAACCTTATTTTAAAAATTATATATTATTTAAAACATGAATGTGACATCTTTAAATTTTCATTAAATAAAATATTATAAATACCATAATTTCTCCCAAATGGCCAAAATATATCAAATATTAAATTATATTAGGGAAATATGTCTATGAAATTATAATTTACCATTTAGATTCATTTATACCACCCATTTGTCTATATGGACACATACGAAATATTAAAGATAAAGAAAATGATATTACATGTCTTTAAATGATTTAAATATTATTGAAGTCGTTTTCAAGGACATGTATCCATTAAATGACATAATTTTGATTCTTATGTGTTTGGGGTCTAATTTCATTCATCAAATAAAAAATTTTCTATTTTTTTGGCCATTGTATAGTCACTATAATATTATTTTTATCCTAAATTACATAATTTACACTTTACCCTGGTGAAGAAATTTACCATGGATACTATTAATATTGGTAAAAAATAATAAAGATTTACTTTGAAAATTTTTTCAACTTGATTCCAAAATTTACATCCATTTATTAAAATTCAAAACACAGACGTTTTAGAATTAAATTTAAAATAAAATCGGTTAAATTTCACAAAATTTTTTTTTTTTGGAAATTTTCCAATTTTTAAATGAAAAAGGATTTTATAATAAATTCATGTAAAAAATAATTTTCAAAAAAAATATTGGATAAAAATGGACTAATTAAAATTTAAAACTAATAAAAAAGATAATTATGTAATGACATTAAAAGAAAATAAGGTTTTCAATAAAAATCAGTACAATCCCTATTCATCAAAAAATGAATCCAGAAAAATGCCAAAAATGAAACCAAAGTATTTTTTTATATTTAGAATTAAAATAAGAAGTTTATTTTGTCAAATTTATTATAAAAAAGTTTCAAAAACTTGATTTAAAATGGGTGTGCTGTCAAAAGGTTAAAAAGTGCATTTTTTTAAAAAAATACTTTATCCAAAAAATGGAATTTCATTCTATATCATTTCTAGGAAACATGTAAGATGAATTTTAAACATTATATTGAATATATTAAATATATTTTTCCTTAATAAAATCCATCAAGAGTGATTTTATTTTTTTATAGACTCACTTATTTCCATTTAAATTGTTTTTCAGAATAAAATCAATATTATCCATACCCACCATTATAATGACTATGTTATAATATTTATCTATTCACATATACTTGGTCTTACGTGAAATGAATTCTATCAAAAGAACATGAAATTTTGTAACACAAGTAAAGTATAGTGTTACGTATATTACGACCTATGTCGGTGTTATTTATTCTACAAGATTATCTTAGTGAAGCGTACAACTTAAGACATCAATGAAACTAAAAAAACTATGTCTCATTAAATTCTCAGGGTGTTACAATGAATTTAACATTACATATTCATTAATAATTTTAAAAATAAATTTATAAATAAATATTTATAAATAAGTATATTTATAAATGTATATTTACTATATTTTACATTTATATATTTATAATTATAAATAAATAAATATTTTTTAAAAATTATTTATATAATTATAAAAAAGTAATTATATATATTTAAATAATTAAAAAATTATAATAAATTTATTTAAATAATGAATATCTCAACTAAATTCTTATTTATATATATTTATTTTATATATATATATATATAATTATATAAATATATATAATGATATAAATAAAGTAATAAATGTATTTATTATATATATATATTATATATATATATATAATATATATAAATATTATATTTCAAAAAATTGATTATACAATTATAAATAAATAATTTTATATTTAAATAATGAAAACAATTATGATAAATATATTTAAATAATGAATATATTTACATATATTTATTATATATATAATTATATAAATATTTTTAAAACATTTTTTATTTATAATTATAATTATAAATCCTTTATCATCGCTGATAAAAGACAACTTTTTTAGAGCTAAAACTTTCATGTTGCTAAAGATATCCTTTATTAGCGATTTTTTACTGATGATAGAGATATCTTTTATCAGTGCTTATTAATTTAGTGCTGATAAATATGATCTTTATGTGCGCTTTTTAAGTATTGCTGATAAAGTGTCATGATCTATTTAAAGAACCTCAACGAGTCATGATATTCAATGCATTATGTGGAAGACACCTGTAGTCTGTGCTCCTCTTTATCAAATCTAGGATCGAATTAAGGCTCGAACAATTCCAAAGCTCGAATCTGAGGCTTGAATGACTCATGGGACGAATTAATACAAGGCTCAAATGAATTCTAGTTTTTGCGATATCTCTATTTTCTCTTAGATGATTCAAACCTTCAATCCAAGGTATGTAATTTTCACCTCCTCTTCACTCATTTATTACTTGTTTTGGAAAATATATTTTCACTTTTTTATCATCATTATTTCATTACTTTCAACATATCTCTATGGACAACAGTTGACACTCATATATTAGAGCCCTCGCTATTAGAGTAGTTCAACAACATGCTTCAAGAGTTACATAGGAGTATGAATATATTCCTACTTCAATTTATGAGGATTGTGGCTATTTTTTGATAAATAATGAAAAAATATTAAACCATTTATCATTATCCCATTTAAACAAACACTTTAGAGAAGGATCATATTCCTTAAAACATTAAAATATCACATCCAAATATTCCAATTAAAACTTTCGAGTACGTTGAGAGAGACATCACATTTGAAGATCTCTAGTTCAATCAAATGTCCACAGCCAGCTAATAGAGCATATCCAAGAGGAAGTCTCACTAAGGGATTCTCAAAGTAGATGAGCATGCCCATATAAATATGGTAAATATTCCACGGATTTTTCATTGTTCTTAATAATAATATATTAATAATCTTATATTTTCCTTATAGATAAAATTTTGTTTGCATCAATTTTCAAAATCCCCACTATTTTTCATTTTATGAAAATATACATAAAATACCATAAATATATTAATGTGGTAGGAATAGTGAGTGATCCAAAATAGAATAATTAATAAAATGATCATTTCCATCAACTGTTATGTACTTATAAAGAATATACATATTGTTTTTTACCACCCCATAATAAGTGTGTCATATACCCAACCCCATAATCTAATATAGCTATCTTTACTACATAATTAGACTCTTTCTTAATACTTCTTATTAAAATTGAAATCCCCTTTAGAGAATTATATATATGATTAAAACATAATAAATATGATCTGAGTGTAATTATAAATGGGTGAAATAAAACACTGATCACAATGTATTGATTTTTTCTTTGATGGTCCATATATATCACAGTGAATAAACTCAAAGGGTTTTTTCATTTAAATCTATAATTTGTTGTTTTAATTATTAATAATATCCTCATTCTAATTAGTAAAAAATATCGATTGATTTTATCTTTTCATCATAAAAAACATCTCAAAACACCCTGTTTAAGTTAGTATTTAAACATCTCATTATCTATATATGTTTTACATTAATCCATATAAAAATAGACTGTTCTTTAACATTGCCTTTTATTTCCAACATATTTTAAATGGAAACAATTTATCTTAATGGCCTAAATGGCCTGAAGGCCTTCTTTTTATTTTATTATAGATAATCCTCCTTTTAATAGTTTAAGGGGAAACAATTTATCTTAAGATATCCACTATTTATAAAATAATATGTACCCTTTGAAAATTTCAAAAATCATTAATTACATCAATTTACCTATCTTGTGAGATGAACAAACCATGTCTAAAATGAAAGGATTTTTCTTTTTTAAATCCTGTAGTATGAAATCAATAATAAATTCCTCTTATATTCCATACTTTTTCATATAATAAATTTATATTTATTTTATAACAATCATCTATGTTTTTAAAATAATTTGAAAATCCTTAAAACAATCATTTAATTTGTCACATGTTCTATAAAGTTCATTAAATGGATGAAATTCATCATCAGAATTTACATATGACTATCCTTAAAACAATGATTTAATTGTGTAATTCTCACAAATGAGAGGAACTACCCCTTTTAGAGAACACAATGGAGTACAATTTTCATCCGCATTAACTTCATCTACCAAACTGTTATTATTTCAATTTTTTCTTGAGACTCACCCCCATCTATTTTATATTTCTTGTACTACTCTGATCAGTAGTCATCCCATGGATGACTACTCCTTAAAGTACTTCAAATAACACAGGTCCACGTCCACAAGATATGGATGATGAGTGTCAAACAAAAAAATGCAATGATAAATTTTGAGGAGATGAGCTGATGAGGATGATATTTTTATATAACTTACACCTTTATGAATTCAGAGGATAAAACCTGGCATAGTGGAGAAATTATTTTCCTAAATTAATTTACCCATTTTCTTCAAAACGTATGGAAATTCATTGAAACAAATAAATGTTGGGTTTCCATTATTATAAGTATCTATAACATTCAAATTTGATAATGAATATATTAGTTTTATTTATTTATGTATTATATAAAATGAATATTTCATAAACCCAATAGGATCAATTTTGAATAAAAATTGATGCATGCTAATCATTTGGAAAAAGAGTATAAAGTTAGAGTTAAAGAGCTCATCAAGTTTGAAATAGAGTATAGATAAGACTCTTCGTAAATCCTTTGTCCATGTTTTTATAGTATTTATTTAATAAAAATATGTCCAAAATATTTATAAGAAGATTTTATTTGTAATAGAATAGATCATAGATATAAATGTTAGACTATAAAAGGGAAAAACTGAATGTGCACTCCGATTGGGATGATATTGTGGTTTATAGATCATTTGATATGAATACTAATTGAAATGATGATGGAGATTTCCTGGAATAAATGAAAATAGAAATTTAAGATGATCTTCATGATTGTCCAAGTTGTTTGAGAAGTTAAATAGGGGTGCTAAGAGACCATTGTATACTGGTTGTACTAAATACACTACATTGTCAGTTGTATTGAAGTTGTATAATATGGAAGCTTGAAACAGATGGAGTGACACTAGCTTTAAAGAACCACTTGGTCTCATGAATGATATGATACTACAAGAAAATGACCTACCATTTAAAACATATAACTATAAATGAATGTTACATTCAATGGTAATTATCTATAAAAATACAAGCTTGTCTAAATGATTGCATATTATATTGCAAGGACAATAAATCACTCATAAAATTATCTAAGTGTGGTGTGAATCAATACAAGAAACATGAATAAAGTCCTTAGAAATATGTATGGTACTTTCCTATAATTACAAGGTTTAGAAGACTATATAGATGCCAGGAAACTAATATACAATTGACATGGCATGCAGATACAAGAATTTAATATTGTAACCTACATCATTCACAGGATTCTCCTCAATAGAAGAAAATTGGTTATATGTATCCTTAATTTATAAATGACATGATAAACTTTCATCTTTCATTATCTACAAATAGTATAAATCCTTTTGTTGTACATATTAGTACTCATAGTACATGGCCCGTCATGTTTTTAAACTACAACTTTCTTCCATAGTTATGTATGAAGTGTAATATATTATTTTGTCTCTTATTACATGTTTACCAAAGAAACCTGATAATTATATTGATGTCTATTTGTATCCATTGATAAAAGATCATAAATTGATGTGGGATACATTTTTTACAATTTATGATGCCCATATAAGTGAAGAATTCACATTATGTTCCATGTTGTATAGGACGGTAAATGAATTTTAGGCTTATGAAAATTTATCTTACTATATAATTAAATGAATTTTGGGGTTTCCCATTTGTTAATAAGTCACCCACTATGTATTTTTGAAACATTCCTTAATGAATTTTCTTTTAAGACATTTTAAATTTTCACCATGATGACATAAAACCGATCTTGGATGACAACATTCGATGGGAATATCGAATAAGATACAAAACCATATCCACTAATGGATGATCAACTGTTCTATAAAGTAAAAGAGGTTGAAACTATTTTTGATAAACCATTTTCAAAAAAAACATATGATATCAGGTGGAAGAAGAGATCAATTTTCTTTGAGATGTTCTATTAGTAATATTTATACATCAGAAATTTTCTTGATGTCATACATGTAGAAAAATAAGAAATTGATAGTCTTATTAGAGAATTACTAAATGTTCCTAGAAATATGAAAGTAGAAATCAATGATAGGTTCAACATGATTTTTTTGGGGATAAGGTAAGAGTTGTCATCAATGAAGGGTAAAAGGTGTACTTTTCTTCCTCCAATAGTATACACTCAGTCTAGACATGAAAATATTGAATTTTTTCTTTCTCTCAGTAGTGTAAAAATTCTAGATGGATATTCAAAAAATATTAATTATTTCATGTTAATGACTAATTTGATGTTATAGGGAATAAAATCACATGACTTTATTGTTTTGATGCAAGATTTGATGCCTCTTTCTTTCCGTTCCATTCGGACAAAAAATGTATGACATGCACTAACCAGACTTTGCTTCTTTTTCAATGCCCTATGAAGTAAATTTATATACCTAATGAAGTTTCCAATCATTAAGTAGAAGTTTGCAGTCATATTATGTGAATTAGATATTTTTTTACCACAATCATTTTTTGATATAATGGTCCTGCTAATAGTTCACTTGTTTAGAGAGTTTCAACTATGTGTTCATGTTAATTATAGATGGATGTACCCCAATAAATAGTATATGAAGATCTTGAAAGGGATTTTCAAGATTCAAAGTTAGATAGGAGTTTGTATCGAAGAACGATATAATATTAAAGAAGATATTGAATTCTATGTTGATTACCTATCAGATGTTGACAGTTCTGTCTCACAAAGTCTCATCGTTGCCAATGCATTATGAACGAAGGGATTTTTGGTGGAGATGTTGTCACAATTACCTTTACTGAGAGGGAGAAATCAAAAATTTACATTTTACATAATAGTGAAGATGTTGATCCATATGCTGAATCCCAGAGTGAAATTTTTAGATATTTGAATCCATAATGGGGTGAAGGGTGGATATAAAATACCCATTATAAATATTTTAGAGGATGGTTCAAATATAAAATTTATAAGAATTTATCTAAAATATAAATTCAATTTCTAAACGACTTTCATGGCTAGCCAGGGGAACGAATAAAAATATTATATCTTACATTTTTTTTGTAATCAATGTTTATAAATTCTATACAAATGAACATGATAACTGAAGTATGATTCAAAAAAATGGTGTTACGTTTGTTGTAAAATCCATGCACATGTCTGCTTCCAAGGATATAAATAAAATTTATGAAAATATGTAATATTTTTTCATTATTGAATAGATATATGAGTTGGATTAAGAAAAATTTCTAGTGCCAATTTTATGTTGAAAATGGGTTGACAATAGATGTGTAATGAATGCTGAAAAATGGGATTCGTGGAGGATAATTTCAATGCGGAACTGAAAAAGATGATCTGTTGATAATGTAATCACAAGTAGTGCAACTATTTTTTGTCTTAGATCCAACAAATAATAATTGTTTGTTTTTCCTATTGGAGACTAAAATAATGCTGGTATAGATGAAAATTAAATTGAGGGTGACCATTTCATTGAGAGGTCACAATTATTTCATGTCATTCCCAATATAGATAATGTTTTTTACATTAGAGGGGACCATAAAGAGATGATTTGGATTCTTGATAGAGGATCCAAATCCCTAAAACCATTAAAAAATAAAGTGTTCAATGAGAAGGTAAGCATGTTTTTTAATATACTATATTTTTACTTATAATATTCTCTATTATCTTTTTAATTAAAATAATATAAATTAAATATTTTACAAGTTAGGTAGATAATGTCTTCCTCACATGATAATGTCATCAATCTCATGTAAGAAAAAACTATAACTATAGAACCCCTTTTGGAAGATATAAATAAAATTTTATGATATACTTTCTCTATTTTAACAAAAAAATTATATAATAAAACATTGATTTAATTTTCATTATTACTTATGGAGTTTGTTTATTTTATAATATTTTTAGTCTATCTTTCATGTATTTCTACACCAAAATATCCATATACTTCTACTCGATAAAAAGGTGAATTCCTAATACTTATATAATTAATTTTTTCGTCATTTTATCTACTATTTTTATGTTAATTTCCATATAATTTTTATATAATACTTATTTATTTTTTCTGACATATCTTTTTTGAATTCATATTTTCATTATAGAAGCCCTCCTTTTTATTACATAATTATTCACTACATTTTACAAATAATGGATCTTTAAAGTTTAGTGTCTTGGAAATAAGGTACATAATAGATGAAAACAAAATGAATTATTCAAATCCACTTAAAAGGCTTCATAATAGGTTCATCCTATGTACAATTACTGCATACCATAACCGGGAGACATATGTCAAAGGAAAGGGTGAGTAGAGGGAAAATTAAGGGTAAACAAGGGAAACTTTTTACTAGTGATATCAACAAGAACTTGATGAAATACATAAAGAAATGAGCAATGGAAAAATAGGCATATCATAATTAAAAGAACAAAAATCATAAGATTAAAATTTGGTTACAATATTTAATTTATACATTCATAATCATATAACCAAAGCCAATCTCCAAGGTGTCATAAAAATTACCAAGGTTATTCACCAAGCTATTATAAAACTTTTCATCTCTAGAGATTAATTTATTTACCCAATCAATTGGAGAACTATTAGAGAAAACCCTTAATATATATTTATTTTCATGTGAGACACATATATCATAATCAAACATTTCATAAATAACCCATAAAGAATAAAAAAATGGGTTTCATATCAAAGTCACTGTATTTTAAAAAGTGCATAAAAACATGATATTTATGTCATTTATAACCCACAGAAAGGGAATGAGGGTTAAATTTATGTCAATTATAGAATCAAATAAATAATTTTTATGTAATAAAGAATACCCATAAAAATTAATGATTTTTTCATATTCATATAAATAAAATAAAATAATTTTTTTATAAAAGGTGGAAGATTTTGAGAAGAAAATTATCCAGCATAACGGCTATGAAACATGGTATTAGAAAACATTAAAAAATTAAAAGGTTATAGAATCCATAAATTAGTCATAATATAGCAAACTTATAGATTAAATTTTGAATAAGACATGGTAGGAAATTTTGAAAGACATACCACATAAAAGAGAACTTGAAAGGAAAACAGAAGTGGAGAATTATATTACCTTGAAGAGTAACTTCTAAAACTCTATGATCGGGACCTTGGGGCTTGAGGACACTTTGGAAGGACTCTGTGGGAGGTAGAATGAGAATAAATTCATGTATAGTTATTTTTTAATGAAAGAAAACTAATGAATGGGTGGGTATTTATAGCAAAAGTGATGGAATATTTTATTAATTTCAAAGGACAACTCATTAGTGGTATTTGAAAACCCATGGGCTTTCCCCTGGTATTTGACCATGTTATTGTCCACATGGGACACCTCATATCATTTTCACCCTAACCATTTTTCAAATTGTATAATTCAAAAATAAAATCCGTTTTATATAAAATTATTTCATTTTAAATTAAATTAAATAAATTAAATACAAATAATTAAATAATAATTTCAAAAACATTTATTTACTTATACTATGATATAATTATATCACATTACCAATAAATATGACTAAAACATATTTATACTTCCTTAGGTGAGGTTACTATTCTATTGGTCAAATTACTGTTCATAAGGGTAAAATTACTATTTCAAATTGTAAAGTAATTATCCACCCAAAAAATATTTTGATCTTATTGAACCATATTTTTCACTCGGATTACAACCATGTATGTCTGATTTTCAAAAATCATTTCATAGAAAAAGTTATTTAAAAATAAAATATTGTTCACTATTTATAAAAAAACAGTATTTATCAAATGCTAAAAAATTGAAACATCTTAAAAAACTTCTAAAAAACATCCAATATTAATTTTGACATTTAGAATTAAAAAATGATTTTTATTTTACCATAATTATTCTATCTGTATAATAAATCTCTGAAAAGTAAAATTTTTAATTCTAAAATCAATTTATCAAATTTTTCTTAATTAAACATATGTTTTACTAAGAAAATCTATTCTTAAAATATAAATGTTTAAATAACAATTTTATTTATACTAAGGGATCACACAAAGTAACTAAGGCCTCATTACATAACCCATTATGACACTCGTATAGGACTTAAGAGTAAGTTGTCAAATAGAGATATAATCATGGGGCTTCTCAGACAACATTTTCCATGTGGTGATTTATATCAACTTGAACTTCCCTCGTATGTGATTTCATTCAAGCTTAACGTGTTGAAGTTGAACTTGGCCTTGGTCCAGAGAAAATCCTAGTGACACCACCTCCTTCCCAAGATCTGACAAATGGGATCAGTCTGGCCCTAGTTTACTAGATGAGGCCATCGACTCTACTTTCTACAATAATAACCATTATCATTTATATTTATAATCATTAATATTAACATTAAGAGTATAGTTTCTAGCATTTATATTGACCATAAATCATATAACAGTCATAACCCAGTGGTCTCATTTCAATTATACTTACTTTGTTAATAAAGGGATATAGTTTTGTTTAGTAATAAATAATATAACATACATTTTCAAGAAACAATTATTATTAAAAAAGTTCAGGTTGTAACATTCATAGTTTCTTTATTTTGGAATATTTATACCCATATTTCATGCCTTCATTCAAAAAAACTTCCACATACTTCTTATCCCCCAAAAACTTTTCACCCCTAAAGTGTTTTCATTTAACACTTTCCTTCAAGTTCCCTCCAATACATTTGTAGGAAGAGATATGATGTTTTATCTTATCAATCACATATATAATATTTATGTTTTTATAATGAAATTATTTTCCATAGATTAAATTTATTTTTTCATGTTTTTGTTTAATTTATTTCTTTTTTTTAGTAATCACATAATAATTTTTCTATACAGGTGGATTATTTTGTTCAATTTGGGATAATTTGTTTGAATCTGCTCATGATCGGTAGAGACTAGACTTCAATACTACAGCTCAGATAATAGAAACAATGAAATGGATCAATAATTTATACAACCATCATGAAAATTTTAATTCATATAAATTATTTAAATAATTTTTTCATCATTTAATTTATTATTTTTAAGTTAATTTCTTTATCATTTTTATCTAATACATATTATGTTCCTTTCACATATCTTTTGGGAAGTCATATTTCTTTCCAACCATCTGCAACAATCCACTGAGGATATAATGTGTTTGTTTCCACCAATGTTACCATTCTTTTGACTGGATTTCTTGGTCAAACTACAACACTACATATTGAGTCGATGTTCTTAGCTGAAAAATATGCAGTGTTGGTTGTTTGATAGGAAAATTCAATGTAAAGGGTAGTAAAATTGGAATTTTATATTTTTTTGAGACTTTGGGACATGTAGGAATAATCGTCAACTCAATTTGACACATGTCATGACTATTATGACTCCAAGTGCTTCATTTTATTTAAAATTGACACTAATTTTAGTAAAAAAGACAACTAACACAATCAATACTGATCAAAACATTAGAATTCAATGATAAATTAGGAAAATAATCTCTAAGTAATTTTTGATGTCTAGTAATCACCCACACCACAATCCGATACACGATGTTCCTCGTAAGGACTAAATGTTCTTGTTATCGGTTTAAAATTGAAATTTTAATTCAAAAACTTTCACTCACTAAAAACTAAGAAAACATACTTGAATTTTCTTGATAATTTATTATAATGATTCATAACTCATTTATTATGTGTAGGAATCAACATCACATTAAACTGATACGTGATGTGAATGATATGACTCAAAAAGCATGTTTTGAGTTTAAAATGTCATTTTAGTAAAAAAAAGTGACATAATAAAAACTTAGAACACGAATTTGGATTGTTTTGATACTTTATTAAAAAAATCCATAAGTCATTTGGGGCATGTAGGAATAACATGCACATCAATTTGATGCATAGTGTGACTAATATGGATCGAAGTGTGTCTTTTTTATTTAAAGTTGACATTATTTTTTGTAAACATTATAATGGACATACTCAAAACTGAGAAAAGAAAATCATATTATTTTGATACATTATGACAACGATCCATAAGTAATTTATTTTGGTTTATTAATTAGACACAACTAAATTTGATACATGATGTCTCTAGTATGACTCAAAATGTATGTTATTAGTTTAAAATTGTTATTTTGGTTCAAAAAATTTCACTCACTAAAAACTATGAAAATGAACTAATATTGTGTTGATAATTAAGGAAAATGATTCATAAGTTTTTTTACATGAATGAATCAGTCTTGTATCAAACCTACACACTATGTGACAAGTATGACTCAATGTGTGTGTTTCCAGTTTAAAATGACATTTTAGTTTACAAGATAAGTGAGAGACTAAAAACCATTAAAATGAATTCATAGTGTTTTTATAATTTAGAAAAATGACCCATAATTAATTTAAGATGTGTAGGAATTAGCTAAATCTGAATCAAACACCTGGTGTGACCTGTGAGGCTATTAGTTCTTCTTTTTTTAACGTTGACATTAATTTTAGTTAAAAAGGAATTTGACATAATCAAAATAGATCAAATTTATTAAGATTATTTTGATACATTAGTAAAATGATCTATAATTCATTTTTTAAATGTAGAAATTATCCCCACATCAATTTGATATACAATGTGCCTATTATTACTCAAAGTGTCTGTTATCGGTTTAAAATATTCATTTTAGTTTAAAAAGTTCCACTCACTAAAAACTAAGAAACCTTTCTAAAATTGTATTGATAACTTTGAAAAATGATTCAAAATTCATTTTTTATGTGTAAGAACCAATCTCACGTCAAATCGACACATGATGTTGTCGGTGTGACTCAAAGTGTGTGTTTCCAATTTAAAATTACATTTTAGTGAAAAAGATAATTGACATACTCAAAACAGAGAAAACACATTTGTATTTTTTTGATACTTCAGTAAAATGATCCAGAAGCCATTTGTGATGTGTAGGAATCAGACACACCTCAACCTTCCAGATAGTGTGACTGGTATAACTCCAAGTGTGTCATTTTATTTAAATTTGACATTAATTTTAGTGAAAAAGACAACTTAAAAAGTCAAAACTGAGAAAATTAATTCATGATTTTTTAATACTTTATAAAAATGGTCAATAATTCATTTTTGATGTGTTTTAATTATAATCACCCCAATCTGATACACGATGTTCCTGATATGACACGATGTTTCCTTTATCATTTTAAAATTGACATTTTAGTTTAAAAAGTTCCACTCACTAAAAACTGATCAAATGTACTTCTAATTCATAATAAAAATTTTAAGTGTAAAAATTATCATCACCTCAATTCAATACACGATATTACTAGTATGATTAAAGGTTCCCATTATCAGTTTAAAATTAAAATTTTAGCATAAGTAATGAAACTCCCAGAAAACCGAGTAAACATGCTTGGATTGTTTTAATATTTTATATAAATGATTCATATGTCATTTTTTTCTGAAAATCTATATCACATCAAACCAACATTATATATTACCGGTATGACTCAACCTGTGTGCTTTCAGTTCAAAATCACATTTTCATAAAAAAAGGAATGTGACGTACACAAAACTAAGAAAACATCTTCAGATTGCTTTGATACCTTAGGAAAAATATCAATAAGTCATTTGAGACATGTAAAATATAGACTTACCATAATCTATTTCATGGTGAGATTAGTATGAATCCTAATGTTTATTTTTATTTAATTTTGACATTAATTTTATTAACAAAGTCATCTGAAATACTCAAAACTGAGAAAACACATTCTTATGGATTTAATAATTTAGGAAAATGATCCATAATTCATTTTTGACATGCAGGAATCGATCTCACCTCAATATGATATATGATGATCCAAGTATGACTCAAAGTTTCCATTATCAGTTTACAATGAACATTTTAGTTAATAAACTGTTGCTCACTGAAAACTGAGAAAATGTGCTTGTGTTGTCTTTATATTTTTGGAAAACTATTTATAATTCATTCATGAGATGTATGAATTAGTTTCATGTCAAACGGACACATTATGTGACTAGTATCACTCAAAGTGCATGTTCCATGTTTAAAATCACATTTTAGTAAAAAGGACCAGTAAAATACTCAAAACTATGAAAACACATTGATATTGTTTTAATACTTTAGGAAAATGATCCATAAGTCATTTGGGACCTATAAGAATCAACCGCACATCAATTTGATGAATGGTGTCCCCAGTATGATTCCAAGTGCATCTTTTCAATATATAAGTTCCATTTTAGTTTGAAAATTGCATCCCATCACTAAAATCGATAAAATACACCTAGATTATTTTCTAATCATTCATTCTGTTATTAATTAATTTATTTCTATATCATTTTTTTCTTATACTTATTTAGTTAATTTTCATAGATATATTTTTTGAAAATGGACATGAAATAGTGTGACGTGCAAGAATAAACCACAACTCAATAGATTACATAGTGTTGTTGGAATTACTCAATGTTTATTTTAAAATTAACAACATATATCAAGTTATTTAATTATATTATTACTAACAAAAGAATAGTTTTCTTATACACATTTGTTAAATTTCTTGATCAGGGGTTATGATCAAAAGGCAATGAAATGTTGATGTTTTTGAGTGTATGTAATATTTCATACTTATTTAATTGTATAAACTATTGTTTAAAAAGTTTATAATATAGTGTTTTTTTTATTTGTGATGTAAATTTAATTTCATTTAAATTTTGTATTGGTGCTTTATTTTTCTGATTTCATTGTGTTTTTTTTTGGGTTGTGTTGTTACAGAACACTAAGGCATACCCCATTATCATCACTTATTGAAGACTGATAAAGGTCCCCTTTATCAATTGTTAATAAAATAACTGATAAAGTAACCCTTTATCAGTGCTTTTGTTGCACCGATAGAAGCCTAGGTATTTTAATCTCTCTTTGAGAATCTGGTCTTCTATAGCACAAATAAAGACCATTTTTAGCAATGTTGAAGGCCTATTTTGTAGTAGTGAGAAATGCATCTATTTTAATGTCAGAAAACAATATCCATTGAACATGAGAAATGCCTTCAAGAAATTTCCCATACATATTTCATGAGTTGATATTTGTTTCATTAAACTCATGCCATAATCTCTATTTAAAATATCTCCATTTCTTTCTCAGATTTTTCAAATTCCATGGGCATGAAACAAAGTCAAGGACATCAAAATTTAAAAAAAATCTATGCATAAAAAATAATTACTTATAAGTTTAATATAAAATTTTACCCATGTCATTTAAAATAGTTATCAAGGAATATTAAATAAATTTTACCATTACTTGAGTATCAATGTCCTCATTTTTTCAAGCATGAGGAATATTCCTCCAATATTTATAATTAATGGGAAATCTCTCCATATCACAAGAAAAATACAAAAAACATTCCCATAGATTCTAATATAATCATCGGTAGACACCCCAAACACATCAAATGGAATGATAATCTTGAAGTCCTTCAGGTCTCGTACATCTGTTGTGTTCATATTTGTATCCCTTCTATGATTAACTATATGAAAAATGAATTAAAAAATTAATAAAATGTATAGTTTTTTTGTAAAATTACACACATACTAGTAATGGTAACTCACCAATATCCTTTAGATGGAGGGGTGACAAACTGCTTCATCACTAGAGGTGAATCAGGTTATGGGCTACCAACAACGTTGGGGGAAATAGAGGGATTTCTAGTAGTCTTAAGTACAATAGCATCACACATACCCACTGAATCATATGGTTGTGTTGGTGTGCTCTAAAATGATGATCAGCTAAGATATTGTTTTCTTTCTATATTCTTGAAATTAAAATGGTTTAGATATGTTAAAAGTATTAAAAATTAGCAACTAAAAGTTTTTTACAAATAAAAAGGAAAAACTAGAATAATCTATATATGTATGAAACAATTATCAATGATAATTTTTAAAATATTTTCATTAAAAATTTGTGCATTAAATTATTTTCATATTCATTGTCTTTATTATTATCAACCTTCATTACGATGATTGATTCTTTTTCACCCTCTCTTGAAGGTTATACTCTTTCTATATTGTCAAGAAAAAATTGTTCAATGTTTTTTGATTGATTAGGTTCACTATCACAAAGTACCAATTGATATTGATTACCAATATCATATAATTTTCATTGCATTAATTTTACAAAAAAACTCCAACCTTCATGTATTTCATCATCTACATAATAAACTATCTTCGCATGTAGATCCAAGATAAATGGATCATAATATATACACTCACCGGTATGGATCAAATAAGATAATTTTAGAGAAGTCAATAGTAACAAATATTTCATTATACCCAATAAATGTTGACCCACTTTAATTTCAATAATATAACTAAAAACAATATAGGATAGTTTAATCCAATTATATCATTCAGATTTCCAATGTATCCCACCTCTGCAAGTGTAAATACACCACTATTTTGAGTTTTCAAGTCTTATTCATTATAAATTTTGTGGAACCTGAAGCCATGAATATTATAGGCATATAATCTCTTAGACCTCCTTAGAGAACCTTGATCCAAAAAATTCAAATCATTTTATATTTCATCTTGATTATCAACATTCATTATATAGAAAAAAAGATATAATATATTACTTTTAACATAGAAAAAATAATTACATATAAATAATATGGATATGAAAATATAATTAAACTATGGAATAACCTTTTAAAAATATCATTATTAATATATTTTTTTAATTAGAACACATTTAAATCTCAAACGCTTAGTCGCCACTTTGTTTTTAGTCACAATTTTTCAATAAATGGATTTGTAATAACACTTTTGAGTAGCACAAATCTATGTTCTTATAGAAACTCCAATTCATTCAGTGTAAAATGTGACCCCTTACCAATTGGTTTTTTAATAGTTGGAAATATAGATGAGTAGTCCTCATAATGAGAATTAGTTGGGATGTCGTCAACACATCCAACATTATTGAATATAGTCTTAATATTATCCAAATACAAAAAAGAGAATTTCAATCAATCTTCAGCTATGTAACCATTAGCAACAGACCCTTCATGTTGAGCTTTATTCCCCACATATGAATTGAAATGACCTTAGTACCTAATTGAAAAAAATAAGTAAAATATTAAAAAAAATTACGCAATGATTTGATAAAATCAAATAAACCAATGAAATTAAAAATTATATCAACGTACCTTTAAATTGGATATATCCATTGATAGTGTATAAGTCCACCAGGTTTTACTTCTTCAACTAAATTAATAGTAAAATAAATCATGATTGTGAATAATTAAGGGGTAAAAAACATCTCCAAATGAAAGTTTCAAAATAATTTATTCTTGAAGTTTATCAAGATTAGTTGAATTTAGAGTTTTTCCGCAAATCGCCCTAAAAAAGGTAAAAAAAAACTAAACTTGAACTATAGTTAATTTTTAAGGTAATTTATTATCCAATATTAATGAAAACAACTTATTCATAAGAATATGTGAGTCGTGAATTATCAGTTCATGTATCTTGAAATGTTTTATGTCAGTGCACATTGATATGTTACTTGAACATCCATCTCACACTTTTATATTATTTAATGATTTAAGGAATACGTCTTTCTTAATATTTGTAATTGTAAAAATAGTTTTCAAGACACTTTCCATTCTCATTTTTTCAACAAACCATGCTTAATATTCATTGAATCCAAATCCTTATGAGTATTATGGTGATCCTTCGATTTACCCTACTCATTAAGCAATGTAAAAATTACATTATCATAGACATTCTTCTCAATATGTGTTATGTCAATATTATAATGTATTAAATTAAACACCCAATAAAGAATTTTGAAAAGTATACTATTTTCATTACATTGTTTTTTCAGCTACTTTTGATACTGGACCTCATAACTGATGACATTTTCCAAATACTTCAGGGACATTCATTAATTGGCCCAATATTTCTGAACCAGATAATATCTTATGTGGCTTTTCCAATTCAATATCACCATTGAATCGTGTCTTGTTAAACTTGGATTTATGAGAAGAATCAAGAAATCAATAATGACACATAAAACACCATTTTCTCCTATGAAGTAATCCTAGAGGATTAAAATCAAAATTACAAATAGGGCAAGCCAAACTAGTAGGAGTGTTCTAACGAGATAATTTTCTTAGTCTAGGAAATTCAAAAAATTTCCATATTAAAGCATCATTAATTTTGAATTGTTTTCCTATTTAATCATCGTATGTATCTATTCCATCATCCTATAATTCTCACAATTCTTTGATTAGAGGTTTAGGGTATACATCAATGTCATTTCTATGCATTTTCTTTCCGGGAATAATCATTAAAATAATGAAATGAATGTTTTTCATACACATCTGTTGAGGTATATTATAGGGGATCAAAGCAACTAACCAAAAGTTATAATTAGTACTTAAAGAACCAAAAGTGTTAAAACCATCAAAATCTAACCCCAAATGTACATTCCTGGTTTCTGAAGAAAAATATAGATATAATGAATCAAAAATATTCTATGATGTTGAACATTTTGGATGTATCATCAAGCCATCATTACTATCCTATGCATGAAAATCCATGTCGTATGTAGTCTTAGACAACATGAATAGTCTTTATAAGTGTGGTTTTAGAGGAAAGTAACACAATACCTCTACAAGAGTTTTATTCTTCGTTTTCTTCCTAGGGTATCTTTGATTTATAATCTCATTTTTTTCATTGACTTCCATCTACTTGTATGAAATATTATTCAATATTATTTATCATAATCTTATACCTAGTAAAGTATGTAATCATTAGGTAAGGCATGTATCTTTGTATAATCATGCCCAATTTTTTTATTACATTATTCATCTCATATAATGATACATGGATTATTGTTTCATTAAATGAAACATAAAGAAACTATAAAATCATGGAAATTTATTATTCAGTAATTCTGTAGAGACACTTGATGTGATCAAACTTAAGTCGAAAAACAACTTTGAATACTTGGAACACCCTTCATACAATTCTTGTTTTCTATCTTCAACTAATTCATAATACACAATGTTTTTTCCACTAATGTTATGAGAATGATTTACCAGCTCATGATCAATTAAAGGTTTAGTTGATATATTAAAATCTTAGACTTGTATCTTGAAAATTCAAATCCAACATTTATCAAATTTTGAATTAAATTCTCCCCTAGAGTGTCACATTATATTTCATTAACTGATGTTTCATTGTTTTAACCTTATATAACATTCAATTCACCATGAAAATTCCAACATACATGTAGAGAAGGAAACCATTTCAATTACTACTATAAAAGAGGATTTTTAAAGTGCTAGAATATTCCTTTATCAGCGCTATCAAAGTACTAAATACTGAAAGGCATTTAAAAATCCAAGGTTTAATCAATTGTAATAAGAGATGCCATTTATCAGTGCATTTATTTAGTGCTCAAAAAGGGTCCCTTTTTCAGCTCTTATTGAATTGCTGATAAAGGACTCCTTTATCAGTGCATTTAGTAGTGCTGATTGAGGGTAATACAGAAGTGTGATCCTATAGTACATTGAAGAACCATAAACAAGGCATAATTCAATGTGTTTTAATAACACACTGCAACACCAGAAATTAAAAATATCAGATAAAAATACATAATTTAAATAAAATAAAATTTTCAACAAACGTACAAGAAAAAACCTCTCTTATAGAAAAAAATAATGCACCTATATAAATGTAAAATCAACCCCTTCTTAAGAAAAAGAACACATTTATATAAGAAAAAAATTATTATGTTAGTAATAATATAATAAAATAAATTAATTAGAAACTGTTAATTTTAATCTATAATTTGAGTTAACTATATATTGATTTTTTCACGCCACATTCCATTTATTATTCATATTCAAGAATTATATTTGTGAAAATTAACTAAATAAGTATTTTATAAAATTTATAATTAAATTAATTAAGTAATGGAAGATATAATGATGAGAAAATAATCTAGTCTCATTTTATAGGTTTTGGCGATGTGATGATCTTTTTAAAGTAAAATGGAATCCATATATTGAAAAGACACACTTTGAGTCATACTATTCACAACATGAATCATGTTGAGGTAAAGTTGATACCTAAAAGTAACAAATGACTTATGGATCATTTTCCTTATGTATCAAAATAATATGAATATATTTATTTAGTTTTGAGTATATATCTTTTGTTTGTTACTAAAATGTCATTTTAAACTAGAAACATGCACTTTGAGTCATACAGGCTGCATCGTGTGTGGGTTTGATATGAGACCAATTTCTTCATGTTACAAATTAATTATGAATATTTTCCCAAAATTATCAAGATAATCTGAGATCGTTTTCTTTATTTTCAGTGAGTGAATTTTTTTTACTAAAATGTCAATTTTAAACTGATAACAGACACATTGAGTCATACTAGGCACATCATGTATCGGATTGAGGTGAGGATAATTTATACATGTCAAAAATTAACTATGCATCATTTTATTAAATTACTAAAATAATATGAATTTATTTTCTCAGTTTAAAGTATGTTAGGTTTTTTTAATAAAATTAATTTTGATTTTGAATAAAAAGATACACTTGAAATCATATCGGTGACACCATGTTTTAGATTGATGTAAAGATTATTCCTACATGACCCAAATGGATTATGGATCATTTTTATAATGTATCAAAACAATCCCAATGTGTTTTCTCAATTTTCATTATGCTACTTGTATTTTTTACTAAATTGTCATTTTAAACTAGAAACATGAACTTCGATTCACACATGTTGCATTGTGTGTGGGTTTGATGTGAGACTGATTTCTTAACATCATAAATTAATTATGAATTTTTTTTCATAAATTATCAATACAATATGAGTGAGTTTTCATTTTTTATATTTATTGACACATTTTGTATTAAAATGTCAATTTTAAACTGATATCCGGAAATTTGAGTCATATTGGACACACTGTGTATCAGATTAAGGTACTAATGATTACTACACATAAAAATGACATATAAATCGTTTTCATAAAGTAAAAAAACAATATTAATGTGTTTTGTAAATTTCCAGTGTGTCAGTTTACTTTTTTAATAAAATTAATGTTAATTTTGAATAAAATGACACACATGGAGTCATACCGATCAGATTGTGCATAAAACGTAGATGTGGTTGATTTTTACACATCACAAATGACTTATGTTTAGTTTTAATAAATTATCAAAACAATTCGAATTTATTTCCATGGTTTTGAGTATGCAACATTTTTTTTACTAAAAGGTCATTTTAAACTAGAAACATTCACTCAGAGTCATACAGGTCACATAATGTGTGGTTTTGATGTGAGATTTATTCTTAAACATTAAAAATTAATTATGAATGATTTTACTAAATTTTAATGAAAATATGAGCATGTTTTCTTAGTTTTTAGTGAATGGCCATTTTGTATGAAAATATCAATTTTAAACGGATAACATACACTTTGAGTCATGCCAAGAACTTTATATATCAGATTAAGATGAAAATAATTTATATATTTCAAAATTGACATATATATTGTTTTTTATTAGTATCAAAACAATCTGAATGCATTTTATGAGTTTTAAGTATGTTAATTGTCTTTTTTACTAAAATTAATGTCAATTTTCAATAAAAAAGATACACTTGAGTCATATTAGTCACACAATGAATTGGATTGAGGTGAGGATGAATCTTACACATTCCAAATGAAATATAGATATTTTTCATAAATAATAAAAATAATATGACTGAGTTTCCTCATTTTTGAGTATGCCACTTGTGTTTTTTACTAAAATGTCATTTTAAACAGGAAACATGCACTTAGGGTCATAAAAGTCGTATTGTGTATGGGATTGATGTGAGAATAATTTATAAACATTATAAATGAATTATTAATAATTGTAATAAATTATCAATACAATATGAGTGTATTTTTTTGGATTTTAGGGAGTTCATGTTTTTGGTATTATAATGTCAATTTCCAACTAATAACAGACACTTTGAGTTATACCAGGCACATAATGTATCATATTAAGGTGTATATGATTCTTAAATATCAAAAATTACCTATAGATCACATTCCATAAGAACCAAAATAATCTAAATGTGTTTTATTGATTTTGAGTATGTCAGCTGTCTTTTTTTACTAAAATTGGTGTCAATTTAAAAAATAATCTAAATGCCTTTTCTGGGTGATGATAAAATAGAACATAAAATCATAATTATTTGTTTATAAAAATGGGAATACACCTATTCTAAGGAATTTTTTATTATGAATGATGATTAGTTTTTTATTAATGGGCTTGAAAACGTGGATCATTCAACATAATGAATGTGCACATGCATAATAAATGTTACTTGTATGAATTTAAAAATAATTTGTGATATTATATCATACATATAGTTGATGATAAAATAGCCCAAATAATTTCACCACCCAACAACGAGAAACCACTATATTTTTCTTTTCTGAAAATTCATTATTCAATGGATGAAATTTTATATTTCTTTATTTTTTAGAGTAATTGGATCAAGATCTTGGTTTATTTTTAAAAGAGGTGTTTGTTTGGATTTTCTATTAATAGAGAATTAATTTAAATTGGGTTTTTTATTTTCATGGATTTCATCATAAGGTGGATTATTTTCATTTGATGTCGTGTTTCCCTTGACACCAGCCCTCCTTGATGACCAGGATCTCTCAATGCTGGTTGTCCTGCAATAGTTCTCAGATACACATGCTGGATTTGGTGGTTTATTACATAAATATTTATTCAAAAACTTAAGTTAGATTATAAACATGTTTTATGATTGGATTGTTGTTTCATTATTATCAAGTGACTATTGGATCCACTACTAATACCCTTCATTTGTAGTATAGAGAATTCATGGCAAAGAAACTATGTCTATTTTTTTCAGTTTTTTTAGTGAGGGTTTTTTTCACACTTTAGTAATATTTGATAGTACATGGAATGTGATAATGGAAAATTTATCATATAATAATCAGTTTAAAAAAATTGGTGTTTATTTTGTTTCTGAAAAAAATTCCTCCACTTAAATTCCTATAAAAATCACTTAAACAAGTAGTGAATTTTTTTTTCAATAATCCAACTAAAACACTTGAACAATGGATATTATCTTAAGGGAAAAGTGTTGTGCACACTTTTTAATATTTTTTCTCCAAAAAAATCTTCGTATGATCGTCATTATAATCCATTTCCCAACAATTTTATTATTTTCCACCTAGTACTCCATCTCCACCTCCATCTCAGTCTCTTCCTTAGTCTCTTCCTCTTCCTCCTCCACCTCAATTTTTGACTCTAACTCTGCCTCCACCTCCACCTCTTCCAATGAATCTACCTTTTCTATCTCCCAAAAAAATTATTGTTTATAGGTTAGTGCTTATAAACTAATTTATTGTCTTCATTATACTTCTCATTGAGAAAAAATTAAAAATATTATTTAATCATTTTGAAACTAATGTTTTAAACCCCAAATAAATTTTTATGATCATAACTCGTACTATATCACAAAAACAGAAGGTAATAAACTAAATTTTTCCTTAGCATACATTATGACAATATGTATATATCCCACTCATCTTTAAACAAATTTACTTTTTCTGTTGAGTATGAAGGTTTTTTGATAGTCTTGAGAGTAATGAGAATATACAAATAGAAAAACTACTATGAAATATATTTAATGAAATTTTATTTACCTTTAGAAATTACCTATAGTGGGATGCGGGTATTTTCATGCTTTATGATCACTCTCATAAATATGAAAACAAAATATTCACAATCGATGTCATTTTATTTCTTCAAAAACTGTAGAAAAATTAACCCAATTTAGTAAAAAAAATTGAAAATTTTTTATAGTTAAATATTTATATATATACCACAATTTTTTTCCATTTATAGTAATCTATAGGCTTTATCACTTCATACACAAAATTCATGACATGATTTATCCTATATTTAGTGAACTCCCTATATTAACAAAATTATTGTTAAAACACAAACTAAAATATATAATTCGAATATTATCTATAAAATGTTGATTGTGGTGTCTTAGAAAATTATAATACACATCATGTGTAGTCAGTTAGTTGGATGCCCCTGCATTGGATCCAAAAAATAAATATTATTGGTATCAAGATTGATTATTATTAGTATCTAGTGCTGGATAAAAAACAAAAAAAATAAGTATTATAAATTTTAAAAATACAGTTTTTGTTAATAAAAAGTAGAGTTTTATTTATGCTTTGTAGGCATCAAAAAGAATCTTTCATATGATGTTTCTGATAAAATAGTTCGAGTAAATAGTCTCTTTTCTTCTATTTTTGCAACATTTTTCTCTAGAAATAATATGGGGATTAATTAATCCATATCATGATTCCAATGATTTTCCATTTATATAGTAGTAATGTAAATTTCTGTAGAAAATATGAATTTTTATTAACTTTAATAAACATATTAGCTCACTATTTGGATATATGTATTATGTAAATGTACCTCATGTATGTATTCACAACTCTGATACCCAACCATTCATGCTTGAGAATCACATTTATAGTCCTGAGACCAATTCTGTCTGTCATGGAAGCTCTACATATTTGTTTTTCATATAGAATTTAAGAAAATATTTCATATTTAAATGTGGTATCTACCTGAATTTGAAATGATTATAAATGTTTCTCTAGAAATGGTAGGGAGAACGTACTTTTGGAATGTCATTTTGATTTCTTGGTCGATTCAGTAGATTTTATGGATTTGAACATCGATTTCCCCACTGCTTTATCCATCAGTAATAGCATACCTCACTTCAAAACTTTTATCATATACCATTACATGTTTTTCATATGATTTTTTTTAAATCCATACCTCATGTATCTTTTTAATATTATACGACCATTCTATGAAAGATCTAATAGCATAATTGACCGTTGAAGTATATGGATCATCAATTAGAATAGACCACTCAGTAGTTGACTCATGAGCTACCTCAATCCCCACTCTCATGTGATATTTTTTGAGTTATTATGGTGTAGCTATTCTCCTGGGATATTATACACAATACCCATCACAACAAGGTAGTGCATGGGTGTTGATAGATAGAAATATCATAAAATTTCACCCTATAAGAATTTTTGTAATATAAAGTCATCAGAAGTTGTTTGATTCACATTTAGGAGAATGAGTACTGAATTAATTAACTACCCTATTCAAGGTATGTAGTTGGGGGTAGTGATTATCATAAAATCTAGTGGGATCATTTGGTTTATGTGCGGATCTTTGTTCTACCACCAGTTTGCTTTGATCATTTCTTATACATTGTTTTTCCAAACCAGAACAAACAATAATAATGTTCTATGAGTCTATTTTTGTTTTCAATCATTTCACCATATTATATATATCATCATGTTGTTTTATCTTCTCAAAATATGTTCATGGATAGACTCTAAAACCTAATCCTCTATCATGGTGGTATTGTTATGGCCGCTTCAAAGCAAATGAAAGAATCTTTTCTTATAGTATGGTCATTGTTGATTCTTATGTGTAAAACATATAAAAAATATAAACATAATTAGATGTTTTATGTAATACATTTAAAAATCATAACGATTTAAAATTAGGTCATATTTATACATGTTTCCTATACTATTTATCTGGTGTTTTCATCAACTAGTTTACCCTACTTATTTACACGATCCTACACACATATCACATGACATTGGATGGAAGTGGATTCAAATTTTCAAGCATAAATATATATATATATAATTGAACAAATCTTTTTTCATATAACTTAATTAAACTTTTATTGTTGATTTAAAATACATACAAATTTTTTCTCAAATGAAGCATTCCCTATCATTGATTTGTGAGAGGGGTACGTCGGTTTTGATGGACATTCTTTATCTTCAGAACTCTTTTGTTATTTCATAAATTAATAGTTTTGAATAATTTTGTATAAAATAAATAATGTCAAATAATATATTATCAACTATAATTCACATAAAATGATTTCTCATTGTTAAATTTTATGAAATACGTATATGTTTCTTCCTTTATAATATGCACATAACTAACTTTTGGGTGGGGCTTTACATTCACCTCAACATACCTAAGATATAAAATTGTAATAATACTCTAAAAACCTCAATGGGATCTTCCAATTTCCATTAATATATATTTATTATGGAAATATTATAAAATAAACAAACTATGTAAGTAATAATGAAAATTAAATTAATGTTTCATTATATAAGTTTTCAATAAAATATTTAAAGTATATCATAACATTACTATTATATATTTCTAAGTGATTTCCTTCATTACGTGTTAGAATTGGAACCATTAATCGATATAGATAGGCACATTCATCTTTGTTGTGACCCTAATATAACTAATGAACATCGAATTGTTGAGTTCAATAGGATAGACACATTGATTCCAACCAACTTCAAATTTTATACCCTGACATCTTTCCTTCATAATTTTATTCAACATTGTGACGTTGTGTCATTTTTTTCATCAGTATGCTACTGAACCGCTAATAATTTTTTAGTTTCATCATCGATAGTTTTTTCTTCTTTAAGATTGGTAACACCATCATCAACAAAAGACATTGTATGCATGAGTAGTCAAACATTTAATATAACTTGAATAAAAACAATGTTAACATGAAGAAAGTATTTGTGAAGGTTTTCATGCATTCTCTATTACAAACATGAGGGTGATAGAACCCTTCCCTCCCGGCCCTCCCACTCTTAATCACAGCTTTTCATTCGGTTTCCTTTAGAAACCCTATGATATGGGGTCAGTTGTGCATATTATCACTGTTTTCTCCTCTAATCCTCCTTTTCTTCCCCTCTTCTCACTACCTCCACCTTTATTCCTTCAGGGTGGTATGTTTTTCTTTATGTTTGTCTCTTATGGTGGATTTTTTGGTTCCGTCGAAGGCTATTTCTATAGAGGGTTCCAGCTACCTTTACCCTGCTCAGACCTCATTTTTCATCGTGCTTCTCTAGGTTGAATCAGGAGTGTTTGATTCACTGTGGCTTTGGTAAAGCGGTTTGGAGTTCGTGGTTTTTTCAGGAACTCTTTTGCTGGTTCTTTCTTGTCTCTGGATGATGGTTTCAGCCCCACCGTGATGACGTTGTTTGGAGCCATATACTGTTTAAATCTCTTACCTGACCTCAAGTCCATCCTCTCTTCTCTGATTTGGATCGATAGTGGTGGGTCATTAGATGTTTTGGGAGGTGGGATGTTGCGGCATACTGTACTCTTAACTCAGTTATCTTAGCTTTGTTTCTTCTTCTATGGTGATGGTTATGTTTTCATGAAAACTATGATGATCTTTGATGATCACCAGAGACCGGGGTGGGTTTTGGATGGTAATGATGGTGATGACAGCGACGATGATGTCGATTGTGTTTTTTCTTGTGAAGACGATATCTGTCATTTAAGTTTCTGGATTCTATTATTTTGTCTTGTGTGGTTATATGTTCGATGAGGGTGAGCAACGACATCGTGGGTTCTTTTTTGATGAGAACTATGTTGGGATGTTTTCTAGTGGTGTCTTCATTGGGGACGGATGATGACGAAAACGATTTTGTTTTCCTAGTGATGATGGCGGATGGAGACGACGGGATGGCTGACGTAGTGACTAGTGGTTAGGGCCACCTCGGTGTTTGTGTTATTTTTTCAATTTCAATTTATGTCTATATTTTTTGTTTGGTGATGGAGTCGGTCAAGGTGTGGTTAGAGGAGAGTTCTGGTGTAGATGTGGTGGGATTCATTTTGTTTTGAATTTTAAATTGGAAGATTCGTAGAAAGTTGGGTGATTTTGATTTTTTTTGATGTATTGAAGTTTGTTTGTGTTTAAAGACTGAGATCGGGATAGTGTTTTTTGTGGAAATTTTAGGGTTCACTCTTAGCCTTTAAAAGTTTCTTTTGAAAAATATAAAAAAAGGATTGGTTACTATTAAAAACTTGATGAACTCTTTAAATTCAAATTTATACTCTTTTCTCAAATGATTAGTGTTCATCAATTTTCAATAAAATAGGTAATTGAATTTAAGAAAATAATTACCCACCTATGGTAGGTGTTATCCTATGAATTCATCCATAGGTGAAAGTTATAGACTATTATTATCCTCATCAACTTCATCTCCCAAATTCTTATTATTTCATTTTGTTCTTGATGCTCATCCCCCATACCTTATGGAAATACACCTATATTTCTTGAAATACCCTAACCAAATGTCATCCCATACTAAAAATTGGTGATCATTTTGGATGACTACAGCTCAGAGTAATTTAAACAATATAGAAGAGATGGGGGATGAGTATCAAATAATAAATTGAAATAATAACTGTTTGGGAGATAAAGTTAGTGAGGATGACAGTTGTATCCTTAAAAATTTATAAATTACCACATCTTAATTTATAATTTGAAATGTCATCTCAAAATGATAAAATGTCCTTGACACTACCTCGAGAACTTAAAATTATCCCCACTAAGCTACAAAAACTATAATCTATGTTACTAGTCATTTTCCCTCACCTGTAACTCAAATATAAGGGCTCCATATCCACTGAGAATCATATGTAGGGTGTGATTATAAAAATAAAAAATTAAATACTAATATAGTCCCTATAATATAAAATTTATATATTTGAGAATATGTTTAAAGTAGTAACACTAAAAATGCACATATAATTCAAGTCATTATAAAATAACCAAGACACCATGATAATCAAATGTACTAAAATAATTTCATACAAGTAAATTATATTAATCATACCATAAGTTTATACCATTGTTGTTCTAGGAAATTTAAATCATTTCACTAATAAGAGGTTTACATTTGAATCATGGGTGGACAAAAAATTATTTATCTCCCTTTGGAAATGACCACATCACATGTACCATGAGATTTGACTCAAGCCCATAGAATCCCAGAATAACCTTTAGGGATAACCATCACATGTACTTACTACATCCAAATCATTAAATGGGTATAACATAGCCATTTTTCATTGTAATTGAATTTAATATATGATCAATTATTAACTTAATTGGTTCCCTTAGGAAAGACCCACACAATGGGTGCTACAATAAATAAGTTTAACTTAACTTCTAAAAAACCATAAAGAATAACAATCAATGCTAATGTCACATCACCCTCACCCTAGCCACCGAAGATTCACTAAAATATCTATAGTAACCAACATTCTAATATACAAAACTGAGACCTCACATAAAACTTTGCACTTATTATTTTTCAAAAATATGTTTATCCCTTGTATACTCTAAACACACTAATATTAAAAAATAACCTAAATTCAATTTGAATTATGGCTTCTAACATATTATATTTCAAAAATTAAAAAATGAAAATTAATTTTCAAATTTAAATAATTTATGATTCTATTAATATTTAAAATTATATATTCCCTAATACATTCATTTTTCTAAATCACTATTTTTTCTCCCCAAACATAGAAAAAATTCAAGATTATTTTGGAATTTCTGGAAACACTATTCACTGTAATTAGCATCTTTAGAGTGAAAGAATGTTGATGAAATGTGTTCAGATTTATTTTGATCTAAAGACACTAATTGTGGTGAACAATTTCATAAAACATTCTTAAAAGGAAACATGATGTATTTTATCTTACAAAACCTCTATTAATAGAAATCAAGGTCCTCTAAAAGATTTAAAACATGTCATTTAAATATATAGTCATTATTTAAGGATTGGTACATGTAGTTTTCTTTACCTTATAACTTTTTCTATTTTAATGAACCCTTATATCTACTATGTTTTCTACTCTGTTTGAAGTGTCTTTGGCTCTGTTTAGAAACATATATTCAAAATTGATTAAAGATGTTAGGCTCTATTTGGATTCACTTACTAATACCTTCTTATAAAACCTATGATAAGTGATTATTTGTATGTGTTTTTAGATTTCCTATTGAAAAAGTTATTTAAGGTCACTTGTGATGGATATATGTTATTATGGCCTTAGAAGAGATACAAACATGTACTGGTATTGGTGTGAGTCATATGGGAGTGCTTGAAAACCCGCCATTCCTTTATGATATTGAGAGAACGTATCCTGAAGATGAAGTTCAAAGCACAACCAAAGAGCTCTTCTCCTTGTTGTATGAATATCTTCAAGAGTTATATTGGAACCCTTTTAAATGTATCAATTTGTAAGGGGAAGAGAATCAAAATTTTCATTTGGCATGTTATTTTTCACAAATAAAAATTCAACGTGAGTATTTTTTGGAGGACACCCATCAAAGTAGTATTCTCATCTATGCATTCCCAACTATGGAGTTTTAATAGGATCCATTATTGTGTTTTGATTAATTTTTAGGTGTCATTTTGTGTGTTCTCAGGAAGTAGTAAATGATGAGGATTAAAGGATGGAAGAGTTGAAGAATGGGGTGGGAGATGTGGTATTCAAATCCATGGAAGTAGCTTTGATGGAGATTAATGAGTCCAATCTGAACATGGGGTATGGCATCAAGGAACTTTGGAAGCACAATAATGGGAGGAAGGATAGTTTTAAAGAGGGAGTCTAATCCATCATAAATATATGGAAAAAAATCAAGAATCCAAGGATTGATTACATAAAGGTAGTGAATGTTGGTAGTACTGGAGTATTGAAGTTTTGTATTTATGTTCAATAGAGCAACAATTTCCATGTAAGGTATGTGAAAATTTGGACTTTTATGCATGAAGTGTATTGTATTGTATATCTATTGTACCAAAATGAATCATTATTTACACAAAAATATTTTTGAAACTAATGGTTCTTTGTAGAATTAACAATGATTATTAATTCTTAATCCAAAATCATAATCAAAGAACAATATCAAATAACACATCATTGTTACTGATGTTTCAAAGGTTGTATGATCATCATCAAAAATATAATTCACTTTCCATCACAATATACCTCCAATGACAATGTAGTCTCATCAAACACTATTCCATTTAACCTTAATGAATTTATAAATTCATTTATTATAAAAATTACCATAGTCATAAATATAATATAATAGTGTTAACAATTATTAAATTTTATAATATTTTAAACTAGTTTAACTTAACACATTTAATAATTATTTCATGCAACATATCATCATCTCATTATTCAATAATATATTCATCATGTGAAATTATATTCAGATTTATATTCAAAATAATAATCAAATGAAAGAAAATATATAGGTTTAACCATAAAATTAAATAATTTTATAAAATATGAACAAAATTCATTTATTCATTCTACCACATCATCTATGTGACGCTAATCATCCAGTTTTAATTATGTGAAAATACGCACCTATCATTCTATGAAATTTTTTGAATATTATTTTCTCAATAGATACACATATATTCATAATTCATTCTTATTATATTAAACTTTTTTTCATCTTCATGTGCAATCCATATTGTATAAAAAATATTCAAATAATGAAAATCCCCACTATATAAAAGGTAAAATAATTAATATAACTAAAACATAAAGAAAATCACCATCAGTTGCAATGATGAATAGAGATGCAGTTCGCAGTGGTCTCATATGAAGCTACAATGAGAATACAGAGTAGGGGTGGTGTTTTGTAGGTATAGGTATGTGAGTAAGAGAGATATATGAATGGTAGGATTCATCATGGCTCAGAATAAGGAAAAAACACAAAACACAAATCCAAAAATAAAACAATGAGAGTGGAAATGGGGAAAATAACATACCTTGGAATCGAGCCTTGATTCATCCAAGAGAACGTAAAGGAGTAGCACTGGTAGCAGGGTAGTTCCATAAGATATTGAGAATCTAGACTAAATGAGTCGTGGTTATGGTTCTTTTAAATAGATCGGGGACACTTTTATCATTACTTTCCAAAATGTTTAGATAAAGATCACTTTTATTAGTGCTAAATTAATAAGCGCTGATAAAAGACATCTTTATCCATGATAAAAAATCACTGAAAAAATAAATCTTTAATAGCGTTAAAGTTTTAGAGATGATAAAAATTCCCTTTATCAGAGATATTTTAGCACTGATAACTCTGGATCTTTATTAGAGCTAAAAAATGGATGATAAAATAAACCTTTATTAGCATTAAAACTTTATCACTAAAAATGTATTTATAATTATTATTAAAATAATAAAATTTCTAAAAGAATTATATAATTATAAGGTTTTATTATAATTTATATGATTAATTAAATATATAATTATTTATTTAAAGTTACATTAATACTTTTTCGAAAACAATATTTGTAATTATAAGTAAATAATTTTATAAATATAGTAAATATACATTTAAAAATATATTTATAATTATTTTTTATAATTATTTTTTTACAATTATTTTTTTATAATTATTTATTTATAATTATAAGTGTATGAAAAAGGACTATCCATAAGCGAAAGCTCTGGACCTTTTATTAAATGTAAAAGAGAAAGAGAATGAGAAAGCAAGAAAAATTATGGGGTCATACAAAGAGTCATAACCTCATCCAGAAAAGAAAACTATGAATCAAAAACTGTTGGATCATTTTCGTAATCATAATCAAAATCATCAACATCATCAGTAGTTTCCCACTATGATTATTAATTACCCTCATCAAGGATCCCAAGGATCCTCTCCTTGGACATTTCCTTCTCCGAAGTGAGTTGGATCTTTACTACCTTGGAAGATGACCTGGTAGACACATTCTTGGGTGAATTGGAGTAATCATTCCACGAAATTAGTTTTGGGGGGAAAAGTTCGAAATATTCATTGCTACCCATATTTACATTTCCATTTAGAATAACATCTATAAAAGAAAAAAGGATCAACACTGCCTATGGATTAGAGATGATTAGTGTCCAATAAAACCACAATACTTCTCCGTATCACTTCCATAATCTGGATTATTACCCCATTTACTAGAAAATACTAAATAACTGAAGCAATTATGAATAAATTGAATATAATACATTCTTTAATAAACATTTGATTTTCCATAACCATATTTGTATGGAACATATCAAGAAAATACCACAGCCTGTGGTAGCACAATACAACATTACTCATCAGTTTTTGTAGGAGAGAACCCTGGAACAACACCAACAACCACATCTGCATACTCTCCCACCTCACCAATGTGCTTCCCATCCTATCCAGTGGATTTCATGACCATAAAATTAAAACAACAAACCTTATAAACTGATTTAGATGTAAATACTTACTATTTCAATTCAACAGTCATAAAAACACAATTTTTCCCCTTCTATTGTCATTATAATAGAATATGAGGGACCAATATAGACAAAAATATTGGGATTGTAATTTCCACTGCTATTGCAATATAGTTCCTCAATAAGTATTTTGACTTTGTATCTCTTCCTACAGCTATTCACGATATACCCCCTCAGGGAGCATAATGAATAGAGAAACTCCTTGCAGCACTAGTCCTGCGAATGCCCAACCATATTTCATCTAGCACAGTATATAGGTGTCTTCTCAAAAATGACTTAGAGATTGTATTCCCCATTCTCAATTGAGAGGAAATCCGTTTCTATAAGAGTGGAAGAGAAATCAACATCCATGAGAATCCTTGAAATGTTTCATAAGTGTGCTTCCTCTGTGTATTTTTTTCATCTTGATAGGACCACCAACCATTGAGGAAATGTTGAGTATGACCCTTGGAAGCCATCAAATCCAGCTCAAAACAAAGACACGAATCCAGAACCGAGATCTACATTTTTTGGTAGAAAATGAATTGAATTTGGCATCCCATTCTTGAAGATAGAGAATACCTAGACACAATGAAATCAAGACAAATCCGAAAGCACACATCTTCAGATCATCAGATGGGAAGATTACATGGAATTATCCTCGACCTATTTGAATAATTTTCCAATCATCAAAACCCCGCCTCTTCACAAGTTTCTAATAAAGGTCAACCACCCTCTAGGGTTTTGATCCTGAAGGAAAAATAACCCTAGTAGTGATTGAAAACATTCAAATCCTCAGCCTTTTGACAATCACATCTTGATTATCAAGGATGTGAGTCATCAACCTTCTTTTGATGATACGATTTGAGACCCTTCATTTAAGGGAGGAGAATATTCGATTCTCATATCCTTTAATCACTACGCCCTTCATAGAAGAAGAAATTTCTTTCTTCCCCTTTGTGGAATCCACTTTTTGATCGAAGATGGTGTGGATTCCCCCGACCAGCAACTCAATTCTAGGATCATGAGGGAAGGTCACGAATACTTAGAATCCCAACTAGTATGGGGAGCAGAAAACTACCAAGCTTAAAACAAATGAAATGCATATCTAAAACTTCATGTGTCCCAAATCTTGACCAGGATGGAGGTCGTGCTAGAGAAATTAGACACAGGCTAAATAGAAATGGGATTGAGAAACAAGCTTGTCCCTCACCAAGGTCGAATATATGATGAACCAGTCTTCGATGTGAGGATTAAATTTTGTCACTAAAGTGAGCTCGTCGTTGTTGGACATCACGAGAAATCTGTGAACCATAATTATAAATATATTTATATCAATATATATTTATATATTTATATATATTTATATATTTATATATATTTATATATTTATATATTTATATATATTTATATATTTATATATATATATATAGTAAATATATTCATTTTTTAAATATATTTATTATAATTTTATAATTATAAATATTTTTATATCATTATACATATTTATATAATTATATATTTATTTATTTATTTATTTATTTAATAAATATATATAAATATAAATATATTTATTTTTTAAATATATTTATTATAATTTTATAATTATTTAAATATATAATTATTTATTTATAAATATATGAGTAATACTTTTTTAATAAATAATATTTATATATATGTATATATCCCAGGGTAAAACTTAGTGGTTTCTACCTCTATGGGTCTCGATGAGCTCTCGAGTTCGAGTCTTGCTGTGTACATCCCTACATTGTATGTTGCCTGATTTTCTTTTTAATGTAGCCCCTTTCCCTGAATAAACTGAGGCTTTGACATCAACTTATATATATATATATAGCAGATTCATTATTTAAATAAATTTATTATAATTTTATAATTATTTATTTATATATAATTATTTATTTATAATTATATAAATTCTTTTTTAGACAAATAATATTTATTTATTTATAAAAATTATAAATTAATAAATATATAATTATAGTAAATATACATTTATAAATATATTTATTTATAAATATTTGTTTAAAAATATATTTTTAACATTATTAATGAATATATATTCTTAAATACATGTATTTTAAAAATGTGTTAAATTGAATAATTAAATGTATCATGTTATAATGAAATTCTAAAATATACTAAAAATTGAATAAATTACATAAATATTTGGTGTATGTTTTAATATAAGATTTCATGTATTAAATAAATATATTTTTGTGTGTGTTGTATATAAAAATACATTAATTAGGTAAATGTATGTGAAATCAGAGTAAAACACATTTGATATATGTTAAATTGAAAATTCAAACAAAATTAAAAATTAATAAGACATTAATATGTTTTTAATTATTAAGTTTTTTAAATTTTCTATATATTTATATTTAATATATATTATTTATTACTATTTAAATTAATATATATATATATATATATATTATACTTATTTGTTTTTATTAATAATCATTTCATTAATAAATTTCTAGATGGCACTTAGGGTTTGGGAGCTCCACCTCAATGGCCTCTCCTCTTCTTCATTTTAGGGTTTCTATATGGTGGTCCCCCATTACCTAGGATCTGATCTTTTGGCTGTCAGCAAGGAACAGATTGGTGGTGGGAAGGCGACTGACAGTGGTATACATTGATCACAAGTGATTCCTTTTACGATGGTTTTGAATCTTGATGTCATGAGTAGATTGGATCTGAAGGATGCTTGGAAGGGTGTGTTGCAGACTGGAGCTGGGGGCCTAAGTTGATCTGTGGTGAATATGGTGTTGAATCGTGATACCCCATGCAGATTGGATCCAAAGGATGATCGGAAGGGTTTGTTGATCCCAGGATTTGGAGACCTGCATAGATTTGTAGCGAATTTAGTGTTGAATCAGGATTTCTCATGTATATTTGACATGAAGGACGCTCAGAAGGGTGGGAAACCAATAGAAGTGTCACGACCCGTCCTCGGGGCCCGTGCCATGACTACCCCAAGCCCCTTCCATAGGCCAGGGGTTGGTGACTAGCACCAAAGGCGTAAATCCTGATAACTGGGAAGGCATTGCCTTTATAAAAGTAAACAAAACACCACTGAGTACAAGCGGAAGTAAAACACTAAGTACAAAAGAAAGTGCTGAAAAGTAAATGGTCCAGAATACAAACCCAACTGAAAGTACAGCTAAAACTGAACGAAATTACAACCGAAAAAGACAAACAGCTGAAAGAAAGGAATCAGCTCCTGGGTCGTCCTCCTCGGGTCCTACCTGAAGGGTAGGTACAGATGGCACATCTCCAAGATCGTCCACCACGGATCCTACCTTAAGGGTAGGTACAGATAGCTTCCACAACACTCTCGCCCATCAACCTCCTCCGAGTGGCGTCTCGCCGTGAAGTCCACCTCCGGGTACTGACTCGTCATGTAGTCCACCTCTAGGTACCGTCCAGTCCTCGAACACTCGGCCTCCGTCATCACTGCCCGTCGTCTGCAACCAACACAACAAGGTGCGGGCATAGCCCGTGCAGGGGTGAGTATAACGATACTCAGTAGGGACCCTGAGACCCTCAAAGTCTCACTAAAACCAACAAGGTTAACCAAAAAGAAGATCTCAACAGATAACTTCTACTTAGGTATATGCTCATGCATATGCCTAAGTTATCAAGTAACCCATCTCAATCATGAGGAAAACACCAAGATCATTAAATCAACGGATAACCACTACCCAGGTATATTCCCATACATATACCTAAGTTATCAAGTGACCCATCTCAATCATGAGGTAAACACAAAGGTCAAAAGTCTCAGCTCAAACCAGGATTTTCATTATCAAAACCATAACTGCTGAAGAGCTCCATCTCTGGAGTGTACATTGGTCCTGTCACAACTCCGAGGTACTGCTCACTAACCTAAGACTGATGAGGTACTCCTCCTATCGAGTACCGCGGGCCTGCCACCTCACATAGTAGTGCTTCCCGCTGGGGTCTACCACCCAAACACAGTAGTGCTCCCCCCTCATAGCCTACAGAGGTACTCCTCCTGTCGAGTACCGTGGGTCTGCCACCCAAAAACAGTAGTGCTCCCCGCTGTGGGTCTGGCACCCAAACATAGTAGTGCTCCCCACTGGGCTATACAATCCTCTCCGACTCGAATCGGACAAGCAATCTTCAGGTCCAAGCCAGCTACACCGTCTCCATACTCCGTATGCTCGTCTCTGGGAGGGTCCGCTCCACGAGCTACTGGTCGATACTCCAAGTATCTCAAAGTCCCACGAATAAGTATCTCAAACTACCGCCTCGTCATAGGGGTCTTAATGCAATAGACGGCACGTCAATCGGACGCCCGGACTGTGAGTTACTAGCCTTTTCATCCCAGGGCCCCGATTGGTTTCGTGAGCGAACCAATCCTTGCCATATCTCAACTGTACCCCAAACTCTCATAGGTTATACTCATAGGGACCGTTTCTCAACGAGATCATCAACACTACGGACGGTTCGTCAAACGGACATCCTGTCTAAAAGATATCATCTTTTCCGTTCTAGGGGCTCGGTTGGATTTCAGGTGCAATCCAACCCGACCACTATCCAACTGTATCCAAATCTCGAGAGAAGTATGCCAAAATTTCCGTCTCATCAAGAGGAATTCAACAAAACAGACGGCGCGTCAATCGGACGCCCGGTCTGTGAGTTATTGGCTTTTTTATTCCAGGGGCCCGGTTGGTTTCGTGAGCGAACCAACCTGACCACACTCTGAAGATATCCAATCCTCGAGCGGAGTAAGCCAAAAGATCCATCTCACTTAGAGTAATCCATCAAAGTCGACGGCACGTCCATCAGACGTCTGGTGCTAAAGATATAAGAGTTTCCGCTCCGAGGGCCCGGTTGGTTTCGTGTACGAACCAACCCGGTCGATCCCAAAGTTCTCTAAAACCTTGAGTGTAATATAACAAAACGACCTTCTCATTCCAAGGATCGCTACGTAACTGACGGTGTGTCGATCGGAGGTTCGTAGCCCAAGATATGGGCATTTGACCGAAAGTGGTCCGAAAACGGGGGTTTCGGGCCCGGACCGACCCGGCCCGAGACCCCCCGGTCGGCCCGAACCGGACCGACCCGCCCCGGGTCTGGGTCGGCCCGGCCTAGCCTGGGCACAGCGCGGCCAGCGCTCTGGCCAGCTCGGCCTTTGGCCGAGCCGTTGGCAAGGGGGGGGGTGCTGCCCCCCTTGTGTAACCCCCCCCCCCCCCAATTTAGGGGGCCGTTTTGTAGAGCTGGCCGAGGGAATTAATTACCCCGACTCCCCTTCGTCCGGCTGGCTTGCACCGGCCGGCCGGTTCTGCCGACAAGGACCGGCGACGGTCGGTCCTTCCTCCATCGCCGACACCGACGGCCCGGAACCGGTCGCCGGTCACCCTGCTTCGCCGCGGCCCGGAACTGGCGGCAGCTTGGTTCTTTCGACGCGGTGCGACGGCACCGCACCCCACCACCGCGGCCCCGCTCCGGCCGCGGCGTCTTTGGTTTTCTTTGACACAGCGCGGCGGCGTCGCATCCTTGTTCATCTTCACGGCGCGGCGCGACGGCGTCACGTATTACTTGTCGTGCGATTCCCGCATGGTGCGACGGCACCACGCCATTCCGTCCCAAACACAAAGAATCAAACATGGATAAAGGAGGAGGGTCGGCCGTGTTTGTGCGGTCCGGTCCCCTCTCGTTAAACGATAACATTTAGTCGTATATCCACGAAGATCGACAAACCAGAATCATGAACGGAAATAATTAAATAAAATAAATCCCCTACCTCGAGCGTGGCTTGAACGAGGTTACCATCGCGGAGAAAAAGACGTCGCGTCGCGGGTCAGTGTCGCGGAAGAGGATTCGTAGACGAAGACGGAGATTTTCCGAGGTGGAACGGCATCTCCCTTCCTTTTTCGTGGGAAGAAGAACGAGGGATGGCACGTCGTCATCCTTCGGAAGAAAGACGTGACGACGTTCTTCATCGGAGACCGATTCGTTCTTCACGTTCTTCGTCGTTGAAGAAGATGTTCATCAAGCCTCCCAAATCCTCCCAACACGACAAGACTCCAACCAAAAATAAAATAATCCCAAGTCTTATTTTATTAACACAAGATAAGAAATTGAATTTCAAATGTTTGAATTAATTCTACTTAATTAATTCAAGCCAAGTGGTCAACATTAAAGGGGTGAGTTGAGGGAGTTAGGAATTTGAAGGGGTGGGGTTCGTGTGGGCCCCACCTTACCTTAAATCGTCCCATAGGTGGTTAACTCCAAGTAGGTCACACCCCTAACTCCCTTACATAGATTAAAACCACTTAAGAGAGGGTCAAGTGTTGTAACAGAACACTTAATCTACTTAACAAGAAAATAAAAATTGTAGATAAGTTATAAATTAAACTTCCACAATTTTTATCATCTTCTCTCAGGTAAACGCAACTCCGGAAATGGCGTTCTTAAGAAATTATTGGCGCTACGGTTCCATCGGTGCCCTCATAATTCGATTCTGAGCACCGGTTCAAAAGATAGAAATTACCGCTCGTTCGTTCACTGAACTTACTCGAGCCAAACTTCAGAAAATGATTCCGGGCACACCGGGCCTTGTAATCAGGCGCCGTCAGAAACTGCGTTCTTGTAAAATTCCAAAGAAAATTAAGAAAAAATTTCCCTTGAAATTTCCGGGTCTTTACATTACTCCCGCCTCAGGGCTTTACGTCCCCGTAAAGCTTCAACACAAACTAGGGTCACAAAAGCGGTATTGAACATGCACCTGAGCCTTCCGCTCCCATGTGCTTACCTGGAGGTTCCGTACTGCCAAAGAAAGCACACCCGAGGAATCTATTGTCCTCGTAGGATCCACTCCTGTTGATCCTCGATCCCCACTGGAACCTCCGTGAGAAACACCTCATCGCCATCGTCCAGCTCCTCATGGTCGATGATATGCGAAGGGTCGAGCACGTATCTCCTCAGCTGAGATACTTGGAAAAACGTCGTGTACCTGGTGCAACTAAGGTGGATGGGTCAAGTGGTAAACCTCCTCGCCTACCCTGCTGAGGACCTGAAAAGGTCTACTGAACCTCGGAAATAACATGTCACCTAGGCCACATATCCGTAAACCTCATCGAGGTGAGACCAGTAGGGAAACGTGCTCGCCATCCTCGAACTCCAGTGCTCTCTGCCTCCTGGATGACCTAGACCTTATCTGTCGTGGCTTGGACCATCTCCGGTCCCACAATATCTGCAAAGATTTCTTCTTTTCCGATAAGAGAAATCTGATCTCATCCCCTAGATGAACCACTTTCTTTGCCTAATATAGTAAATCCCGACATGGATGATACTAATCCATACCAAGGATGACGTTGTAAGGCCTCGACGAAACTACCAACAGATCCAACCGTTACTCTCGCCTCCAAGGGTTGAGTCACACTGTCGGCTTCAGTGTGTGGTAACTGGGTCTCTTCCAGTAGGTATCTCACACGTGAGGGTCAAGTCAACAGTTTAATCTGAAACCTCTTAGTAACAACACAAGAGAGGACATGATTGATAACATCAAAAAGGTAAGTGTCTTTATTTTATTGCAGCTCATGGTACAAAGACACAAATATAACAACAACATCATGGAACTAGATATACACCACTAGTTCTGCTCCTGTCCACTCGCTTCCGGAGCTCCGTAGTCAAAAGCTTCTGCTGCCTGAAGCTGAGCTCTCCCATGTACTCATGTCCCCTACAGTCGGGGTGGACCTCCTGGTGGTGGTGGTGGCAACATCCCGAAGCGTCATCCAACTCCAGCTGCATGGCCAGCCCCTCTGCCATGGCCTCCTTCTCCTTGCGGTCCACCCTGATCGAACCTCTACCTCTTTCTCAGAGGTTATTCATTTAACTGCTGGTCATCTGCATGGCGGGTCGGACAGTCACGTGCCATGTGGCCAACTCCGCCTCAGGAGTAACACTGCATCGCAGGTCTGGCTCTGTCACTTCCCTTGGTTCCTCACACTACCGACCCTAAGTCACGTGGTCGACCACCTGTAGGTCTGGTTCTCTTGGACCTCTGCATCATCTGTCTACTGCCTGCTATAGAAGATTATGGCACATGCCAGCTAGTGGTGGGACCTGCTGCTGGAGACTGCTCCGCAAGGAAACTCTCCACCAAAAGGGCTCGATCCAACACCCCTGTCTGTGTCGGAATGCTGAGTGGAACCACAGAAGCTCTAATCTCTCGCCTGAGCCCCTGCTTGAAGGTTCGGGCCCTGAATAACGGGCCTCGTACCATATCTGTGGAGTAGCGCGAGAGGTCTATGAACCTCGCTGAATATTGCGCCACTGTCATGCTGCCCTGACGCAGCTGAAGTAGCTCCTGTATACGCACCGCTCAAAGGGTGGCTGGTACAAACTCTACCCGGAACAGGCTCTCGAAGTCTGCCCAAAGAAGAGTCGCCTCGTCATGCATCTGGAGCATCAGGCTCCACCATCTGTCGGCTGCTACCTGAAGAAGGATGGCAGCAAGGATCACCATGAAATCTGCTGGCGTCCCCACTATCCTCAAAACTATCACCACAGCCTCCATCCAATCCTCAGCCGCCTGCGGGTCCGTCCCTCCCTGGAACCTGGGTGGTCTCTGGCGCTGGAACTTGTGCAGTGCACTCAATCGACATGCACCCTCTATTGCTGGGGCTGGTGGCATCGGTGGGCCAATGAGTAGTAGTACCGCGGGTGCCTCCACTGGTGCCTCAACTGTGATAGGGCCCTGTACTAAGGCCACGTTGCTCAGCGGTCTATCAGTACGTACCACTCTCGGGGCTCTAGCTAGTCGTCCACGGGGAGGCATCCTGAAAGAAACAACGTGACACGGTCAAACAATTTATACCCGGTGAGCTGACCTGGTTTGAGCTGACTTTTAAAACTTATGGAAACGCACACGCAAACATTTTTTTCGTACACAAAGTCGGAAATCAGTTGTCAGGGTCCTGGTGTATGGATACGTCGGCCGCCCGCACCAACACTGGAGTCCCTGAACTGAAAACCACACTTGGTATTCTTAACACTATCGCTTCACAGAAAGAAAATATCAGAGTTATAAGTTCTGCGGTATAACCGGTTCCTCTGATACCAATTTGTCACGACCCATCCTCGGGGCCCGTGCCGTGACTACCCCAAGCCCGCCTTCCATAGGCTAGGGGCTGACGACTAGCACCAAAGGCGTAAATCCCGATAACTGGGAAGGCATTGCTTTTATAAAAGTAAACAAAACACCACAGAGTACAAGCGGAAGTAAAACACTGAGTACAAAAGAAAGTGCTGAAAAGTAAATGGGCCAGAATACAAACCCAACAGAAAGTACAGCTACAACTGAACGAAAGTACAACCGAAAAAGACAAACAGCTGAAAGAAAGGAAGCAGCTCCTGGGTCGTCCTCCTCGGGTCCTACCTGAAGGGTAGGTACAGATGGCACAACCCCTAGATCATCCACCACGGATCCTACTTGAAGGGTAAGTACAGATATATTCCACAACGCTCTCGCCCGTCAACCCCCTCCGATTATCGTCTCACCGTGAAGTCCACCTCCGGGTACTGAATCTTCGTGTAGTCCACCTCCGGGTACCATCTAGTCCTTGAACACTCGGCCTCCGTTAGCACTGCCCGTCGTCTGAAACCAACACAATGAGGTGCAGGCATAGCCCGTGCAGGGGTGAGTAGAACAATACTCAGTAGGGACCCCGAGACCCTCAAGGTCTCACTAAAACCAACAAGGTTAACCAAAAAGAAGATCTCAACAGATAACCTCTACTTAGGTATATTCTCATGCACATACCTAAGTTATCAAGTAACCCATCTCAATCATGAAGAAAACACCAAGATCATTAAATCAATGGATAACCACTACCCAGTTATATGCTCATACATATACCTAAGTTATCAAGTGACCCATCTCAATCATGAGGTAAACATAAAGGTCAAAAGTCTCAGCTCAAACCATGATTTTCATTATCGAAACCGTAACTGCTGAAGAGCTCTGTCTCTGGAGTGTACAGTGGTCCTATCACGACTCTGAGGTACTGCTCACTAACCTAAGACTGCTGAGGTACTCCTCCTGTCAAGTACTGCAGGCCTGCCTCCTCATATAATAGTGCTTCCCGTCGGGGTCTGCCACCCAAACACAGTAGTGCTCCCCCCTCATAGCCTACAGAGGTACTCCTCCTGTCGAGTACCGCGGGTCTTCCACCCAAACACAGTAGTGCTCCCCTGTTGTGGGTCTGCCACCCAAACACAGTAGTGCTCCCCACTGGGCTATACAAGTCTCTCCGACTCGAATCGGACAAGCAGTCTTCAGGTCCCAGCCAGCTACACGGTCTTCGTACTCCGTACGCTCGTCTCTAGGAGGGTCTGCTCCACGAACTACTGGTCGATACTCCAAGTATCTCAAAGTCCCATGAAGAAGTATTTCAAAGTACCACTTCATCATAGGGGTCTCAAAGGAACAGACGACACGTCAATCGGACGCCCGGTCTGTGAGTTACTAGCCTTTTCATCCAAGGGGCCCGATTGGTTTCGTGAGCGAACCAATCCTGGCCGTATCTCAACTGTACCATGAACTCTCATATTGTATACACATAGAGACCGTTTCTCAACGATATCATCAACGTTGTTGACGGTTCGTCAAACGGACGTCCTGTCTAAAAGATATCAGCTTTACCGTTCTAGGGGCTCGGTTGGATTTCGGGTGCAATCCAACCCGACCACTATCCAACTCTATCCATATCTCGAGCGAAGTATTCCAAAAGTTTCGTCTCATCAAGAGGAATTCAACGAAACAGACGGCGCGTCAATCGGACGCCCGGTCTGTGAGTTATTGGCTTTTTCGTTCCAGGGGCCCGATTGGTTTCGTGAGCGAACCAACCCGACCGCAGTCCGACGATATCCAATCCTCGAGCGGAGTAAGCCAAAAGATCCTTCTCACTTAGAGGAATCCATCAAAGTTGACGGCACTTCAATCGGACGTCTGGTACTAAAGATATAAGTGTTTCCGCTCTGAGGGCCCGATTGGTTTCGTGTACGAACCAACCTGGACAAACCCAGAGTTTTCCAAAACCTTGAGTGTAATATACAAAAACGACCGTCTCGTTCCAAGGATCGCTACGCAACTGACGGTGCGTCGATTGGAGGTCCGTAGCCCATGATATGGGCATTTGACCGAAAGTGGTCCGAAAACGGGGGTTTCGGGCCCGGACCAACCCGGCCCGAGACCACCCGGTCGGCCAGAACCGGACCGACCCGCCCCGGGTCCGGGTCGACCCAGCCCAGCACGGCCCGGCTTGGGCACAGCGTGCCCAGCGCACTGGCCAGCTCGGCCTTTGGCCGAGCCGTTGGCAAAGGGGGGGGGGGGAGCCTGCCCCCCTTGTGTAACCCCCCCCCCCCCCAATTAAGGGGGTCGTTTTGTAGAGCCGACCGGGGGAATTAATTCCCCCGGATCCCCTTCATTTGGCCGGCCTGCACCGTCCGGCCGGTCCTTCCTCCATCGCCGACCCCGGCGGCCCGGAACCGGCCGCCGGTCACCCTACTTCGCCATGGCCCGGAACCCGCCGCAGCTTGGTTCTTCCGACGTGGTGCGACGGCACCGCAACCCACCGCCTCGGCCCCGCTCCGGCTGCGGCGTCTTCAGTTTTCTTTGACGCGGCGTGACGGTGTCACGTCCTTGTTCATCTTCAGGGTGCGGCGCGATGGCGTCGCGTATTACTTGTCGTGCGATTCCCGCGTGGTGCGACGGCACCACGCCATTCCGTCCCAAACACAAAGAATCAAACATGGATAAAGGAGGAGGGTCGGTCGTGTTTGTGCGGTTCGGACCCCTCTCGTTAAACGATAACATTTATTCATATATCCACGAAGATCGAAAAACCATAATCATGAATGGAAATAATTAAATAAAATAAATCCCCTACCTCGAGTGTGGCTTGAACGAGGTTACCGTCGGGGAGAAAAAGACGTTGTGTCGTGGGTCGGTGTCGCGGAAGAGGATTCGTAGACGAAGACAGAGATTGTCCGAGGTGGAACGATGTCTCCCTTCCTTTTTCGTGGGAAGAAGAACGAGGGATGGCACGTCATCGTCCTTCGGAAGAAAGACGTGACGACATTCTTCGTCGGCGACCGATTCGTTCTTCACGTTCTTCGTCGTTGAAGAAGATGTTCTTCAAGCCTCCCAAATCCTCCCAACGAGACAAGACTCGAACCTAAAAAAAAATAAGACCAAGTCTTATTTTATTAACACAAGATAAGAAATTGAATTTCAAATGTTTGAATTAATTCCACTTAATTAATTCAAGCCAAGTTCTCAACATTAAAGGGGTGAGTTGAGGGAGTTAGATATTTGAATGGGTGGGGTTCGTGTGGGCCCCACATCACCTTAAATCCTCCCATGGGTGGTTAACTCCAAGTGGGTCCCACCCCTAACTCACTTAAATAGATTAAAACCACTTAAGAGAGGGTCAAGTGTTGTAACATAACACTTTATCTACTTAACAAGAAAATAAAAATTGTAGATAAGTTATAAATTAAACTTCCACAATTTTTATCATCTTCTCTCGGGTAAACGCAACTCCAGAAATGGCGTTCATAAGAAATTACCGGCGCTACGGTTCCATCGGTGCCCTTGGAATTCGATTCCAAGCACCGGTTCCAAAGATAGAAATTCCCGCTCGTTCGTTCACTGAATGTACCCGAGCCAAACTTCAGAAAATGATTCTGGGCACACCGGGCCTCGGAATTAGGCGCCATCAGAAACTGCGTTCTTGTAAAATTCCAAAGATAATTAAGAAAAAATGTACCTTAAAGTTTCCGGGTCTTTACAAGAAGTGTGTGATCTATATAGATATGTGGTTAATCTGATTGCTATTATGATGATTGAAGAACATAATGCCCATAGATAACATTTGGTTGATTCTTCGCTGGTTATGAATAGAAATATGGGTGTCACTGAATTCCTTGATCAAAAATTGGATGGTGTACATCCAACTATGTCTTTATTCAAGGGCTCTGGAAAAATATTTCATAAGGATTCATTCTATCATGTTGATTTGAAGACTGAATCGTCTTCCGAGTGACTCATAATTGTGAAAAAAATACCTAATTCCATGTGTTGTTTCACCTTATGGTGAAAAGACTTGGAATCTAAATGACTTGGTTTGTTAGATTTCTTTTTTATGGGTATTCTTTAACTATAGGTGTGTCTCTCCCGGTCTTGGTTTTTTTAACTAACTTTTTTCTTCAGATGATTCTAAGCTTCGGGTGTGGAGCATTGGTTCTCTGTTCCTGAAGCTTGGTTGGCTTCACCTTCATTAATGGTATTTGGATTTTATTGTATTGTTAGAAAGAATTTACTTCTATCGGGTTTGGGATCTTCTTCATTGACTCAATTTGTGCCTTTGGAAAATTAGGATTCTACGTGATATCGACCCCACAATTAGGACTCTTATATGGCTTGATAAGGAAACTAAGCTTGTGTGGTTTGGGAATTTTTCTAGGTTGTTTCTAGAGATTGACCTTAGTTCTGCCATTATTGATATGTTAACTCTTTCCACTCACACTAATGATATCAAAATTGATGTTTGTTATAAAATTAATCCTTTTTTCTATAATTATCGTATGGATTTTGTCCATTCCCTAGAGTTATGTTGGAGGAAGGTCTCAAGTGAGAGGTGTGGGATGAATGGTCCCTTCAATACCCTCTACCATAGGAAACCAAAGTTTAAAGATGTTGCTATGTAAAATCCCCTTGTTCATAATGGTGGTGTTCCAAGAAAAACATTGTCCAATGAGTCTGATGTGTTGGACTTTGAGAAATGAAATTCCCAAGTGATTAATTCGAATAGAAAGGAGATACTTTTGTATGAGTCTCTAGTGGGAGCTAATAGTGGACCCTCTAATGCTTGGTTGGGCTCTTTAGAGGTAACATAAAATGTTGGTTATGCTTTTATTTTTATTGGTTTGAATGAAGATCGAGTTGAAATCAGTGGTCTCACTATTTCTGCTTCTCCTAGTGGAACTTCTGCCATTATGTTTGCAGCTGTAGCTGGTCTCATTTTTTAGGATGAATCAAAGGATATTGAACCAGAAAATATTAATAATTTCTCTACTTTTTTGTTCATCTTGGGTGAGGTTTCATAGGTGAAGGCTAGAATTGTTAAGGAGATGGACCTTATTTCTTCCACTTATCCTATTGATATGGATTTTAGTGATGTGTTGAACTCTCATCATGTTATGAAATGCGATAATTTACAACTTTTTCCTGAGGATGTGGATTTCCAAAAAGTTGTCCAGGATTCTTCAAACAATTCCAATTAATAAAAAATTGATAAATTGGGCAACATCTCATGTGTTGAAAGTGACCAATAATAGAGGATGCTTTTATTGTACACCACTCGACCTATCAATAGTGGTGGAGATATTTCCTTTAAGGATTTTTTCAAAAATGGAAAGGGGAAGATGATTGATATGCCCCTTTCAAAAATAAAGACATGGAATGAATATTTCACTCTATCAAGGAAAGTTTCTACCAGATCATCCTCCAAATATTTAAAGGCCACGCTTACTCCATAGCCAGAAAAGTCCAAAGTAGCAATGCTTAAGATTCTCAGTCAACCTAACTCATGGTTGGAGTGGGGAACTACTGATGACTCTGATTGTGGATATGAAAATTATCTTTCATTTTATGACTCATAAACCGGTTCTCTGGATGAGGGATTTTTTTTAACCCCATATGCTCCCTTTTTATCTATTTCGTATCTTAAATTGAAGTCCAAGAGCTTTTCTTCTGGCCAGATCTTCTTCATAAATTTTTAATTTATTTATTTTTCATTTTTTTTGTTTAATTATTACAATTAATTAATTTTTTATATAAATAATTAACATATAATATTTACTAATATTTGTAATATATATATATATATATATATGTTTATTAAATTTATTCATTTGTTTCAATAATTATGTAATTAATAAAATGTGTAAACATTTTTCATAAATTACTCTTTTTATATTTTTATTTGTTTATTTTATTTTATTAATTTTACATATCAACATATTTAATATATAATATTTATTAATTTATATAATTTATATATATATATATATTTAATGTATTAATTTTATCAATAATTATTTAATTAATAAAATTTTTAATGTTTTTTTAAACTATTATTTTTTTAATTATTTTATTTAATTCTATGACATTACGAGTGCTAAAAATAAATCACTGATAATGGGTACTATTTATCAGAACTATATCATAATTCTCATAAATGACATCCTTTATCAGTGCTAAGAAAAATGTTGATAAATGGTACCTTTTATCAACACTTTTTTAGCACTGATAAAAGGTACCTCTTATCTGTTTTTTTTAGCACTGATAAAGGTTAGTGTTGCTAATGGTATTTTTTATTTTAGTGAATATAAAATCATTGTACACTTCATTTCAATTCAACTATTTCTTGTATTTTCAATCAGGACACATATATTTTATTCTACCATCCACTCACTAGTATGAAAATTCATAGTCTTGAAATTCTTCCAAACCCTTGGCATGATGAGATGTGTTACGGGGTGAATTAATTTAAATTTCATCCATATGTATTTGATTTTAACCCTTCTCCCAATATATTTTGATATAAAGATATAAATGGTTAATCAAACAAGTGTAATCAAAATTAAACATCACCAACTTTTTCATTGACCAAGTTAGGGTCTTCATTTGACATAACACAAATTCAACATAAATATGATTCAATCCAACATTGAAAAAATATCTAACCTTTCTTATTTTCTTATTATCGTTTTTTATTTTATATAGTAGAAACATGGTTGTCTCTATAGCTAGCTGTTTCTTCGATAATTTTGAAAATCATTATTTATTGTATCTCATAACAAGAACTTGGAACTATGATATATGGTGACATAGTCTCTTTTATTCTATCTTTAAAATTATTACATTCATCAAATAAAAAAATATTGATTATAAATTTAAATTCGTTTAAAAATCCAGGATAAAGCCCAAAGAATCACCAACATGGTCAATATTCCATTGATAAAAAAACAAGGATAAAACCCAAAGCATCACACCAATAAAGAACCACCAAGGAAACATTATCTACTCTAGGAATGAGAATAATAAGACCCAAAAATGATAACCATCCCTATTTTAAAGGGGAACTATACCTAGATGGTAAAAGGAATTACCCTATGTATAATTCTAAAGTATTGAATTTCACCCTTTTCCTCAAAAAAATTCTAGGAAGAAAAATCAAAATAACACAAAAAATAGTCCCAAAGATGAAATTATCCACAATTCCAATCAAATGAATCCAAATTAAACCAAGAAACATTCCTAGAAATAGAACACACTGTTAAGTCAAAAGTCCTCTTTTGACTTCTATATTATGTTTTGGAAATCACAAATGTATTCTATCATATGTTTGTAAATTACAATTGTCTTTTATCATGTTTATCGTATCGTACGATGTTGATCGTACCGACTAAATTGTATCGTATTGACTCTGTCAAACATATCGTACTGACTTTTTCAATCGTATCGTATTGACTCTGTCAAACGTATCATACTGACTCTGTCAATCGTATCGTACTGACTCTGTCAATCGTATCGTACTGACTCTGCTATTCAGATGATCATTATTTGTTTTGATACTTTTTCAAAAACTCTCTCTGCATATGAATCATACTCATGTTTTTCATTTCTATATATCTCTTGTCCTAACAAAACGATGTCGTTGAGTTAGTTACAAACTAATCAAAATGATGTCGTGCTTTCTGTTTCAATATAACCGTTGGAGGCAATATGACCGTTGGAACCCGAGGCCTATAAATAGGAGGTCATTTGAAGCTGAGAGAACAACGATGAACGAAGAGAATGAATGAAGAGACTCTGTGAACTACCAAGATTCTAGAGATAGACACTGTGACTTCTCTCATCAGCCTTGTGCGTCCGACCATCGTATCGAGGTCTTTCAAGTAATTGAAAGTCAGAGGTGCCGATTACCTACAAAATCGAGGGCTGCCGGGGATAGGCAGACAGATGAGCCGATCATCGTATTGAGGGCTGCCGGGGATAGGCAGACAGACGAGCCGATCATCGTATCGAGGGCTGCCGGGGATAGGCAGACAGACGTACCGATCATCGTATCGAGGGCTACCGGGGATAGGCAGACAGACGTACTGATCATCGTATCGAGGGCTCACCAAGGTATTGGTGAGACAGACCTTTTATCCTAGGTGAAAGGATAACCCTTCTCTTTGGGTCAAAAGAATTGTAATACTTTTACATTTTCGCTGTTACTTGTATTAGAAAGGGATTTGTATTGTTTCCTTTCTTCTTTACATTTTCAATTGTAATTGTTTCAATTACAATCATTCTATTACATTTTGTATTGATTGATTCTATACGCTTTAAGGTAGAATCATTCATCTTTGTATTACTCTGATTATTGTGTTCACCTTGAATACAATTGTTTTACATTACATTAGTATTACAATACATCATACCTTTATATTCAATACAATTGTGGGTGTTTGTATTTGTATTAGTTTAAGATCATTTAAACTAATCCCTTTGTTGCTATAACTCAAAGGTTTTTAAATCTACAATTCACACCCCCTCTTGTATTGTTCCATCTAATAGACATATACATCTATTATTCGATCCAACAATTGGTATCAGAGGAGGTTTTCCACTAATTTGTATTACTAGCTTTATTTCTTGTTACTATCTTGAATACTTACTACACTAACATGTGGAGTGGAGATGTTGTTTTTGTTATATTAGATGGCAGGAATGAATATTGGATCAATAGATAATCGGAATCCTTCTAGACCACCAATCTTTGATGGGAATGATTATGAGTATTGGAGAGATCGTATGAAGACTTTCATCATCAATACTGGTGTAGACAATTTTATTATGCTTACTGGGGGTTACAAAATTCCTGACAAAGAAGTTAGCACTTTCACCAACCAAGAGAAGCAAGAATATCAACTGAATTACAAGGTACGCAATACTTTATTATGCTCTATGACCAGGAATATATATAGTCAGATATCTTCATGTGAAGCAGCCAATTGTATTTGGAAGAAATTAGAAGTCACTCATTTTGGTACATCCAAAGTTATAGAAACAAGGAGAGCAATGCTTCGAGCAGATTATCATGGATTTGTTTTTCCTTATGGAGAGCCAGTATGTAAAGTTCAACAAAGGTTTATGACAATTGTAAACATCTTACAATCTATGGGAGAAAAGGACTTGATGATGAAGCTCTTTTTGATAAGATTTTAGATATTATGCCAAATGAATGGGAGTCAAAAAGGACAGCTATTGATGAAAATAGAAAAGTTTCCCAGATTACTCTTGATGAACTCTTTGGAACTCTTCTACAGCATGAGACAAGAATGAAGTGAGATGCTGATTTTAATCGAAGAAGAATGGGAATGGAAGTGTAGCTTTTGCATCTAAATCTAAAACACCTGAAAGGCTTACAAGGTCTAAATCCAAGAAAGTTGTTATATCTGATTCAAGTGATTGTAATCTTTCGGATAATGAGTTAGCCAATCTTTCTCGAAGGATGAACAATATTGTGGGAAAGAAAGATTTTCAATATAGATTCAAAGATAAAGACAGGAAAGATAAGAAAGATTCAGAGGTAACTTGTTATGAATGCAAGAAAGCAGGACATATAAGGCCTGATTGTCCTTTACTGAAGAGGAAAGATAGAAAAGAGAAACACTCTGAAAGAAACAAGAAAAGGTTTTATAAGACAAAGAAAGGCTTGAAAGCAAATGATACGTGGAGTGCAAGTGTTAGTGATTCCTCAGATGATTCTTCAGAATATGAGACATCAGGACAAAGAAATATTGGACTTCTAGCCAGACTACCAATAGAAGATCATTGTCTCATGGCTAAGGTACATAATGCTGAAGCTGTTACAAATGTCTCTTTAAATGCAAATTATGTTGATAATAGATATTATGAATCTTCAAATGATGAACCCTCATCATCAGAAGATGATACTTTACCTTCTTTTGAAGAGGTCTCTAGATTTGCTAAGTTACTTGAAAATGAAAATTCTAAACTCAAAAAGAGATTTGAAAAAGCAAATTCTAGAATTTCTATTTTGACTAAAGAAGTATCAGATCTTTCTAAAGATCTTGATGAGAAAACTTCTGATTTTGAAAGTATTTTAAAAACCCTTGAGAAAGTCAAATCTGATAAGGATAAACTTTCTAAGGATCTTGAAACTGTAATTTCAAAGAAAAATATTTTAGAATCTAACTCTAGTTCAAATTCAAATGTTTTAGAAAACAAGAATTTAGTTTTAAAACTAAAGTCAGAGATTTTATCCTTGAAAAAGTGTTTGTCAAACTTTACTCATGGAAAAGAAAACTTTGATAGGATGTATTCTCAAATTAGACCTTTGAGAAATCGTTCTGGTCTTGGTTATACTTATTCCAAACCTGTTTTTAGTAATAACTATTTTGTTCCTCAAAAAACCATTTTCTGTTCCAAGTGTCAATGTGGTGGACATTGGAGAAGAGATTGTTCTCTTAACAAAACTCAATCCTTAGGATTTCATAAAGCTCATTTTGCAAAACAAATGTGGATTCCTAAAATTCTTTTATCTAACCCTTCTGGATCCAAACAAGTTTGGATTCCGAAAATCTAATTGTTTCTTTTTCAGGAAAACGAGAAGTGTATCAATAAGAACATTTGGTACATGGATAGTGGTTGTTCTCGACATATGACTGGAAACAAAGATTTCTTTGAAAAGGTTATCAAAACAAAAGGTGGAAAAGTTACCTTCGGAGATAATGCTCAAGGAAAGATTGTTGGTATAGGTAATATCGTTTTTTTTTGGAAAAGTTCTTATTTCAAATGTTTTGTTTGTTAAAGGTCTTAGGCACAATCTTATCAGCATAAGTCAATTATGTGATGAAGGTTACCTTGTGAATTTTAGAAATGATAAGTGTCTAGTTCACAATTCCAAGGATGAATTCATTCTATCTTCCCATAGGCAAGAGAATGTTTACACTATTAACTTAGAAGACCTTAGGAACCAAAACTTACCTTGTTTAAGTGTAATAGAAGACCAATCGTGGCTATGGAATAGGAGACTAGGACACTGTAATCTGAGAAACCTAAGAAAACTCTCAATGAAAGGACTTGTAAAAGGGCTACCGGACCTTAGATATGATTCTTCAAAAGTCTGTGATCCTTGTCAATTTGGTAGGCAACATAAAGCTAGCTTTAAACCAATTAATGAAGTTTCAACTTCTAATGCATTACAGCTTGTGCATATGGATCTGTTTGGTCCTTCACAATCTGGAAGCATTGGAGGCAAATACTATGTATTTTTTTTAGTTGATGACTTTACTAGATTTACATGGGTCTACTTTCTCACAAAGAAATCTGAAGCCTTTTTCTATTTCAAAACTTTTAGAGCCCAAGTTAAAAATGAGAAAAACCTACCATTGATAACTATTCATAGTGATCATGGTGGTGAATTTCAAAACTCAGATTTTGAAACTTTTTGTAGTAAGAAAGGTATTACTCACAATTTCTTAGCTCCAAGAACTCCTCAGCAAAATGGTGTTGTTGAAAGAAGAAATCGTATTCTTCAGGAAATAACTCGAACCATGATGAGTGAATACTCAATTGCTAAGCACTTTTGGGCTGAAGCTGTTAGTACTGCCTGTTATACTATAAATCATGTTTTAACTAGACTATTTCTTAATAAAACCCCTTACGAGTTATGGATTGGCCGAAAACCTAAAGTTTCATACTTCAAAGTTTTTGGATGCAAAGTATGCATTCTGAATACAAAAGACAATCTACACAAATTTGCACCAAAATCTGATGAAGGAATCTTTCTAGGCTATTCTACAACCTCTAAGGCTTATAGAGTTTTCAATAAAAACACTTGTACTGTTGAAGAAACAGTACATGTAAAATTTGATGAAACTAACCCTTTTTTTTCAACCAACCCAATCCTACATCCTCGGATGTGTTTTCCAAAAATGTTTATCAACCTTTATTAGAAGAACATTCTGATAAGGAAAATGTTCAAGAAAGTATTCCTGAAACATTTACCACATAAGATTTTCTACCATATGTTGATGAACAGGTTTTACAAAACCCAAATCAATTGTTTCTTAGGAATCATCCCAGTGATAACATCATTGGTGACATAAATCAACCTGTAAGGACCAGAAATTCCTTAAGAAATGAAATAGAACATCTTGCTTTTCTTTCCCAATTTGAACCCAAAAGTCCAAATGAGGCCTTAGGTGATAATGATTGGATCAAAGCAATGCAGGATGAACTAAATGAATTTGAAAGGAATCAGGTCTGGACATTAGTTGAAAGACCTAAAGAAACAATTGTCATTGGTGTAAAATGGGTTTTCAGAAACAGGTGTGATGAAAATGGAATCATTGTAAGAAATAAATCAAGACTTGTTGCTAAAGGCTATAATCAACAAGAGGGAATAGACTATGAAGAAACATATGCTCCTATAGATAGACTTGAATCTATTCGTATTCTATTAGCCTTCGTAGCATATTTCAATTTCAAACTATTTCAAATGGTTGTCAAATGTGCTTTTCTAAATGGTTTTGTTCAAGAAGAAGTTTTTGTCGAACAACCTCCTGGTTTTCAAGACCCAAAACATCCTGATCATGTTTTTAAACTTACCAAGGCTCTATATGGTCTTAAAAAAGCCCCTAGAGCATGGTATGATAGACTCACATGATTTCTTTTACAAAAAAATTATACAAAAGGTACAGCAGATCCAACTCTTTTTATCAAAATGGAAAACAAAAATGTTTTGGTTGTCCAAATCTATGTTGATGACATCATATTTGGATCAACTCAGAAATCTTTAACTGATTCTTTTGCAAACTTAATGAAATCTGAGTTTGAAATGAGTATGATGGGTGAGTTAACATTCTTTCTAGGTTTTCAAATTTCTCAAAAACCAGAAGGAACTTATATATCTCAACATAAGTATATTAAAGACTTACTCAAAAAGTATGGATTTGACAAAACTAAAAGTATTATCACCCCAATTGGTACCTCAAATACTCTTGATCTTGATGAAACTGGGAAACCAGTAGATCAAACAATTTTTAGAGGTATGATAGGGAGTTTGCTATACTTGACAGCTAGTCGACCCGACTTGATGTTTTCTGTATGCTTATGTGCAAGATATCAATCTAATCCAAAAGAGTCTCACATAAAAGACGTAAAGAGAATCTTTCGGTATTTAAAAGACACTATGGATTTGGGCCTGTTTTACTCTTCTGGAAATGATTTTGTTTTAAAAAGATTTTCAGATGCTGACTTTTGTGGTTGTAGAATGGATAGAAAAAGTACATCTGGAACCTGTCATTTCTTAGGAGACTCTTTGGTTTCTTGGTCCTGCAAGAAACAACACTCAGTAGCACTCTCCACTGCTGAAGCTGAATATGTAGCAGCTGGAAGTTGCTGTGCTCAAGTATTGTTGATGCAGCACACACTCACTGACTATGGTTTGAATTTCTCCAAAACTCAAATTCTTTGTGATAATAAAAGTGCATAGCTCTTAGTAAAAACCCAGCACATCACTCTCGTGCAAAACACATAGATGTTAGGCATCACTTTCTTAGGGATCACACACAGAAAGGAGATATTGTTTTACAATTCATCGGAACGCAAGAACAACTTGCTGACATTTTTACCAATCCTTTATCTTCCGATAGATTTGAATTTATAAAACAGAAGCTAGGAATGATTACATTAAAATAATCATTCATATCTACTTCTTGTTTTACATCTCTCCTAATAGTAAGAAACTCCTCGTAGAAAGGGGGAGGACATTTCTTTTTGTCTTTATGTTTATTTTATCTTATGTTCTTTAACTATTTACTCTTTGGATTGTTTAGTTTTTTCACTGTTTATCGTATTGACAATTTTAGTTTTCTGTTTATCGTATTGACAATTTTAGTTTTCTGTTTATCGTATTGACAATTTTAGTTTTCTGTTTATCGTATTGACCGTTTTATAGTATCATTTACTATTGACCGATGATGGTATTCAAATTCTTTTCCATCGTATCATTCAACAATTTTGAATCGACCGATGATGGTATTCAAATTCTTTTCCATCGTATCATTCAACAATTTTGAATCGACCGGTGATGGTATTCAAATTCTTTTACATCGTATCATTCAACAATTTTGAATCGACCGGTGATGGTATTCAAATTCTTTTCCATCGTATCATTCAATAGTTTTGTATCGACCGATGATGGTATTGAGATTGTTTTCCATCGTACTGTCAGTTCATGGTAACAAGATTATTTTCCATCATACAGTACGATCATAGTATTAACTTTGTTTTCCATTGGCTTCATATTTTTCTCCTTACGATTTTTTTTGATTCTTACCAAAACCAACAATCATCTTATGTTCTCCGACAGGTATCTTTTTCTTTTTTTTAAATTTTTTTTTCTCCTTGTTTTAATCCTAACCATTGATCTGGTTTTCTCTAATCCTGACCGTAGAATATCAATGGTCACCCTTTTTTGACCATAGAAGATCAACGGTCATCTCTTTATTGCCTATAAATACCCCCCTCCCCTCCCCAAACCCACATTGATTTTACAGGAATTGAGACGAAGCTCTGCTCCACCAGCTATAAAACATCGTACGATCTTCTCAATCGGCATCACCTTTATGTCTCAATACTCTGCTAACACTCCCGCTGAAATGTCTTCAAATACTTTTACAGAGAAAGACTTTAACAGAGAAAGGTTAGTATCTCGAGACTTTTTCGATACGTACGATTCTACAATCAGGAGGATCATTTTGTTTCAAGGATGGGAACATCTGTGTGTTGAAAAGCCTGATATTCAAGATCCAGTTCTTTTTTATGAAGTTTTTCAGTTTTACAAAACCGTTTCTTTTGACAAAGATATGACTATAAACTTCGTTGTGTACGATAGAAAATTATCTATGTCTGTGAAACAAGCGGCACATTTTTTGAATGTTTCTATAGAAGGAGATTCTTTATGTCCATCGCACAAACTACCAGAGGAAGTTGGTACGTTTAATAGAGAAAATGCTGAAAAGTCTTTGTTTCTTATTAATGAGGAAAAGAGGAAAGTGTCTCATCTTTCACCAGAAAATCATTTTGTCACTCTATGGATGCAAGGTTTTCTTATCCCAAGGAAAGGGGATAGAGAAACTCTGAAAGTTTCTGATATTTTCATGCTTGATAATCTTGTGAACATGAGAAAAGTGAATCTCATGGGGTATATTTTTGAAACCATCAAGAATGTCAAGACAGGAGGGATTAAGTCCCAGATGATAATGTATCCAGCCATCCTTACGAAGTTCATTTTTGAGAGTATGAAGTTTTGTAACATTCCTTTGAAAGGAAAACCCATGGATTTGAGACCATCATGGATCAGTAAGAGTACGATGAAAAAGCTTAATGTTTGTTTTGATCCGAATTCAAAACTTTTTGTCAGAGATGTAGAAGCTGAATTGGCTCAGAATCAATCGGCACCTATGCCAGCCAAGGAAATTCAATCCACCGGTGTTACTCAAAAGTCTGATCCGCAAACCAGTTCAAAGCCGAAAAAGAAGCCGAGGTACAGTAAGGAGGTTGTAGCAAAATGGAGAAAAGATAAGGAACAGAGAACAGAAGGTGACCCGAAGTTTGGTCTTGACCCTGTTGAAGCTTTTGCAGAAAGAGTAAGGTTAGAAGAAACCCTTCAGGCTGAAAAGAAGAAGAAGGTTCTTTTGAAAAGAAAGGCTCAGGACTTTGATGTCTCTAAAGTCTTGAAAGCGGTTGAGGATGCTAGTGCCCAACTAACAGAAGAAGTGCACCAAGAGCCCATCGTACAAAGTCTCCCTGAGGAAGGAAAACAAAAACAAGTGATTCAAGAGATAGAAGAAGTGGAAGAAGAAGGAGACTTTCTTTTAGAATTTCTTCAAAGTTCAAAGAAGAGTAGAGAAGAATCGTTTCAAAAGCTGAGTGAAGGTGTTCAACAAACTCCTCATGTCGATCAAGTACGATCTCCGGACAGAATGTCATCTCAAGAAAAGCAAGGTGCTCAATCTTCTCATTCTGATAAAGTTGTTGTCATTAGTGACAAAGTGGAAGAAGAAAGAAAGCAGAAAGAAAAAGCAAAAGGGAAACAGCCAGTTGTTGATTCAAGAAGATCGTATGAACTAGCATCGTACGATGAAGATACTGATTCAGAGCATACAATCTCTCTCAAGAAGGGTGATTACATTGTTCATGTTTTGAGAAGGGTGGAGAAAACCATTCCTTATTTCCCGAGGCTGGAAGGGAAGATTGATTTTATTACTGAAAATCAAAGGAAGAAGTTTGGCTCTGTAAAAGAATTGAGGAAGAAAGTTTTGTCAGTAGAAGCCGATTTGAAAGTTCTTTCAGAAATCTCAGTTGCTCATAAGAAGGCTTGCAATAAGATGACCAAGTGGTCGTACAAAACAGAGAGCTCAATCAATGATCATGAAATAGCTATTGAAGATATAAGGAGGTTATCAAATGAGCTTGTAATTTCTTTCAACAAGCTTGACAAAGAAATGGTTGAAAGGCTGGATCTTTTATCTTCTCAAAGAGCCGATGTTCCTTCAGTGAAAGACTTGCAAGAAAGAATGAATGTTTTCCAATCTGAATTCTAGAAGGTTTCATCTTTCAAAGATGAAATGATTTTACTGAAGAATCAAAATTCTGTGTTGTCCAAGGATAACAAGACTCTGCAAAAACAGAATTGATACCCTTGAAGAAGTAATCAGAGTCCAGGAGGAGACTATCAGAAATCAAGATCAGATTTTTGCGGATCAACAAGAGCTTCTCAAAACTCAGGGTGATTCAATTTCTGAAGACAAGAAGGAGATCAAGAAGATGAAAGCTGTTCTTCATGAGCTTATAAAAAAGGAGAAGGAAAGAGAAAACAAATGATTGTTGTATTTGTGTTCTTTTGGAACTTGTCTTTGGTTTGTAATAACTTTTATGATCCTTTTCTTTTATCTATTGTCTTGTATTGCTTCACTAACTCTTTTAGACAATTCAAGATTACTCCTTTCTTTTTGTAAATCACAAAGGGGGAGAATACTTACAAAGCAAAGATTGTTTTACAAAGGGTGAGAATGTTTTACAATGCTCTTAAGGAAAATCTACGAATACAATCCTTAGGAAAGTCCATACCTAAGGGGGAGATTAGTTGTATTCAATTTCTTATTCAGAAGAGTTTTCAATAACTCAACGGGAGATAAGTATTTCTTGTCACATTTACTTTGTGTGTTGTGCTTTCCAAAAAGGGGGAGATTGTTAAGTCAAAAGTCCTCTTTTGACTTCTATATTATGTTTTGGAAATCACAAATGTATTCTATAATATGTTTGTAAATTACAATTGTCTTTTATCATGTTTATCGTATCGTACGATGTTGATCGTACCGACTAAATTGTATCGTATTGACTCTGTCAAACATATCGTACTGACTCTGTCAATCGTATCGTATTGACTCTGTCAAACGTATCATACTGACTCTGTCAATCGTATCGTACTGACTCTGTCAATCGTATCGTACTGACTCTGCTATTCAGATGATCATTATTTGTTTTGATACTTTGTCAAAAACTCTCTCTGCATATGAATCATACTCATGTTTTTCATTTCTATATATCTCTTGTCCTAACAAAACGATTTCGTTGAGTTTGTTACAAACTAATCAAAACGATGTCGTGCTTTCTGTTTCAATATGACCGTTGGAGGCAATATGACCGTTGGAACCCGAGGCCTATAAATAGGAGGTCATTTGAAGCTGAGAGAACAACGATGAACGAAGAGAACAAATGAAGAGACTCTGTGAACTACCAAGATTCTAGAGAGAGACACTGTGACTTCTCTCATCAGCCTTGTGCGTCCGATCATCGTATCGAGGGCTTTCAAGTAATTGAAAGACAAAGGTGCCGATTACCTACAAAATCGAGGGCTGTCGGGGATAGGCAGACAGACGAGCTGATCATCGTATCGAGGGCTGCCGGGGATAGGCAGACAGACGAGCCGATCATCGTATCGAGGGCTGCCGGGGATAGGCAGACAGACGTACCGATCATCGTATCGAGGGCTGCCGGGGATAGGCAGACAGACGTACCGATCATCGTATCAAGGGCTCACCAAGGTATTGGTGAGACAGACCTTTTATCCTAGGTGAAAAGATAACCCTTCTCTTTGGGTCAAAAGAATTGTAATACTTTTACATTTCCGTTGTTACTTGTATTAGAAAGGGATTTGTATTGTTTCCTTTCTTCTTTACATTTTCAATTGTAATTGTTTCAATTACAATCATTCTATTACATTTTGTATTGATTGATTCTATACGCTTTATGGTAGAATCATTCATCTTTGTATTACTCTGATTATTGTGTTCACCTTGAATAAAATTGTTTTACATTACATTAGTATTACAATACATCATATCTTTATATTCAATACAATTGTGGGTGTTTGTATTTGTATTAGTTTAAGATCATTTAAACTAATCCCTTTGTTGCTATAACTCAAAGGTTTTTAAATCCACAATTCACCCCCCCTCTTGTATTGTTCCATCTAATAGACATATACATCTATTATTCGATCCAACACACACCACATCTAAAACAACATTAAAATGTTTCTCTTTTCCCCTTAAAAAATATTAAATAAAGGGATAAAAATATACTTTATAAATGTAAATAAACCATAAATATATTTTTCCATTTTAAAACATAAAATATTTTGGTCTCATTTAGAAAAAAAAATTTCTAAAACTCCACTTCCTCTTTAAAATACCATGAGAATTTAATTATTAAATCATCTTTGGTTATTTAAAAATATTTTATAAAATCATTCAGGTGAAAAAGCTTTTTCAAATACATTTTTCAATCCAATTAAAAACTATCATTGATACTTAAAACACCAACCATTAAAATTATTAATGTTTCAAAATAATTAATGGAAACCAAATATCATTCAATATAATAATTCCCAAATATATTTTAAATTATTTAACATAACAAAAAATTGTGTCAAATTGATTGACTCCAAATCAATGTTTTTCTCAATAATAAATTTAATTTTGGATCTAAAACACTTAAAAACATTACATGATTCCATAAAATTATGCTTCATTTTAAAATTCTTATTGTAATATAATCAAAATTATCAAAATAATTCAATGCCAATAACATAAATAACTCATATGATACATATTAATACATCTTAAATCAATTAAAATAAATAATAAATCAACTCAAAACCCTCTAGGTACCAAAATATCCAAAATATAAAAAATTTACCGTAATTATTGATTTTGTAGCTGTGATGATGGATTAGCTAGTGGTCGTTAGGGCTCAACCGGGAGTCGCTGCCAGGGGGAAAGCATGTGGCAGCAAGCCACTACCAGGGGGAAGGGAGCTCTTGGGAGTAGTAGCAAGGGAGATCAGGGAGCATCAGTGAGTGGTAAAGGGGTGTGATAGTGAAGGGGTGGAAAGGGATCTAGGGAGAGGGGGTTCTCGAGGGAGAAGGGGGAGAAGTGGAGAGAGGTGAGGGGGAAAGGGTAGAGTTATGAACATTTTGAGGGTGTCTGGTGGTGAGGGATCAGGGGAGAAGGGGGAGTGGAAGTGTCAGTGAGTGAAGAGGGCTCAGTGAAAATGAGGAGAGCATCGGCGGTGTCTTTCATACTGTGAAGAGGTCTCAAAGATGGGGGTCTTAGGGATATTAGGAGGCTTGGGGAGGGGGGCTATAAGAGAAGATGGATGAGGTCAAAATTGTTATTTTTTAAACATTTAGAAGAGATTTAAATAAGATTGTCACTATATGATAAATTTTAAAAAAAATAGCAGCAGTTACATGATATCACATTGTATTGTATATTTTTTCAATTTTATTTATAAATAAATGTTTAATAAAACCATCACTAATAAACTAATGCTAATAAATTCTTTTTTGTTGTGAAAAAAACAGATCTTGACAAATTTGACCATTATGCCCAATTTTTAGTGGAGGTATATCTATGTTCTACTGTGGTTGATAGAGTTATTCTCTCTACTGAAACAAATAATTTTGATCTAAAAATTGAGTATAAAAACAAACCATAGTTTTTTAGGGATTACATGATTATTAGTCATGATTTTCAGAACTATAAGAAATATTTAATTTATGCCTTCGGTTTTTCTTATTGACATGATGATAATTCATGCATTAAGAAGTCTTGATTAGTAAAATCTATTCCTCAAGGTAGATCCACAAATGTTGGACAAGGGAAGATGCAAGGAGGAGGTGTGCCTCTTCAAATAAATACACGGGGGATAATGACGGGTAGTGATCATGGCCACTCTTCAGAGGTGGAACAACAACCTGGTAGTTTTATTAGATACCCTATAGTTGGTCCTGTTAAATATCTAAGTGAATATTTCAAGGTCTGTTCCTTAGATAATTCCCATTCTCTATAAAGAAAATTTATTGGTAACATTGATGTTTCAGGGACTCATATTTTCCATGCCTCCTTTTTTATGGGATGAAGGTAGTGCGTCTTGTTGATTCTACTAGATTCCCAATGTCTGAAAATGAGAAACCAATTGTTTTTTCTAACTCTTTTCAAGATTTCTTGGTTAGAGATGCCAAATATTAGCATGATGATATGGTTTGGAATTCTGACATAGATTTCAAGGCTCAATTACAAATTTTATTCTCTAATTTTAAATGATCAAAAATATTGAAACAGTAGGAAATGGAAAATTATAGTGGGTTATCCATTGAAACATAAGAGGAGAAAACCTTAACCATGATGTCCTCTCAATGTACTAATGAAGTAGCACCCTCTAGGCCCTTAGTTTTGAGACTGGAACAAGATGTGGATGCTGATGGTACAGGTGATGACAATGGAACTGTATTAGAGGCTACTAAAGACAAAGTTGAGTCACCATTGATCTAGGTTCTATAGAAGGTAAGGGAGCACTAACTTAGTCTACTTGAAATCGTAAATAGATCCAATTATAGGGAGGTCTTCTTTGAGAAATTCAGTAATGATCATGGAACTAATATTATCACTACAAAGAGTAGTGATGACCGGAATACACCATCAGTGGGTTCAAGTATGGCTGTATATCAACTTCCTTAGCCTCTTGAGTATGCCAATTCACCAAATGACAATTTCGACCCACAAGGTGATGATGATAAAACATGGAAAAATCCCAACACCTAGAGAATAGGTTGTCATCCGAGAGGTAGGGGTAGCAGTCGATCCCAGTTCATAAGATGAATTCTCTTATTTTGTTTCATATCCAGGTCTACTTTGACACGGGGGAGTCTGTTTATCACTATTTTATCATACCCTCTTCCTTTTTACATTTTTCTTGTTTTATTTTCAATAAATTTCCGGATCATGGTAAATAACCCATGGTTTGTGTTTTTTGGGTATATTATAAATTTATTTAAATAATAAATATATTTATTATCAAAACTAAAAAATCAGCCTATTTTTATGGATGAAAACCATGGAAATAGGGTCCAAAATCATGGTCATAGACTATGGTCATTGTTATTATATATCTTGGTCATAGACTATGGTCACGGTTATTCTAAATCATGGCCACTATGGTCATGGAAATAGGTCTGGCATATTTCCATGGGTTAAACCATGGAAATAGCCACCTATTTCTATAGTTTAAACAATGGAAATAGCTCACTATAGCCACAATTTAACCATGTCAATATGAAGTTATATCCATGGTTATAACCTTGGAAATTGGTGGGTATTACCACAGTTTAAAACTGTGGACATAGGTGTTTATTGACACAGTTTGAAACCATGGAAATATCATTAAAAAAATGTGCTTCTGGTGTGGTTTGATCCTCTGACCTCTTCTATATTTCCCCAAGGCATTAAAACTATGGTGATAACCATTATATATATATATATATACCTATAAATATATAAAAAATATTGGCATAGAAATATAATTATTAATCATTTTTAAAATAAAAGACCCCTTTTCATGGTTTAAACCATGGAGATAGGTGGTTATGGTCCTGATTTAAAACCTGGAAGTCGGTGGAAATGGCCATGGTTTAAACCATGGAAATAGGCAAATATGAACACACTTTAAATTGTGGATGTAGATGTATATGTCTAAATTCTAAACCATGGAAATAGGTGTTTATGGTCATTGTTTTCTAAATCGTGGCAGTAACCCTTTCCCACCAATTTCCCTTGTTTTTTGGGTTTTCCTACAAAACCTATCACCATATTTTCATATAACCATGGCTATATTTTGGGCTATAACCACTATTTTCTGAAATTGTGGCTATAGGATGCATACGGCCACTGTTTTCCAAATCGTAGCAAAAAAATGTGTAGTCATAGCCAAAATTTCTAGTGGTGTATATTTATAATTATATGTATTTATATATTAATATAAATATATATAATTCTATAAATATATATAATTATATAAATAAATTATTATATTAATATATTTATAAATATACAAAAATATTTATAAATATATTTATTAGAAAATGGCATGGACCATGGATTATAACTCACGATCATGAAATATATTGAAAATAAATAAACATAATTTATGAGGAGAGATGACATATGGAAAATAGTGAAAAACCACTACCATTAAGAAAACAAAATAATTACCTAGGAAATAAGAGAAAAAATTCTTCCTATATACTCAGATTAGCTACCGCCCCTACCTCTTGGATGAAGACCCCTCCTCCAGGTGTTGGGATTTTTCTATATCTTGTCATAATTATCTTGAGGGTCAATGTCATATGGTGGGGTGGGATCCTTGATAGTCTGAGGGTCTTGTTCACCAGCAGAACATAATGTTTTTAGGGATAATATTTCGACTTGGTTCATTTCATGAGCGTTGTCGATGTCCCACACTTTGGTCGATGCCATCCTAGAACCATCGCCACTTTCGTATGAGGGTACCACCTGCACACATGGTGGTTTCATTTTTGACATTGGCCCAGCACCTCTTCACATCGAAAAGATCCCCCAGTTTAATTAAGATCCAAATTTCATATAGATTGGTATCAAAACCCAGTCGCTCAGATAAACTGAAGGGGGTGTTGAACCACTTAGCCACACCCTCATGAGATAATAATAAAATTATAAAAAAATTAAATAATAAATATATATAGTATATTTATAATTATATATTTTTATATATTAATAAATATGTATATATAATTTTAAAAAGATGTATAATTATATATATATATATATATATAATTGTATAAATATAATCGAAAAGGATTGAGCATGGGTTTTCAATCCACCCCACGCCAAGAATTTTTTTTAAATAAGAAAAAGTGAGGCAAAACAAGGCATAAAATTTATGCAATAGAAAGAACAAGATATCACATCCTGTTAGAGTTGGTGTACTAGGACCAGTTTATTATACATTTATTACATGTATATTCAATGTATTGAATTTTAATTTAAAGTATTATTACAAATTGTTCATTGTTTCTATATGGATTTAATGTAATAATGTTCTAGAGTATTTGTCGCATTGATAAGGTTATAAGAGTTCCCCACTATTATGATAGCCTTGAAGTAATATGAAAATATTTTTTATATAGTTATTTGGTTGGATAACATACTATTACAGGACACATAGTATTTAGACCATCATGTGAGAGTTCTCATAAGTAGATGATGTTTCTTCTCATGAAGTTTACACTTGGTAATCTCAAAGATGAGATGTTATGATAATATACCTAGTAGGAAGAATTATTCATGTTTTAGTGTCATTGGAAATTCCAATCTATGAGTGTGTGTAATGTTCCATAGAAATATTATCATTAATGTATGTCAGGACTTGTGCACTTAGTATTACTACCCAAAATTATCATGCCATATGTTTTTGGGAAGTAAAGTACATTGGGTGAATCATTATTGACATATCATTAATGGATAAGTCGGAGAAGAATTTTTTCCTTCCATATTTATGGAAGTTTATATCTTGAACCTTTGATTGGAATAGAACCATCACATTAAATTCAATGGCCATGGTGTAACAACTTGTTTATTTTAAATAGTCAAATAAAGATTTATCGAGTAAATAGGTTGATGATATCATCATGAAACCTTCTTTATGATAGAGTATGATAGATATATTATATTGTACAATGAGTTTTTGAATGTGGTTGTCGATGTTGTGACATTATGTTCTTTCACTTGGGTGCCTAGACCCATTGCAAGATAGTAATATTAGACATTATGCAAGCCTTCCCAATGCCAAAGAGAAATAATCCTAGAGGGTCACACAATAAGTGTTTCCATTGATATCGATTAAATTCTATTTAAGTTTAACTAATGGAATAAATATTATAATCAAGTTTGAGGAGTAATTTTATTCAAGTTATATTGATCTCATAAATTAAATAAATATTTATTCCCCAGCATATGAATAAAAATATATTCAATTACTTTTTTGAATATTTAATAAATATTTATTCTCTGGTATGTGAATGAAATATTTATTTATGAATAAAATTTTATTCGGGTGTTCAATAAATGAAAGAGGAGTTCGAACGGACCAAGATTGTGTCTGGTGACAAATATTATTTAATAAGCCGATTAAATAATATTGTTGTTTTGAAAGTTTTCACTTGCCACAAAATAATAATGATAATGATAATAATAAAAATAATATGTGGAATGGGGTTTATTAATGGTAATAAATGTTATTTAATAGTCAACTTGAAATTAAATAATATCTTAGCCTAAATACTAACTCTATAATTAGACGGCTATGTCTATTGTGTAGAAAATTAAAAAATGAGAATTGAGAATTGTTGTGCTCAAGGAATTATATATCAACTCCTCCACTCTCTCTCTAACAAACAATAATTGCTGGAGATATTTGCTCAAGTAAAAGAATGGTTGATCAAGAATGAAAAACATAAGACATTCGACTCACTGCACTAGAACCTAGAGATTGAGTGGTGTTGTTCAAAGATCATAAGAGAAAATGTGGATCACCGCTGGATGGATTCTATCCTTTGATCCTCACAGTGTAATGAAGGTAATCCAAAAGGGTCTTTTCATATGATCAAAATTCACCAATGAAGAATGTTCCTATTACCAAGTATTTATTTCTTAAAATATTAAATATATTAATTATAAATTTTAGGTAAAATATCTTCTCTCTTAGTTTTGGAAAATGATTATTGAAATAAATTTTAATATATTACATACCACCATACCCTTTTGTTGTTCCTGAAACCAACATGTGGTATTAGAGAAAGCATGCTTAAATTTATTATTATTTATTTGATTTCTTATCTATGAAAAAATGTGGTAATATTTTCATTTCTTGTTATTCATTATTTAATCCAATTTTAATCAACCTGTTATCAATATATTCATAATACTCATTCAGTGTTTCATTTTCTTAAAGGTTTAAGAACAAATGAATAATGGCCAAAGATTAAAAAGAGATGTGACAAATATTTGGTTGATAAAACCAGGTTACATGGCATGTAGCCGGTCCACATGTTGTGTACCCATAAACATTGTACATGGATTCGTCGAGCAGTTAATTACACGTAGTGCATTCACTTCACACCATGTGTTAACCAAGCCAATCTAGAACATGGAAAGAAGATACATGGCATGTAATTTGGCATAGTTAACACACAAAGCTCTAGGCATGTGGCTCTAATACATGACAACCAATGTATATGAAGTTTTGATAGATTGTACATGTTGTGTAGTCTCCCAATTAATGGAAGAATTAACAAACATTAAATTGAAAAATACATCATTAAAATATTAATTTATTAATTGACACTTATTGTGTGTTTGAAAATTTAATATTGGTTTTCAATATATTTTTCACTCTGAATTAATTTATGGTAATAAATATGTCATTATTAGTTCTTCTGTTTATTTTGAATACATGTAATAAATTATGGGTATCTATAATTAATTTCAGATGATCATTATGATAAAATAGAATTAATTAGTTAATTTATTAATTAATAAATTCAATCACATTTATCTTAATAATAAATAATAAATAAATAAATTCTATCCAGTTACTTCTATGTATTCATTGTATTTATGATCATTTGTGAGAATGACCAACACATGTGTATGTGTTTGATGTTTTAATTTAATTATCGCATGGGTTTTAAATTATTTATTATTGAATTAAACGTGATGGATTTTGAGTTATCTCTCCATCAATTATTATATTGGACTAGCATGTCCAAGGATATTTATGTCATCCATGATTAACCAATCCTTTGGTTCCCTTAACTTGTTTGTGAGTTGTAAATACATGTAATTAATAGATTATCCCAAGGTTCCTAGAGGTGGCTCAAGATAGAATCATAATGATGCCAACTCAGGCGATACATAGGTGTAAATGTGGAATGTTATAACTCAATCCAAACTGAAAAATGGAGTTATTTCCACTATTTTATAGGTTGATTCAATGTCTTCTCATTAAATCAACCATTAGATAAATATCATTAATGGGTCACTTAATGAATTAATTATTTATGCCTATGCAATTATTTATTTTATGGATTCAAGGTGGTGGTCACATAAATAAATGAATTAATGTGCAAAGAAAAAAATTTAAAAAAATATATTATGTGTAAATGTTTTATCCAGGATGGTTAATTAATTAAGTAACACCAACTTAATATTATAAATACATTTAAAGGTTAAAAAAATAAAATTTATGGAGAATAAATTAATTAAATGAATTATTCATAAATATTTTATCCAACATGGTTAATTAATTAAGTAACATCTATTTAATATTAAAAATACATGTAATGGAAAAAATAAGACAAAATTTATGCTTAATTAATTAAAATATCTCAACCAAATAGTAATTCATACATTTCCTTTCTTTACTTGATTAGGAATAGAATTCAATAGAACTATGTGTTTGAACAACTATTATTAGGACACTTACTTTTATAAGGGGATTTCTTTTGAATTTTTTTGGGTTTAATTAATCATTTTCTATCAAGAGGTTTTCCATGTCAAGAAATGGTGTATTTTTTAGGCAAGTGTTTTGGAAATCCATGTAATGATTTCAGGATTGGATAATCCACTCAATAGATCAAGGAGTTGTATGCATGTAGTTTTAAAAGACCTTCCTACCTAAATGCCTTCAAATAGCTTGACCAATCCTTATTAGGGTTATGTGAAGGGGAATATTGATCCTTTATACTAGAATATTAATAAACTAAAAATTATGATTTTAATGGTGGGGTCTATTCAAACTTAATAAAATAGTGGGAGATTCAATAAAAAAATTTTATTTATTTATTTCTCACATAATTTGTAATCAAGAAAAGTACATATAATATTATCTTTTAAATTGTAGAATAAAATGGGATGTTCATCATCCACAATATCCCTACAATCAATATTGTAGAAATATAACCTTCTATCTTAAAGTAACTTCTAGGTGTGGTTTAGACATCTTCGGTTTATTCTATGCCTTGAATAGAAATCTTATGTGCTGGAATCCTCAATGCCTAATCCACTTTCTAAAGAGGTGAGTGATGAAGAGTTCCTGGTCTGTGAGAAATATATAATCAATGTGGTTGAAGTTCGATGTTTTATGTTATAATTTTTTTCTAGTGAACTCGTGAAGTATCACAAAAACAAGGATTCATATAACATGATTAAGAACCTCTGTGGTCTTTACCACTAGAGAAGAGATGTTTGATATTTTCAAAGAATATTTCAGAGTAAGCATGAATATGGTCCCCTGTCTGGACCTCATGTAGTCAAGCTCATTGGCTACATTGAGCACCTAGAAGTTCCGGGGTTTAAACTCTTTGAAGAACTAGGCACCGAACTCATTATAGAGTCACTCTATTATATCTTCTCTAGTTTTGTTGTGAATTTTAATATGAACCAAAATTGAGAAATATCCACCACATATTCTAACTCTCCTTTACCTAGTAGATAAAGATGCGAAGGTTGAAAAGCCTTTCATCCTTATGGAGACCAAACATAAAGGGAAACTGAATTTTTTAAGCCCAAATCTTTTTCACACCTCTCTATAAAGAGTAATATCTAGGGAAAATCAAGGGAATAGATTGTTTTCCGTTTCACATGTAGAAAGAAGGGCCACTAGAAGAAAAACTAAACCCATCAAAAGAAAAAAGGGGAAGTTTCATATGGATTTGTTATTGAGTGAGATTTATTTGTTTCTACAAATTAGAAATTAGATATAGATGTTGGTGATAACATATATTTAAATACTTTAACCAATTATATTCAAAAATATTTACCGAGGGGAGGTAGATCTACGAGAATAAAATGAAGCTAAATTCACTTCTATAACTATTGGGGACTACCACCTCATGTTACCGACCTGAATGATCATGGTTTTGAATGGTTGTTATTATGTGTCATCGGATACCAAAAACATTATATCAATATCCAGAATTGATACAAATGGATTGGTTTTCAAATTTGGAAATAAATTTTTCTTCTTTTATAAATATAGCATTTTCTATGGTAAGGAACATTGAAATTGAAATCTTTATGTGTTGGATTAAATGAACTAAGTAATAGTAAATGATAACAAAGTTAATTCACTTGACCCATACCAAACCATACTCTATAATTATAGGCTAGGTCATGAAAACAAAAATTGATCAACTAAATTAAATCAAGATGGATATTTAGATTCTTTTGAACTAAAACCACTTGGTGTATGTCATACAATTTTAGTAGGAAAATTTACCAAAGCCTCATTTAGTGGGAAGGAGAAATGGCTAAATAAATTCTTAAATTAGTTAATACTGATGTATATGGACTATAACATATTGAAGAATGGGGTGGGTACACATACTTCATAACTTTTAATGATTATTTTAGTATATATGGATATGAATAATTGATGAGTTATAAGTATAATTCTTTTGATAAATTTTAGGAATACAATAATGAAGTTGAGAAACTGCTTGGTAATAAGATTAATAAACACTACTCAGATTATGGTAGAGAATATCTTAATCAATACTTCATTAAATATTAATGATAGTTTGGGATTATGTCCCAACTCACTCTTCCTTACACACCTCAATGGAATAGTGTATATGAAAGGAGGAATATTTCCACATTGTACATGGTTAGATCAATGATAAGTCATGTGAGTCTTCTATTGTCCTTTTATGGATACACGTTACAAAAAAACAACACATATACTAAACCAAGTACCATCAAAATCGATAAATTGAATTCTATTCAAATGTTTTAGTTGAATAAAAAATATTATATCAAATTTACATGTGTGGGTAAAAAAATCATTTGTTAAGGCCTCTTTAAGAAATAAACTTGTACCCTAAAGAACAGAGTGTTCCTTTACTGGATACCCCAAAGAAAAAAAAAGATATTACCTATAAGACTCATCAAAAAAAAGGTTTATAGTGACAAGACATGCCATATTACTTTAGAGGGAGACAATATCTAAAATATATAGTGGGATTGAGATAGAAATTGATGAAGTTGAGGCACAAGGTATACAAGAGTTGAAACATGAAAGGATTTTATAAATCCCCATGGAAGATGAAACTATTATAGAAACACATGTATTGTTTAAGAGTATTAATGAGGTTAGAAAACTATGAAGTTATGGTTTTCTTGTCACTATATATGGTGAATCATTATTAGTTGATAATAGTTATCCTCTAACTGTAAAAGAAGTAGTAATTGGCATAAATGTTTCCAAGTGGAAAGAATACATATACTCTGAAATAGATTCCATGTACCAAACCCATGTTTGGATTTTGGTATACACTCTAATAGATGTAAATCCTTTTGTATTGAAATAATTATTCATTAAGAAAATGGACATTAAAGGAAAATTTAGTGCCAATAATCCATTAACGGTTTCAAAAGTGTATAAATATTTTCAAGGAATTGACTATGATGAAACCTTTTCACTAGTTGTAATGCTGAAATCCATCAGAATTATAAACTCCATTATGTCTTACCAAGACTATTAGATTTTAAAAATAGATGTCATGAAATCCTTCCTTAACGAGAACCTTCAAGAAGATGTCTATATGACACAACCCAAAGGGTTTGTCAATTCAAAGTATGATAATAAGATATGAAAATTGAAAAAAATATGGACAAAAGAATGAATCTAGGTCCTTGAAATTCATTTTGATGATTTTTTAATGGAATTTGGTTTCATAAAGAATGAGTTTGAGACTTGTGTATACAAATGTTTTAGTGGGAGTATGGTCATTTTCATAATAGTATCTATTGATGGCATATTACTCATAGGAAATGAAATACCATTCTTAAAGTCTGTTAAGATGTAGTTGGATAAATTATTCTCCATGAAGGACCTAGGAGAAGTAGTATATATTATTAGGATCAAGATTAATTATTATTGATCCAAGAGACTAATCAACCTAAGACAAAGTACATACATTGATATGATACTGAAGAGATTCAATATGGAAAAATCTAAGTGGGGATTGACTCTAGTGTCACGTGACATTCTTCTTTCAGGAAAATGTGTTGTTAGACACATGAGAAAATAAATAGAATTTAAAGTATTCCTTACGCATTAGAAATTGGTTCAGTCATTTATGTTTTTATATTTAATGGTCTAGATGTTTTCTAAGCATTTATTGTGGTGGTAAGATATCAAGATGATCCATGTGACCACCATTCGATGATAATCAGGACTATCCTTGAGTATCTTCGGCATATTAAAGATATGTTCCTGGTCTATGGAGGAGATGAGGAACTAGTCATCATAGGATTTACATATTATAGTTTCCAAACTGATCAAGATAACATGAAGTCCCAAATGAGATACATCTTCACTTTGAATGGAGGTGATGTGTGCTGTAAAATCTCAAAGTAGGTCATGGTCACAGATTATACAGTAGAGGCCTAATATATTGTAGCTTCACAAGAAGCTAAGGAATCAGTATGGATGTGAAACATAATCCATGATATTTATGTGGTATATAGAATTAAATACCATATAACACCCTATTATTATAATATTACATCAGTGGCTCTCACAAAAGAGACAAGGTCGCATTAATGTACGAAGAACATAGTTCAAAATTATCATTTATTGAGGGATTTATCTCTATGATTTGAGTTTTTAGTGAGTATTATTTCGACAAAAGACAATGTGGTAGAACCCTTGACTAGATCTTTGACTCATAAAAACATGAATATCATGTGATGTATAGAAGAATGAAAGTTGTTGTCAGTTGTCTCTAGTCTAAGTGGAAGTTTGTTAGATTTGGTTTCCTAGTACCAACTGATTATACTTTGATTACATGTATATTTTCTATATTTAATGATAATTTAATGTCTTATTAGATATTTTTCATTTTTTTCTTCATGGATTAAATGTAATAATGTCCTAGAGTACTTGTTGCATTGATAAGGTCACAGCAGTTCACCACTATGATGGGAACCTTGAAGTGATACGATAATATTGTTAGTATATTTATATGGTTGGATAATATAATATGATGGAAAACATAATATTTAGACTATCAGTTATGAGTTCTCATAAGAAGATGATACTTCTTCTCATTAAGTTCACACTTTGTAATCTCCAATAGGGGAGATTATGAGATCAACCCCAATGGTAGGAATTTATCATATTTTGGTATCATAGAGTATTCCTCTCTACGTGCATCTGTAATGGTCCTTAGACTTTAAAATTGTCATTAATATATTTCATAACTTACTTAATTATATTTACATACCAAAATAGCCATGTCATATGTTGTCACAAAGTAGGGTACATTGGGTGCATCCCAATTAATGGGTCATTAATGGATAAGTCAAGGAAGGATTTATCCCTTCCACATTTATGGAAGTTCATATCTCGACCCTTTTATTGAAATAGAATTGTTGCATTAAATTTCATCGTCAAGGTGTAGTGGCATGCATAATTTATATAGTCAAATAAAGAAGTATCGAGTAAATAGGTTGAAGACATCATCGTGAAACCTGCTTGATGAGATATTATGGAAAGGGGATTATATTACACAATGATTTTTCATTTAAGGTTTTCAATATTTCAACATCAAGTTCCTTCTATTGGTTTCCTTGACCCATTTCTAGATAGTAATCTTGGACTTTAGACAAGATCATCTAATAACAATGATAAAAAATCCTAGAGGGTCCCAATCTATGTGTTTCCATTGATCTTGATTAAATTCTATTTGAGTTTAATTAATTGAATAAGTATTATTATCAAGTTTGAGAAATAATTTTACTCAAGATATATTGATCACTTAAATTAAATTAATATTTATTCTCCAACATATGAATAAAAATATATTTATTTATTTTGATGAATATTTAATAAATATTTATTCTCTAGTATGATAATGAAATATTTTTTTTAAAAATAAAACTTTTATTTGAGTGTTCAATAAATGTAGGAGGAGTTCGAATGAACCAAGAATGTGTCCAGTGAAAAATATTGATTAATAAGCCAGTTAAATAATATTTTTTATTGCGCATGTTGGAATGTGCCACAAAATAATATTATAATTATAATTATTATGTAGTATCGGGTTTATTAAAGTTAATAAATTTTATTTAATGGCCTACATGAAATTAAATAATATTTTTACATATTTTATAACTCTATAAATAGATGGATATGTCTACTGTGTAGAGATTCCAAAGTTTATGATAGTGATTTGTTACCCACAATGAATTATCTGTCAAATCCCCCTTCTCTCTTCCTCTCAAGAATAAGAAGAACACGATAGATTTCATTAAGTTAAAATAATGATCAATCAAGAACAGAAAACCTAAGACATTTAAATCGTCATACTAGAACCTGAATATCTAGTGGTGTTTCTTTAGGAAAATAGGTGCATGTGTAGATCACCTCTATTAGATCCTCACAACGTAATGAAGGTAATTTGAAAGGGTCTTTTTAGATGATCAACATTCATCAACAAAGAAATTTCCTAATGCTAGGTATTTATTTCTTCAAATGTTAAATAAATTATTTATAAATTTTATGTACAAGATCCTAGATCTTAGTTTCAGATAGTGATTATTACAATAAATTTTAATATATCACCTACCACTACACCCTTTCGTTTCACCTAGAACCAACAAGTGGTATTAGAGTGGTCAAATTTAAATTTATAATTATTTTTATGATTGTTGATCTATGTGAAATTGTGGTTAGATTTTCATTTCAAGTTATTAATTCATTAATACGATTTAAATTAAAATGTTATCAACATATTAATCATGTTCGTTAAATGTTTCATTTTATCATAGGTTAAAGAAAAAATGAAGAATTAACAGAGATGCCACCGTGAAGTGTCAAATCCTTGTCCGGTAAAATTGGGTTACACAGCATGTAGTAGGATCACACATCGTGTACCCATGTGCATTGTACATGGATGTGTCGAGCACTTAATTACAAACGGTTCATTTATTACACTTCATGTGCTGACAGGGCCAATATATCATAGGGAAAGAAAACAAATAGCCTGTAGTTGGCATGTAAATGCTATGTAATCTAGCTAAGCTAACACATCGAATCCATCGGTGTGTGAGTCAGATACATGGCAACTGAGGTACATAGCGTGTAGCTGGATTGTACACACCACATAGTCTCACGATTAATAGATGAATTATATTAGATTAAATTGAATATGTCATCATTAAAATATTCATTTCTTGATTGTGACCTATTGTTTTTTTGATAATTTGGTTATGGTTTTAAAGATTTTTAAATTCTCAATTAATTTATTGCAATAAAAATGTCATTATTGGTTGTTCCATTTATTTTCCATGAATTCCATAAATCATGGGTATCTCCAATTAAGTTCATAATATCTTTAAGATGAAAGGAAATTAATTAATTAATTAATTCAAGCATTTTTATCTTAATAATAACGAATGAATAAAGAAATGAATGTTAGCCGGTTACTTTTGTGTATTATTTTCATGTATGATCATTCATGATCTTGACCAAGACATGTGTATGTGCTGGATGTTTTAATTTAATTATTCCATAGGTTTTCAATTATTTATTATTAAATTAAATTTAATGTCATGTGATCTTTCCATCCCTCAATTATTATGTAGGACCTTCTATCTAGGGATAATTATGCCATCCCCTTTAAACTAATCCTTTGGTTTCCCTCACCTATGTGTGATTCATAAATACATGTAATTAATTGAGTATCCCAAGGTGTGTGTAGGTGGTTCAAGATAGAACCTTAATGACTCCAACTCATTTGATATGTAGGTGTAAATATGGAATGTTGTAACTCATTCCAATATTGACAAATGGATTTATTTTCCCTAGTTCATATGTTGATTTAATGTCCACTCATTAAATCAACTTTTAGATAAATCTCATTAGTGGGTCCTTTAATTAATTAATTAATTCTATCTATGAAAATATTTTTTCAAGATGAAAGGGCGCGGACACATAAATAAATGAATTAATGTGAAAAGAATAAATTTATAAAAATATATTATCTTTAAATGTTTTATCCAACATTGTTTCTAAATTTATTAACATCCACTTAATATTAACAAGATAAGTAAATGATAATACAAGATAAAATTTATGCAGAATAAATTAAAAAATTGAATTATACGTAAATGTTTTATCCAACATGGTTAGTTAATTAAGTAACATACAATTAATATTAACAAGACACATAAAGGATAAATCAAGATAAAATTTATGCATAATTAATTAAATTACCTCAACCAAATATTAAGTCAATTTAAGCCTTTTGTTACTAGATTATGAACAAAACTCAATAGAAATAAGTGTTTGAACAATCCTTTTTGGGGAATTTACTTTTGTAATGGGAGTTTTTATAAAGGTTTTGGTTTGACTTAACCATTTTACACCAAGAGGATTAGTCCTTTCTTGAATATGTGAAATTTTGAGGCAAGTGTTGAAGAAACCCAAGTCAGGATTTCAAGATTGGGCATTCCACTCAACGGATCAAGGAGCTACATGCTCACAGTTAGAACACCTACCTACCTATATATCATCAAAGATATTGACCAACCCTTGTGGGGGTCATGTGAAGGGGTATATTGATCCTTTCAACAATATTTTTTAAGAAACTAGAAATTCTGTGTTTAACAGTGAGGGTTATTTAAACTTGATAAAATAGTGGGAGATTTAATAATAATTATTTAATTAATTATTTCACACCTAATTTGTAATCATGAAAAGTAATAATAATATATGATTTTAAATTTTATAATAAAATGGAAATTTCATCATCTACACCATCCCTATGATTAATAATGGAGAAAAAAATCACTTAACTGGTAGTAACTTTTTGGAGGGGTGTAGACGCCTTTAGGTTATTCTATAGAATGAATGGAAATCTTACGTGCTAAAATCCCGAATGCCTGATCCACTTTCTCAATAGGTGAGTGATGAAGAGTTCCTAGTCTATGTGAAACATTTGAATGAAACCAATGGTGTTCAATGTTTTACTCATTCATCTTTGTCTTGTGAACTCATAAAGTCTTACAAAAACATGGATGCATGTAGAATGTTTGAGCACCTTCCTGGTATTTACCTAGATAGATCTAGATAGAAGTGTTTTGTGATTTCCAAAGAACTATTTCAGAGTAATATTGTGGAGGTTTCACCATCAAGACCTCTTTTATTCAATATCCTTGTAAACATTGAGTGCCTAGATTTTATGGGGTTTAAACTCCTAGAAGAACTGGGAACTGACCTCATTCTTCCATCACACCCTCATAGCATATCTAGTATCATTGTGAATTTTAATTTGAACAACATTGGAACCTATATACTAGATCTTCTTACTCTTCTTAGACTAGAAGATAAGCATATGTGTGAAAAGGAATTTCTCCTTATGGTGAACAAATAAAAAGTTAAAGCGAAGAGATATAAGACCAAATCTTTTTCGCTCCCCTCCAAGAAGAGGAATATCAAGGGAAAAGTAGGGAAATATGATTTTGTCTATTTTCATGTGGTAATTAGGTCCACTATAAGAACAATTTCAATGAGCCAAAGAAGTAAAGGGAAGATTAAGGTTCATTTTCTATTGAGTGAAATTTATCAATTTATAAAAATTGGGTGTTAGATATATCTTTTACAGGTCACATGTGTATTAAAATATTGGAACTAGGTTGATTCAGAAAGATTGACTAAGGGGATGTAGATCTATAACCAACTAATGGAGCTAAAATCACTATTGTAGCTATTAGGGACTATAACCTCACATTAAGGACCATAATGATATTGGTTTTGAAATGTTATTATCATGTGACATTATTTAACAAAAACATTATATTTTAATCCAAACATGATATAGATGGATTTGTTTTCAAATTTATAAATAATTGTATATTATTTTATAAAGATATAATTTTATATGGTAAGTCACATTCAAATAAAAATCATTATATGTTGGATTACATGAACCATGTAATTAAAATTGATAATGAAGCTAATTCACATTACTCATACCATCCCCAACTTTGGCATCAACGGCTAAGTCATGTAAATGAAGAGTGTTTGACTAAATTTCATCAAGATGGATATCTATATTATTTTAAAGTAAAACCACTTGGTGTATGTCATCAAAGATTACTAAGAAAAATGACCAAATACTCATTTAGTGGGAAAGTTGAAAGGGATTAAGAGGTTCTTAAATTATTTCACATGGATGTATAGGGCTATTTCATATTGAAGCAAGGGGTGGGTTCTTATGCTTCATAAATTTTACTGATAATTTTAGTAGATATGGATATGTCTATTTAATGAGGTATAAGTAGGATTATTTTGATTAATTTAAGGAATACAAGAATGAAGTTGAGAACCAGTTATGTATGAATATTATAAAACTCCACTCAGAGAGTGGTTGAGAATATACTAATCAATACTTCATTAATTACTTAGGTGAGTTTGGGATCCTATCCCAACTCGCTCCTCCTTACGCACCACAGTGGAATAGTGTATGTGAAAGGAGAAACCATACCTTATTAGACATTGTAAGATCAATGATGAGTCATGTGGTTTTTCCATTATCATTTTTGGGATGAAAGTTACAAAAAAAATAACATATATTGACCCAAGTACCAACTAAATTGATAAATGGTATTCCATATGAATTTTGGAGTGGAAGAAAAACCATGTTATAGAATTTACATGTGTGGGGAAGAAAATCATTTGTTAAGGCCTCTTCATGAAACAAAATTTCACCCCAAGGAACAAAGTGTACATTTAGAGGATACCAAAAAGAATCAAGGGCATATTACCTATACGAACCCTTTAAAAAAGGGTTGTAGTGGAATGAAATTCCACATTCCTTGATATGGAGAAGTGGAGTACACAGGTTGCCTACTACAGAGGATGTCACCTTTGTCTCCAGGAAGTGATCTCTTCCAATCCCTAGGGATTCTACTCTCATACCCCTACCTCTTCCTCACAGTATTTAGTTCTCCTCACTGATTATCCTTGCATTGGTCATAACGGCTGGTGGATCTCTATTCTGGTCTTCTCATTCGTTGGGTTTCTTTTTGATCTCGGATTCCTTCTCTCTCCTTGCTTTTGGTTCCCCTTTCACTATTGTTATGAGATGATATGTTGTTCACTATCAATTCATGTTCCTTTAAGGTCAATACCATGATCTTATTTCGAGAACCTTCACACCCAAACCCCACTTTATTTTGACCCAAAGGAGATCTGGTGGTTTTGGGACTGTTGGTATTAATGCTCAGTGTCTTATCTATATACTCGAACGCCCATATTTTCAATTGATACTTTTCCCAGTGTACTATAATCCATTTTAATCTTGTATGAAGGTGTTTTTTGAAATTTTGGGATTGTATTTGTTGTAGTGTTCAATTTCAAGGTCATGTGTTAGTGGTGTGACTCTGGTTCTTGGTCTTGGAATTTGTGTCTCACGTTGGTCCTCTTCTATTATTTGGGTATTTTTCTTTGGTTATTATTATATTTATGAGGGTCCTTAGATCTTGGTGGTACAGTTCAGCCTAATAAGATTTGTGGCCCAGTGATGTTTTTTATTGGACTATGGTAGAGCCTCCATCAGTTTTCTTTTGTTTCAGTTTTTCATGACGTTATGGTTTGGCTTTCATCCTCACGACATCCGCAATGCTCGGAGAATGTTTTTCTATTTGACTCAAATGTTGTTTTTTTTTTCTGGTGTTGGTTTTTCTGGTTTTGGTTTTTTTGGTTCATATCCCTTTGGTTTTATGGCTACTAGTGGTGTTTGGTTTATTTAGTTTTCTGGTAATGTTTTTACGGGAATGAAAGTTGTGGTTCCAATGAAAATGGTCCGGTTTCTTGTATTAGGATCTCGATGTTGTTGTGGCTAATGATGGGAGATGGGTATGTTATGGTATGTGGTATGAGGAATCATGTTGGTAGATTGAGGCAATGGTGTGGAAACTTTCTTTTGAATTTTTAATCTAGTGGGTTCTTTAAAATTATAAAGTGGGTTTTTCTATTTTTGGAAGTTGGTTGGCATACCAATATATTTTGTTAGAAATTTGAATTTTGTGTGCAACCGGGAGTTGGAATGTGACTTCTGCAGACTTTTTTATGTTTTTTTGTGGTTCTTGACACTTTTGTTTGGAAATAATATGGTTTCCACTCATCCATAATGTTAATTTATATAAATTAAAAAAAATATTTACAGTTCATATAGAGCACATCTCTAAAAGAGATAGTGGAAGTGAGATAGGATTCGATGAAGTTGAGGCTCATGGTATACAAGAGTTGGAACATGAAGAGATTCCACAAATCCTCATGGAAGATGAAATTTTTCTGAAGACACAAGTACAATGTTGGAGTACAAGAGTGTTTTGAGAACTAGACTGTTATGGTTTTCTAGTCACCAAGGATGGTGACTCATTATAAGTGGATAATAATGATCCTCTAACCTAAAATGAATTATTATGTGTTAAAAAAAATTCCAAGTGGAAGGAATTCAGGAACTTTAAAATGGATTCCATATACCAAAACCAAGATTAGATTTTGGTATATTCTATATTAGATGTAAACCCCATTAGTTTCAAATGGGTATTCACAAAGAAACTGGACATAGAAGGATAATTCAGTGCCTATATTGCATGACTGGTTGCAAAAGGGTTTCAACAGTGTTAAGTAATTGACTATAACAAAACCATTTCATTAGATTCAATGATAAAATCCCTCAAAATTATAATTTCCATTGTGTATTACCATAATTATGATATTTGTAAAATGGATGTCAAAAGATCCTTCCTTGACATGAACCTTTAAGAAGATGTCTTGATAGCACAACCTGAAATATTTTTTACTCAAAAAGATGATAATAAGATATAAAAATACAAAAAAAAATCTATTTATAAACTAAATAAATCATCTAGGTCATGTAAAATTCATTTTAATGAATCCATAATTGAATTTGGTTTCATAAAGAATGAGTGTGAGTCTTGTGTCTACAAATGGTTTAGTGGGAGTGCAGTTGTTTTATAAATAGTTTATGTTGATGGCATATTGTTAAGTAATTGTTGTTTTCAACAATACTTTATTATTATTATGGGGAGGTTGTGGAGAACAATACTCTTTCTCTTTATGATAGTTTTGATCTTCAAAAATACCCTTATTTTTTATTCTAATAATTTTCCTTTGAGTATATTTCATGAAATTAATATTCTTTATATTATTATTTTTGGAGTATTATTAATGCATTTGATTGACGAGAATTATTTGATAATGTATTTGAAAATATCTTGAGTCAGTTCTAGAAACACTATTCAAACCGTATGTTAAGGAGCATAGAGTAATGATGGAATTCGTCATTTAATTTACAGGAAATCAGAAAAGTATGGTTAAGAAACCATACGTTATCGACAAAAGTATGGATGAAGGAACCTTACATTTGGGATATCAGAAAATTATGGAAGAATAACTCTATGTTTGGAAGGAACCATACATTTGGGATATCATAAAAGTATGGAAGAAGAACCCTATGATTGGTGTGGAACGTTATGTTTGTTTCTCAAATATAGGGTTCATCAACCATACATTTATAAACAACCTTAACTTTTATCAAAATGTATGGATCATATACCTTACATATAGAATATAATAAAAGTATGGATTATATACCGTACATTTGAGAGTTGAAGAGAAAATTATGGATGATAAACCACACATTTGAAGAATGGATGATCAACCTTACATTGTGAACCTTACGTTCAGAGAATTTATGTTATGCAGTTCAACCCTAAGTTTGGCGTTGTAGATTTAAAATACAACCTTTACCGAGAAACGGTCTTTATACGAATTATTAGGCTTATTTCAAGCCAGATGAAAATCCCAATTTTAAAGCATGTATTTTACTGATTCAAATTGGTTTATTTGTGATTCAAATGATCGATTTAATAGGAGCTTTTCATGTCAAATATTCAGGGGAGTTATGATTTCTATGTTATTTAAACATTTAAATATCGTGATTCTAAAGGTGACATTTGTGGATCTAAATTTGAAAGGAAAACATTTTTTTATTCTATATATCTATGATATTTTGTATGACATATAGAGAGGATAATCATCGAAAAGAATATATGAATAACAAGATCTCATGCTTTTCACTACTAAGGTTTACAGAGATATTTGAGTCACATAGATCTACTACTACCAAGATCTATCAGACTCTATTTTTCTAAAGAAGAGGAAAAGCGTTAAAGATTATTATTCTGCATCAAAGATCTATCGTGAATCTGTTGTTGTTGGAGTTTCTAAATTTATTTCTATATCTATTGCAATTGGATTGACTCATAACTTCCCTTAACTGAAGAACATATTTTTAGAAAGAGACAATCCATCTACTACCAGTTGTGTGGTGCTGCAACTGTGAAGAACAACTTGAAAGTATTTTCAGAAAAATACTCTATTTATGTTGAGTAGTGACCTTCTTGTACTAAGCTGTGTATTTGGTTCTCTGTATGAACCATAATTCTCTATTTTAGCCTTAACTTGTAAAGGTGTCAACTGTCTGCACTCATTTGTGGATGGTCTGTTGATAAGAGGACCAGATAGTGAAAATCACCAAGCTCGTGGAGTAAAGCATTGATGGAGTAAACTAGGGGCCTCGTATTCCCCGAACCACTATACATCTTTCCATCCTTTACCTGTTTATTTTCTACTTCATAAAAAACATGATAAATATAAAAGTTCAGACTCATCCATCATCACGATTCGTGAAGAATTTGTAAAAGACACAATTCATCCCCCCCCCCCTCTTGTGTGCATTTCGTATATCCTGATCCAACACATATTACTCATAGGAAATTAAATACTAGTCTTATAGTCTGTTAATATGTGGTTGAGTAAATTATTCTTCATTAAGGACTTAGGTGAAGTGGTATATATCATTGGGATCAAGATCAATCATGATAGATCCAAGAGACTGCTCAACCTAAGTCTAAGTACATACAACGACAAGATACTAAAATGATTCGGTATGGAACAATCCAAGATGGGATTGTTCCTGGTGTCACATTACATTCTTCATTCTAGGAAAATGTGTCCTTAGATGCATGAAGAAATAAACAAAATGGAAAAAATTCTATATGAATCAGTGATTGGTTTAGTCTTATATTTTATGTTATGTACTAGGCAAGAAGTTTCCTACACATTGAGTGTGGTAGGTAGATATCAAGATGATCCATGTGACCATGTTACCATTTTATGGAGTAGATGAGAAATTATTCATAAAATGACATGAAGATTCTAGTTTTAAAACTGATCGAGATGACATGAAGCTAGAAACGGGATACATATTCACTTTGAATGGAGCTATTGTGAGCTGGAAGAACTCAAATAAGGTTGTATTCATAGATTCTATAGTATATTCCTAATATATTGAGGATTATGAGGAAGATAATGAAGCAATATGGATTTTAATCTTCATCTAAGAACTTGATGTGGTACCTAGTAGTAAATATCCTATCACACTCTAATGTGATAACACTACAGTAGTGGATCTCACAAAAGAGAAAATGTTGCATCAATAGACGAAGAACTAACTTTGGAATTGTTATATCTTACACTATTCTTCTTTGATAGTTGAGGTTTTAGTGAGTAGTATTTCCATATAAGACAACATGGAAGGCCCTATGACTAAATCCTTGACTCCGAAAAACCATGATTATCATGTGAGTTCTAGTAGACTGAAATTTGTAGGCAGTTGGCTCTAGTCCAAGTGGGATTTTGTTAGAGTTGGTGTCCTAGGACCAACATATTGTACTTTGATTACATTAATATTTAATGTATTAAATATTAATTTAAAATATTAATATATATTGTTCATTTTTTCTACATAACTTTAATGTAATAATGTCCTAGAGTATTTTTTGCATTGATATGGTCATAGAAGTTCCCCACTATGATGGGAAATATGAAGTGTTTTGAAAATATTCATAATATATTTCTATGGTTAGATAATGTATTATGATGGTAAATATAGTATTTAGACTATCAGGTGTGAGTGGTTATTAGCATATGTGTCTTATTCTCATGATGTTCACACATGGTAATCTCCAAGACATAAGATTATGAGAACATAACCACCAATAAAAATTCTATTTGTTTTGGTTTAAATAGATATTCCTATCTGTGAGCATGTTTAATGATCCTTAGACTTTAATATTAATGTTAATGTATGTCACAACTCAAGAACTTAGATTTAATGATCAAAATAATCACGTCATATATTGGTGGGAAGTAGGGTATGTTGGGTGCATTGCGACCGATATGTCATTATGAATAATTAAATGAAGCATTTGTCCCTTCCATATTTAAGGAAGATTATATATGTCCCCTTTGGTTGTAATAAAAGTCGTATTAAATTACATGGCCATAGTGTAATGATGAATTTATTTCAGATAATCAAATAAAGATGTATCGAGTAAATAGGATTATGACATCGTCATGTATCCTACTTGATGAGATATTGTGACAAGACTATCCAGCCTTGACATTGATCTAATGTGAGACGAGTGAGGTGAGGGATAAACAGGATGGTCTTTCTGACCTTCACCCTATGGATTCCACTTTACCAAGGGCCAACTCTATTAATATCCTTGTAAGAAGCCATCAAATGATCCTATAATTAACCCAGGCCTAGACCCTCCTACCTCTTTCTAGGATCTATTATCCCATCATCTATATTCAGCAAGGTAGAATAAATTTTCAATGCTAAACTAGGTTGTAAAGACCCAAAGCATGACGTACATGGAGATTACATTACTTTTGCGGAATACTTAATACATAACAAAAACAGAAACACAAGGACCGTAATAGTTTAGTGTCTTTTGAAACTCGGAATATAAACTTCTAATCATGTTGAAATATCTTCAACAACTCCCATAACATTCTTCCCCTTTTTTTCCTTACCTAAAACTTTTCTTTATTTCCTGGGGAAAATAAAACATAAAAAGGGTGAGCTCAAATTCTCAGTAAGGGGAAACATAGATAACATAAAACAATCCATAAACATTTGGAAGCAAAAACATGAACATGAAATTTAAACATCAAAATCTTGAGAAAGGACATAAATTGTGGAAGTACGTAAGGCAACATCATAATGGAACATCAACCATGATAAAATATAATGGGAATAAAACATGTAATTGTGGCAACCATTCAGCACATGTTTTTATTTCCATAGTAGCCAAGGCATTGCTGCCAAGACCATCTTAGTGGACAAATTCCCTTTCTGAATCGAGTTCACTCCTCATTTCAGTCCTGTAACACTGAACCGGATTAACTTACCGTTCCAGCCATGTCTATCTCATTAGATATAAATCTTTACCCAATGCATTGGAGGGAGATATAGTTCCCACCCATCTCATAATGAAATCATTCTTACTTGTGCCACAAAATAAACATACATCATTCATAATAACCCAATGAATAAAATGGGTTTCATAAACATCATCCCATAATCACATAATCCATATAAAATAAAAGTATATCATTTCATAATAAGAAAAGTGAAACCATGTAAATCAAAGAGACATGATACTTGAAATATACACATATGAAATAATGTTATCTTAGATGAAAAATGGTTTTGATAAAACATTTGAAATGAATTCTTGAGGAAAATACCCTTTCTTCTTCAAAATCATTCTCTTTTTACAAAATGTCATGCAATTTTAAAAGAAAATGATTTTGTTGAAAATAGTCATGAAATCTTTTTGAGGATGCTTCATGAAAATAAGGCTTTATAAAACTGTAAAAATCCTTTCATGTCGTATAAGTTAAAAAAACATTCTTCTCGTACTTTTGCTGGAAAAGTCAAAAAGTACCTCGTAAAAGAAAGATTCTTTACACACCATGTATTGAAAGTAAAAAATGGGTAAAAAGGACTTTAAACATACATGAAATAAAAGTAATAATTTTATGAAAACATTTTTAGAACATATGTACGTGGATAATAAACATAACCCCAGTAAATACTTAAGAATAACAATCTCAGATAAGAATGAGATTGGAATAATTATCCCTTAACTTAGGTCTGATATGATTCGTATGGATCCGAACCTCCTATATAATGATTTAAATAATGTCATTGACTTATTACATAATCATATTCATTGTTATGATATCATATATGTTTTACTTATGACTTTATATTACCTGTTCTTTTGTAAATTCCATGTTAAAGCAGCATTTTGGGTAAAATCATTTCATTTATCGTATGTGTTTCGACTTGTCATTCTTGATATTATTACTTATATCCTGACTTAAATAATTCCATAATGTAAAAAATAATTTATATATAATATATATTCATAATATACATATATATTATAGATCGATAAAAGGAATCAAATACACCGTTCATGGAGACAGTATGTCGTATGTACGCATGAACGATGTTTTCGTTTCCTTATTGAATTGAATGAAACTAAATCGATGGCATACATATATATATATATATAAATCCAGTAGAATTATTATTTCATATATTTCATTATTATTCATTATATAAACTTTATAATCAATCATGTATGGTTATCATGGAGAATGAATCTCATCGTGTCGTGGAGACGGTAATCCGTACGTACACACAAGCGATGATATCGTTCCATAATTATTGAATAGAATTGGAGTGTATGGTATAATATATAAGAATTAGTATGATGTTATAATAACCATATATTGTTATTATTTACATCATTATACCCATCCATGTAAATTTTTGGTGGAAAAACAGATTACACCACGGCGTGGAGACGGTATTACGTACGTACGCACGCGCGGTGATTTTGTTTTCCGTAGGATTGATAGAAGGTGAAATATGGTTGTTTCATATTTATAATAACATATCAGTATATGAGGGATACTTATGTTATTACTTCATAATGAAAAAACTAAAGCAGAGGGAGTAGAAGAAGAATGGAACTTGAAGAAAACGGTAGAAGGTATTACCTCTTTCTCGAAGTGCCTCCTTTAAACTTTCTCTTAGAGCACTAGAGTTGGTCTTTTGAGATGACCAGTACCTCTAGTAGGTTTATTAGGAAGCGGGGAAGTGAAATGGGAAGGTTTTGGCCGAGCTTGAAGGCTCAAATTGGTGTGAGTAGGGGAGGGAGGAGGTGCCCTTTTATAAGGGAGGAGAGGGGCACCTTTGGAAATATAAGAAATGTTAGTTTATATTAAATCCCAACCCCACATAAAAACTTTCAAAATGACTAATATCTGAAGAATAGATGATATAGTGTTGTAATCTCATCAACCAATAAAATTTAGATATGTTAGGAATTTATTTTAAACATTATCAACTTGATTTATCCTTATTTATCAATTTAATTTTATTTGTGGTAATAATATTCTAAATTTTAAATTATTATAAATAATTACATATGTGTTGTGAATTTTCCATAATTTGACACTTGATGACATTGTCGACCATATAAATTTAAATTTATAATTTTTAAATATTTTTGTGATTTTTAAACAATTTTATAATATGTTATTTTTATAAAATAACAATAGTGTCAATTTTGACACTATTCATTTATTTGAATTTAAATAAACAATATATAGATGATATTTTCAAACTAAAATATTTAATAGATTGACAACATGTTTTATTTATCTATAAAATTATTTGAGCACATTAAATAGTTCATATAATATTTATTTTAATATTTTTAAAACCATTTATTTGATATTTCGCTTAATAAAATAATTTCAACATCACTATTATGTCACCTTTAATGATACTTATTTAAACCCTAAAATTCTAAATAAATTCATATGATGTAGATAATTTTATTATATTTCTAGAGACTATTTATATCCGAAGATTCATGATGTTTATCACTAAACTAAAATAATTATACTTATAAGATTTAAGAAAGTGACATGTTGTCACTTTCTTTGGTTTTAATAATAATTAAATTATTTTCCTGGAAAAAAGTCCATTAAATGAATTTAATCTGACCCTTTGGTTATATGGGTCTAATTTTAGTCATCCAATAGGATTTTTTCAGGTTTAGGGTAATTTTATAATCATATATTTACCCTTAATTACATGATTTACCTTTAACTATGGTAAATAAAATTTACTGTAGTTACTATTCATAATGCCCGAAAATAAAAAGTAGCTTATTAACATAATATGGACCCACTGATTACAAATATGGAATCCATTTTTCCAAATTCAATACACAAAAGTTTCATAAATTAAATTAAAATTAATCTCGTTGTCGAAAGAAAACGGGTTTTTGTTTAAAACATTACAAAAGACTGAATTGGTTTAACCTACGAATTCAAGGTAAAATCAATGCTAATGACATACATTATATTAAATGGTAAAAATATATTCTATTTATACTTTAAAACCATTCGTTATTATAATTTAACCATATAAAATATTATGATGAAAAATGTTGTTTTTAATTAAAATATAGCGTGTTTTTACTATTTATTAAAATATGAAAGTTATCAGAAAAATATCAAAACTTTATCCAATGTAAATTTTTATATCCTGATTCAAAAGAAGAAGTTTATTTTGCAAAATTGAACCTATAAACATGTCAAAAACTAGATTTAAAGTGAGTGCACCATCAAAAGGTGGCAAAACTGCATTTTTTGAAAAATACTTATTTTACCCAAAAAAATTATTTTGTTCTTATACCATGTTCTAGTAAATGTGTAAGATGAATAATAATGTTATAAAATTAAAAATTTAGTTAATAATATTCATAACGGCTAGTTCATAATAATATTATAATAATATATCGTTGTTTAGTAAAACCCGGTCTTGCGTACAACACACGCTATCGAGCAAGGTCGCGATTGCGTGTAATGCAAGCCAAGTCAGGATTGCGTGTAGTGAATGACTCCTTTGTTGTTGCGTATAAAAAAATCCAAACATATTTAATTAATACATTGAATATATATATATATACTCAATGTTTTGTAGAATAACTACTATCAAACAAACTTTAAGTTGTGTGTGACACGATCCAAGAATTGTGTTGTGTATACTGCAAGATAATACAGTGTTGCGTATAGCGCAAGGTAATCTCGGTGTATCATACAACACAAGACATTAAATAAATTAAAAATAATACTTCTCATAAAATCTCGGGTTGTTACATTCTACCCCCCTTAAAATGAATTTCGCCCTCGAAATTCGTTGGGATTATAAATGGTTTCTACTTGAAAGTTTTTTTAATGGAAACCCACATTGTAAAAATGAATACCAAAACATGACTTTAAAAACTAAAGTATGAAACGTAACGATTACCCAAATTAACTAATCATTGGGTTTCCACATAGGAGAACATAGGTGAAAATATGGATATGGAAGGGAAATCTAACTATCTTGTTCTGATAGAGAGTGGTATAGAACATGGATATGAAAAATCCAACAATCACAAAGACATAAATTTGTGATGATCTAGGGTACCGTCTGATTCATCGGATATAAGAGCACTAGGAAAACATTTTTGGTTTTCAATATCATTTCTCTAAAGTTGAAAATTTTGAAATAGAAGAAATACTTTCTTGATTTTGGTACAATCTCACTGTTGTTCATGCTTTGAACAATTTCCACTTCATCTCTTAAAGAAATGAAGTTGAATTTGTTATTCGTGAAGTGTTAACAGATCATGTGATAGAATGATGGGTCATTCCATCTGTTTCAAACAAAAGGTTAGCAAAAGTTATCAAATATACATAAGTTCATCTATGGTGAGGTTAATCATCTACGATTCCAAAAATGAACTTATACTTCATATATCATACCGCTTAATAAAATAAAACTAGTTTCTACTAACCAGGGACTTCCTGTAGGCCAGTGGTAGGTGATAAAGGCATGTCGCACTTCGGTTATGGGTTCGATTCCCACAGCCTTGTCTGACGTGATGGGTTGTCGCCCATCCTGCAGGTTTTCCTTTTTCTAAAACTACAATACTATAACATCCCATCAATAATATTGAAAAAAGTTCTATCCTTAAACAATACTAACTTATGTTTAACATAATTCATTCCAATCATTAGGATTATCTAAAATACTTCTTTCCAAGCTCATAGTGTAAAGAAAACAATTACTAGAAATGTCATCTGCCGAGCATGTGAATACCATCATTTATCCCCCATATATCATACGATGTATCTTGTTGGTAAAATTAAAAACATGTGAATAACTTAATCATTTATTCTCTTGAAAAATAAATACCCATTGAACCTGAGTGAAAACATGAGTGCTATCAAAAGTTAACTCTTTCCACATACCAAAACCCCAAAATTCTATATACTCAAACCATTATATAACTATTTCCTTATATCAGTCATGAGCTCATGAATACTGTCAAACATTTCATTTTCTCCTTATCCCTTCATTATGAACATATCATCTTCTTTCCAAAAATATCTCAATCACTTTCCATTGTTATTGGTACCATAAAATTATTGAAAACCACAATAGACTAATACATAAATATTCCAATATTCCATGATACTATATACAAAATTATTTTGGAATCCCATTACATAAACACTTAATCATTCCACCACATCGTTGTCATATTCAACATCACTAATAGTGATCGCAAGTGACTTTCCTTTGTCCTTTTCCTTAAGTGGTTGCTCATGTCGATCATCATTAACCCTTGGATTAGAGCATTGATTAGAATAAGGCCCCATTTCATTGCACTTAAAGCATTGAAGTGTTGGTGGTGCGTTCTATGCAGTCTTTTCTTTATCATTAGTAACCCTTTTTCCATTACTTTGACACTCAGCTACTCGATGACCTTCTTTTCCACACTTAAAACATTTTCTAGTCCCTTTAAGACAATCTCCACCATGCTTTTTTCCACACTTTGAGCATAAGGAAACATTCATCTTCTTTTCACCATTATTCTGAGATTTCTCCTTGAACTCCATCTTTCGTTTCTTGTCAAAACCATGAGATGGATATATTACACCAACTTCCAGTTCTACCTTGATAGCACAATGCACAATTTCTTCATAGCTACTGATGTCTCTTATAGCTAATGCCCTTCGAGGACTTGGTTTTAATCCACTGAGGAATCGATCAAATTTACTTTCAGGTTGGATGATAAAGCCGAATGCATACCTTGAAAGCCTTGTAAAATTCACTGCGTATATACCAATAGATTCATCATCCTTCTTCTTAAGCTCATGAAACTCCTTTTCTATCTTTGTTCAAAGAATAAGAGGGAAGTACTTACTGAAAAATAAGTTCTTGAACTCGTCTCATTCCATGGACTCAATTTCATCTCTTTTCCTCGTATTCTTGATAAGATTCCACCATTGATCAACATCACCTTCCAAACGATATACTGATAAGATGAATTTATCATGCTCAGAACATTGTAGAACTGAAAATATATTTTCAGTAGTACTGATCCATTGTTCAGCCACTAAGGGATCAGAAAACCCACAGAATGAAGGTGGACGCTGCCTCATGAAGAACTCAATATAATATTGTTCTCTTCTCTGCTCATTTGGAAGTCCAGAATGATTCATAGCTTGTGTAAGTATAGCAATAAGATTTTGAACTCTATCTCCCATAACATTGGTTTGTTCAGGAGTACAATCATTGAATTGTACATTACATTGATCAACACGGTTCCTTCGGGTTCCGGCCATCGTCTAAAACCCAAAAAGAATAGTGTGAGAGGCAAAAATAATACTTGGGAAAACAACATAATAAAGGGGGAGTACCTTCAATATCTAACTTATTAGGTTTAATTCTAAGATCGTTACCATAATTCTAGGATTATAACCTATACTTATACTAAACCTTAGGGACATCCCTATACATACCTTAAAAATATCTCTAGAGATCTCACTAAAGTTCTCGCATCATAGTTTCCAAAGGTTGACTAAACCTTTCCTCTCATACCAACTGTAGAGACCCAAATCTTGACATACATGGAAATTACATTACTTTTGTAGAATAATTAACACATAACAGAAACAGACACACAAGGATCGTAATAGTTTAGTGTCTTTGGAAACTCGAAATATAAACCTCTAATCATGTTGAAATATCTTCAAAAACTCCCATAACATTCTTCCCCTTTTTGTTTCCTTCCCTAAAACCTTTCTTTATTTCCTGGGGAAAATAAAACATAAAAATGGTGAGCTCAAATGCTCAGTAAGGGAAAACATAGATAACATAAAACAATCCATAAACATTTGGAAGAAAAAACTTGAACATGAAATTTAAACATAAAAATCTTGAGCAAAGACATAAATTGGGGAAGTACGTAAGGCATATATCATAATGGAACATCAAACATGATAAAATATAATGGGAATAAGACATGTAATTCTGGAAAAAATTCATCACATGTTATGATTTCCATAGTAGCCAAGGCATTGCTTCAAAGACCATCTTAGTGGACAAAGTCCCTTTCTGAATCGAGTTCACTCCTCGTTTCAGCCCTATAACACTGAACCGGATTAACTTACCATTCCAGCCATGTCTATCCCATGAGATATAAATATTTACCCAATGCATTGGAGGGAGATATAGGTTTCACCCATCTCATAATGAAATCATTCTTACTTGTGCCCCAAAATAAACATACATCATTCATAATAACCCAACGAATAAAATGGTTTTCATAAACATCATCCCATCATCACATAATCCATATAAAAGAAATGGATATCATTTCATAATAAGAAAAGTGAAACCATGTAAATCATAGATACGTGATACTTGAAACATACACATATGAAATAATGTCATCTTAGATGAAAAATGGTTTTGATAAAACATTTGAAATGAATTCTTGAGGAAAATACCCTTTCTTCTTCAAAATCATTCTCTTTTCACAAAATGTCATGAAATTTTAAAAGAAAAGGATTTTGTTGAAAATAGTCATGAAATATTTTGGAGGAAGATTCATTAAAATAAGGCTTTATAAAACTATAAAAATCCTTTCATGTCGTATAAGTTAAAAAACATTCTTCTCGTACTTTTGCTGGAAAAGTCAAAAAGTACCTCGTAAAAGAAAGATTTTTTACACACCATGTAGTGAAAGTCAAAAATGGGTAAAAAGGACTTTAAACATACATGAAAGAAAATTAATAATTTTATGAAAAAACTTTGAGAACATATGGACGTGGATAATAAACATAACCCCAGTAAATACTTACGAATAACAATCTCGGATAAGAATGAGATTGGAATAATTATCCCTTACCTTATATCTGATATGCTTCGTATGGATAAGAACCTCCTATATAATGATTTAAATAATGTCATTTACTTATTACATAATCATATTCATTGTTATGATATCATATATGATTTACTTATCGCTTTATATTACCCTTTCTTTTGTAAATTCCATGTTAAAGCGGCATTTTGGGTAAAATCATTTCATTTATCATATGTCTTTCGACTTGTCGTTCTTGATATTATTACTTATATCCAGATTTACATAATTCCAGAATGTAAAACATGATTTATATATAATATATATTCATCATATACATATATATTATAGATCGATAAAAAGAATGAAATACACTGTTCATGGAGACGGTAGGTCGTACGTATGCATGAAGGTTGTTTTCGTTTCCTTATTGAATTGAATGAAACTAAATAGATGACATACATATATATATATATATATAAATCCAGTAGCATTATTATTTCATATATTTCATTATTATTCATTATATAAACTTTATAATCATTCATGAATGGTTATCATGGAGAATGAATCTCATCGCGTCGTGGAGACGGTAATCCGTACGTACGCACGAGCGATAATATCGTTCCATAATTACTGAATAGAATTGGAGTGGATGGTATAATATATCAGAATCATTATGATGTTATAATAACCATATATAGTTATTCTTTACATCATTATACCCATCCATGTAAGGTGTTGGTGGAAAAATAGTTTACACCACGGCGTGGAGACGGTATTCCGTACGTACACACACGCGGTGATTTTGTTTTCCATAGGATGGATAGAAGGTGAAATAGGGTTTTTTCATATTTATAATAACATATCAGTATATTATGGATACTGATGTTATTACTTCATAATGAAACAACTAAAGAAGAGGGTGTATAAGAAGAATGGAACTTGAAGAAAACGGTAGAAGGTATTACCTCTTTCTCGAAGTGCCTCCTTTAAACTTTCTCTTAGGGCACTAGAGTTGGTCTTTTGAGAAGACCAGTTCCTCTAATAGGTTTCTAAGGAGGTGTGGATGTGAAATGGGCAGGTTTTGGCCGATCTTGAAGGATCAAATTGGTGTAATGAGGAGAGGGAGGAGGTGCCCTTTTATAAGGGAGGAGAGGGGCACCTTTGAAAATATAAAAAATATTAGTTTATATTAAATCCCAACCCCACATAAAAACTTCCAAAATGACTCATATATTAATATTAGATGATATAGGGTTGTAATATCATCAAACAATAAAATTTATACATGTTAGGAATTTATTTTAAACATTATCAACTTGATTTATCATTATTTATCAATTTAATTTTATTTGTGGTAACAATATTCTAAATTTTAAATTATTATAAATAATTACATATGTATTTTTAATTTTCCATAATTTGACATTTTATGAAATTTTAGACCATATAAATATAAATTTATAATTTTTAAATATTTTTGTGATTTTTAAACAATTTTATAATATGTTATTTTTATAAAATAACAATAGTGTCAATTTTGAAAATATTCATTTATTTGAATTTAAATAAACAATATACAGAAGATATGTTCAAAATAAAAGCTATAATAGATTCATAACATGTCATATTTATCTATAAAATTAGTGGATCACATTAAATAGTTTATATAATATTTATTTTAATATTTTTAAAACCATTTATTTGATATTTCTCTTAATAAAATAATTTCAACATCACTATTATGTCACCTTTAATGATAATTATTTAATCCCTAAAAAATCTAAATAAATTCATATGATGTGGATAATTTTATTAGATTTCTAGAGACTATTTATTTCCGTATTTTCATGTAGTTTATCAATAAACTAAAATTATTATACTTATACGATTTAAGAAAGTGACATGTTGTCACTTTTTTTGGTTTTAATAATAATTAAATTATTTTCATGTACAAAAGTCCATTAAATGAATCTAATCCAACCCTTAGGTGATATGGGTCGACTTTTAGTCATACAATAGTATTTTGGTAGGTGTTAGGTTAATTTTATAATCTTATATTTACCCTTAATTACCCGATTTACCTTTAACTATGGTAAATAAAATTTACCGTAGTTACTATTCATAATGCCCCAAAATAAAAAGTAAATTATTAACATAATTTGGACCCACTGATTACAAATATGGAATCCATTTTTCCATGTTCAATGCACAAAAGTTTCAGAAATTAAATTAAAATTAATCCCGTTGTCGAAAGAAAACGGGGTTTTGTTTAAAACATTGCGAAAGACTGAATTGATTTAACCTACGAATTCAATGTAAAATCAATGATAATGATATAAATTATATTAAATGGTAAAAAATATATTCTATTTATACTTTAAAAACATTCATTATTATAATTTAACCAAAAAAAATATTACGATGAAAAAAGTTGTTTTTAATTAAAATATAGCATGTTTTTACTATTCATTAAAATATGAAAGTTATCAGAAAAATATCAAAACTTTATCCAATGTAAATTTTTATATCCTGATTCAAAATAAGAATTTTATTTTGTTAAATTGAACCTATAAACATGTCAAAAACAAGATTTAAAGTGGGTGTGCCATCAAAAGGTGGAAAAACTGCATTTTTTGAAAAATACTTATTTTACCTGAAAATTTTATTTTGTTCTTATACCATGTTCTAGAAAATGTGTAAGATGAATAATAATGTTATAAAATTAAAAATTTAGTTAATACTATTCATAACGGCTAGTTCATAATAATATTATAATAATATATCGTTGTTTAGTAAAACCCGGTATTGCATACAACACACGCTATCGAGCAAGGTCGTGATTACGTGTAATGCAAGCCAAGTCAGGGTTGCGTGTAGTGCATGACTCCTTTGTTGTTGCGTATAACAAAATCCAACCATATTTCATTAGTAAATTGAATATATATATACATACTCAATGTTGCGTAGAATAACTACTATCAAACAAACTTGAAATTGTGTGTAACACGATCTAAGAATTGTGTTGCGTATACTGCAAGCTAATACGGTGTTGTGTATAGCGCATGATAATCTTGGTGTAGCATAAAACACAAGACATTAAATAAATTAAAAATAATACTTCTCATAAAATCTCGGGTTTTTACATAGGTGGCCACACTTTAAGCAATTGGAGCATTTCTGACCCCCTACAACCTCGACATGCCAAATACAGCATCAAATAGGAAAAAAATTGGTCTCATGATCATAATCAATTGAAAATTCAAAGATTAATTTATGCACCACTGAAAACAGTTTCAATGAGTAGAGAACAAATATAAAATTCAACAAGTATTTGGGAAAAATTCCCAATTCTAGAAAATTCAGTATCCTTATCAAACTTGAGGGGATTGTCTATAGTGGATGCAACATCCCAGTGGATGTTGGGGCTTTGGAAGAACTGGTTCAGAATTGTGATTGTAATCCAAGACGGAGTCGTTGAATGTATTACCTTCACCAGATCAAACCATGGATCCCAATCATGAAACCTCAAGGTTTCTGGATTAAGGTAGATAAACCCAAAGCCCCGATATTTTATTTTCTTCTCATATGAGGTGAATATGGTGTTGAAAAAACCCAAACCAATCAAAATAACATGTAAACCATCAAAACACCAAATCTACAGCAGTTTCTTATATAAATCTATAAGCTTCCACATGTTGGATTTTCATTTAGTGGTCATCCATGCAATAATAGAATGCCTTCAACCTTCAATTTGATCCCAAAAACATTTAGGGTTCACTTCGACAAAATCTGTAACACCATTCTATGTAACCTTTTGTGAGGGTCCCAAATGAGAACATGAATCATAAAAGACCTGAGAATTATTAACCTTCTAAGATTCATTGTGATTATGCTACCCAGAGATCACAGCCTCTTTCACCAAACATTCTTTCACACCCTTCATGAGGGATTTAGATGTATTTAAGGGAGGTACAAAAACCTCACACCAAACAAAATAGCAACCCAAATTGATACCCATTGAGAAGAAACCCTAATTTCTCTAATATCATAGCGAGAACAGCTCCTAGAATGCCTTCATACTCTATATTTATATCATTATATAAATATATATAATTATATAAATATATTTTTAACTATATACAAATATTTTTAAATATATTTACTTATAAAATCTTCAAATAATAAATATATTTATTATATTTGTAATTATATATATTTATATATTATTAAATATATATAATTATATAATTATTTATATAAAAATATATAATTATATAAATATAATTATAATTGTATAAAAAAATTTATAAAAAAATTTATTTATAATTATAATTATTAATAAAGAAACATATATTCAAATAATTATAAAATTTTTATAAATAAATTTAAATAATAAATATATTTATTATATTTATAATCATATATATTTATATATTGATAAATATATATTTATATATAATTCTATAAAAAGGTATAATTATATATTTATGTATAATTATATAAAAATATTTTTAAATATTTTTATTTATAATTATAATTATAAATAAATAAATATGTATTTCAATAAATATATAGTAATAATAAATATATTTTAAAAAATATTTATAAATTAATATATATATATATATATATAATTCTAAATATATATAATTATATAAATATATTTATAACTATATACCAATATTTATAAATATATTCATTTATAATTATATATATTTAAAAATTTAATTATATTAATTATATTGTTAAAATTAAGACTTTACCAGCATTTTTTTAGCACGGATAAAGATTATTTTTTATCAGTGCTAAAAAATTGTGATAAAACATATATTTATTAGCACTAAGAAATCATTCATAAAGTCTGTTTTATCAAAATTTATTATTTTATCCTTATTAAAACTACTCTTTATTAGCACTTTTTAAAAGCACAGGAAAAGTCTTTTCCAACCATTTAAATAGAACCCTAATCGGGTTACCCTCTCTCGTGTCGTTCAAACTCTCATGGAACGATATCTCTATCGCATCTCTCCTTATATCATTTGGATGAATCGACGCCTTCCAAATCCAAGATATGTGATCACTTGTGATTCATCACACCCTGTTGAACATCTTTGTTTGTGTTTCATTTTCTCAAATGTTTGGCATGCCTATAAACTCTTGTCTTTTCTACCATGAAAATGACCCTAGCCCACCTTCACAACTAGATCACCATGTCCAATATAGGAGACCTCTTAAATCTATCAAACATGACTGCAATTCTTACCTATCTCCATGTCATAGTGCCAAGTCACCAATGAGTCTCCCCACAACTTCAAAGAAACCCGAATCCTTTCACTCATCTCCCTATAATACAAAATAGATAAAATGATGTGGAAATAATATTTGATAAATTATTGACCAAAATAAATCTATTTTTAAAATATAAAAACCTAGAATTTCAATGTCATGACCAGTGTGTTGCGGTGGGAGACAGGAAAACCAGACACTCGAGCCGTCAAGTCTAGCAACCGGCTACCCTCTCGGCTGGTCACAATCACTCGTAGGCTAAACCTCATCTCCTCCACTGTTAGTTGGACCACATTATCAATCTAGATGTCCGATCGAGAGTTATTTTTTTATGTTTTTTCTGAATTTTTTTTAAATTTAAAGGTCAAAATATTCTTAAAAATATGTATGAAACGTGGAAAGGGGCCTTCCACCTTTCAATTAAGCTGAAAGGTGGAAGGCCCCCTTCCATATTTCATAAAAAACCATTATTTTAAACAAACTTTTTATATATTTAAATTTTTTATTTTTGTTTTTTGTTATGTTTACATATATATATATATATATTAATAAATAAAACAAAATTTTTTATTAGAATTTATCTCTTATTTTATATCCAGCATTACTGCCATTACAAAAATCTTGAATTATGATAGAAACTCTCACCCAAGGCTTCCTTTTGTAAGAGGGATTGCTCTAGAAATCATTTTTCATTTCCAATGTGGGAATCGGGTTCTCCCTTTCTTTCGCAAAATTAGAAATAAGTTATTATTAATCATTTTTAATCAATTAATTAATACTATTAAATACAATTTAATATCATTACTGAACAACTAATTTATTTCTAAATGGTAAATAATAAATAATAGGTTTTAATTAATTAATAATTAAATAATATATAATTAATAAAAAAATAATCTAAATAATAACTTAAATATAAATAATAAATATATAATGTATAATTATTAATAAATAAAAATAAAATTATTATTTACTAATTAATTAGTAATTAATAAATATTTAATTATATATTAAATTAATTAGTTAATAATTAATTAGTTAATTAGTAATATTTTTTTTAATTATTTAATAAAGTGAAGATATATTTTAAAAACCAAATTAGCATTTATTTTAGTTTCTAAATCCCAAAAGATTTCCTGGCGAATTGACCAGTTATAAATTTGTTTTTTTCACCATTTTTTAGATGTGGATTAGAGGAGGTCAATGATAAAATCCTAATCCAAGGAGTTGGGTTTCACCTTAAATCCCGATAGCAGTAAGGATACCCATCGTATTGTGGAGGATGAAGATGATTGTCGGTTCTATTCGACTACTAGAGACTACCAGGAAATGTCATTGGGGAACCCGGATTTCATCTCCATCTCCAGTCCAACCTATAGTATCATAAATGAAATAGAATTTTCCATCCATTAATTGAATGTAAATTCACCAGATAATTACATGAGGCACACTACACATTCCAAGATCCATATCTCCACTCTTACATGACTTGAACATAAGAGTCTTCAATATATTAATGGGACATTGTTGGCCATTTGTTCTTGAGAAGAAACCCGTGATATATGATAATCAAAACGATCAAGCACACCTTAATTTATACATCCAATGGAAAAGAAAATGTGTTTTTTAATCCCAAAACTAATAATAATGAAGAAAATTTATTAATAATCATCATCACCTGGTAAAAATACAACTTGGAGTCAGTGGTAGAAAATTTAATGAGGTCATGTTCCTGAAGCTCCAGACATGGAAAGTTTTTCTTGAACGCCAGTCCCCGAACATGACCAGAAAAATCCTAGGAAAAGAAGTGATGGGACCTTAAATTATTGGATCACCGGTGTAGTGATAATCATGAGATAAAATAAAGTGAAAAATGAAAAAATAAATGGACACCAGATGTAACGTGGAAAAAACACAAAAATAAAAGTGGTAAAAATGACAACAAAATAGACGGTTCAATATGGATAAATGTGGGTACACTCCCTCACTATTACAAAGAGAAAACCATTGTAATATCTCTCTTGAATAATGGGGAAACAAACGTCATAAAATACCACACCTATAAGAACACTCAAATGATATTTGATGGTGATGTTGATGCTAATAATTAAAATGTTGGGGGAGATACCCTTTTATAGGCTACCTCCCCCATGCCTCCTCTTCCTCCACTGGTGGGTTTGGGGGGTTTGGTCAGCCACCTAATCCTCCACCCATCTACCACCCCTAAAAAATCAAGGGGGAGACATTGTCCTCAATAATGAAGTACCAACACATCTCCCACATGGATATGTGATAGATAACCAATCACATATCTACATATTATTTCTATCATCCAAACATGTTGCTCACGTCTTTTTGAGTTTTCGTGAGGAACTTTACCATATAAAATTATCAAATTCAATATCATTCATCAATAAATCTGTTATATTTTGTTAGTTTTAATTTTCTAAATTTACACACATCCTCTAACACATCCCAAAGAAAGTGATACTGTAACCTAATGTACTTCATGCTAGAATGAAAATAAGGATTCCTTGCAATGTGCATGGTGCTATAACAGTCACAAAACAATAGAGTATTCTAATATATATTCCCAATATCCTCCAACAACCTTATCATCCAAATCTCCTCTTTACAAGCCTATGTATCTTCCATATACTCTGCCTTCATCATGGATAAAACCACAACTGATTCTAACTTTGAAATCCAACTCCTAGATCCTCCTGTATGATTAAACACATAATAAGTAGTGGATTTCCTCTTTCTAGAATCACCTAAAATGTTTGAATCAATATAACCTCTAATAGTGAAATCTGATCCTCTATAACAAAATTTTGCATCTCAGGTCTCCTTGATATATCACGGGATCCTCTTCATTGTGCTCAAATGCTCCCATCCTAGATTCTTTATGTACCAACTAACTGCTCCCAATGCATGTGAAATTTCTGGTATAGAACAAACTGTAGTGAACACAAGACTACCCACTGTTGATGCGTACAGTACTCGAGACATCTCCATCCTCTCTACTTCACTTCTTGGACTCATCATAGAGGATAAATTGAAATTAATTGGAAGTGGGGTAAATATTTTCTTACAATATTTTATGTTAAAGAATTTCAAGACTCTCTGTAAGTAATTCTTCTGTGATATCCAAATAGTCCCATTATTTTTATCATTAAATCTACACTCTAGGAATCTTTCTTTATGGTTCCAACTCCTTCATATCAAACTACCTAGCCAATTGTTTCTTTATTTCCTAGATCTGATCATTTTTGGGGCTTGCAACCAACATTTCATCCACAAACAATAGAATAATGATGAAATCATTACCATATGAACCCTTGAAATTATTAAAAAGGATTTAAATAAATCCTGATGTATACATGTCATGACCCAAACCAAGTTGGGTCTCAATCCACAACTTCCCCAATCCTTCCTCCAAATTCTAGGGGTGGAGACAAGCACTGAAGGCATAACTAAACTTGGGGAGGCCTTTCCTAAGTTCTTGTACCCATGCACCCACAAAAACCTCAATGTAACTGTTTATAGATATAAAAAGATGAAAACTAAAATGCATGCATACAATCTATCCCAAACCAGAGTACAACGTATGTGTTGAATGTATCAAGAGAAAAAAAAGCACCCACCAAAATACAACTAAAATATCATCCACCCTACTCAGATAAAGGGGATCACTATCAAAATTAACTATTATAATTCTCTTCAGTCCAGCTCCAGTAAACACCTTGGGCAGTCTAAATCACTATGTTTTTCCTACTTCATGACCTCCATGGAATCTATAGAAAGTTATGTGTTCTTTACAAGACACAACACATGTGGGAAAAGCGTGTGCAGGGTTAATTATTATAATACTCAGTAGGAGCCACAAAAACCCAAAAATAAAAGGTATAAACTGAAAGGAAACAGTCTGCTCGACCTAGCCATAAGAATCCTTATTGAGAAAGAAACTCCATCTCGATCCATCCTCGGTTGTACATGACTAGTCAGTTAAGTCAAAAAATATCAAACAGAAGAGTGAGGAAAAAATCCATCCCAGAACTCAACCCAAAAAATTTACATTTTCAAAGCATAGGGGGTTGAACATGGTGAGTAGATGAACTACACGTCAAGTCTTTTCCACCCATAGAAGGAGAGTAGTCTCATCTAACCATGATAAGTTAAACATATAAAGAACATGGAATACCCCACACATCTTTACCTACCACGAAAGGAGATTAACCAAAACAAATGAATTAACACAAAAGAGGTAAGAATACTTAGTCTACAAGATATGTTAACCCAGAACATTTCAACACCAGAGGGGATCCCAAAAATACACAGATATAATCATCTCAGAATCCAAGTCTCAGGAGGTTCCAACCTCATTACCAGTAATACTATTATTCTAGATAGAACTATATTTAAAACAAAACCAAGGGAACTAGCTCCATGAACTCAGCAATCCTAGATGGTGCTTTTCCCATAGATACACTTCAGTGGAAACACTCACTTTTTCCATCTCTGGTTCCTGACACCAGAGGTCTTATTGTCACTAACTTTCACCCTGCGCAATGATAAATAAACCCACATGGAGAGGTCCACACCTCAGTAATGCACATAGTTAAGGGATAACTACTCCAGAATATGCAATGTATTCATCCCCTCTAAGGAGAGAGTGAATGGAGGGACCCACGCCTTGTCACTACCCTACAGTGGAGCGAGTACTAGCTCCTAACCAACCCTCAAAATTGGTTCCAATTTTATATAGAATGGCCTGAACCTCATTCGGTTGAGGAAAAACTAATTCATATCTAGGAATCATTCATATCTAGGGGAGGGGGCCACTCTTCATAAATGTACTCAATAGCCGAGGGATCTCCAACTCCAATGGAGGATCTACTCCCCACTACTGCATAATGGTGGTGGAGTACTACTCTGTAAGCGAGGACTCGCACCCTGATACAATATGGAAGTACCAATCGGTGGCAAGAGGATCCAACCCCTGGTACGATATGGGAGTAATACTCTACCAGCTCATTTAATATGGGGGAATCTCACCCTGGTAAGATAGTGGTGTACCGTCCCTAGGCTAGAGGTCCTACTCCTTGGTATAAAAGGGGAGTACCAACTCTGTTGTATTAACATGTATGGAAGACTCACACCCTAGAATGATAGGGAAGTTATGAATCCATGGATAGAGGACCTACACCCTATTATGAAAGGGGTGTACCTATTCTATCTGGCCAACGAGTGTGGAGGGAACATGACCTGGAATAGTAGGGGAGTACTAACTCCAACTACTTAAAAGATATGGGGAACCCGCACCCTAAACCATTAGGGGGTACCAACCCTAGGATAACTATCCATAGAACTCATGCCCATAATTTGGAGATTCTCATATATACAAAATAAGATAGGTAATACAAACTCATTCCTTGATGACATAGGGGAGTACCGGTCCCATTGTCTCTCTTTTAAAACCCACTGAACTCCAACATCGGTCAAAAACTAATACACAAGAGTTTTGATCAAAAAACACCACCTCATATATCTTAGAAAAAAAGGATTCCACCATCATAGTCTATGTGAAAAAATACCTAGTATCAGGTACTTACAATTCAAAATATGATATTTAGTGATAGAGATACAAAAGATGGAAGGTCTTGAGAAGACCTCCATGGAGTACATGATGTGGAATTGGTCTACACAACATGTGAACCTGCTCGATCACCTGTCCATGTATCTTGTCTCTATGGTTTGGCAGCCCATGAAGGGTTACATGACATGAGGATTTGATACACATTGTGTCCCTCTTCACCCGTCCCCTAGATATGTTCCTCTTTCACACAACCCAAAAAGTTGTGTCCCTTGCATTCCATGCATCACCTTCTGCATGGAATATTAGGCACAAAAGGACACCCAACCATGTGGTTTGTCCATGTTTTGAACCAGAACCTATGTCCATATACTTTTTCTAGGTAGTTGTACATGTCCATGTTTTTTCATACAGCTAACCCAATCCATGTCCCATGGTCACGTGGTTTGGGCCACTACATGAAGTGTAATACTGTTACATGATGTGAAGACCCCAAAGGTCATCTTCTATGGATAGGAAAGGCTATACGGAATGTCTCATTGGACTACATGATGTGTATATAGTAATTAAATTCTATAATCACCACTAAAAATGTCATATTCTACCTAGTTTACCCCAAAACCTATAGTTATACCTTGGAGGGATCTCTAGCAATGGTATTTGGGATATAAAACTTTAAGAAAATGAGAAACGAAGAGGATCAAAACCAAAACATAAAACCTCTTACCTTGAGGACCAAACGCCAAACCTTTGTGTGTATAATGATTCCTGAACCATCCTACTTGTTGATTTGATGATGATCTATGTCAAAAACATAAATTGACATCACCTTGAAGCTTCGATTCCAACTCATTTTCATCATTGAAAAAGGGAGGAGAGTGTTAGGTTAGTATTTTTATTAAATTTATTTAATTAATTAATTCCACCTCATAACACCCTACCAACTCATCTTCGAACAAAACTATCAGTGTGGACAACTTTATGTCATGCCTATGGTAAACACAACGTTCTAAACTCAACCACAGCCTTAGATTTAAAATCCAAGACATTGATTGGGAGTTATTTATTTCAAGTAAAACTTCTCACATTGGATAAAATATTTTTATTATTTTTAAAATCGCAGTGTCGAGACTCTCCATGACCATTATTCTCATGTTGACTTAGTTCCTGGCTTCAAAAATATTCTTAGTTATTTTCCAATGTTTTATAGGTGAAAAACCAAGTCACTACATCACTACCGCCTTTAAATATTTTCATCCTCGAAAAGAATGAGGATAGGCTGAAGGAAAAGAAGAAGATCTCTATATTGGAACTCCCATGCCAATGAGATCACCATGTGTCCCCGTGCATCTTCCAAGAATTCTATTTGGGGGCACATAGGCCAAACCACATTCACATCCACCTCTAACCAGATCAACATTGTGCACCAAGAGAGAACTTATATCTTTAGCTATGACAGGTGGAAAAGAACCAAGCCCCATAGTCCATCTATAGTCATAAGGTCTAGCAGTACACCACCTCACTTAGCTAATGTAGATATCGACAAAAACCATAAGTTCACACCCACCCCTGGATAGACCACTCCCATACCTCCTCAATCATCTTGTGTACAATTTTGACGTCGAGTATCCGAGGGTAACAAAAATCATGATATGGGGGTAAACTCATCCAACCATGAGAATCTAGACACAGAAAGATTGTGGCATAACCCACATGTATTCTCCCCTCTTGGAAAGAGATTAAACCAAACTAGAAACACCACCACACCGAAAAGTGGCATCCTAGCTGAGTATGGATGGTAGGCCACCAACCCATAACACAAAACCATGTAGGATCTAACTCTACTACCATATAATGATTATCAGTAAGTCTATACACTACTCAACCTTTCCCTAAACCGAAAATTCCAATGAAATAATTTTCCTCACCTTGAAACAATCCTCTTTGGGTGGTACTGACTCACCCACATGGTTTTAGTCACATCACAAAAACACATCTTAGTTCGGAAAGTGTCCCTATTCCTCATGATTCGAAGCAACATCAAACCACATCACATCCCTCCTCAAGCGTCTCCTGTACAAAGTTGGCACTAAGAATAAAAGGGTACTAACTAACAACAAAAGGGATGAAGAATCATTCCTACTATGTATTATAGGGACCTCTTTTGTAACTACCAACATGTCACTCAGCCCCGAACACACAAGTCAGAGTAACTCATCCACCACACCTTGATACCATCCACTTTTTGATCCACTAACCCTCCCTCATGGGTTTTCTTGCACAATAAAAACGTCTTGTTGTGGTAAAGACCCACATTTTTGTGAATTCAAAGCTACATCGAACAACACCAACACAAGGTTCACTGAAGCCCCTACATCACCCTGAAAAAACCTTGAGAAAGAGGCGAAAATAAAAATAATACCTCTTAACTATGTCTATAAGTAATAATATAATAATTAGAAATGAAAAAAGAGCACACCTTTATTACTCCTTGGATCTTCTGGGTCAATGGACTGTATGGATTGTAGATGTCCTCGCATGTGTCCTCTAGTTCCTTGAACCTATTATAGACCACCTGGGGGTGGTGGTGGTAACACCTCGAACCGACTTCCACCTCTCGCTGCAATATCATACCCTCTTCCCCATCCATCATATTATAAAACTCCCTAATCCAAATGCTACCTCTTCCAAGGTGGATGATTGGTTAGCTCCCTTTATATAATCCCTTGGATATGCAATAACCTTAACACAGATGGGTTAAACTCTTTCCAAAAGGGTCACTCCAACTCCACCTAAGTGAGTATCATGTCGTTGTGGGACTGCATCACTAAACTCTGCCATCATATAGAAGAACCCTATAGAAGGCTCACTGCTAGAACCACCATCTGATTGGGAGGTGTCCTCACTAGGAAAAAACACACATGACTACTTCAAGCCATTAAATAGATTCATTGGGGTCTGGATCACCCCGGAACCTCATAGGTCGACGCTTATGGAGATCATGTAGCATACTCAACCTAAACACATCCTCATTATGAACTACAAGCACAACATGATGATCAATGGGTGGTGGATCAACTGATTGAGAGCTCGAAGGTAAAACCTCAGAACTAGTTCCTTGAACATAAGCCTCGTCATGGGGAATATTTTCATCACAATAATGTTATAGAATCCTGTTTAGAAGACATCATAGAGTCATCTTGAAATAAATTTCAAGATATACCATGGTCAAAGAGTATATCTAGGGAGATGACTCAAGGAGGATAGGAAAAACCAAAACTCATCCCTACATGATTTATGTACCATTTATTTCCCTATAACCATTTTCATAATGTACCGAGCTGAAAAGAAGTTTATCGGAGTTCTAGTGGATGGATACGTCTGTCTCAGCACCAACATTGCGTCATCAGGACTAAGATCCAAACATGAGACATCCTACCACTATCACTATGAAACCCAACCAAATCCTCTTAAGTGTAAATTTTGAACAACATCCTAATTAATGAACTTCCTCGAATACCAATCTATCATGACCCAACCCATGTCGGGACTTGAGCTGCAAGTACCCCAATCCTGCCTCCATAGTTCAGGGGGTGATGACAAGTGCCAAAGACATAACTAAACATGGGGAGACCATTTCTTAATATTCCTATATGCATTCACCCATAAACACCTCAATGAAATAGTGTAGAGATATAAAAGGTTGGAAACAAAAATGCATGCATAAAATCTATCTCAATCTAGATTACAACAGAATTACTTAAATTTTAAAGTGGAAAAACATGCACCAACCAAAATAAAACTACAAAATATTCTAACATAATCAAAATGAGGGGATCCCTATCAAAAGTAAGTTCTAAAAAGATTCTCAGTCCAGCTTTGGTAAATACCTCAGTCAGTCTAGCTCACTGAGATCTGCCTGCTTCAGATCCTTCTTAGACTCAGTCAAAAGGAACGTAGTCTGCACAAGACACAACATGTGCGAGAAAATATCATGCAAGGGTGTGTGTAATCATACTCGGTAGAAACCCCAAAAACCCAACAAGAAAATGAGAAACTGAAAGGCAATAATCCACTTGACCTAGCCATAGGGAACCCAGTCGAGAGAGATACTTCATCTTGATCCATCCTTAGTTGTACATGACTAGTCAGCTAAGTCTAAATAATCCCAACCAAAAGATTAATGGAAAAACTCAATCCCACATCTCAACCAAGAAAGAAGAAAACTCTTCCTAGAATAGGGGGCTCAACACTGTTATTAGATGAACTACACATCGAGTTTTTTACACCCCTATAAGGAGAGTAGTCTCATCCAACCATGTGAAGCTAAAAATGGAAAGCACGTGGAATACCCCGAACATATTCGCTTTCCACAAAAGGAGAGTAACCAGAACTAAGGTGTGAGAATAGAAGAGGTATGAATAAATACTCCACAACAGGTGTTAACAAAAAACATATCAACCCCACATGGGCTCCCTTAAATACCCAGATATACTCATATCAGACTCAAAGATTAATGGGGTTCCAACCACATATCTAGAAATATAATTATACTTGAAGGCTATAAATGTAAAAAAACTAGTATAACACACTCCATGAGCTCAAAATTCCCATATGGTACTCGTCTGAGAGATACACTCCATCGGAAACACTCACATGGCCCATCTTTGGTTACCAACACTATAGGTCCTTGTATTTCTATCATATGCCATACGCAAGGATAGAAAAACTCACATAGAGAGGCCCTCTCTACACCATTTCATATAGTTTATGGAGCACTACTCTAGACTATGAACCACATATATCCTCTCTATGGAGAGAGAGAATAGAGGGACCCATACCTCACCACTACCCTCTAGTTGAGGGAGTACTGGATCCTAACCAACCCACGAAACCACTACCACTCCGATATGGAGTGGCTCACACCTCATTCCACTGAGAGAGCACTAACTCTTAACTAGGAATCAATCATATATAGTGAATGGGTGTACTTTTTGTGACTGTACTTAATAGCCAAGGGAGATCCAAGTATAATGGATGACCTGATTCCCACTACTACACATATATTGGGGAGTACTAATTTGTAAGTGAGGAACCATTTCCAGATAAAATAGGGTAGTAAAACTTATTGGATAGAGGTCCCACACCCTTATATGACTAGTGAGTACTCCCCTACCATCTCATTTAATATGGCAGACCTGCACCCTGGAACAATAGGGGAGTCTCAACTCCACAGATAGAGGACCCACGCCCTGGTATGAAAGGGGAGTACATACCCTATCTAGAAAATGAGTGTGGAGGGCCTATATATTGGCATGACTAGGGATCACAAACTCCAACTAATCGAATGATATGGGGAACTTGCACACTAATTAATTAGGTTAGTACCAACCCATGGAGAACTATCCATTGAACCCATTCCCATGATGTGGGGTGTCTCATCTCTACCAAATTAGAGAGGTAAGGGAAATTAGTACCCTGATTCCATAAGGTATTACTACTCTCATCATCTCTCTTGTAAAACCCCATTGAACTCTAACATCATTTGAGAACTACTACACAACCATCTTCCTTCAAATATGCCTCCCAATATATCGTAGGCTGAAAAAGATTCCACCATCGTGTTCTATGTGGAAAAATTATCAAGATAGGATACTGACAAGCCAAAATACTAGTTTCAGGGAAGATGATACGGAACATGGAAGGTCTCAAAAAGACCTCCAAGGAGTAAAAAACCTGCACTATGGTCTGCACGGCATGTGAACCCACCCGGGCACCTTGTCGTGTATCATATTTACATGTTTTTCCAAAACATGTAGAATTATATGATTTCATTTTCATGACACGTCAAATTGATTATGATTTTAAGGTTGATTTATAGTATAGGGAAGACCCTAGTTCATCTCTCAAGGAGCATTTATAGGTTTAGAGTATGCATTTTTAATAAAAACTACAAAAAAGGGGAGTGATTTAGAAAACATTTTAAAGAAAATAACTCAACTTAAAGAGATTAATAGTTGATAAATTAAGTTGGTGTTTTAATAATTATGAGAGAAAGTGGTGAATGTGATTTCACTAAACACATTGCAAGTTAATTTTTCTTAGATATTCATTCATGATTAGAGTAATTATTTGGTTAAAATTTATTGGAATCCCAATTAATTCATAAGCTTTTATTTCAATTCTTAAAGAACCAAACCTTGACATAACTATCATATTGTCAAGGTCCAGACCTTATTCATGGAATAAGAGCTTCCAAAGAAAATTAAAATCTCAAGAAGGTGGGTATGAAAATGATTCTTGTGTTGTCCAATCGAAACAACACAAATCACACACTCAAAATCTCACACTGATTGATTAGAAATTAAGATCCTAACGATCACATGTATCAAAACAAGAATTGAAATAGGAAATAAATGTAATATACATGGAATGAAATGTTTAAACACCCAAATTACTTCAAACCAATAGCTAATATTTGTTTCGAAACTCCCTTTACATTTGTGTAGCTCCCTCACAACAAACGCCCATCATTTAGATCGACATCAAGAGGAGGAGGAAGCTCGGGGGAACTCCATCTTCATTCTTGATACCCCTATGAAGATAGTGTCCTCCAAAACTTCTAAGATGAGGATATGACTCTTATATAACTCCAAATTTGTATCACTTCATCCCTTGGATGAACTTGAAAATGAGGTTCCCCTGGTGCCCTTTTATAACTAAAATGATAAGTGGTTTTGGTAACCTAATTTTGGTGATACCATTTGAGTCTCAGTTTTGGAAAGGTAAACAGGCATATAAACACTTTTATAAAATATTGGAGTTTTTGGTTGGCCTCCTTAATGTCTCCCTATCAAATTTTGCATCAATTGGACATATATAGTGGGAGATAATGTCAAAATGTTGAACCAAACTTTTGGCTTTGTGCAGATTCTATCCCCTGGACAAAATGGTTTGGATAGTCTCATTAAAGGAGGAATGGGGATTGGGTTTCTTGAGAAGCGTTTTAGCCCATGAATTTTTTATTTTACCATAAAGTTTCATCCCATTTGGAGGCCAAAAATTCTCATAATGTTCAAAACAGTGGAGAGATGTCCATGGGTTGTCATGCAGTTTGGCCAATTTTTATTCTTGATCATCTTCGAGGCCTAGAAATCATCTACACCTTCCATGAAACTATCAAAAAAAGTATCATTTCCCTTTTTAATAGTGATAAAAACAAATTAATTGAATCTAACATGAAGTGAAATTTGTTTTTATATTTGTAATTTGCAATACAAATTCAGTTTAAAACAATGGTGTAAGGGTGAAAATGAAACAGTGAATCACAGTGCGATCACACCCCAACACCTAAACATTTTCACTCCTATGAAAACTCACATTTTCATAAATTATTCATGTAGATAATTCCAACTTTATAAATATTTAACATTCAATTAAATTTTAATTCCTGATATAAATGTGATCAAAGGAAAAATCACATCGTTGAGCTATTCTCAGTGATGAAACAAAAAAGATATCTCAAAAATTGTATCACCACGAAATTCATAGAGTTGAATGATACAAATTTGGGAAAATAGTTCAAAAGATAACAATTTTACTAATTCTCCACATTTTTTTGTGAAAACTATTTCATGCTATTCTTTCCACTTTGTATCAAGTAAATATAAGTTATTTTATAAATTGTCTACTAATGTGATCTGTTCTACCGAACCTTTTCTATATCCTTTTCAATAAAATTAAAAGACCCACTCACTTATGAATTACCAAAATTTAAACCATAAACTCTTGACCTTGATATCCCCATATATTTCACGTTTCATCCCTCCCCTTATTTATTATTAGTTTTCAACAGTTTTACCTAGAACAAATCTCACAATCTCCTCCCAACCCATGTTTGATCTCCTCCTGACACTAATTATAATAGTTATAAAAAGATCAAATATTGAGGAAGGGTGGTTTTTAACCATCATAATATACAACCCTTTTTTATTTTTTATGTTTTTTATGAGGTTGTACAATAGTCAGATAACGGGTCCACACACATAGGTCAATCTGGTACAGTAATGAAATAGATCGGATAAGGAATGAACATATTGAAAAATGATTTTGGAAAGTAGAGAAAAATCAACCTAACTTATATTTACCTTTTATTAAGTATAAATTTTCACAATTCATGGTTGGGTGAAAAGTTTTGTGGAGAAATTAAGTGACACAAATTTCCCTGACACTATTCACAAAAAAGGTAACCATTCTTCTTAAAAGTTTCATAATGATATAACCATTTATATCATCAAAAAATAACTAAATTTCAATAGAATTTCACACCATAGAATTGAATTCTTGCTCAAATGAACATTTCAACAATTGTTTTAATGCTAAAACAACATGAAATACAGAAATTCCACATGCATTTTCAAAAAATTCCATGATTATATGGGCATCATATTCCATGATAAAGAATGAATAAAAAAGTAATATCCGGTCACAAAGGTGGTCAAAGAGGTGAGTGAGAGTGAAAGGGGGGAAAGTAACAATATAATTCAGTAAGAAAAAAAGATAAATAGAATAAATATGATGAAAAATTCTAACTAACTAGGAATATACCGATCCCCCTGCACCTAAAGTGTGCAGTGTCCTCACTATAATAAAAAATAATGTTGGAAGGAAGGATAAAACCAGGTGAGTTTCATTCATAGATTTCTTCTTGAACATGGAGTTCCTCCATCAGGGACTTCAGAATGGATTCATGGAAGTGCTTCAGCCACTTCCCACTGACAGTGAAGGTTTCATTGGTTTTGTTATTTTGAAATTGCACAACACCAACTAGAGATATGTTAGTAACGGTGTATAGTCTAAACCTGCAGTAACAGAGATTACCTAGATGCAACTTCATGTTTTCATTATAGAGGAGGACCTTCTTCCCAATTTGGAACTAATGTTGAAAGGTGAGATGGCCATGGGAAGCCTTGGTTCTCTCCTTATAAATAATTTATTTCTCATATTCATATCTTTTAATTTCATCCATCTTATGAATTTTCAAATTTCTTTAAGAACCTACACCAGAAATATTAGAATTTCATTTTTTGATGGCCCAGTAGGCCCGGTGCTAAATCTCAATAGGTAGGTAAAAAATCTTTCCAAACACTAGCTGATATCGTGACATTCCAATAAGAGTATTGAAATCAGTACGGTAAGACCATAAGGAATCATCAAGTCTAAGAATCTAATATTTTCTATTACGTTGGACCATTTTTTCAAGAATTTGTTTTACCTCCCAATTTGACACTTTTGCTTGACCATCTATTTGTGGGTGATAAGCAGTAGGCACTTGATGACCGACCCTATACCGACGTAAAAGTGATTGAATTTTTTAGTTTTAGAAATGAGAACCCTGGTCACTGATGATAAACCTAGGTAATCCAAACCTAAATAAGATTTGGATTCTTAAAAATAATACAAATTCCTTATAATCATATGTCCTTTTAGCTCTTTCCTCTACCCATTTGGACACATAATCAACTGAAATAAGAATGTATAAGTTTCCAAAGGAATTATAAAATGGCCCCATAAAGTCAATACCACAAAAATAAAAAAAATCATGAAAGTGCAATGGTTGTTATGGAATTTCATTTATTTTATATAAATTACCCATTCTTTGAAAATGAGGAAAAGATTTACAAAAATACTGGGCATCCTGAAAAAGTGTTGTCCAAAATAGACCAAAATCAAGGGCATTGAATGAAGTCTGTTGGGGACCAAGCTGGCCCCCACAAGAAAGAGTTTGGCGGAATCTAAGGACATACTGAAACTTGATATCAGGAACACAACGCCTAAGGACATGATCACTACATGTGAGACAGAGGTAGGGGTCATCCCAAATATATAAACAAGACTCATGTTTTAGATGAATGTCTTGGTTTTTGTTTAAATCATTAGGAATTCAACAAACTACCAAATAATTTACAATTTCAACATACCAAGGAATAGAATCTTGCACTCGGTAAAATTGATTATCAGGAAACATATCATTTATTAGCATATAGGTGGATGAGTCAATGTTTGACGATGGTCGAATCCTACTGATATGGTCATCCACCACATTCTTTACCCCTTTTTATCTCTAATTTATAAATTGAATTCCTGAAGGAGAAGCATCCAGCAAATGAGATGTGGTTTGGCTTCCGATTTCTTAAAGAGATACAAGAGTGTTTAATGGTATGAGAACATAATGAATTTGGACCCAAAAAAATATGACCTAAATTTATCCAAGGCAAATACAATGGAAATAAATTATTTTTTATTTGTGGTGTAGTTTTCCTAGGTAGGGTCCAGTGTACATGAGGCATAGGAAATGACATATGGAGCTCGATCCACCCTTTGTGATAATACTGCACCAACTCCATAGTTCGTGGCATCAAACATGATATCAAATGGTAAATCCCACCAAGGTGGATGGATTATTGTGGAGGATGTGATACTCCATTTTAACATTTCAAAAGCTTCCTCACATTCATTATCAAAAACAAATTCATTTTATTTTTGGAGGAATCCGGAGAGGGGGAGTGAAATTTTACTAAAGTCATGAATGAAACAATAGTAAAATCCAGCAAAACCTAGGAAAGACAACACATTCCATACATTTTTGGGGAATGGTAACAAAGAAATGACATCCACTTTTGATTTATCTACTTCGATACCATCCCCATAAATGACATATCCCAAAACTATATCTTGTCGCACCATGAAATGGAATTTCTCATAATTTAAAACAAGATAATTTTCAATACAAAAACATAGGACTAAACCATGACTACTCAAACATTCATCAAAATAGGATCCCTAGACAATGAAATAATCCATTAAAACATCCATGAAATTCACCAGGTAATCTGAAAAAAATACTAACCGTGGATCACTGGAAAGTACCTAGAGCATTGCACAGAGAAAATGGAATCCTCTTATATGAAAATGTTCCAAAGAGGAAAGTGAATGTCATCTTTTCCTAGTCCTCAAGGGAAATATGCATCTAAAATTATCCATAATATCCATCAAGGAAACAATAGTGAGACTTACCCACTATCCTCTCTAGCATTTTCTCAATGAATGGAAATGGGAAATGATCTTTCCTAGTGTGTTGATTTAGTGGGTGATAGTCTATACAGACACACCAATTATTCTTCACACTATTTGGTACCAATTCATTATTTTCATTTTTAATTACAGCATGACCGGTTATTTTATGAACTAATTGAATAGGATTAACCAATTTTTTGTCATAGATGGGGAAAATGATTCCATTAGCCAATAATTTTGTTACCTTATTTTTTGTCAACATCTAAGAGGTTTGGGTTCAGTTGACATTATGTCTTCCTCACTAGTTTAGCCTCATCATTTAACAAAAAAATGATGGGTACAAACTGATGGGATAATACCAAGAATTTCCGCAAGTGTCCACCCCAATTCTTATTTATACTACCTCAAAAGTTCAAGTAGTCGCAATTCATGCTCAAGAGGGAGTGAACGAGTAATTATGAGGGGAAACTTGTTTCCATTCTCAAGATTATAATATTTTAAATCTTGATGTAGTTTTTTTAGTTCCAATACAGAGGTATTTTGAATTAATGGGAGTGTGTGTGAAATTGAGAGGTCATTAATCTTATATAACTGCTCCATGGTATCATCCTCATAAGAGGAATGATCTTTTAGAAACATAGAAGTATCATCGATGGTCAGTGGATCCTCAGTGTTCAAGAAATCATCAATTAATAAACATGCATGACACTTTTCTAGACCACTACAACAATCAATGCATGATTCATTACCTAGTATTTCAATCAATGATAAAAGCATAGAAAAGAGATCGGGGGAAAGAAAAGATGTTCTTTTATGGGAAGGGAGTACACTAATTGAATTGTTAGAGAGAGAGGGTAATGTTCATATGAGGGGTGCTTCAAGTAATCAAGGATGTTTAAGTGGATTGTTTCACCACCAAACTACATAGATATTGTACCATTGTAGACATTAATTATGGTTTTTGCAGTTTTCAAGAAGGGTATCCCAAATAAAATTAGGTCATATCCATTCATCCTATCATCTTACATTATTAGCGCATAAAAATCATCAGGAAAAATTAAATTTTTCACCCTCACAAGAACATCCTCTGATATACGAGAAGGGTTTGTTGTACACCGATTTGCTAGCTGAACGACTATTACAGTAGGCATTAGTTCAACTACCTTCAAAGAAGAGTAAATAGAGTGAGGCTTCACATTTATAGAAGCACCTAAATCAAGAATATCATTGTAAAATGAATACTCCCCTATGATGCATCGAATCGAGAAGGTTCCAGGATCATTGCATTTGGTTGGAAATGATGGTTTTATCAATACTAAGACATTCTTACTCAAGCATACCTTCTCATCCCCATTAATTCTCCTTCTTTGTGTACATATCTCTTTTAAAAACTTTACATATCTAGTAATTTTTTTCACAACATCAAACAAGGGGATGTTTACCTGCAATTTTTTGAAAGTCTCTAAAATTTCCTTATCGAGTTCAGTTTCCTTTTGTTTTTTTAGGTTGGGTGGCCTTTGGGGAAATGGAAGAGGAATGGGTTGTCTAGGAGACTCATCAACATACACACTCTTTCCTTTAGAAGGGCATCTCTCAATTGAGGACATTGGTCAAAGTAGTGGGTATCAGAAGAGAATATACCACAATTAATAGGACGGGGAGATTGGGGTTTTCCTTGGAAAAGAGAAAGTTTTCAAAGAAGGGTACTTGCCTATTCAAACATTTCATCCACCTTCTTCTCAAATTCAGTAATTTTCACCTCATGGAATCCTCGAAAGGGTACACTAGACCGTGAACCAAATTTTTGTATGTTTTGAGCCATGTTCTCAATATGGGTTCTAACAGAGATTGGGGTTTTATATAATAGTGCACCACCTGTAGCAGTATCAATCATTTTACAATCAATTTGAATTAAACCATCATAAAAATATTGTATCAACAATCGATCACTTATTTGGTGGTGTGTAAAACTTGTACATAATATTTTAAACCTTTCCCAATATTAATGATGTGTTTCCCCTTTATATTGTCTGATACATCATATTTCTTCCCTTATGTTTGTTGTTCTAGAGGATGTGAAATTGTTTTCAACAAAAATCCATTTCATATCTGCTCAGCCTCTTATTAAGGAATTATCATAATAAATCCAGACCTTTGTTGTATCTTCTAAGGAAAAATAGGAATGATCTAGGATTTACTTGTTCCTTATCCACATTATAAGGTTTTAATGTTGAACAAACAATGTGAAATTCTTTTAAATTCTTTTGTGGATCCTCTCCAACAATTCCATGGCATCTGGGTTATAGATGAATTAAACGAGATTTTAGTTCCAAATTGGGTTCCTCACATTGTAATTGAATGTATGTGGGTTGGATATCGACTTAGGTGAGGTTATTTATTTTAGTTTTCTATTGTTTTCAGCCATGTTATACAAGTTTATTTTATTTTTTATGTTGTTTCTATAATTAGAAGATTAAGGATCAAGAAGAATGTTGTTGTTTTGTGTGTCCTCCTTGAAAGGGTTCTCTTGTGCATCTCAGAGTTGCTGACGTAAGATCCTCTACGGTTCGGGTTCGAAAGGTGGTAAATATATTGGATTAGAATTCTTAATGCACAAAACCTACATAAGAAATAAATCATAACCCAAAAATATAGGTAAAGGTATAAGATAAAACAAATAAATATTCACAAAATTTACAATAATATTATAAAAAACATGCACTAAAAACCAAAGCACTCCCCAATAAACGGTGCCAAAATTTGACCACATTGTCATGAAAAGTTAAATTTATTATGATTTTAAGGTTGATTTATAGTATAGGGTAGACCCTAGGTCATCTCTCAAGGTGTTTTTATAGGTTTATAGTATTCATTTTTAATAAAAAGTAGTAAAAACGAGGATCATTTTGAAAACAGTTTAATGAAAATAACCTAACATAAAGATTTTAATAGTTTATATATTAAGTTGGTGTTTTAAAAATTATGAGAGAAATGTTTCATTTTTATATCACTACACAAATTTCATGTTCATTGTTCTTAGATATTCATTCATGTTTGGAGTAATTCTTTCATTGAAATTAATTGGAAACCCAATTAATTCCAAAGCTTTTATTTCAATTCTTAAAGAACCAAACCGTGACGTAAAAATCCTATTGTCAAGGTCCCGAACATATTCATGGAATAAGAGCTTAAAAGTCAGATTGAAATCTCAATAATGTAGGTATGAAAAGGATTCTTGTGTTTTCCAATCGAAACAACAAAAATCACGCACTCAAAACCTCGCACTAATCAGTTAAAAATTAAGAGCATAATGATAAAAAGAATCAAAAAAAGAATTCAAATATGAAATAATGTAAGATACATGGAATGAAATGTTAAAAAACCAAAATTACTTCAAACAATTATCTAATATTTGTTTCGGAACTCTCTTGACACATGTGTTTCTCCCTCACAACAAACGTCCACCATTTAGCTCAACATCGGGAGGAGGAGGAAGCTCGAGTGGAACTCCTTATTCATTATAGATCCCACTATAAGGATAGGGGCCTCCATAAATTCTAGGATGAGGATATTAATACTCTATAAATCCAAATTTTCAGTACATCACTTTTTGTCCTAACTTACAAATGAGGTTCCCTTGGTGCCCTTTTATATCCAAAATGGTAAGTCGTTTTGGGAACCCAGTTTTGGTGATACCATTTGAGTATCAGTTTTGGATAAGTAAACGGGCATATCATGACTTTTCAAAAAGATAAGAGTTCTTGGAAGTCCTATTTACTGTATCCCTATCAAATTTGGCGGCCATTGGACATAATTATTGGGAGATAATGGCAAAATACCAAACCAAACATCTGACTTCATGCAGATTCAGTCCCCTGGACAGAATGGTTCGAATGGGGCCCTTAATGGATGCATGGGGCTTGGGTTAATTGAGAATAGTTGTATCCTTGATGTTTTGTACCATACCACAAAATTTCATCCCATTTGGAGGCACTTAATTATCATAATGTTCAAAACATTGGACAAATTCCCATGGGTTGTCGTGTAGTTTGTCCACTTTTCTTCAAGACCATCTTCAGGGCCTCCAAATCACCTCCACCTTCAATGAAACTATTAAAAAAATTCATTGTATTCTTTAAAAGTGATAAACACAAAATAATTTAATCTAAAATAAAGTTAAATTTGTTATTCTATTTGGAATTTACAATACAAATTCACTTTAAAACTATGGTGTAAGGTTGAAAATAAAACAGTGAATCATGGTGCGATCACACCCCCACACCTAAACATTGGCACTCCTAGGAAAAGTCACATTTTATTTAATTATGCATTTTCATATTTCCAACTTAATTAATATTTAACATTCAATAAGAATTTAATTCCTGATAGAAATTTGATCAATGAAAAAATCACACTGCTGAGTTATTCTCAGTTTCCAAACAAAAATAATGCTCAAAAATTGTATCAGTATGAGATTCAAGGAGTTTAATGATAAAAATTTGAGAAAATAGTTTAAAATATAACCATTTCACTAATTCTTCATCTGTGTGCGTGACATCCATTTCATGACATTCTTTCCACTTTCTATCAAGTAAATATAAGTTATTTTAAAAATTGTCTACTTATCTGATCCTTTCCACCAAACCTGCCCTTTATCCTTTGCAATAAAATTCCTAGACCCACCCACTTAAGAATTCCCAGAACTCAAACGATAAACTCTTGACCTAGATATCCCCATATTTTGCACATTTCATCACTCCCATATTTTTTTTCAAAAGTTTCACCTGGAACAAATCTTACACTCTCCTCCCAACTCATGTTTGATCTCCTCATGACACTAATTGTAATAGTTATAACAACATAAAAGGTCGAGGAATTTTGGTTTTTGACCTTCCAAATAAACACCCCTTTTTTATTTTTTATGATTTTTTATGAGGGTGTACAACATTCGGATAACAGGTATACACGCATAGGTCAATCCAGTACAGAAATAAAATAGATCGAATAAGAAACGAACGTATGGAAAAATGATTTTAGAAAGTAGAGAAAAATCAACCAAACTTATATTTAACTTTTATTAAGTATAAATTATCACACTTCATGGTTGAGTGCAAAGTTGTGTGGAGAAATTAAGTGAAATAAATTTCCCTCAAAATATTCACAAAAAAAGGGAACCATTCTTCTCAAAGGTTTCAAAATGATAAAACCATTTACATCATCGAAAAATAACTAAATTTCAATAGAAATTCACACCACAGTATTGAATTCTTTCTATAATGCACATTTCATAATTTTTTTAATGCTAAAACAACATGAAATATGGACATTTCAAATTCATTGTCAATAACATCCATGATTAAATAGGAAAACTTTTCTATGATAATGTGGGAATAAAAAAGAAATATTTGGTTCCAAAGGTAGTCACAAAGGTGAGTGAGAGGGAAAGGGTGGAAATTAACAATACAATTCAAAAAGGTAAAAAGATTAAAAGAAAAATGATGATGAAAATTTCTAACTAACCAAGGAATATACCCATCCCCCCACACCTAAAGTGTGTAGTGTCCTCACTATAATAAAAAAGTATGTGGGAAGGAATGATAAAACCTAGTGATTTTCATTCATATATTTCTTCTTGAACATGGAGTTCCTCCATCGAGGACTCTGGAATGGATTCATGGAGGTGCTTTAGCTTATTCCCATTGACAGTGAAGGTTCTCTTGGTTTCATCCTTTTGCACCTTGACAACACCAACTGGAGAGATATTAGTAGTAGTGTATGGTCCAAACCAGTGGGAACGAAGCATACGTGGATGCAACTTTTGCCTTGAATTATAGCATAGGACCTTCTTCCCAATGTGGAACTGACGATGAAGGATGAGATGGTCATGGGAATCCTTGTTTTTCTCCTTATAAATCTTGGAGTTATCATATGCATCTCTTCTAATTTCATCCATCTCCTAAATTTTCAACCTTTTTTGTGAACCTGCACTAGAAATATTATAATTTCATTGGTTGATGGCCTAGTAGGCCCAACACTAACTGATATGGTGACATTCCAATGGGAGTTATGAAATTAGTATGGTAAGCCCATAAATAATCATCGAGTCTAAGAATCCAATATTTTTTATTAGGTTGAAATATTTTTTCAAAAATCTGTTTTAACACCCTATTTGACACCTCAGCTTGACTACTAGTTTGTGGGTGATAAGCAATAAAAACTCGATGACTGACCCCATACTGATGAAAAAGTGATTCCATTGTTTAGTTGCAGAAATGAGAACCCTGGTCACTGATGATAAACCTAGGTAAGCCAAACCGACAGAATATTTGGGCTCTTAAAAATTCTACAAGTCCCTTAGAAACATAAGTCCTTTTAGCTCATTCCTTTACCCATTTTGAAACATAGTCAACTGCCCGAAAAATGTACTATTTTCTAAAGGAAATGGGAAATAACCCCATAAATTCAATACCCCAAACATAAAAAATGTCATGAAAGAGCAATGGTTTTTGTGGAATTTCATTTATTTTAGAGACATTACCAATTTTATTGAAAATGAGGACATGATTTAAAAAATCATGGGAATCCTGAAAATGTGTTGGCCAAAAGAGACCAGAATCAAGGAAATTGTGAAAAGTCTATTGGGGACCAAAGTGGTCCCCACAATCAAGAGTGTGGTAGAATCTAAAGACATATTGAAACTCGCTATCGAGAACGCAATGCCTAGGGACTTGATAACTACATGCGTGCCAGAGGTATGGGTAATCCCAAATGTACCAATGAGACTAATGTTTTAGAAGACTGGATTGGTTTTTTTTAAATCAAATGGAATGAAAGATGTTACCAAATAATTTACACCTTTTGAATACCAAGGAATATAATCTTTCACTCCGTACAATTGCTCATCAGGAGAAATATCATTTATAGGAATACAGTAGGATGAGTCAATGTCTGAGGATGGGTGAATCCTACTGGTATGGTTAGCCACCACATTCTCTGCTCCTTTTTTATCTCTATTTTCTAAATTGAATTCTTGAAGGAGGATAATTTAACGAATGAGATGTGGTTTGGCTTCTGGTTTCTTAAGGAGATACTAGAGGGATGCATGGTCTGAGAACACAATGACTTTGGACCCTAAAAGATACAATCGGAATTTATCCAAGTCCAACACAATGGAAAGAAACTTTTTTTAGTTGTGTTTTAGTTTTCCTAGATAGGGTTTAGTGTACGTGAGGCATAGGAAATGACATGTGGAGTTCGATCGACCCTTTGTGATAAGACTTCCCCAACTGCTTAGTTAGAAGCATCACACATGTGATCAAATAGTAAATCCCAATGAGGTGTTTGGATTACTGGGGGTGACGTGACACTCCATTTTAACTTATTAAAAGATTCCTAATATTCATTATCAAAAACAAATTCCTTTTCTTTTTAGAGAAATCAAGAGATGGGGGTGCAATTTTACTAATTTCATGAATGAAACGATAGTATAATCTAGCATGACCTAGGAAAGACTGCACATCCCAAACATCTTTGGGGAATGTTAAGGAATAAATGACAACCAATTTTGATTTATCTACTTGAATAACATCCCTATAAATGACATGTCCCAAAACTATACCTTGTCGCAGTCTGAAATAAAATTTATCGTAATTTAATACAAGATTATTTTCAATACAGTGACATATGAATAAACAAAGACTACTCTAACATTCATCAAAATAGTATCCATACATATTGAAATCATACATGAAAACTTCCTTTCAATTCTCCAGGTAATCTGAAAAAATACTAACCATGCATCGTTGGAAAGTACCCAGAGTATATCACAGACCAAATTGCATCCTCTTATATGAAAATGTGCCAAAGGGGCAAGTGAAGGTCATATTTTCCTAGTCCTCTAGGGAAATATGGATATGAAAGTATCCAGAATACCCATTAATGAAATAGTAGTGGGACTTACCCACCTGCCTCTCTAGAATTTGGTCGACGGATGGAAATGGGAAATATTCATTCCTAGTGTGTTTGTCTAGTCAGTGATAGTCTATATAGACACGCCAACTATTTTGTACATGAGTTGGAACCAATTAATTATTTTCATTTTTAATTATATTAAGACTTGTTTTTTAGGAATTACTTGAATATGACTAACCCAATGGCTTTCATAAATGGGGTAAATAATTACAGCATCCAATAATTTTGTTACCTCCTTTTTCACAACTTATAAGTGGTTTGGGTTCATTCGATGTTGTTCCTGCCTCACTAGTTTAGTCTCATCATTTAACAAAATATGATGTGTACAAACTGATGGGATAATACAAGGAATGTCTGCAAGTGTCCACTCCAATGATATTTTATACTCCCTCAAAATTTCATGCAATTTCAATTCATGCTTAGGAGGGAGTAAATAAGCAACGATGATGGGCAACTTGTTTCCATTCTTAAGATATGAATATTTTGAATCTTGAGGTTTTCCTTTTAGTTCAAATTTAGGGGGATTTTGGATTGATGAGAGTGTGTGTAAAATTGAGAGGATATTAATCGCATCTAACTACTCAATGGTATCATCCTCGGATGAGGAATTAGCTTTTAAAAGATTAGTTGTATCATCAATGGTCAGGGGATCCTCAGTGTTCAATAAATAATCAATTAACAAATATGCATGACACTTTTCTAGACCACTACAACAATCACTCCATGATTCATTAACTTGTATTTCAATCAATGATGAAAACTCAGAAAGGGGATCAATGGAAAGAAAATATGGTTTTTCATGGGAATGGAGTACATCAATTGAATTAACAAAGAGAGAGGAATGTTCTTATGAGGTGCGCTTCATGGAATCAAGTATTTTGAAATGGAAAATGTCACCCACAAACTCTATAGATAATATACCATTGTGGACATTAATTATGGTTTTGAAAGTTTTCAAGAAGGTTCTACCCAATATAATTTGGTCAGGTCTATTCATCCTATCATCTTCCATTTCTAGCACATAAAAATTAGTAGGAAAAATTAAAATTTTCACCCTCACAAGAGAATCCTCTAATACACATGAAGGGTGTTCTGTACTTTGATTTTCTAGTTGAGCGACTATTCTAGTAGGCTTTAGTTCACCGACCTACAAAGAAGAGTATATGGAGTGAGGCATAAAATTTATAGAAGAACCTAAATCAAGCATAACATTGGAATATGAATACTCCCCTATGGTGCATGGAATCGAGAAGGTTCCAAGACTGCTGCATTTGGTAGGCAGTGATGGTTCTATCAATGTTGATACATTCCTCCCCAATCTTACCTTCTCATCACCACAAAGTCTCCTTCGATGTATACACATCTCTTTTAAAAACTTTTAATATCTTGGAATTTGCTTCACAACATCAATTAAGGGGATGTTTACCTAAAATTTTATGAAAGTCTCCAAAATATCCTTATCGAGTTCACTTTCCATTTCTTTTCTTGGTTGGGTGGCCCTTTGGGGAAATGGAATAGGAATGGGTTGTCTAGGAGACCCATCGACATAAAAACTCTTTGTATTGGAAGGGATTCTCTCAATTGAGTATAATGTTCGGAGTAGTTGGTATTAGAAGATCATATACCACAATGTATGGGAGGAGAATATTGGGATTTTCTTTGGGAAAGGTTGAGTTGTTAAATAAGGTTACTTACCTATTCAAACATTTCATCCACCTTCTTCTAAAATTCAATACTTCTCACTTCATTGACGCCTCAAATGGGTACACTGGACCATGAATAAAATTGTTGTGTGTTTTGGTTCATGTTATCAATTAGGGTTCTTACAGAGATTGGGGTTTTATCTAATAGTGAACCACCTACAGCAGCATCAATCGTGTTATGATCAATTGGAATTAAACCTTCATAAAAATACAATATCAAAATTTGATCGCTTATTTGGTGGTGTGGATAACTTTAACATAATCTTTTAAATATTTCCTAATATTCATGACATGTTTCCCCTTTATATTTTCTTATACCACATATATCTTTGTTTTATTGTTGCAATTCAAGAGGCGGGGAACTATTTTTCAAGAAAAAATCATTTCATGTTCGCCCAGCCTCTTATTGTGTATTTAGCATAATAAAGCCATTCTTTTACAGTATATTCTAATGAAAATGGGAATTATATAAGCTTTACTTGTTCCTAATCCACATTATCAGGTTTTAATTTTGAACAAAAAGTGTTAAATTCTTTTAAATTATTATTTTTATCCTCTCCAGGAAGTCCGTGGAATCTTGGTAATAGATGAATTAAACTAGATTTTAGTTCAAAATTGGGTTCCTCACCTTGTAATTGAATTTATGTGGGTCAGATATCGACATTAGGTAAGGATAGTGATTTTATTGTTCTATTGTTTTAAGTCATGTTATACGATTTTATATTAGTTTTGATGTTGGTTTCTGAAGAAGAAGTTGAAGGATCAAGAAGAGTGTTTTTGTCTTGTGTGTCCTCCTTCAAAGAGTTCTCTGGTGTGTCTTGGGGTCACTGATGTAAGATCCGTCAAAAGGTGGTAAATATCCCAGATAAGAATTCTTCATGAACAAAATTTACACAAGAAATAAATCATAACACAAAAATATAGGTAAAGGTATAAGATAAAACAAATAAATATTCACATAATTTACAAAAAAACTTATCAAAAACATGCACTAAAAACTAAAGCGCTCCCCAGAAACAGTGCCAAATTTTGACCACGTTGACATGAAAAGTAAAATTGATTATGATTTTCAGGTATATTTATAGTATAGAGAAAATCCTAGTTCATCTCTCAATGAGCTTTTTTAGGTTTAGAGTATGTGTTTTTAATAAAAAGTACTAAAAAGGGGGGTCATTTTGAAAATAGTTTAAAGAAAATAACTTAACTTAAAGAGTTTAATAGTTGTTAGAATAAGTTGGTGTTTTAAGAATTATGAGATAAAGGGGTCATTTTTATTTTACTATACACATTTCAAGTTCCTTTTTCTTAGATATTCGTTCAATTTTGGAGTAATTATTTGGTTGAAATTAATTGGAATCCTGATTAATTCCTAAGATTTTATTTCAATGATTAAAGAACTAATCTGTGATGTAACAATCATATTGTAAAGGTCTAGAACTTATGAGTGGAATAAGAGCATCCAAATTATATATAAATATCAAGAATGTGGGTATGAAAACGATTCTTGTGTTTTCCAATCAGAACAACACAAATCATGCACTCAAAACCTCACACCAATTGGTTAGAAATTAAGTGTATAACGATCATATGTATCAAAACAAGCATTCAAAAATGAAATAATGTAATATACATGGAATAAAATTTTTAAAATCCCAAATTACTTCAATCCATTTTCTAATATTTGTTTCATAACTCCCTTGACATGTGTGTAGCTCCCTCATAATGAATTCCCACCATTTAGCTCGACATCAGGAGAAAGAGGAATCTCGGGTGGAACTCCTTCTTTCTTATTGATCCCCATATGAGGATATGGGCCTCTAAAACATCTAGGATGAGGAGAGGACTCCTATAGAAATCCAAATTGGCATCACTTCACTCCTTGGCCGAACATTCAAATGAGGTTCCCTTGGTGCCCTTTTTTAGTCAAAATGTTAAGTGGTTTTGGGAACCTAGTTTTGATGATACCATTTGAGTCTCGGTTTTGGATAAGTAAATGAACATGTCATGACTTTTACAAAAGATAAAATTTGTTTTCCGGTCTCTTTATTGTCTCTATATCAAATTGGTGGTCATTGGACATATTTATTGGGAGATAATGTCAGAATACCGAACAAAACATATGACTTCATGCAGATTTTGTCTCCTAGACAGAATGGTTCGGATGGGCCCAGTAATAGATGCATGGGGCTTGGGTTCCTTCATAACAGTTGTATCCCATGATGTTTTGGATTGTATCAAAAAGTTTCAACCCATTTGGAGGCACTTAATTCTCACAATGTTCAAAACAGTGTAAAGATTCCCATGGGATGCCATGTAGTTTGGCCCATTTTTCTTCTAGATCATCTTAGGGGCCTCCAAATAACCTCCACCTTCAATGAAAATATAAATAAAAGTAACATTGCCATTTTAAACCATTATAAACACAAAATAATTTAATCTAAAATGAATTTAAATTTGTTATTGTATTTGGAAATTACAATACAAATTGAGTTTAAAATAGTGGTTTAAGGGTGAAAATGAAATAGTGAATCATGGTGCAATCAGTACACTACATGTAGAGTCAGTACACATCATGTCCCACTTCACCCATCCCTTGGACGGATTCATCCTCTACATGTCTCAACTAGTCCTATCTCTTACAAGCCATGCATCCCATTCTACATAGCATGTTTGTGATAAACGGACACATGGCCATGTTTTTTTTCCTATGTCATATACCGAACCCCATGTTTGTATACTTTGGCCATGTATTTTTACTTGGTCATGTTCTTTCACATGACTAACCCAAGACATGTTCCATGGTCACATGGTCTGGGTCACTACATGGTGTGTAACCTCAGTACACCATGTGTAGACCCCAAAGATCATCTTCTCTGAATAGGAAGGGCTACCGGCGTGTCTCAATGGACTACCCAACGTGTAGACGGTAATGCTAGTTGGGAAATCACCTCTGAAAATGTATGATTCTCCCCACTTTAACCTCAAACCTATAGATCTACCAATAGGGGATCTTTATCAATTGTATTTGGGATCTAAAACCTTATAAAAATGAGAAATGAAGGGGATCAAGTCAAAAAACAAAATGGTATACCTCGAGGGAGAAACACCGAAGCTTCAGGTGTATAATGATTCTTGGATAATGCTACTTTTTGATCTGATGATGATCTGTGTTAGAATAGAAAATTGAAAGCACCTCGATATTTCTATTTCAACTCATTTCTGTCATTTCCAAAGGGAGAAGAGGGTTGAAGGAGGATTTTCTCCACTTGGGTCTCATGCTCCCAACATTATGGGGAGGGGAGTGTTAGGTTAGAATTTTAATTAAATTTCATTAATTATTAAATCCACCTCATAACACCCCACCAACTCACCTTCGACCAAAATTCCTAGCACAGACAACTTTATGTCACACTTAAGGTAAAAACGATGTTCTAAACTCAACCAAAACCTCATATTTCCTATCTGATACTCTTCTTGGGATTTATTTATGTTTCCATAAAAACTGCACACACCTGATAAAATATATTTACTATTTTAAAAATCACTATGATGAGGCTCTCCAGGCCTTTGATTTTATGTGTTGAATCAGTGCCTGTATTTGGAAATATTATTATGAATTTTCCAAAGTCTTATAAGTAAAAACTCGAATCACTAGAATCCAAGGCTCATGATATAGGAATCAAATCTCTTACAGCAATACCTTGGCACCCTTTTTAGACCATACAGATATTAGTTAAAATTTCAAACCAACATATATGTTACTTATTCTGAAAAGCCTTCCGATTGGAGCATATAGATATCTACGTCAAGATTACCATGGATAAAAACAATCTTCACATCCAACTTCTCTAGATGTAAATTTTTTGTAGCACTCATCACCATAACTATCTAGGCAGTCTCTAGTTTATTAATAGAAAAAATATTTCATTAAAATCAATATATTCTTTCTGAGAATATCCTTTTACCACCATTCTTGCACGATATCCTTCCACTTAGTTCTTTTTATCCCACTTGATCTGAAAGACCCATTTGTTTTTCATAACCTTCCTTCTATGAGGTGATGCAACAAGAACCCAAGTCTTGTTTGTGTACATGTCTTCAAGTTCCTCCAGCATCCTCACCATCCCTAAAGATACATATGGACTCTAGGTCACCTCCATAAAATTATATGGCTCTCTATCCTCAATCAATAAGAAGTATGCAATATTTCTCTCAATAACATAGTATTAGTGCCATAATTGTGCTCCTTTCTCCTAGGTTAACTTTTGTTTTCCAAACTAAACCAATTATTGATTATCATGATATGGTAATACCTCATAGGAAACCATATCTTCCTTGAATTTTTCCTCTACTTTAATTTTTTTAGTTTCTATATTATCTTTCTCCATGTCTCCATCAATTTTAATTTTCCCCTCATATTCTTCAAAAATTACATATCTGCTGATGATAATTTTGTGGTTATTAGGGTCCCATAAATGATACCCCTTCATTCTATCATCATTCCGCAACAAGATACATTTCTTGGACGTTAAATCCAACTTCAAACATTCCTGGTCATTAAAATTTCGTATACAAGGCATCCAAAAGTATGTAACTATTAATAGTCAAGTGGTTTACAAGTCCAAATCTTCATTAGTGTCTTCAAATCAATCTCCATTGAAGGGGGTCAGTTGATCAAATAACAGGTGGTATTCACTGATTCTTCCTAAAATGTTTACAAATTCCAATAGTCTTTAAAATCACCCTTGTTCTATCCAAAAGGTCATATTCATTCTATCTCCCACTCTATTCTACTGAGGTTTGTATGCCACCGTGAACTATCTCTTGATTCATTCTTATTGATAAAAAGTTTCAAACTTGTCGCTTTAATATTATCCACCATTGTAAGCCCTCAAACACTTGATCTTCTTTCCATATTCAAGATCCTTCTATGCTTTGAATGTTTGGAAGATGATAAAATCATCATCTTTATACATGATTGCATACACCAAAAATCTCATAGAAAAATCACCAATGAAAAATAAAAAGTACCTTGATCCACCTAGGGATATAACAGGTGATTTAAAAATATCAAATTGGATCAAATATAATACCTCTTTGCTTCGTGATATTGAAATCCTAAAAATTAAATTTTATTTCTTACTCAAAACACAATTCTCACAAAATGGAATGGATTACTTTGTAATCCTAGGAAGAAAATTCTTATACTAAAGAATATTCATGTCTCATTCTGACATATGGAAAATCTTCTGATGCCATAACATGGTCAAATATTCAGTCATGGCAGTTGATGTTACAATTATCTCCCCCTCTTTGTAAATTTCACCCATAAGAACATACATGTTCTTTGATATCTTATTCACCTTCATTACCACAAGAACCGCCTTTACGGTTCCCATCACTCCATTATCAGTTAAAACCTTGCATACGATATCATAAAATTTTCCCAAAGACAATATGTTCTTCCCTAGGCCCTTAACATGGTGTACTATTTAGATGGTGTGAAAAATAACATCATGCATATTTAGTCTGATGGTACTGAATCCAACAATATTTAGGGTGTGATCATTACCCATGTGCACTAATCCTTTTGATATAGTTTTGTACTGATCAAACCATTATCATGCAGACTTTATGTGCCATATTTCTCCTAATTTGATTGTCCATGCATAATTGAGATGTTTTCTACTTCCAATAGTCATCACCACTTTACTGACTAGTATATATACACTTACATAAGTACTCGGTAGATTCCCCTGAGATCTCTTTTCACTGCTCTTCTAATTCAATCAATTATTCTTGATGTTCCCCTTCTTTCCATAATTCAAACATGTGACATTATTCTTCTAACTCCTTGATTTTGACCTACCATGATTTTAGATCCCAGTAGAACCATGCTATATCATCCTTCCTCTTTCTATTGATAGAGAATCTTCTTGGTGCGAAGTTGACTGTCTGTATTCATCGTTATTGAGCTAACATTATTCATCAAGAACCATAGATGAAACATCATTTAAGGTAAAAATATATATTTGGATATTATTTTTTAGGATGATGATGAGTTATTCATATGAATATAGAAAATTCTAGATCTGAATCTCCACACGTTTAGTATTCGCAATTTTTTTCCCAATGTTGTGAGCTGAGGAAATTGGGTATTGAAGTTGTTAATGAGGTTTTTCACTGATGATGACTCCTCCATTAGATGAGTGTACAATTTTTTCTTTATGAAATTTTTGTATGCAACGACTTGGACTCATATAGCTTTATGAGAGTGTCCCATATTTCATTCATTGTATTTTTCTCCTTAATGATCGATATAACCTCATCTTCAAAATCCAAATGGATGTTGGCAATATAATTCCTATAAATTTCATTCAATTTATTATCTTTCAAACCTAGAATCTTTTCACCAATTTATAGTAAGCAATTATCATTTCATAGGACTACCTGCATCTTCATTTTCCACAAAAAAAAATTATTCCCATTGAATTTTTTGATCTCAAATTTCACTACCATCTGGACACACAATCAATCTAGAACATACACTATTTCACAATGGTGTATTTAATAATCTCAGTAAATTTTTTTATGTGAAATATCAAAGAGACTTGTAATCTTGGAGCATACTCAAAATAATGAGAATTATTAATACCTAAAAAGTAAACAGCATCAGGTCAGAACCTTCCACTGATACCACTTTTTGGGGCTATAAAGGATTTTCCCATAGGTGTATTTATAATCATGAGAAAAATAAAACAAAAAATACATAAATAAATAGACATTAAATGTAACATGGAAAACTCCCAAAATAAAAGAGGTAGAAAATCAGAAGAAAATAGAAGGATAACTATGGGTAAAAGTGGGTATGCACTCCCCCACTATTATAAGGAGAAAACCCTTGAAAAATATCTCTGCAATAATGGGGAAATAAACCTCATAAAATAATACACTTATAAGAACACTCAAATGAGATTTGATGGTGATGTTGAAGCTGATAATGAAAATGTTGGGGGAAACCCCCTTTTATAGCCTGCCTCTACCCTGCCTCATCTTCATCTGCTGGTGTGTTTGGTGGGTTTGGGCACCCACCTCATCCTCCACCAACCTGACACCCTAGAAAAATTAATGGGGACATCATACTCAATAAATAAGTACTGAAAAGAATAATATGTAGTAATACTGATACATGAAAATAGATTTTACATGCATAATATAATACTATGTGTATGTAATCCTAAATATCTTCAATGATACTGAACACTAATTCGATGTATCGATTGAACATTCTACTCTCCAGACTTGAAGCATTTGATGCAGTGGTGTCGGAGGACTGATGGGGATCAGTGCTTTCTTCTTTGTACAATCCATCCAAGAAGGTTAAACAACTTCTTTACTCCTGGTCAAAGGATTAGCAGAATAATAGTAACTAAAGATAACATTAAAGTACTTTCACTCCTTCTCCTTGCCGAGAACCTTACACCAGATTGGGTGGCCTAGCCAGGCTGACGCTGGAACTCATACTACAATTGAACTATAATTTGATTCGAATGGCTATAGTCGTTTTTTTTAATTAAAATAATTATTGTGGAATATTCCATGGAAAAATTTGTTTCACATCTAATAAACCATAATCCCTAATTATATAAATTCATGAAATATGAAATATTCAATTGGTATATTAAACTGAGTTTTCTTATCTATATAACATTGTTAAAGAAATTTTTTTTACACAACGATGTTAAAAATTGATTTAGGTTGTATGATTATAAATTTATATCTTTATTTTTTATTTTTTAAGGAGAATTTTTTTAATAAAATATGTATGGATAAAAGTTTTGTTAATTTATCCCTATACACACCTCTATATACTAAGGGTTTTGATGAATTTTTATATTTACACAATTACAAATTGATTAGTTGATAGTAGAATAAAATGTCTATTTCTAGATTAAAAGTGATGGTTAAATAAAAATGAAGTATATTAGCACTTTATATTGAAACAGTTTCTTAATTGATATGATTGTTGGATTTTACATGACAACTCAAATATTTTGGGAATTCAAAGAAATTAAAATCCTGTAAATGAACACAAAGTGACCCGCCAAAGAAGAATTATGTTCAAAATTAGAAAAATGATACATATAGATTTACATGATACAATAACCAATATTTTAGTATATCAACAAAACCTTCAATTGATCTTGATCAGGTTAATATTTCTTAGATATTTAGTGACCCAAAAAATGAGTTTTATGAATTACTTAAAGATGAGAATAAATAATTGTGTAAAGGGTGTGCCGAGTATTTGAAGGTTTCTTTTCTACTCAAGTCGTATAATAACAAGTGTCTCTATGGATTTACTAAAAAAGTTATTTCCATGATTTTGGATTTTCTTCATGATGATTTTGGTGAAGAAAATATCCTTACATAATTCTATGATATGGATAAAATCATCAACAAATTTGGAATTGATTTAAAAATAAATAAATGCATTCCCAAATAATTGAATATATTAAGAAAAGTCTGATAAACAAGATTGAATAATTTTCCATAAAAGTATATGAAAATTAATGAGAAATGGTTGTGGTAAAAATGAATGTAACACCAGGAAGAAATATAATAACAAAACTCCCATAGATTTATGTGTTACATTCCCATAAAACCATGATTAAAAAGATTATTCACTTTGTTTAAGGATTCATATAAATGAAATGGAATACTTTGGGAATGAACAATGATTAATCGATGATACATCCAAAAGATTCATCATCATAGATGGATTTTGGACTCATTATATCCAAATTTTTCTCTGGATCCTAGGAATATATTTTTTGGATTAGATTCTGATGGTTTTAACCCTTTTCGTGTTTTAAGTACTAATTATAACACATGGACAATTTTTTTGATCCCCTATAATATACCTCAATGGATGTGTATGAAAAATACATCTATCATTATTTCAATGATTATTCTAGAAAATAAAATGTATGTAAATGACATTGATGTATACCTTAATCCTCTAATAAAACAATTATGATAATTATGGGATTATGGTGTGGAACCATTTTATGTGTCAAGGAAAAAACTATTGAAATTGAATGCTTCTTTAATGTGGTCAATTAGTAAATTTCTAGGACTATGAAACTTATCCAGCTGGAAAACTCATTCCGGTTTGGTTTTTCTAGTTTTTTATTTTTATTTTGAACCTCAAAGATTTCCTTATAGCATAAAATGGTGCTTTATGTGCTATCATCGACTTCTTGACGCATCTTATAAATTCAGGTTTAACAAGGAACAATTTAATGGAGATATTGAATTTATAAATTCACTAAAGGTGGCATCAAGTTTATAAATCTTGGGACAATTAATGAAGGTCATTATTGATTTTGGAAAATGTAATCGATTGAAAGAATCTAGAAAGTTCACATAGTATAACATCTAAAGTAGTTCGAACTAAAAAGTGTAAAAATGAGTATATTTTTCAAATATCATTATTGTGAGTTTAATTGTCTATGTAATAATATTTTAGTAATTCATATTCAAAATAATGTCTCTGATAATGTAATTTTTAAATTGATTAATGAGTTGAGTAAATTAAAAGATCACCTTAATGCTTTTAAGGATTTAGAAGAAATGAATATAAATCATGGTTAGTGGGAAAATGAGAATTAAATGTATCCTTCAACTATTTTTCAAATAAAAAATCATAAGAAATATATATTCCTTCAAACATTAAAGAATGTAAAAGTGTGAGGTGGATATTAAAGTAAAATTTCATGGTGTGTTGATTTAAAACATCTAAAGTTACATGGATTGAAAAGTTTTGACTCACATATTTTGAGAAAGAAGTTTCTACCCTTGTAATTTCATAATTCATTACTTGAAAAAGTAATTGTAAATCTAGTTGATTTGTGCATCATTTTCAAAGATCTTTAGGCACAACCATAAAAATGGAATTTCAAAGCGCTGCCATTTAATAGTGCTAAAAAAGATCTCACAAAGGGATACCTTTATAAGAATTAAAAAAAAGTTCTGATAAATGATGATTTTAACAGTGCTATAAGAAATGGTGTTAAAGGCACCCATTTATCATCACTCTTTTTAGTGCGTATAAAGGTACTCCCTTTATTAGCGCTAATAAAGGGGGGTCTTTATTAGTGATTTTTTATTAGCACTAAGAATAGGTAACTTTGATAAAAAAATTATAAATCATTAAAAATAATATATTAACAAAAAAATATTTAATAATATATATATAATATGTTATTAAATATGATTTATATGAGGATAAAAACACATTTACACTTAATATATAAGATATTTAGTGAGGAAAATGTATTATAAAATAATTAAAAATAATAATATTAATTAATAATTTTCTAATTACTATTGAGTAATATTAATTTAAAAATATTTTGAAGATAGAAAAAATCCAAAAATTAATAAATTCTTTAAAATAAGTTGAAAACCTGACTCGAACTTCTAACGAAAATAACATTTGATCTCAGAGTTTGTTTGAGCTCTACCATATATCAAATTGAATACTACAATGAGCTATAATCACTGGTGACATGGGGAATCCACTATCACATTTTTTGAGGCAAAAATATCAATAAGGTCTCCAAAACTAAGTTTTTGGTTAGGGTTTTCTAATTTTTTAACATTTGATGGAATTTTAGTTTTGTTTAAGGAGGTATTCGTATCTTTTTTTGGTAGAGTCTCAATTTATTATCAAGGTTTACACTCATAAGGATATTATAAAATTAAAACTTTGTCATTTTTCATAATGTAATGTTATTTATAATTAATTATATACATATATATACGTATTTTTATATATTTACACCCATAATTTTATTTCTAAAAAAAATCTTAAAAATATTTACATATAAAATATATTTATAAATATATAAACCATATCTAAATAAAAATATAATCCATTTTATTGAAAATAATAATATATGAATATTTATATTCCAATATAATGTTTGTGTGTGTGTGTAGATATATTTGTGTGTGTCTATATTAACAAACTGATATATATTATCTATATATTCTTATAAATGTAATTAAATATTAATATATAATATATGTAAATAAATAAAAAGATGTATAATTATAATTATTGATACACATATATATAATATATATTTGTATATATGTTGTATAAATATATACATATATATATATATATATATATAAGTATTTATTTATTTATTTATAAACACACGCACACACAAACACATTTTATAAATGTATTTAAAAATAATCATATAAATATATATTAATATATGAATAAATATATGGATAAAAAATATAACTAGATATATATATATATATATATCATATAATAGAGAACAATGTAATATAGAGGAGTGGAAAGGGTCCAGGCGCACTGGGGATGGGTCTCAGGTTCAAATCCAGGGGAGGTAGGTACGCTTTAGTGGGTGAAGGGGCTTCCTAACATTGATAAAGGTGGAGAGTGATCCTATCACTATTAAAGGGTTGGGGGTGAATTTCTAGCACTGTTAAAGGGGGCTTTGAGCGCTAATAAAAAGGGGTATCCACCTTTGATTTTTTTTTTAAAAATTCAGATTAATTTCAACTTTAATCAGTGCTTTTTTATGATTGATAAAAGGAGACGTTATTAGAACTTTTTTAGAATTGATAAAAGAGACCCCCTTTTAACCGCACTTAGATCAAAAATTATTTTTAGCATTATTGATTGCTTTTTATAGTGATGTTAAAAGGGGTTTCTTTAGTAGTGACAGAAAAGTATAAATACCACTAAGCTTGAAAAACATCAAGAAAGATTCATGTTGACACTTATTAATTCGGATATGTTATTTACCACTTTATTTTTCACTTTCACTATTGATTTGACTGTAAATTTGGTTGTGGAAGCTAAACTCGGTGGATCGGTACACTATCGATGTTTTATCAAATTGACACACATTAATGTTATTTTTATTTGCACTGATGAATTCAATTTATCAAATATTTGTGTAAAAAATTAATATGTTTCCTATATTTATTTTCATCAGGTGCTTAGGTCATTTGAAATAACATGTGAGTAATAAATTTCAACCAGAAGGCACTATTTCTGAAGGTTACATAGCTGAAGAGTTTCTAACCTTATGGTCATGGTATATGGATAGGATTTAGACCATATTCAATCATATTGGATGTGTTGATGATTTTTTTTAACAACTCTCATTTAGAAAAATAGTCATCAATAATTAAAATTAGAGAATTACTAGTTTGAAAGGACTCAAATTTTACACTAATAGAATTAGAGTTACAAAAAGTACATAGATATGTGATATTCAATTGGCTTATTACAGATACATTTGTTAAATAATTGAAACTAAAAGCAAATAAAATAATAAGGGGTTGAGATAAAATTATATGGAATTAACAAAAAAATGTTAGTAAGAAGTTTTTCAAATGGTTTTCCCATCATGTAAGTACATACTCATATTCATATTATTGATTTGTTGTATTTTTTAATGTTAAAAGTAAGACCTTATATATTCATTTCTAGATAATGAATTTTTATAATCAAGCTAATATGTCAAATGATTGGAAGTTTTTGACTCAAGGTCCTCTGAGGTAGGCTAAGATATTTGATGCATAAAATATCCATGGCTCTAATTTATGTATAATTAATCATGAATATGAGTTGAAAACTCAAAATAGTGGGGTATTTATATTTTTAGAGGTGAGATACTTTGGAAAATTGGTTGATATAATCAAATTCAACTATCGTGGTTAATTTTAAATTGTATTATTCAAATGAAAGTTGGTCAACATCCACAGGGGTATAATGAACGATTCTTTAAATTTAAATTTTAAACTTTTATCACTTGATTTATAATTGTGAGCATGAAGAGAATGATCGATTAATCTTAGATTCACAAAATAAGATGTTTTAGATTTTAAATGAAGAAGAGAATTATATGTAGAATAAAGATACATCACTCTTAAATAGATTTTATACTAAAGATACTTATATGTATATATACTTTTATAGATCTTAAATAATATAATCAAGACTGATTCAACATATTGATCAATCATACTCCTCTCCAGACATGAAGTGTTCGACACGGTGGAGCCGGATAGCTGATGATGAGGATCAATTCTTAATTTTTCTTACAATCCATTCAATAAGGTTAAATAGATTCTATAAATAAAATTATCATTATAATAATAGTACCTAAATAAAAAATTAAATAGAGGAGAATATCCATTGATAGTGGGGAAGGGGACAATAGAGCTAGAGGTATATATTGGCACTATCGTAGTCTTGGAGGAGGAACAACAGGAAGGTGAATCATTCATTTTCATTCTCTATGAACTTAGTGTCCATGGTCGCCACCGCTGCAGCCCACCCTTACCATCCTCACTCATGATGGTGTTCATCCCACACATGGGTGCTTTCAAATTTGAGATAAGATAGTTTTTAATATGAGATATCTTTTATCCTATCACATAGATAAGGCTACATGTGTTTCTCATGGAGAGATATATCTTTTATATCTATTTAAATGGGATATGTTTTTAAATATTAAAATGGTGGATACATGGTGATTTAGAGATTTAATATATGATATTTAAAATCTTATCAATATATGAAAAAGGAAACTCTGAAGGATTTAAAAGGGGAAGCGACTAGTATAGAACGAACAGAGAGAGAGCTACTAAATATGTATTCCACCAAGAGAAATAAGGGGGATATCACATTGGTGGTTGCCTGTGTGGCACATTAGCATTAAACATGTGTGTAGAATCAGTGAAATGATCACTGATTGGGGTTATGTATAAATATTCTTATTTATTTTAGTTATCAAGTGGCATGTCCCGATTGATGATCAGTGGTACAACATGATGGAAAGATATTGAGAGAGAGAAATCCTTCAGGTGTTACAAGATGGTGTGGGGTTAAAGCATGTTTAGATGAATATGTCCAAGGCAATGAAATTTCATTGACAAAGGGGTCACTTTTTTTCAAAGTTGGATCTTTCAAGAATAAAAATGGCATGATGATCTTCAGATAGAAGGAAGAGGTTTATCAGGGTGTGGTGTTCACACAAGTTTTTCTACTCTCTCATTTGTAATTCAAGTTTAGGCAATACTTGAATTTATTTGTACTCTCTAATTCATGGTTGATATTTCAATATTACCATATTTTTTTAATCCTCCTCATTAGAGGTCTTTTACATGTTAAAAATCTTATGTGCTAGTTTATTTATTCTTATTAATATCACTACCATATTTCATTTGGTTTCTCACAAATTGGTTTTCAAGCATTTTTATCCCGAGTTTGGGATTCTCTCTCAACAAGTGGTATCAAAGGTTATGGTTTAGGATTGCAATTTTTGGTGAGAATTATTGATGTTTTCGAGTGGATAGATGTTGTGTGAAAGGGGAAGAATAATATTTGGGAGATCAAAAATGCCGACAGAGGTGTTTTGTGTCATACAACTAACTATTTTCTTCAAAATGTGTGATTTGTGAAGAAATAATTGATAAGTGAAGATCAAGGTGATGCACTAGATGCTCAGGATTTTGAGAAGGGGGTAATCTTTTCCTGAAGGTTCTCCAGATTATGTGCTGATCATGATTTGGAGGGATCCAAATATTGTTTATTCTAGTATTAGTGGTGCTGACACAGGTATGAGGCAGACTTCAAGGTTTGGGTTTCTTTTGTAGGGGGAGAATTTATATTTCTATCAGAGCCGTAAAAGGGAATCATCATATTTTTTTCAGAGGATGATGGTTGGTGCAATACCAATAGTTTTTTAGTTCAATTGGGTATATTGGATGGTATTTGCATTGATGATCGGAATGGGAAGATTTTTGGGGTTTATCCCACATGTCGGTGTATCCAAATTTGATATAAGAATGTTTTTGAATATGGCGTATCTTTTATCCTATCAAATAGAAAAGGTTTCATGTGTTTCTCATGGGGGGATATATCATTTATATCTATTTATATGAGATATGTTTTAGAATCATAACATGGAAGATACATGGTGAATTAGATATTTGAGATATAATATTTCAAATCTTATTTATTTTTGAAAAGGGAAATAGTGTAGGATTTAAAAGGGAAGTGGTTGTTGGTGAATTGAACAGAGAGAGTGCTACTCAAGATGTAGTCCATCGATATAAAGAAGGGGGCTATCGCGCAAGAGATAGCATGTACGGTGTGTTTATGTTCAATATGTGTGTATTAGCAGGGACATGATCAATGATCAGGGTCATATATTAAGAGTATTCTAGATTGTGTGGATCAAGCGGTGTGTCCTGATTGATGATCGGTGGTACATAATGATGCTGAGATCATGAAAGAGAGAAATCCTTTGGGTGTCACAAGATGGTGTGGGGCTAACATAGGTTTGGATTAAGATCTTCGAGGTAGTTTCATTTCATCCACAGAAGTGTGACAATTTTTAATAGATGGACCTTTCGAGCATGGCGTTTGTGAGATGATTTTCAAAGAGAAGGTAGAGGTTTATCGGGGTGTGGTTTTCACATAGGGTTTTCTATGCTCTCATTTGTAATTTATGTTTGTCCATTACTTTTATTTCTTTGTACTCTTTAATTCATAGTGGATATTTCAAATTTCCCCATGATTTTTTAATCCTCTTCATTTGAGGGTTTTTCTAAGTTAAAATTCCAGCGTGTTAGTTTATTTATTTTTCTTAATATCACTTATGTATTTCATTGTGTTTATCATAAATTGGTTCACATGTGTTTTTATCCCAAGGTTATGATTCTCCCCCAACAACACCTTTTGGCTCATCATTAACACCACTATCAAATATATGCTTATGATATAGATTATCCCTTCTGTTGTAGCTTCCAATAACTTGATTAATCAATTTTGCTTCTTATGTTTTCATTACCACCACCACCTCCTGATTTAGGATCTCAAAAAAATCATCCCTATGTGAACCAGAATGCCTATTTCCTTCTCCCCCATCAGTTTCCCACTTTTAGTACATATTATTCTCAGTGGGTACAGTGTTTAATTTTCAAAGAACAATGGCGGCACCCACACCACCATGAAAAAGCATGAGAAAAGGGATAGGAGGGTTTGCATAATGGTTTATTAGGGAGCAAGAGGAGGGAAATAGAGATATATTCTAACCAAAGGATATCAGAAAAGTAATTGTTAAAAATAACACTACTTGAGTCGAGGCTAATTTTCATTCCCTTGAGAAGATTAATTAATTAGATATTAAATGAATTAATATAATGGTCTAGATGCATGCCCCTATCTAATTGCCAATTTTGGAGGATATAAAATTATATTCACTTATTCTCCTTATCAAGAACCTTAAACTAGACCGGGCTAGTGCTAGAAATTAGACTATGATTGAACCACAGATTGGCCCATTGTGGTTTGAATAGCCCACAATAAATTTTTTTTAATTTTTAATTTTGAAATTAAAACATTTTGGGGATATTTTATAGAAAAATATATTTCATATCCAATAGTCCTAGAGACCAAATTATATAAACTCATGAAATATGATATATTCAATCAGAATATTAACAATTTTCAAAATTCAAAAAAAAAACAAACACAAATTAAATTTGATAAACCTATTCATTTTCAGTTTCAAGAAACAAGAAATTTACAGTAATTGTGACCATATCACAATAATTCCAACTTGAAATAATAAATTCAAAAGTGATTCAAAAATATAATTGATAAAAAAATAAATTCTAATTCAAGACATAATAATCATAACAAGATCCATTTCTAATACTCAAATGTCCAGAAATTTAACATGATTATAACACATGATCAGTTGTATAGTATATCTTGAATGAACATACAACAATCATATACTACCACAGATCGGGGCAAGGGAAGCGCCTGTTTTTATCCACGCTAAGAAGAAAGCGTTGATAAAAGCCTCACCTTTATTAGTACTAGGTAAAAGCAGTGATAAAGGTAATGTTTATCAGTGCTAAAAAACACTGATAAATGATAGATTTATCAGTACTATTCTTATCATAGGTAAACATTTTTAATAAAAAATATTATTAATATATATATAATTATTACATTTATACTAAAAAATAATGTGTGTTTATATACATTAATCAAAAAACGTATTTTTATATTTAATATAAATATGATATATTAATATATATTTTTAAGTAATTCAAATATATATAATTATTTATAAAAATATATATAAGATAATAAATATATTTATTTATTTATTTATTTAAATAATTATAAATTTATAATGTTTTTTAAATATATATATTTATTATATTTATAATTATATATATATATATCAGGTGTTTGGGGTACAATTACATTAAACACATACACACCACACACACAGGTTGAAAGACAGACCATATCCCCCCCAAGCGATAACCCACCCATCAAGTCGTATTTGTTCTATACATGGCCTGAAGACCTAGTCGACATGAAACCCATTACATAGCCCAAAGGCCCACACAAAAGCTCAAATTCCCAATGTAGTGTCATGCCTGCATCATACTACACGTGTCACTAGGCATGTGATATGCCTGAATCCCCACCTTCCCACATCATTCATCATGCCTGCATCACCATCTGCCTACAAAAATATTCTCCCACTTGTATTTGAACTCGGGTTTGATTAACTTCATGGATATGATTTTCGTTATTTATATTCATATATTGATGTGCGAGTATAATTGATGATATTTGATCATAAGTTTATTTGTGTATATGATTGTGGGTTGCTTTGTTCCAAATGTTAAGATTACCAATTTTATGATGACACATGCATATGTTATATATTCATCATGAATGTTCATTTATTCATTGAAAACCTTATTATTCATGATTTCCATATATGTGATGACTCATTTTTTATGATATATATTTTATGGGGTATATGATTCATTCATGTTATACCCATTAACTTATTATGTTCTCATAGATGCTTATAAAATTATAATAAACATATTAAAATAATAAATATATTTATTATATTTATAATTATAAATTGTTAATTATATATAAATAGTTTTTGAATATATTTTTTAATTATAATTATAACTATATGTATATATGCCCACGTGGCATGGGTGAGTTGGTGAGCAGTGGTGGCGTCCTGACCCTGAGGATCCGGCTTCGGGTCCTCGCAAGTCAATGCGTACTATATGACATTATCACCTCTCATGGGCCCCTCTACCTTCTAGTTTGAAATCTTGAGTGTTGTTACACTTGGGCCTTTGGATGGGGGAGTACATAAAGGTGCTCGGTGGTGGGTGACGGCCCACCTATACCGTGTAACCCCTTGGGCCTGAAAACCCAGTGTACTTTTGATTAATAATATATTATTATGAATTGATGGTGATTTTTTCTCTCATTATTTGAGAGACTCTCTCTCTCATACATGGAGGATTCTCTGGAAATGATTGAATTTAAAACCAGATCTTTGGTCATTATGAGCTATTTACATCTTGCCGCGTTAGGCGTCGTCAACATATTTGGCGGCAGTCGGCAGTTGATTTTCATGGGAATTAAGTGGATGCTATAAAGTGGATTACTGGTGATGGAAGCTTGACAGAGGAGTATGATGATTTTGCCCAGATAGTGGTGGTGGGAGAGGCTTCGACTTGTGATGTGGTGGCTGGTGGCACACTAGATCTTAGGGATGGAGTGGTGACAAAGGGTGGAGCCAGTGGATCTGGGATCCTGGTAGGATTGTTTGTTTAATGAGTATGGATGTGGATGATGGCTGCTTGGTGGGACGATGAAGGGTGGAGACAGTGTGATCCTGGGGATGGTCGGTGGATGGGGCTAGCCAGCAGATCCTCCCACGACATAAGTTGTTTTAGGGTTTCGGATCTCAGCGGCTGGAATCTTGGTGGGCCACGGTGTAGGGATATTATAGGAGGGCTCTGTGAGAGCATCGATGGATCTTTGGTGTGCATCGTCAGTCAAAGGGGGATGTCGGTGCCACTGATCTGGACTTCTGTCGATAGTGCGTAGAGTATAGAGATCCAATTTTATCGTTGTGATGCACAGACATCGATCTGGTCAGCACTTTGGGTCGATGATGGTGGACGTGATGGTGATGATGGTATGAATGAATCGGTTGATCGATAGCTACCTTGGATGTTGGGTACGAGTTTTTTTTAATGGTGCACGATAGTCATTTTGATGACCACACTCATATGCCTAGGGTTAAAGTGATGTATTTGGGTGATAGGGTGTCTTGCGGTGTACCGGATGGGGACTTTATGATGAATTCGTGGTATATTAATATTGAGAGGTAAGGTCCGGATGTGGATAAAAATAATCACAAAGGCTTTGGGAAGAGATGTGATACAATGATACATTGTAGGGGTAGGTGGCATGATTGATGTGGGGTGGACCTCAGGATGCGGGAGTGGGACCAGCTGACGTAAATCGATTCTCTCTGGTTCTATCAGGATGCGGGTGAATGCCATGTTTCAGCTAGCTCTAAAGTGATGTGTTTATTAGATGGGTGACCTTGAGATTTTTTGAGTAGGTTGGCGACAGGGTCTCATGCTCAGCATGAGATGGCTAGTATGGATCCTTGGGATATATTGGCTGGATATTTTTGGGTTGTGGTGGCATCGGACGACCGAGTCTGATTGTGCATGTTTTTTTTGTGGGTTCGGGACACTAGGGTCTTCGGTTTTCTTATGTTTATGCTCTTTTGAACTTTCTGTTGCTGGGATTTTGGTTTGGTTGTCTTGTGGGTGGTGTTTTCCTACCTTTGTCTGTTTAGTGGTGCTTGTGCCACGTTGATGTTTGTTGTCTCTACTTTTCTTTTTCTAAAAAAATTTGGGACCGAGTACACTTGGATATTGAACCTTCGTAGTACATATATATATATATATATATATATAATTACAAAATTAAAAATAATTTCATTTAGATTAATTATATATATATATAATTATAAAATTATAATAAATATATTTACTATATTTATGATTTTTTCAAATATATATAATAATATAAATATAATTATAGAAATATAAAATTATTTTTAAATATAAAAATATTTTTAAATATAAAAATATTTTTAAATATAAAAATATTATATTTATAATTATATAAGTATATTTATAAATATATAAAAAATTATAATTATAAATATATACAAATATTTATAGGGCCATACAGGTTCTTATATAAATTGAACCCTAACAGAACTCTTCCACTGCTCGCCCCTCAAGATTTTGCGGAACGAGAACTCTATTATTATTGCAATCGTTCTACATTATCAATGAATCGATCTAAGGTATATACATATTTATCTAGTTAGAACCTACAATTCTATTTTTTCAGTCTTCTCCGTCTATGCATCATAGCAGCACCATCCTCCAACCCTGTTGACCCTTATGTCACTACACTTTACACTCACACGGCTTTTTAAATCACACTTGACCACCTGCATGGCCTCCACCAAGGCATAGGGATAAATCCCTTTAGTTTTGGACCCACCATGATGAAGACCATGAGATATAGACCATCTTCATTTTGTTTTATCTCTCTCTCTCACCCTCAAACACAACACTCCCTCACACACTAACACAGCCTTTTTCCCTTTCCCATTTTACAAAGGTGGTCTCTCCAAGAAAAGCACATTATAAAAAGGTCTCTTTGGTCATTTCAGCCCATGTGGCACACCAAACTCTTCCCATATAACTCCAAAATGATCAACCCCTTGAAAAGCCTATCCCAATCGAATTTCCACACAATTACTACTCCAAGTCACTCAAAACAACATGCACCACACCCGCTTTTATGACGCGGTGGTCCTCTCTTCCTATTGTGCACTATAAACTAGGGAAACCTGACATTATCACCTCTTTCCTAGCCTTCCTTTAATTTATGTTGTGAAAATAAAATCCCAAACAGCTAAACTCCTATATCGCAAAAAGTTAAACCCTTATGTAGTGTCACTCATTCTTTTCACACTAACCATCTACGCATTTTCATCCCCCTCGTGTGACCCCCTTTTGTATTTGGTGGTTCATTTCAAGTTCTTAGTTGTGGAGGTTTTGATATATAATCTCAAATATTGATGTGTGATGATTATCCTCTTGCGATGAGAGTTTAAGGCCTTTGACAATGGTGTGTGGGACTATCTCCACTTCATATCTAGTTTTTTTGTCTTAAATATGGTCCTACCAATTTTTTGTTGATCGTGTCCTATGCCGTGTGAGGAGATTCTTGTCTTTGAGACTAAATTTTATACTAGTATTTAAAATAACAACCAAATTTCTATTAAAGTATTTTATATAAAATTAATAAGGGAAAACATTAATAATTAGTCTATGGACTATCTATCAGATATGTTTAAGAAAATATATAGGAAGCACTAAAAAGGCATGGTATGCAAATGCCTTTGGACATATTAAAAAAATTTCAAGTTTTAATTTTATAGTTTTATAAGTTTTCAAATTTATATAATTTTAAAAAATTTATAGTATATTATATTATAATAATATAATTTAATAATAATTTTTTATTAAATTTTTTTATTCTTATAGTTGTTTTCATTAATAAATTTATATAAATTTTATAAATTTTATAGTATATCATATTATACATATAATGTTTAAATAGACAAAAATTATTAATTATCTATAATTTTATAGTTTTCTAGATTTATAAGTTAATATAAAATTATAGTTTTATTAATTATATATTATTATACTTTTATACTTTCATAAATTTTACTTTAACTATTATAATTTTATACTTTTATAAATTTGTAAAACTATTTACCTCTATAAATTATGTATACTTTTAAAACATATATATACTTTTATATAGTTTTATAAATTTATATAAATTTATAAATGATGTATATTTATTTAAAATGTATATACATATATAAATTATGAATATTTATACTCATTATGATCTCAAATATGATTTTGGAATGTTACTCATAACATTTTCTTTTTGTGATAATGTTCGAAATGTTTTTTGAAAACATTTTTATGATTAAAATTCTGTTTTCCCCTCTATATCTAATGTATATATCTCATAAGGAGTTTTTATTCATGAGTTATCTATATAAATTATAATGTGATATGATTCTTCTAGGAAACCAGTTATGTTGATCAATAAACTATAATAAATAAGTTGTGGTTCTTGATCTACCATGTTATGATGGTATTCAAAGATAAACTTAACATATGATATGATTTTCTATGATTATTTATGTCACACATTTCTATGTAACACCAAAAATTTATTTAATGCTCCATAGCTCATAATTATTTTCATATGTCTTTAAATTATTATTCCATGATATATTTTTGATCTCTTTAGGTTATATGTCCTTCTTTAATGATTTATATAAATATATTATGATTTCGTTTTTATTTTAATATGATGTTTCTTCCATGATCTTTTTTATCATTTTATTTTGATCTAACCACTTTATTAGACATTTATATATTCTCCCTTTCTTGGAATTTTATATCCCTTTTTTTGTTTCCCCTTTCCAAAGAGAATCATATACAAGATTATTTTTAGAATTAATAATTATCTAGAGACATCACTGAGAGATATTATTGTTTATTACACATGATTAATTCTTTTGGTTTTATTAAGGGATGGATCCATGAGGAACTAATATAAAAATGGTTGTTATGTACAATGAGGTGACTATCCCAATAGGAAACCAAATGGGAAGAGATGTGGAGTGAAAAATATCATGCTAATACTAACTCAACATTCTCAATAAATGAATAATAATATGAACCATTTCAAACTACCAAACATGCTAAGTATGAATCAAATCTCCATGGATTCATTCATGTGGTGATGCCCTCTAACCGTTTGGGTTCCTTATATTGACTAGTTTTTAAGAAAATGGATAGACATTTGGAATTAGGAAGGTGAAGTAGATAGATTTTGGTTGCTAATTATGAATATAAGGAAAAATCAAGAATTTTATAGTATGAAATGGGAGGTTTTCAAGGAAATATTCTTCCCCAAATATTTTCCCTGAAATTCTCAAAAAAAATAGAGAGATATACTTAAAAAAACTAGTTTGAATCCATTAGTACCTATAAATGAAACCTCAAGAGACTCACAAGGTACACCTAGAGTTTTTTTGTTTGTCGTAAACTCAAGATTTATCGCTTCATCAATGGACTAAAATCAAAAAAAAATTATAATTTTATACTTTCATAAATTTTACATTTATATATTATAATTTTATACTTTTATAAATTTTTAAAACTATACACTTCTATAAATTATGTATACTTTTATAACATATATGTACTTTTATATAGTTTTATAAATTTATATAAATTTATAAATTATGTATGTCTATATTATATATATATTCTTTTATAAATAATATATAATTTTATACTTCTATGAACGTTTATAATTTTATACGTTAATATAAATATATATACATTTTTAATTTATACTTTTATACCTATAAATTTTTTTCCATTTATCAAAAATTTAATACTTTTATACATAAAAAAATTCAATGTCACTATTGAATATATTTTAAAAAATGTAATAATTTTTTGATTTATTAAACCATTATTATATTACATAGTCGTATTTTATATTATAGAAATGGTTTACAAATAATATATCGTTTATTTTTTTATATTTCCATTATTACATTCAATAGTCATATTTTTTCAATTTTTTATAATGTAAATGTGATTTTATACTTAATTTATACTCATACAAAAAGGGTTTTGATCATTAAAAAATGGAATTGAAAAATAATTTTAAATGTAAAATATCCTCAATTATATTTATAGAATTCATTAAATAACTTTTTATTTTTTATCAAATGGGATGAGAAACCATTTTTAATCATTCTATTTTCATTCAAGAAACTCATGGGATCCATCATCAATTGACCATATTTGGTGTATTTATTTTTTTAAATATTAATATTACCAAATAAAATGGGATGGATAGGAATAGAGAGTGGATGGATGCAAATAATATGACAAAAGAGTATGAAGATGGGGTGAAAGAGTTCACTACAATTGCAAAATATCATGAATATAACCCTTCTCAAATCTTTTATCTATGTTTACGATGTTGTTATTCAAGAATAATTAGTCCATATAAGTTGGAAGAACACTTGATCTATCACAAAATTGACCAAAGTTATACATTTTGGAATAAACATGGGGAAAAGAGAATGTGGCTAGTGACTAGGATAGAATGGTGTTTTATGGATCATCTTATATGGTCACAAATATGGGAAAAAAGAATATTTTTTCGAGCATGTGATTACATGTGTGAATTATAGTGAAGATTGTATTGAGGAAATGACAATGATAGTTAATGGAGAACTTCATGATTGTCCAAAATTGTTGGATAAGATAAAGAGTTTTGAAAAGGTGCTATTGTATACTGGTTGGACTAAATATATAGAATTCTCAGCCATACTAAAACTTTATAAATTAAAAGATGGAAATAGTTGGAGAGACATTAGTTTTATTGAACTAATTTCTCTATGGAATGATATGATCCCAGAAGATAATGATCTCCCTAGCTGAAAATATGATGCTAAACGAATGTTGTGTTTGATGGGTATGATCTCCAAAAGAATACATGAATGGCTAGATGATTATATTCTATTTCTCAAGGACCAAAAATAACTTACAGAATTCCCAAATAGTAGTTCTTCTTGATATAAGAAAGATTAATCGAGCCCTAGAAAATTTTTATGGTACTTTCCAATCATTATAAGGTGTAGGTGCCTATATGGAAGTGAAGAGACTATAATTAAATTGATGTGACATGAAAATATAATAAATAATAATGGGAAACTTCATCACCTGACAAAATTTCCATTGTTGAAGAGAACTGATCATGAGTATCCAAAATTTGGAAATGATCTAAGAAACCTTCTTCTTGCATTATCTACTGATAGAGTGAATAATTTTGGATTTCAAAGCAGTACTCATAATAGATAGCTAGTTATGTTGGAAATTTATAACTTTCCACTATGGTTATGCATTAAATGAAAATACATATTGTTATCTATGCTTATATTAGGACCAAAATAACTGGGTAATGATATTGATGTTTATTTGGCTCCATTGATTGAATAATTGTAAATATTTTTGAATTTAGGTGTTACATTGTATGATGCTTACAGAAAAGAAGATTTCACATTGAGAAACATGTTGTATATGATGATAAATTGTGAGAACACGGATATTCTTTTCAGTTGGTCCGAGAGTGTCCGTACAGCGCGGATCTTTGTCGAGCCCCCGATCAAGCATCTATTTTCTAAATCGAACTCTGTCAATTGCGTTGGAATCGCATCAGTGAGTTCTCTCTTCTCCTTGAACACCTTATTCTGATTCATTATCTCTTGTGAGATATCATGGGTTGAACATTTTAGAGGTTTTTATATATCTACCGCATTCTAGGTGGATCCAAGGGCTGACACCGGAGTAGATCGATCTCACGATACCGAGGTAGGTTGTTTGTTCCTTTCCATAGTTAGTATTTTTGTTATATGTGCCAAAGTGCCCAATACCCTTGAACGGGGTATTGCATGTTTGTGTTCTTATACCTAATGTTTTCCTGTTATGCCTTTGTTGATTGGATCGAGGTTATATGTTGTGAATAGTGTTTATTTTGCCATGCTATGGAGGTTTTTCCCATGTTTTCATATTTTGACCGTTTGGTCTGGTTTTTTCTGTTAGGCTACTACTTTGTTTTCTATACCTATTATTGTTAGGATGGAGTGTTTTATCTGACATGTTGTTATACATTAGATTGTTTAGCCAAGTAGTTCTTGGGGTTTACTTTAGCTTCCATGTATTGTTGTGCTCCTTTGACTTACACAAGGCCGTGAGAACCTGGTGTAGTATACCATAGGGATAATAGACGTGAGGGATTCTGTAACACCCCAAGCTTCTACGGTATGCTTCTCTTTGAATAATGCAATAGTGTGTGTTGTACGCAACATCGAGTTCTAACACACCACAACCAATCAAACTAGTCGTTATGAATAGTAATACCCACCTTTATTAAATTTATAAATTTTATTTTTCAAAATGGACTTCATTTTTGGATTTGGAATATCGAAATTAGCCTTGGGTGAATTTTTGGTATTTTTCTGAAAAACTTAATTTTTTGATGAATAGTGAAACCACTATGTGGTAGTTAAAAAACTGAATTTTTCATAAAACTTAATTTTACCGCTTCTGTGAGTGGAATTTAAAAAATCCGAGAGACACGGTTAATATCAAGGACTAAAATGTGGTTCAATGAGATGAAAATAATTTTTGTTGAATAGTAACATTTTACGTTTATTTACCATGGTTAAAAGTAAATAGGGTAATTAAGGGTAAAAAAATATTAATATTACCCTAACACATGTCCTAATTCTATTAGAAAAATGTATCTCGACCAAAAACAACCTTAGGAATAAAATATTATCATTTAGGTCCACTTGGATTAGATTAGGACATTTATTATTATTTAATTCAAAGAAGAGTTAAAAGAGTTAAAATCAAAGATTATTTACTAAAACATTTTTTATATAAGGTTATACATAAGATAAATTCGATTTTAAATATTCATTAGAAAGATAAAAATATTTCCTACATAATGGTATTTTATTTATAATTTTTAGACATTAAATAATTTAATTTATATATGACACAATGATGATGCAGTAATTACCATAATAGTGAAAAATTAAAATAATTGATATTATACACACCAAAATAAATAAAATTGGAGACTTTTTATGCATTAAAATAATTTTCTAGGTTAATATGATATGTTAGGATTGATTTAATTAACTTTTTTCTAAGTAATCCTTCTTTTATGATTTTTAAAAAAATCTACTAATTAATAGTGTCAAAATTGACATAAAAGAGTTTTTAAAACAAATATTATATTATTAATTGATATTAAATTCGTAAAAATATAATGTTCGGATAAGAGACTTATATCGTGATATTTGTATCATTAATGGACCACTTGGGGGTCGATTGTAGGTATATAGTAAGTTTATTAACTATATAATATAAAAATACAAAGTGACATGGTAAGTGTCAAACTAATTAACTAAGAGTTAAAACTAAACGATAAGGTTAATATAATGACCCAAACATGTCTAATTTCTATTGGTTGAATTTTTTTCGACCCATACCCATCGTAACCTTTAAATAATCCACTTTGGAGCCATTAGAAACCGAATATGAATTTATTATAAAATAATATTTCTAGCTTTTCCAAAGGTGCCCCTCAACCCTCTTATAAAAGGGCACCCCCCCCCCTTCTCATTAATTAACACCTTCAAAGCCTTTTGGTTCGGCCAAACCCTGCCCAAATACTCTCTCAACTTTCTTTAATACAACCTAGAGTACTTTGTTTGATCAGAAAGCCAACCTAAGGAGCCCTTTTGATCAAATCAAAAGGAAGAACCCGAAGAAGAGGTAATGATTTCACCATCCTTTTTCAAATTCATTTCTTCTTCCACTTATTCTTTCTTTTTTATTACCATTCTAAAATAATAAATCTAGTATATTATATATACTTTTATTTTATTATAATCATGTTACAACCATATTTCAGTTTTCTATCCATCCTTTGAATGACATGTCATCATACGTGTGTACGTACGGCTTACCGTCTCCATGTCGTGGTGTAATTGTTATTCAAAACATTATTATTTGGATGGGTATAATAATGATCTGTAATTCATGTAAAAAAAAATTATAAGATGATAATTATTCTGTATATATGATATACCATCCAATTAAATATTATTTTAATATCAAAAGAATGATATTATCGCCCGTGTGTATGTACGGACTACAGTCTCCACGAACGCGATGAGATTCATTCTCCATAGTATCCATTCAAGTATAATTATCATTTGAAGATTAATAATAATTTTTAAGGACTTAATATCATTCTGGATATGAATAATATACAAACTATCCATAATAAACATGGCTTACAAAACAAAACATATAAAAGAAAATGAGTAAGTTAACACCCGAAACAACGATAATTCTAAAATATTATTAACAAAGCAATGTTAAAAGATCATATATGATATCATATTAATATATATGATTCCTGTATAATTTAATAACAATTATTTCACCATTATACAGGAGGTTAACCTACCCCAACCAAGGAAAAGTACAAGGTAAGGGTTTATTTCGCAATCTCTTCATTATCCGAGGTTGTTTATACATAATATTCTACTGGGACTTCTTTATCATCCACATCCATGTTTCTTAAAAATATATTTCAAAACAATTTTACAATTTACTAGAATATGGGTTAAAGTCATTTATACCCTTGTTGACTTTTATAAGTGGTTTATAAAGAAATCTTTCCGTATTTTTCCAAACAAGGTCCTTTTTAACCTTTTCGACAGAATTAAGGTAAGAATGTTTTTTTATCTTATACGGCGGGTGCGGCTATTTTCCATAGTTATAAAATCGTCGAAGCTTCCCTTAAAAGCTTATAAGAATATTTTCAAAGAAAATTTTTTATTTTATAGATGACTCTTAAATTATTTCAAAATAGGAAGAGATATTTCTCTAAAAAGAGTTTTGATTTCATCTATGTCAACATCCTTTGATGGATTTTAAGTTTATTTGGATTTGATTTATTATAATACAAAACTTCCATATTTTATTGATGGTTTTGTGATATGTTTGACTGTGGATGTGCTATTTTTATACCATTCATGGTTTATGAAGAAAGTATTGACATTTCGTATGCTAGTTTTAATACGAATGTTTATGTTATGTTTAAACCTCTTCATATGAGGAATGCAATGGACTTAGTATGTGACGGGTAGAGCCCGATATAGCTTCTTGATGCATCGGTAGGTCTCATGAGACAAACTAGTGTCTTGGAACAAGGCCTTGACAAAATATTATTTGTATTATTGGCACGAGGCATTGGCTATGTGGTTATGATAGTCTGGCATTATGCATTCCATCATTATGAAAGTGGTTATTGATATTTCATGTGAATATTTTATTAGTAAAATATCCATGTGAATAAGTAAATGGCTTTATTTCATTTTATTTTTTCCATACTATGTTGAAGTTCAAGTTTAAAAGGATTTTGTTTTATTTATACATCGCCTTAAATGTTTATTCTTATTTATGAAAGTTTTCGCTATATTGTTATCCTTACTGGGAATTTGAGCTCACCCTTTTTCTATGTTTTATTTTTCCCAGGATGTGAAGAATTGAATTATGAATGACTTGCAGGGATATTATGAGGGGATAAGAGTGTGGACTATGGAGGCTATGTTGTTGTAGTTTTCATTTTTATGATGTAATATAGAACTTTATGAATATATCTAGTGTTTCCAAGGCTACTAAACTAATCGGAATTTCGAGACTTGATCTTTCTTGTGATCATTCCAATGTTATGTAATAATGCACCGACTCTGGGTAATTGGGGTCGGGGCATTACAGTTGGTATCAGAGGAAGTTTATCACAAACCTTGGAATCTAGATTTAGATAAAGTTTGATTAGAGCACATAGATTTAAGATGGACATTGAGGATTAGTATAGAAGAACGTCCTAGAATTTTGGTATTGTAGAGATTTTGTTAGTTTTCTGTGCAATACATCTCTGTCTGGATACGAGCAGGTAGAGGCGGCTCTGGCATAGATGTACCTAGGGGTAAAACCCAAAAACACCGCTTTGAGCTAGACTCGAATGGGAACTGGTGCACAACAACGGGCCTTGCTACACTCTTGGTTACGACACTCCCGGGGGATATGCTTAGGGTAACTATCATTTTCATCACAAATCATTATGAAGGTTTTATGAGTATATACTTCCTCAAATAAAACATTTTTATGATTATGGATTATATCCATAAATAGTTCAATTTATGTTAAGTGTTTTATAAGTATGGAATTATGTATTTTGATTCATAAACTGATCTAGTTTATGACATTGTTTAGAAATGGAGCCTAGTGGAAGAAATGGAAACTGTATCAATGCACGCACTCCATGTAGGGATTTCCCTCCTGCTCAAGATAATTATAGTGGAGCTGGTGATGCAACAGGTGCTGATCAAATAATCACCATATTGGGACAACTCATTCAGGTTATGAATAATAACCTTACCCGTATGGAGCACCCTGATCCATAGTGTGGAGGATCAATGTTAGATCACTTCATGAGGCAACAACCACCAATGTTCAATAGGAGTACAAATCCCTTAGTAGCTGAGCAATGGATAAATTCCCTAGAGAAAATATTTCAGGCTATGGGGAGTAGTGAAATGGAAAAAGTTATCATGGCAGTTTACCGCCTCACTGGAGATGCTGATCAATGGTGGTCATTGATTCAAAACATGAAGGAAGATGATGAAGTATAAAATATGGAATTTAGGGAGTTCAAATATCTTTTTTTAGAAAAATACTTTCCTCGTGACCATCGAGCAGATATGGAAAGACAATTTCTGAGTCTGAGACAAAAGGAGGATGAGAATGTCGCAAAGTATGAGGCTAACTTTACAAGGTTAGCAAGGTATGATGGAGATTATATACATAACCCAAAAAAGTAAGATTGGTTGTTTCTTTGATGGTTTAAAACCATTTCTCCATCGATCATTAGTCTCACAATCCTTCTCGTCATACGAAGACATTGTCTCATGTGCTATCAAGACAGAGAAAGAATTCTATAAGTCATATGAATTTAAAAGCAAAGAAAGAGAAGAAGAGATCTACTGATCAATCTAGGAATGGAAATAAAGGGAAGAAGGGAAAATTTGAATATCCATCCTGCAGTAAATGTGGGAAGAAACACCCCGGTACTTGCTTAAAAGGAATGGGAGTCTGTTACAAGTGTGGTGAAATGGCCACCAAGCTCGTGATTGCAAGGGGAAGAAGGAAGCTACTGATGTTCAATGCTACAATTGCAGGGAGATGGGACATTATGCAAATGAATGTCCTAAGTTTTAGGGGAACTTACCTAAGAAACGGCCAAGGGATCAAGGACAAGCTTATGATATCACTACTACTGAGGTAGAAGCTCCAAAAGACATGGTGGCAGGAAATTTAATGGTTTCCTCAAGTTTAGAAAATGCATTATTTGATTCTGGATCATCGCATTATTTCATATCTTCCCATTTTTCTAAGAACATTAGATATTTCAAATTTGATTTAACAAGGGAGTTGTCAGTTAAAACTCCTAAGGGAAGTATCATTGCAACAAAGTTTTGTGAATCAGTCCCCATTAGATCACATAAATGTTCTTTATCTGCTGATCTCATCGTCATACCTATGATTGAGTTTGATATAATCCTCATTATGGACTGGCTGTCGTACCATGATGCGAATATTTATTGTAAGAAGAAGGAGGTTATGATTTTTGATGATGATGATAAGGCACACCTTATCTTTAGAGCAGAATCATCACCACCTAATTCTTATCTAGATCCACCCCCAGTAGCTCAACTAAATTCAATTATTGGGGAGTAAGAGAACGAAATGACTGTGGGGGAGGAAAGGAATGTTCAAATAGAGGATGTACCTATTGTGAAAGAATATGTAGATGTGTTTCCGAAAGATTTACCTGGACATCCTCCAGAACGAGAAGTTGAGTTTTCAATTGATTTAATTCCTGGATCAAGGCCTATATCAAAGACCCCTTATAGAATGGACACTGTAGAATTAATTGAACTAAAGAAACAATTAGAGGAATTGAGTAATAAGGGATTTATTCACCCTAGTGTTTCTCCATGGGGAGCCCTTTTTCTTTTTGTTAAAAAGAAATATGGTTCTATGAGGTTATGTATCTACTACAGGGAGATCAATGCTATAACATAAAGAACAAGTATCCCCTACCTCACATTGATGATTTATTTGACCAAATGCATGGATCTCAATACTTTTCAAAGATTGACCTTTGATCTAGATACCATTAGTTGTGTGTGAAGAAGGAAGACATTCCTAAGATATCATTTCGAACCAGGTACGGGCATTACGAGTTTACAGTAATGCCTTTTGGATTGACTAATTCACCCTCTATATTTATGGATCTAATGAACAGAGTTTTCAAGGAATATCTTGATGACTTTTTAGTGGTATTTATTGATGATATCTTGGTATACTCCAAAAGCTACAAAGATCATGAAAATCACTTGCGCATTATATTGAATACTCTGAGAAGACATGAATTATATGGGAAGTTTAGCAAGTGTGAATTCTGGCTTCAAGAGATTTCTTTTCTTGGCCATATTGTCTCTAAGGATGGAATTTCTGTTGATCCTTCTAAGACCAAGGAAATACAATAATGGCCAGCACCTACGAGTATAACTGAGGTACGCAGTTTTATTGGTTTAGCAGGTTATTATCGACGTTTCGTCCAGAATTTTGCCTGGTTGGATAACCCATTAACGAATCTCATATGTAAAGGGGTTAAATTTGTTTGGACAAAAGAGTGTGAAGAATGTTTCGAAGAACTTAAGAGAAGATTAGTCAATTCTCTTATATTGAATCTACCATCGGGGAATGATGGGTTCATTATTTATAGTGATGCATCGAAGAAAGGACTTGGTTTTGTCCTTATGCATAATGATAGGGTTATTTCCTATGCATCATGGTAGTTGAAAATTCATGAACAAAACTATCCTACTCATGATCTCAAGTTAGCAGCTGTGATCTTTGCTTTGAAGATATGGATGCACTACCTCTATGGTGAGAAATGTGACATTTATACTGATCACAAGAGTTTGAAGTATATTTTCTCACAAAAAAAAACTCAATATGAGGAAAATGAGATGGTATGAATTACTCAAGGATTATGATTGCACGATACACTACCACCTGGGGAAGGAAAACAAGGTGGCAGATTCTTTGAGCAGAAAAGATCGTGGAGTTTTGAACAATATGAGAGTTGAAAGGGATCCAATTTTAATGGATCTAGTGAAGATGGAAATGGGAATAACCAGGGAAGGTGAAACATCAATGATTTTTCAAATGGTTTCCAAACCATCTTTACTAGAAAGTATTAAGAGTTCTCAGACCGATGATGAATAATTTCAAAAGAATATTAAAGCTGTGAATGATGGGAGATTGAGATACCTTGTGTATGAAGATGGAATTTTGAAATTCGGGAAGAGACTTTGTATTCCGGATATACCTGATCTAAAAAGGGAATTACTGGATGATGCTCATAGTTCCAATTTCTTTATACACCCTGGGATCACGAAAATGTATAAATATTTGAAGGAACATTTTTGGTGGGACAACATGAAGAGGTAGATTGCTGAGTTTTTGTTAAGATGTATGGTTTTTCAACAAGTGAAATCTGGGAGGCAACATCCTGGAGGAGTCATGAAACCTCTTCCCATACCGGAGTGGAAATGGGACAATATTACGATGGACTTTTTCATGGGGCTACCAAAGACTCATAGAAGGAACGATGCAATATGGGTCATTGTTGATCGTCTTACCAAGTCAGCACATTTTCTTGCTATAAGGGAAGATTTACAACTTGAACAACTAGGAAGACTATATATTAATGAAGTTGTGAGACTTCATGGAGTACCCCTATCGATTGTTCTGATCATGATCCCCGTTTTACTTAAAGATTCTGGAAAAGTATTCAGAAAGCCTTGGAAACTGAACTTCATTTGAGCACTTCCTACCACCCTCAAACAGATGGACAATCAGAATGAACTATTCAAACCTTAGAAGACATGTTGAGATCCTGCTCACTTGACTTTTAGGGTATGTGGGATCAATATTTACCTCTGGTAGAATTTTCCTATAACAATAGCTTCCATTCGAGTATTCAGATGGCACCATATGAAGCGTTATACGGAAAGAGATGTCGCACACCAACATGTTGGGATGACGTTAGTGAAAGAAAACTTGTAGGCCCAGAACTAGTGGAGGAAACGATGGAAAAGGTGAAGGTAATCCAAAACCATATCAAAGAAGCTCAAAGTAAGCAGAAGAGCTATGCTGATAATCGAAGGAAGGATTTGGAATTTCAAGTCAGTGATCATGTTTTCATGAAGGTACCTTTAGGGAAGGGAGTCATACATTTTGGTAAGAAAGGTAAATTGAGTCCCATGTACATCGGAACTTTTGAAATTCTAGAACAAATTGGGGCGGTAGCTTACCGATTGGCAATGCCGCCAAGTCTCTCCAAAGTTCACGATGTGTTCCATGTATCTGTGTTGAGGAAATACATGCCTGACCCAACCAATATACTCACCTATGAGTAATTAGAACTGGAACCCGATCTGTCTTATTGCGAAGATCCCGTCAATATTCTTGATACGAGAGAACAAGTACTGAGAAACCGGATGACTCGTCTGGTAAAAATCTTGTGGAGAAACCATAAGATGGAAGAGGCAACGTGGGAACCCGAGGAACTTATGATGAAGAACCACCCAAGTCTTTTCATGCGGTATTATTCTAGAAATTTTGAGGAAGAAATTATTTGAAGGAGGGGAGAATGTAACACCCCAAGCTTCTACGGTATGATTCTCTTTGAATAATGCAATAGCGTGTGTTGTACGCAACATTGAGTTCTAACACACCACAACCAATCAAACTAGCTGTTATGAATAGTAATACCCACTTTTTTTAAATTTATAAATTTTATTTTTCAAAATGAACTTTATTTTTTGATTTGGAATATCGAAATTAGCCTAGGGTGAATTTTTGGTATTTTTCTGAAAAACATCATTTTTTGATGAATAGTGAAACCACTAAGTGGTAGTTAAAAAACTGAATTTTTCATAAAACATAATTTTACTGCTTCTGTGAGTGGAATTTCGAAAATCCGAGAGACACAGTTAATATCAATGAGTAAAATGTGTTTCAATGAGATGAAAATAATTTTTGGTGAATAGTAACTTTTTACTTTTGTTTACCATGATTAAAAGTAAATAGGATAATTAAGGGTAAAAATAATATTAATATTACCCTAACACATGTCCTAATTCTATTTTACTAGTGTATCTAGACCAAAAACAACCTTAGGAATAAAATATTATCATTTAGGTCCACTTGGATTAGATTAGGACATTTATTATTATTTAATTCAAAGAAGAGTTAAAAGAGTTAAAATCAAAGATTATTTACTAAAAAAAATTTAATATTGGGTTATACATAAGATAAATTCAATTGTAAATATTAATTAGAAAGATAAAAATATTTCCTACATAATGGTATTTTATTTATAATTTTTAGACATTATATATTTTAATTTATATATGACACAATGATGATGTAGTAATTACCATAATAATGAAAAATTAAAATAATTGATATTATAAACTCAAAAATAAATATAATTTGAGACTTTATATGAATTAAAATAATTTTATAGGTTAATATTATATGTTAGGATTGATTTAATTAACTTTTTTCGAAGTAATCCTTCTTTTATGAGTTTTACAAAAATCAATTATTGAATGGTGTCAAAATTGACATAAAAGAGTTTTTAAAACAAATATTATATTATTAATTGATATTAAATTCCTAAAAAACTAGGTTCGTCCAAGAGACTTATATCATGATAGGTGTATCATTAATGGACCACTTGGGGGTCTCTTGGAGGTATATAGTAAGTTTATTAACTATATAATATAAAAACACAAAGTGACATGGTAAGTGTCAAACTAATTAACTAAGAGTTAAAACTAAAATATAAGGTTAATATAATGACCCAAACCTATCTAAATTCTATTGGTTGAGTGGTTTTAGACCCATCCCCACCTTAAAATTTAAATAATACACTTTGGAGCCATTATAAACCGAATATGAATTTATTATAAAATAATATTTCTAGCTTTTCCAAAGGTGCCCCTCGCCCCTCTTATAAAAGGGCACTCCCCCTTCTCATTAATTCAAACCTTCAAAGCCTTTTGGTTCGTCCAAACCCTGCCCAAATACTCTCTAAAATTCTCTCACTACAACCTAGAGGCCTTAGTTTGATCATAAAGCCAACCTAAGGAGCTCTTTTGATCAAATCAAAAGGAAGAACCCGAAGAAGAGGTAATGTTTTCACCACCCTTTTTCAAATTCATTTATTCTTCCACTTCTTCTTTATTTGTTATTACCATTATAAAATAATAACTCCAGTATATTATATATACTTATCTATTATTATAAACATGGTACAACCATATTTCAGTATTCTATCCATCCTTTTAAGGACATGTCACCATACGTACGTATGTACGACTTACCATCTCCACGTCGTGGTGTAATTGTTATTCAAAACATTATTATTTGGATGGGTATAACAATGATGTGTAATTCATGTAAATAATAAATATAACATGATAATTATTCTGTATATGTTATATACCATTCAATTAAATATTATTTTAATATCAAATGAATGATATTATCGCTCGTGCGTACGTAGGACTACCGTCTCCACGAACACGATGAGATTCATTCTCCGTCGTATCCATTCAAGTATAATTCTCATTTGAAGATTAATAATAATGTTTAAGGACTTAATATCATTCTGGATATGAATAAGATATAACCTATCCATAACAAACATGGCTTACATAACAAAACATATAATAGAAAATGAGTAAGTTAACACCCGAAATGACGATAATTCTAAAATATTATTAACAAAGCAATGTTAAAAGATCATATATGATATCATATTAATATATATGATTCTTGTATAATTTAATAACAATTATTTCACCATTATACTATAGTTTAACCTACCCCAACCAAGGAAAAGTACAAGGTAAGGGTTTATTTTGCAATCTCTTCATTATCCGAGGTTGTTTATACGTAATAATATACTGGGACTTCTTTATCATACACATACATGTTTCTTAAAAATACATTTCAAAACATTTTTACAATTTACTATAATATTTTTTAAAGTCATTTATACCCTTGTTGTCTTTTATAAGTGGTTTATAAATGAATCTTTCCGTCGTTTTCCAAACAAGGTCCTTTTTAACCTTTTTTACAGAATTATGGTAAGAATGTTTTTTTAATTTATACGGTGGGTGCAGCTATTTTCCTCCATTATAAAATCTTTGAAGCTTCCATTACAAGCTTATAAGAATATTTTCAAAGAAAATATTTTATTTTATATATGACTCTTAAATGATTTCAAAATAGGAAGAGATATTTCTCTAAAAAGAGTTTTGATTTCATCTGTGTCAACATCCTTTGATGGATTTTAAGTTTATTTGGAGTTGATTTATTATGATAAAAAACTTCCATATTTTATTGATGGTTTTGTGATATGTTTGACTGTGGATGTGCTATTTTTATACCATTCATGGTTTATGAAGAGATTATTGACATTTCGTATCCTAGTTTTAATACGAATGTTTATGTTATGTTTAAACCTATTCATGTGAGGAATGCATTGGACTTAATATGTGATGGGTGGAGCCCGCTATAGCTCCTCGATACATCGGTAGGTCTCATGAGACAAACTAGTGTCTTGACACAAGGCCTTGAAAAAATCTTATTTGTAGTCTTGGCACGAGTCCTTGGCTATGTGGTTATGATAGTCTGGCATTATGCATTCCATCATTATGAAAGTGGTTATTGATATTGCATGTGAATATCCGATTAGTAGAATATCCATGTGAATAAGTAAATGGTATTATTTCATTTTATTTTTTCCATACTATGTTGAAGTTCATGTTTAAAAGGCTTTTGTTTTAGTTATACATCGTGTTAAATGTTTATTCCTATTTATGAAAGTTTCTGCTACATTGTTATCCTTTCTGGGAATTTGAGCTCACCCCTTTTCTATGTTTTATTTTTCCCAGGATGTGAGGAAGTAAATTATGAATGACCTGCAGGGATAGTATGAGGGGATAAGAGTGTGGACTATGGAGATTATGTTGTTGTAGTTTTCATTTTTATGATGTAATGTAAAACTTTATGAATATATCTAGTATTTCCAAGGCTACTAAACTAATTGGTCTTTCGAGACTTGATCTTTCTTGTGATCATGCTAATGTTATGTAATAATGCACCGACTCTGCATAACTGGGGTTGGGGCGTTACAGCTTCTCTAGAGGGTATTTTTTTACTGTTCTGATGCGAGACTATAGGGGGAATTGACGTAAGTGCTTCCTCAGAGTGTCTGTAGTTATTCAACGCAGGCCACAGGGGGAATGAGACGTAAGTGCTTACCTAGAGAACCTTTTAGTTACCTATACAATACTATAGAGGCAATTGACGGTGACTGCTTCCTGAGAGAGTCTGTGCTAAAGATGAACCAGAGGGGTTAGACTGTGTGTACTTCCTAGAGGGTTGCTTGTGTTTGTTAGATAGGACCAGAGGGGATTGGGTTGTGAGTACATCCTAGGGGGTTACCTGTTTGTGATTATATGCTTACATGATATGTGGTGCTTGAATGCTTTGAACTGTAGGAATGTTTACTGTTTATTACTTCCTTGTTTACTGCTTCTTTTGTTTATTGCCTGCCTTATATATTCACTGACTATTAGGCACAGATCTCGTGGTGGTTTCCTTCTGGGATTTAGTCTCACATCTTGTTTTGGTCATGCTTTTGGGCCTAAACAGATTATATTTGTGCAGTTATAGATAAGGGAAAACTCCCTAATACTTCATGTACTTGACTACTTTGGAGCTAGAGAGCACGGGATCAAGATGAGGATTGCGATGTAGAGGAGCTCTTTACTATTTTCTTTTGTACTTTGGTTTATTACGGTATTTCATAATTGTGACATGTTTGGATGTTATCCTAGACATATGTGTAATGCATCATTATATATGTGCTCTAGCTGCTTATTAATGTCAGTCTTCCACTGTTTACTATTGTATGCCATTATTTTTGCTTCTGCTATTATTATCTATTTCACTTCTACTATGTTACTCTGTCAATGAGGGAATAGTTTCCCCCCTATCACACCAATGGCCCTAGCTACTAGTCAGTATCCTCTGGAATTAGGGGAAATGCTATTGAGACCATGTGACCAACCAGGTACGGGGTGCCTCTGGGCGACTTCTGGAACCGGGACGTTACAATGTGGTATCATAGGGATTATTTCTTCTTGAATTACTATTTGGATCCTATAGCCATAGATAGTAAGGAATAGGTACTTGGTAATAAGTTTTGTCTAGGAGTAGCTAACCCATGTACAGGGAAAATCCAATTTACCACATATTGAAATTTTTCTAGTTTTTCAGTATTACAGTTGATTTGATTTTCACTATTGGGTGATTCACATGTTTTGTGCTGTTATAATTAATATTATTGAGGTTCTATTTCAGTTGCAACCCGATGAGATGATGGTATGCTATATCATTCATCATATAGGCATTTGCTAGAAATCACATGTCATGCATTCTTTCCATGTCATTTAAGGTGCATTAGTGATTGCATGTTGTTGTGATAGAGGTTGTGATAAATATGCATGCTGTTGTGATAGATGCCTTGATAAAATACCCGCTTTTTGATAAGGTATTGGTTGTGTAAGTTTTTATTTGAATGAATGTCAAACTTTGGTTCTTGAGGTGTTATGGGCCCTCATGGACCATAATTTGGTGGATCATTGCACTGTTATTCTTGTTAATGATATGTATGAGATGCCAAACTTTTATTCGCGGGGAGTATGGGCCCCCACGGATCATAATTTGGAACTTTAATGTTCATTTCAGTGTTTTTCTGGGTTTTGAAGTAGTTTATGAGGCTTACTGTCTGGAATAACCCAGAATACATGGCGTGTAATGATAAATACATGCCATGTGTACTTATGTTAGGGAAGAAACTATTTTTCTTGAGTACATGTCGTGTACTATATGTACAGGTCGTTTAGTCTCTAACTGTGTCACTGATTGTGTGGGAAGAGACACGGGGTGAGAAATCTTTGGGGGAACACATCGTGTACCAGTTGTACATGTCGTGTTTTGTAGACCTTGTGTCCACCCATGTGACTAATGACATGGATGGATGAAATCTTAAGTTATCACATCGTGTAATGTTTGAACACGCCATGTAGTGTAGACCAGGTATCCGGTTGTGTATAAAATAACATGGGTTGGTGAAACCTTTCTAGTACACGTTGTGTCTATTACAAACACGTTGTGTAGAGTGAGCCATGTAACCAGCCATGTGACTAACTACACGGGTTGGTGAATTTTGTCTAGTACACACCGTGTTTGGCACTAACACGCCGTGTAGTCTTGTTCTAGGAGAACCATGTGGATTAACTCTGTAGAATAACTCTGGTATGGAAAGTGGATTCTCAAGTACATGCCATGTGTTATGACAGCACGTTGTGTGCATGGGGTGTTACACGACCTGGGTTGGAAAAAGTACATGCCCATGTGAAGGCTTAAGGGAACATGTCGTGTAGTCATTATACTCGTTGTGTATCCATGTTTTGGAAAAAAAACTAGAATGCTTTATTTCTCTTATTCCCTTCTCACACTTCTATGTTTTAACCCTTGTTAAACATGATCTAAGGTGTGTGTCTGACCTTGTAGAGTCATTCCACCGATACGTCCTCCAGTTGTATGATAGTTATAGGTCAACCATTAGACACTATACATGGCTGATTAGGGACTCCTAGAATATCCTACAATTGTGCCAGTCTTGGCACTAGCCATCATTCTGGACACAGGTTCTGATGCATAGTTTTGAGAGGGCTTTATGAGGTTCATGCAGACCTTTCATGGAGTACCGCTTCTTGTCCCATCCATGGAAGAGCTAACGAGGGTCTTTCAGTAGCAGCATCCTCCCACTTTAACCGAGGAAGGAGGACCTTAGGCTGTAGAGTCATGTTTAGATGCCATGCTTTCTATCTTTGAGCATCTAGAGATGCCTCCAGACATAAGGGTCAAGCTTGATACGTACATTCTTTGGGACTTCGCCAAGAGATGGTGGTATGTGATCTCACAGGTGGGATTCCAACAAGTTATGTCCTAGGGTGAGTTACAGCATGCCTTATATGATTAATTCTATCTAGAAACCTTGAGGGCCGATCGATCCCTAGATTTCATGAGTCTGGAGCAGGGTACTCTTTCAGTTATGGATTATTCTTCTTGCTTCACAGAGCTGTAGTGCTTCCTGACTATTTCTGGAGGTGATTAGTTATTTTTTGCAAGGAAGTTTGAGTATGGTCTTAGGAATGATATCTGATCTCAGGTGAACATCTTTAGGTTGACTTCCATCACTTTTATCTTCAACCAGGCACTAATCACAGAGTGCGATTTGAGAGATTCTGGAGTTGTGAGCCAGGGCGGTTCGACATATGGAGTTAGTATCCCTTCTACTGACAATAGTAAGCGTTGTAGGGAGTCTTCACGTGGTGATCCAAGGAGGGGAGACACTTCTTCAGGGAGCTAGGCGGTGTGCTACCAGTGTTGGAATAGTGGGAATTCAAGGCCACATTTCCCGAGAGACCCAATGGAGTGCCGATCTTGCGGCGAGATGGGTCATCTTAAGCTTTTCGGTTACATATTCTCACTAGTAGCTGGTGATAGGGGTTCTTCTATGACTCCTCATATAGGAGGTGTGCCACCAGTTTCTCATCAGTCTGGGAACTAGAGTTCTTATGGACATTTGGGCCAAGGTGGAGGTCGTGGCCATGGTAGTCAGTCACCAAGAATTTAGTGACAACATGGCGGATTAGCTCAGAGTGGTCAGGCAGGGTCACAGGGCCGCAGTGCAGGTCACACGTTTGCAGTGAAGCAGGCCCAGTAGGAGCAGGATCCCGAACCCTCTACAGTTTGAGGTATGATCCAAGTTGCCTCATTTTTAGTTTCAACTCTATTTGATACATGGGATTCCCATAGCTTTATATCTGTTGTGGTTGTGGAGATTCTTGGACTCTATATCTTTTCTTCTACTGATATCTTGACGTTAAACACTCCGTTGGGGACAAAAATTTCTAGTATTTGACAATGCAAGGAGTTTCCTCTAGAGGTTGGTTGTGTCACTTCCTATGGGACCTTTATGTCCTAGATATGACAGGGTATGATGTCATTCTCACAATGGACCGGTTAGTTCTCTTCTAGGTAGTTTTCCATTGCTATCGTTGTAGGGTGAGTTTCACATCACCGGAGGGTGGATCGATTCTTTATAAGGGTGAATGGGATGTCCATGTGAGCAGAGCGGGACCCGAGCATCATGGGTTGGGGGGAGTTACAACCCAGATTTCTAGTCTATATCTAGATGACTAGGGGACTTCATAGATGGACTTTCCTCTAGTGGCAGATCATTTCAGAGATGTATTTCTATAGGACATTTCAGGTTTTTATCCGGAGAAAGAGATAGACTTTTCTATTGAGCTCGTTCCAGGAGAGTCACTAGTGTCCATTCCTCCTTATAGGATGGCAACACTATAGTTACAGGACCTTAAGAAACAGTTAGAGGAGTTTCAAGAAAAGGGTTTCATCCGACCCAGTACTTCTTCATGGGGTTCGCCTGTCCTTTTGAGAATAAGGCATACAGTACCCTCTAACTTTGTGTGGATTATCATAATTTGAACCAGTTTATGGTAAAGAACTGATATCCCTTTCCAAGTATTGACGATGTCTTTGATCATATTCAAGGAGCCCAGGTGTTCTCAAATATTTACATGAGATATGGTTATCATCATTTGCATGTTAGACCATTAGATATACCTCTTAAATCCTTCCAAAGTAGGTATGGTCTATACGAGTACGTGGTTATGTCGTTCGGTCTCACAAACGCGCCTACAGTTTTCATGGAACTGATGAACCGAGTGTTCCATCCATACTTGGATTCCTTCATGGTGGTCTTCGTGGATGATATCCTGGTGTACTCTCACACTCGGTATAACCATGATACCCATCTTGAGATCATTTTGAGTACACTAAGAGGGCATCAGTTATATGATAATATCTCAAAATACCTCTGTTGGATGGACCGGATTCACTTCTTGGGTCATGTTATCTCAGATACAGGAGTGTTAGTTGACCTAGATAAAGTGAGATAAGTAGTTTCTTGGGAGCATCCAAAGAATGTTTTTGAGGTACAAAGTTTTATAGGGATTGATGGATACTACATGCATTTCATACTAGAATTTTTATGCTTAACAGCACCACTAATGGGCCTGGCTAAGAAGGGTGCGAAGTACTTGTGGAAAAATTCTTGTCAGTCAGCCTTTCAGAAGCTGAAAGGGAGGTTGAATTCAGCACATATTCTAGTATTTCTAGAGTCGGGCAAGTGATATACTATTTACTTTGATGCATCAGGTATCGGGCTGGGAGCAATGCTTATGCAGGGAGAAGGGGTTGTTGCATATGGGTCTTGGTAGTTGAGTCCACATGAGAGGAATTAACCAATGCATGATCTTGAATTGGTTGCAGTTGTTCACGCCTTATGCCGTTGGAGACATTATCTTCTAGGAGAGAATTTTTTGGTTTTTACTGACCATACAAGTCTCAAGTATATCGTCACTCAGCGTGACCTTAATTTGAGACAGTGAAGGTGGGTTCAGTACCTTCACTCCTTTGTCTTTGAGCTTGCCTACATGCCTGGTAAGGGCAACGTTGTGGATGATGTGTTGAGGAGGAGGACTCAGATACAGGCAGTTCAGGATGCCAGAAGTGAGTGGCAGCTTATGGATCTGTTCTTTGAGATGCATTTGGAGGTGCATGATAGACAAGGGTAGACATTTCTTTCTTTTGTAGTTGTTACCTCTACTATTCTTGACTGGGTGATAATGAGGCAAATATCAGATTATGAAGGCCTAGTTCTCTAGGAAAGTGTGTCAGGGGAGCACCCTATTCCTGGATGGATAGTAGGTGAGGATGAGATCTTGAATTTTCATGGACGCGTGTGGGTGCTAGTAGACATACATGAGGAGTTGATGCGAGACTTTCATTCCTCATTTTGGGAAATTAATCCTGGTGTCACCAAGTTGTATCAAGATCTACACCATCAATATTGGTGGTCATGTATGAAGAGAGATGTTGTTGGTTTTTTCATGAGGTGTTCCACCTGTCAGCAGGTGAAGGCGGAGAATCAGCAACCAGTAGGGGTTTTGTAGCAGTTTCCCATTCCCAAGTAGAAGTGGAACATTGTTGCGATGGATTTCATGACAGGTTTACTGAGGTCGCCTTGAGGTAATGATGTAGTGTGGGTTGTCATTCAAAGCCTCACGAAGGTTTCTCACTTATTTCTGATCAAAGATACTTTCAGTGTTGATGACATGGGAAGACAGTACATCCAAGAGATTGTACGTTTATATGGAGTTTCACACTACATTGTTTCTGATATAGACACCCATTTTACTTCTCAGGTCTGACATGGATTATAGAAGTATTTGGGTACATAGGTACTTTTGAGTATAGCTTACCATCCCTAGACAGATGTCCAGTCTGAGCATACGATCCAGGTGCTTGAGGATAGGCTTCGAGCATGCATCCAAGATTTTGGAGTTTCTTGGGAGAAGCACATACCTCTTGTGGATTCTTCCTAAAATAACAGTTTTCAAGCTAATATTCAGATGACACCTTATGAGTCATTGTATGGTAGGTCATGCCGATCACCCATATGTTATTTGAAGGTATAAGAGATAGCTATGTTGGGAACCTTATCTTTTCCAGGATACTAAAAAGTAGATAGAGTTGATTCGGAAGAGGATGACTACTGCAGAGTCTCTATAGAAGTATAATGATGATTGTTAGAGACGACCTCTGGAGTTCGAGGTTGAGGATCAGTGTTTCTTGCATGTCACACCGAGGTTGGGACACAGGAGGATTAGGAGACAGGGTGATATTTCACTGAGGTACATTGGGCCCTTTGAGGTTTTGGAGAGGGTGAGGCTGGTTGCCAATCAGTTGTAGTTACCTCATAAGTATCAGGATATGCATTATGTCTTCCACATTTCTCATCTTCGATGTTACTTTTCAAACCCTTCCCATGTTTTCAACCTGAGGAGGTTGAGTTAGAGGTGGATACCTCATTTGAGGAGCATCCTATCTGGATTGTTGAGTGAAGTATGAAAGTTCTATGTGGCCGGTATGTTCTTCTGGTATGATTGTTGTGCCACCATGAGCATGTATAGGATGAGACCTAGGAGAGGGAGGTCGATGTACGATCACAATGGTCGGAGCATTTTGACGATTCTTCTTCTATGCCTCCTTTCTAGGGAAATTTAGGGACAAATTTATTTAATGGGGGTGTTTGTAAGAACCCGGATCTTCTTTTCAGTTCATCCGAGAGCATCCATATGGTGTGGATCTTCACCAAGCCCCAATCAAGAATCCATTCTCCGAATTGAACTATGTCAGTTGCATTAGAATTGCATTGGTGAGTTCTCTCTTCTTCTTGAACACCTTTGTTGGATTCCTTCTCTCTCATGGGATATCGTGGTTTGAACGTTTTAGATGTTTTTGTGGATCTACTACATTCTTGGTCGATCCAAGGGTCGACATGGGAGTATATCAATCTCATGACGCTGAGGTAAGTGGTTTGTGCCTTTCCATAGGTAGTCTTTTAGTTATATGTGAAAAAGTTCTCAATACCCTTGAATGGAGTTTTGTGTGTTTATATTCTTAGCCATAATGTTTTCCTGTTATTCCATGGTTGATTGGATAGAGGTTATATGTGGTGAATAGGTTTTATTTTTCCATTATATGGAGGTTTTTCCCATGTTTTATTGTTTTTACCATTTGGTCTAGTTTTTCCTGTTAGGTAGATTCATCGTTTTCTATACATAGTATTATTAAGATGGAGTGTTTTATCTGACATGTTATTATGTTGTATATTGTTTAGCCAAGTATTTCTTGACGTTTACTTTGGTTTCCATGTACTGTTATGCTTGTTTGACTTATACAGGGCCGTGAGAACCTGGTGTAGTATACCATAGGGAGAATGGACATGAGGGCTTCTTTAAAGGGTATGCTTTTACTGTTCTGATGTGAGACCATAGGGGGAATAGATGTAAGTTTTTCCTCAGAGTGTTTTTAGTTTCTCGATGCGGGCCACAGGTTGAATGAGATGTATGTGCTTCCCCAGAGAACCTTTTACTTACCGATACGAGACTATAGGGGGAATTGATGGTGAGTGGTTTCTCAGAGAGTCTATGCTAAAGAAGAACCAGAGGGGTTAGACCGTGTGTACTTCATAGGGGATTTATTGTGTTTTCTAGGTAAGACTATATGGGATTAGGCTGTGAGTACATCCCATGGGGTTTTCTGTTTGTGATTATCTGCTTACTTGATATGTGGTGCTTGAATACTTAGAACTATTGGAATGTTTACTATTGAGTACTTCCTTGTTTACTGGTTCTTTTTCTTATTGCCTTCCATATATATTCACTGACTATTAGGCACAAATATCTTGGTCATTTTCTACTGGTATTTAGTCTCACATCCTGTTTGGGTCATGCTTTTGGGCCCACACAGGTTATATTGTTGCAGGTATTGATAAGGGAAAACACCCTTGAACTTCGGGTACTTGACTGCTTTGGAGCTGGAGAGCATGGGACCAAGATGAGGCTTTTGGTGTTGAGGATTTGTTTACTATTTTCTTTCATACTTTGGTTTAGTATTGTTTTTCAGCATTGTGAAGTGTTTGGTTGCTTTCCAAGATATATTAATCTTGCATCATTATATATGTGCTCCAGCTACTTATTACTTCCAGTCTTCCACTATTTACTGTTGTATGTCGTTATTACTGCTTATACTATTGTTATTTGTTTCCCTTCACCTGTGTTAATATTTTAATGAGGGAATAGTTTCCCCAATATCACACCTAAGGCCCTCACAACTAGTTGTATGCCTCTGGAATTAGGGGAAATGCACTTGAGTCCATGTGACCAACCGGGTACGGGGTTCCTCTGGGCGGCTTCCAGAACCAGGACGTTACATAAATTAATTACCTGATTAAGGAAATTATTTAGGATATAGAATTAAAGGAACTCAATTGTGTCTCATTTTTGAAAAATATTCACAGTCAATTAGGTTGAAAAATTCATCGAAGACTATGTTTCAAGGACATCATATATTTTTACCCCAATGATATAAGTACTGATCTTAGATGACATCATTTGATGGAATTTCATAATAATGTACAACACAGCCTCCACTAATAGTATATCAACAATTTGAAAAAGTAAAATATGTGGACACTACTTTTTTTAAAGAAAAATAGAAAAATCTTATGAAAACTAGTTGGAAAAATTTATCAGTTTTTTTTAATTACCTGACTGGAATTTTCTATACATCAAATATTTTATTTTTGAAATGCATGTTGAAAAAATGTATGTGATAGTGCCACTGTAATGTTACTAAATGAACCTATAAAAAATGGATAGAATTAATTATAGGTTAGAAATTGTTGACATGAGAATATAGATAGAGTTAGCACCAGTGAAGGGTGGAAAATGAACCTTTCTTCCTCCTGTTGATTATAATCTTTCCAGGTAGGAGATATATCTATTATCAACTTCTTGAATGTTGTAAATGTTCCATAGGGGTATTTATTGAATATCAAGTATATATTTTCAATGAATGATTTAAAGTTAAAGGGTATAAAATCACATGACTGTCATGTTTCGATGAAATATATAATTATTATAGATTTACAATGCATTTTTTTCCAAGAATGTCTTTTATACATTAAACAAGCTCTGTTTCTTTTTCAAAGCTATATGCAACAAATGTATAGATCTAATGAAACTGCTAACTATAGAAAATGAAATTTCCACAATTTTATGTGAATTGTAAATGTTCTTCCCACAAGTATTCTTTGATATGATGGTTAACATGGTGAGAGATATTTTACTATGTGGTTTTATGAATTATAGATGGATATACCCTATTTAATGGTATAAGAAGATTTTGAATGGGAATGTAAAAACTCAAAGTTGTCTAAAGGGTTGTATTAAAGAGAGATAAATTGTTGACCAAGCCATTTATTTCTATTACGACTATCTATCTGATGTGGAATGCATTATTCTACAAAAATATACTCCCATTTGGAAGCTTGTGGGTAAAGGAATCTATGGAAGATATGTTTTCATAATCAATACTATAGATCCAGAGCAGACCCACCTATGAAATTTTCATAATAGTTTAGAGGTTTACCTACATGTTGAAACCCCAAAATAAATTATTAGGAATTTAAATACATAAAGGGATGAATTTAGGATATAAAATACATATAATAAATAGTTTATAGGATGGTTTCAAGACCATATTTTAAAGGAGTCAGATGAAAATCTAGATTCAATTTTAGAATGACTTCGATGGCTAGAAAGAGGACCAAGTGTGCATGTATTATCTCACAATGGTTATTTAATTAATGGTTATACATTATATACAAATGAAAATGATGAAAGAAGTAACATGAAAAATAGTGGAGTTACACCGGTGGCTGAAGAGGTGCATGTTTCCGGTACTAAGGAAAAAAATATAATTTGTGTGAATATGTCATACTTTGGTATCATAAAACAATTATGGGAGTTAGATTATAATACATTCCAAGTTCCTATTTTTCAATGAAAATGGGTTTATAATAGTATATTTATTAAAATATGTGAATTTGGATTCATGAATATTGTTTATTTCAGAACAGAGGGGTACAAATAAGAACCATTTATAATGGTATCATAGGAAGTACAAGTATTTTATGTTCCAGATACTGCAAACTGAAAGTGGTCAATTATTCTGTTATCAACCAAAACCACTAAAAGGTTGAATGAAAATTCCACTAAGGATTATCCTTCCATTAGGATGTCTCAATCATTTCACAGTGGTCCCAATGTAGACAGAGTTTTGTATGTTAGAGGAGACCACAATTAATAGATTAGGATACTCTATAGAGGAGTAAAAACCATTCAACTTTTAAAAAAATCAACTATAAGGTTATATTTTTTGGTAATATACTTTATGCTACCTCACGTTATTATTTATTTGATGCTGCATTAAAGTAAGCTAAATTAAATGTTAAACCACTTATGTAGATAATGAGTTCTTTACATGCTGATTCTACCAATCCCAAGGAGTAGAAGGTTTATCAACATGTTGTTGCTCCCAATGTAGAGGAACAATGACCTTTTGTACATGCTAATACTACCAATCCATAGGGACAACATATTGATGATAATGAATATAAGGAAATGGTAGATGGTGAAGAATTGATGCTACATAATAAATAGGAGTGTCGTAGCATGAAACTATTAAAAAATGTTACTAAGGTGAAAAGAAGAGGAATCAAATTTGAGGTCGGATGGAATGTATGTGGTCAGCCTATTAACACCAAAAAAACAAGGTTTAGTACTTAAATTAGGATCATCACTCAAAAACACATTTCTATTGATGTAGATTTGGAACCATGTTGTACCCACACTAAAGGCACTGATTTGGGAAGAGATTGTAGTATCATTTTGATTTCACTTCTCTATTTTACTAAAAAAAATAATGAAACAATGAATTTCTCTTCATCATCTCTTGTAGATTACATTTATAGTATATAAATACCATAAGTAATATGTATTAATGCATGTTGGAAGGATTCACAGAGGCTTTCGCACAATTATAATGATATTTTATATTAAAGATGTTGAAGTGAAAATAAATCTGCACCCACTCTTTATGTATACACTCCTGATAAGCCAATAAGAAAGGGATGTGTTTACTAACCATCATGCAGAGATGTATTTTCAGGTAGATTCTGGTTGTTAATTCATTATTTGAAAATACATGTATTCATCAATTTTATTGAGAATTTTTTATTTATGAAACAACAAATGAGTGATGAAAATAATGAAACAGGCAATAAAACCAACTTACACCTACCATAAAGCAAGGATGGGGTACACTGCACTTGAAAAAAAAAATTGGTATGTATTTTAAATCTATCATAATAATTTTTTGGGACATGAAACAACAACATAATTAAGTTCATTTATTTATATGTAGATTTTTTAATCCAAATCCAAATCCTATACTATCCCAAATCATGTGATATAGAAGTAAGAACATGTAAATAAATATTGAATACTAATAGTTGAAAGCACACAAAAATTGTGGGAAATATGTGTATGTATGGAATAATATATTTTTTATTTAAATATCTATTACATAATAATGAATACTTAATTTATCATATATTATATCCAACATAGACACAAGAATCATCAACACTTATACATGATGAACACCTACTATCAGTGGTCCTAAAGAGGCTATAATAGTTTGGCAATGTCAGAGGTCTAGGTTTTGGGGTGACACCTCAAATATATTTTGATAAAAAAACAATAAGAGGATAAAGATAAAGAAATGGAAGTGATGAAAGAAATATTATATTCCCTTGAAAAAAATTCATTAGCATACTGAGTTGCTAGAAACTATTATTGGGGGAAATCAAAGAGAAGAAACAACTTAAGAACAACCATTGAATGAAGATCCCACCCCACCCTCACAAACATTGAGGTCAGCCATTCCCCTCAAAGAGATATCTTAGTTAAGGTAATCAATATTCTAATAATTTTATCTGTGAAGTGTCAATCAGACAAGAACTAATACCTTTCCGGTACTAATATTATAAAGGGTGAAAATGATATTGATTTATATCTATCAACACCTACCCACCACATTTTTCTGAATGATACCATGTTCAATATCCAAGATGTCAGTTTGCACAACAGACCACTTCCAACAGGTCATGTGAGATTAGAGATTACTGAAAGAGAACAATTAAGTGAATTTTTTAATTCAAATTGTGATGATTTATTAATTATTTTCATTGATAAAACCCAATTATTTCAATGATTTTTTAAAATAATGGCTAATTTGAATTATAGAATGAAAATGGGCTAAAATATGAAAATTATATAAGCCTATAATTTTGAAAGAATTTAATCACTTTGGTCTTTTAATCATAACTTTTAAATTATCAATCCAATTTATATAATTCTTATTTTATGGAATTTATTTTCCTTTTGGATAAAAAATTACTTTTTAGACCCAAATCAAAAGCCACTATTTTTAATCCCAAAAATAGATCATTTGTTGGTCCTTGAAAACTATTCACAAGTCTAGAATGTTCTGATGATGGGACCATGTCTCTTGATGGGAAGGCCCAAATGAGATGAAATTTGGAGTTGAGATATAAAAGACACTTATTAACAACTTTAATGAATATAGAAATGCGTTAATTGGAATTTTGGAAGGCTATAAATGGATGGGAAACCAGAAACATGAAATATGGAGGGTCTGTCTAGTAAGATAAAATTCTTAGAGTGAAATAGGTATAACTCTCTCTACACATGGCCAAATATTCTGAAATATTTAGGGAGACAAACTAGACATTTAGGGAAAATGGTCATGAAGTATTCAACACATTAATTGTCCATTTACTGGGTATAACATATAGAAACATTAAAAGGAAAAATCTATCCTATAAAAGGAGGTGATCTCCTCCTTCCCAAATCATTCCAATCCATCCTATACCATCATTTGGGACACCAAGTAGAAGATCTCCACTAAGGGAGGCCAGCCGAAAATCCCTCCCATTTATTATTGTTCGTTTTTTTAGTTTTATTTATTTTAGTTTTATTTCCAATTATAATTTAAATTTTATTTTTATTAAATTCATCCATGAATTTTTTTTCTCAACCTATTCTATAATTCTCCTTCACAGTTTTCTTATTTTAATTATAAGCATTATTATTATTTTTATTATTCACTTTTTTAAAAAAATGGAATTCAAATCTATGGATTTTTTGAACCCTCCAAACAAGGAAACCGTACACCCCACAAAGGGGTCACTCCAATAAGGTAGATCACTATCGTAGATAGATACATTTCCAATATATATGGAAGAGCATCACAGAGGGTAATAGCCCAAGCGGTTATGGTTCACAAGATATCTGTCAGCACAAGTGGGATTTGGATCACTTTACCCACCTAACACGTAACTGGGTTACCTGAAAATATAGGTGGATCCTGGGGGAGAGGATCACCCCCAAAGTGGACTCCCAGGATTTAAAACCTAAACCTCTTAATGAATGACTGATTTAGGCCACTCACCTTCACCAATAATCCACCTACAAAGCAGCTTAATGTTAACTATATTATTATTATTATCAATATTATAATTATAAAATTCTTATTCACATTTTGTATTTGATCTAATAAATGGATGAAATAACATCGATAGAGCTGGTTTCTTGGAGACAACACACACTAGACCAAGGTATGTCATCATCCATGATTATAGGATGAGGTGTAATTAAGATTTCATAAAAATTCAATGATATTCCACAAATTATAAATAACATATAGTAGTCAAACATGATATTTATTTTTTTTATTATCAAACTGAAATCAAACATATAAAGGATAATAATTATTGAACATTAAATTGAATCCCAAAACCAAGTTCTTTATTTCCTTAACTCATTCTTTTTATATTTACATGGTAGTTTAAATTCCCATTTTTCATGTCATAAAAACTAATTGAAAACCAAAAAAAATCCATGTTTTCATTTAAAACCTAAAAAAATGGAAATAGAGTATGTGATTTAGAAGATGTATGTGAAAAATCTGAGGATCTATTCAAGTGAGACAACCCTGGATAGCCATTCTATTTCACTAGGAAAAATATAATTGCTTTTGACCATGCCCCATGACAGGCATATGTCAAAATTGGCATCGTTGTTGGGGCTCCAATAAGCTATTCATTTAATTTTTTATTTTCACATCTTAGATAGATTTAAATTATTTTTATAAAAATAAAAAAACCAAAAAATAATTCCATGATGTTTTCATATGATAATATTTTCAATTAAGGGAACAATAAACACTCCCATGTGCTGGAAAACGTAGTTGAATCCCATGGTCTATAGAATATGGTGTTGCATTATGGGATAGATAGATCAGGGGGCCCCGAATCCAAATTTTCAATGTAGAGGAATTCAAGGACTTCATCTAAGATATCTAGGAGACCCTTAATCAATCAGTGGTTGAAGTATTTTATAGTGATCTCACTAAATTCTTGGAGTACTTCCCCAAATTCTATCAAGAATTGTCTAAGACATAGGAAGAGGGGTCCTCGATTCCTCCCAAAACTTTTGAATAAGTTCCATCATAATATTTCAAGGAGAAAGTGTCAAAACACAAACACATGTTGGATATTCCAAATATTGATGAAAAAGTGAATGGTCTCCGAGGAAAAATTCATTGGATAACTACAAAATTCTAAGAATCATAGAAAGAACTTGAACCTGAGTATGAAACTAAACTAGAAGATGAGCCACTTTTCTAACCTGATGTGGAAAAGGTGGAAGTATTGCATACTGAGATATATAAGGGGGGTTAACAAGAATTGGATGGCTTTCAGAATGAATGTGAGGAACTTCTTGATCTCCCCATATCCTAAAAATATTAAGAGGAAACATTAGTGAATGAAGATACCCACCAAGTGGTGGAATTTGAAGTAAAAAATAGGGGATCCCAACTACCAGCATCTATCCTCAGAGAATCTACTCCAAGATGCACTTACCACTAAGGAATTGATTAAAAATTAACACACTCTAGGAGTTGAAACTTTATATTACTCTATCTCTTACAATTTTATTGAATCTCAATTGTGCATCACTTCTTATTGATTTTATTTTACAGAATTATACAATATTTTCTATGTCATAGATGAAAAAGAAGAACTTAGATTTGAACCTATTGAGGAACAGATGAAGCTCCTTGATTTTGATTAACTTACATTTGAGGAGCCACATCATGAATAGATCCAGGTTTTTGATCCTGAGGAAATCATATAATAGGCTATTTTATGAAATGGGGAAAATTATTTTTAGAAACTTTAAATTTTATTCAAGTAAATATAAATGTTTAATTCAATTTTTATCATTTATCACATTCAACCCATTTGAAACTAGCACTGGAAGAGGATTCATAATTAGCAACCATGAAAGAGGATGATCCTAACTTTTTCCAACCCCCAGCATAAAAGATATACCTAATTGTGAATGGGGAGGATATGGTATAATCTATTCATGGATAATTCCTCAAGAATGAAGAATTAGATTCTAGTAAAATCCACATATATTGGGTCAAGTCAATGAATCCCCAACCACCCTTAAACTTTGGATAACAGTTGGTACTTTCCTCTGGAGGAAGTACAAATTCAGGTCCCACTTGGGTTATTGTACCAAGATTTATAATTACAAGATTTATAGGAATTTAGATTTCAATCTCATTTCTTATGAATTATTTCAGCATGCAGCCTACTCCCTCTTATCTTTTTGAGCTTTAATGACATGATCCTTGTATCTAATTTAGTATTTTTCTCTTATAGGTTCATGATGGAATAAGAGAGTCCCAAATAGTGAAGGAAGTGTACTAAGCTACATTTAAAAATGGAGTTCACTTTTACTATTTGTCTTTTAAACTTCAAACATTATTTTTCAAAACATTCTTTGAAATTTGAAGTTAGAATTACATGCCCACATTTGAATTTTTTTATACTTTACTTATTTTGGAGACATGAGTTTATTAGTATTCTTGTGATTCCATGTTTTATATTTCAATGTTGATATAATATAATGAGTAAAATGGATAATTAAATTATTTAAGTGGAGAAAAGATATTAAAATCAGGACTTGAGATTTCAATAAATTTATTAGTTTATGTAAATGAAATTTACCAACCATTTTTCATGCTTTGAATTAATGAAATTTATGTGAATTAATTTGTTATTGTCAATCATACATTGAGTGGGTGTCTCTAATAATATGTACCATTCCATTGGGGACTTCTATACCATGTACATATAATTTTATCATCAGTATATTTCTTGAGTGATCTTGGGACATGCCACCTACTAGATCTTTCATTTTAGCTTTTCAAATCAATGACCATACAAATACACATTTAAAATGATTAAGTAATCTTTTGATAAACCAATTATCCTTATAATATCACCTTTACATCAATACTTATTTTTCCCATAGAAACCATGAATGAAATTTATTGGGATGATCCATGTTTCAATCCATTTTTATCCATTCCTGCCCTACTCTATGTAATTTTATGATATTTTAATGTTGAAGTGTGGGGGTGAATGGAATCATGGTAAATGGTATGATTTATATTGTAAGTAAGAAGTGTGGGGGTTATTATTGTGGTAATTTTAAAGGGTTATGGAATCCTTCATTGTACTCTATTGTTTTTCCCTCTCGAAAAAAATGAAAATGACAAAAAGAACCAAAAAATGATAAAAATGAGTTGTTATTTGGGTAAACCAAAAAATCACCATTACTAGACCTTTGATTTTTATCACATGTAGTTAGGAGGTGGATGTAAGCTTTATTCTAATAATAACTTTTAAAAAAATATAAGGGTTATTTGAAAATGAAAAAAGTATAAAAATAAGAAAAAATATATTCAAGAGAGTGCACAAATCATTTAATATGCTTAAACTGATAACAATATTTACTTTCGACTTTTGGGAAAGTTGAGAGTTGATATAAAATGAAGGGGAGAATTTCATTAAAATTTTACTTTGAATATCATGATTTATGCTTCATGAGATAAACCTCCTCCTTTATATTTAATTTTTATCAAGTCCTACCAACCATAAGCCTCAGATACATTTGAACCATGATTACAAGACATCATGATTTTAGGTGGTTTTTGTCTTTACAAAGTGAAGAGAACAGTTATTTAACAATTTTATGGATAAGGAGCATGATCTCTTGATATGAGCATAAATATAATTTAATTATATCATGAGATATGAGAGAAAATATTCAAAATTAATGTAAATCATGACATGTCATATTTGATAATAATGAATCGGGGAGCTTCAATGAATGAAAGGAGAATCTCCATCTTTGTTCAAAACTGAAAAGTAAAATACATGATTAGTTATTTCGATGAAAATGATAAATTTAATTGATATTTTATGTGTAAATTGAAAATTTTATTTGACCTTGATAATTTTTTGATTTTATTACATTGAAAATTGAATATTTATAACATTTTTCCCTCTTTAATTTCATATTTAGATTTTATGTTTGACGACAAGAATCGTTTAAGTGTGAGGTTATTTGACATAGAAAAATTAAACGAATTTTTTTATTAAAATAATGATTATTTCTTCATTATTTTCAATGATACAACTCATGTTTATCAATTTTTATTAAAATAATGGGTAATTTTTATTATAGAATGTAAATGAGCTAAAATATAAAAATTACTTTAGTCTGGAATTTTAAAAAAAATTATCACTTTGGTATTTTAATAATAACTATTAAATTATCAATCTAATTTATTTCATTATTATTATATAGGATTCCTTGACATTTTTTCTACAAATTTCTCTAATGGACCCAAATCTAAATACACCATTTGGAATCTCAAAACTATCTCACCGTTGGGCCTTCAAAATTGTTCATAGATCTAGAAAGTTTTGATAGTGGGACCAAATATCTTGATAAGAAGTCCCAAATGAGCTTAAAACTGGAGTGGATACTGAGAATAATATTATTAACAACTTTTATGATGATGGAAACATGTTAATTGATCATTTTCAAGGCCATTAAAGCATTGTAAATCGGAGACATTGAATATGGAGATTCGACCTTGGAAGATTAAATTATCCGACTAAAATGGGAATAACTCTCTCTAAACATGGCCAAATATAATAAAATATTTAAAAGAGACATGAAATCCATTTATTAACAACTTTCATGAAGTAGTACATGTGTGAATTGGCCATTTAAATTGTATACCACATAGAAAATTTCAGAGGGAAATATGGACTATAAAAGGAAGAGAGATCCTCCTTCCAAAATCATTCCAATCCATACCATACCATCATACATGGCACCAAGGAGTAGATCTACACTGATTGAGTCCAACCTCAAATCTACCACATTTATTTTTCTTCCTTTTTTAGTTTTATTTATTTATGTTTTATTTTCAATTGTAATTTAAATTTTAGTTTTATTAAATTAATCCAAGCATTTGTGTTTCTCCATACATTCCATAATTCTTCTTCTCAATTTTATTATTTTAATTATAAGTATTATTATTATTATTATTATTATTATTATCATTATTATAATTATAATATTCTTAATTAAAAAATATTTTATCCTTTTCTTTTTTCATCTTCTCTTTCAAAAAAATTTCCTCTAATAATAATAATAATTATTATTATTATAATAAAATTATTTATAAAGTATATATTTTATTATTTTATTTTATTATCTTCATCTATCTACCTCTCTCTCTTTCTCTTCTCCCATCCACCATACTTATTAATTTATTCTTCTTTCTCTTTCTTGCTCTCCACTTCCACCCACTCCGCCATGTAATATTTTACTATTCAAAATGAGAGGTTTAACTCGACTCTTGACTCGGAGGGAGGTGAATGTGTTCTTCAATATTATTTAGAGTTTAATTTTAATTTTTTAGATATAATTGAGTAGAATTCATGGGTGAGGTGAATGTCCCCGATGTGGGGACCATCCCCAATGACAGGAAACTCAATCTATTTATATTATTTTATTTCATCAAATTTAACTCTCATTATCGGTTATTTCTTTACACAATGGATTTGATTTAATAAATGGATGAGACAACAACTCTATAGCTGGGTACCAAAATATGGCACACACTAGACCAAGTTATTCTATCAACATTGATTATAGGAGGTGGTGAAATTTATATTGTTTAGAAATTAAATTATATTCCACAATTTCTAAATAATTAATTGTTGTCCAAACATGATATTTAATGTTTAGATTATCAAACTGAAATCAAAAAATTAAAGGATAATAATGATTGAACCTTAAATTGAACCCCAAAAACAAGTGATTCATTTCCTTAACTAATTCTGTTTGTATTTGTATGGTAGTTTAAATTTATATTTTTCATTTCATAAAAAATTAATTGAAAACCCAAAAAAAATCATTTTTTTAATTTAAAACATAAAACAAAAAAATAGCATAGGTAATATAGAAGAAGTGGGTGAATAAGCTAAGAATCTCCTCATGTGAGATGACCCTATTCAGCCACTATAATTCACTATGAAAAATATAATTTCTTTTAACCATACCCCATGACAGGTTTCCATTATTAATCATAGATCAGGAACCCATCACTGAGATTACAATTCCACTTAATGATGAAGATATTCATACTGTCAACTAAGATATTGGAACATTCATTACCTGGCTGTCAGATCTTGAAAAAAACATGTCTATAAGGAAGTATTCGTTTCCAATTTATTTTTCATGATAAAACATTAACAATTAAGGAAAAAATTCCTAAACTAGTGAATTCTATTATATATGGACAGAGGGAAGGGGTTAAATGAAATTTCGACTAAAAACCATCTAAAGGATCAACCAACTGATCAAAAAGATCTTCTGAAAGAACCTTTACCTTGCTCGTTCTATAATGAACAAATATTAATGTACATTAGAACTGTTTTATTTTTAAAGAACATTTCATAAATTACATAGACACACACCCAAAAACCATATTAGTTTAGTGTCTTTGGATTAATTGAAACAAAAATAACTGGTTAATAATACATCTACTTCTTATACCTCCTATTCATTCATTACTAGAACCCTTTTAGACATATCAAATTTAATATCCTTTCTCCTATCTAGGGGAAATGAAACATAAAAAGGGGTGATATCAGATGATCAGTAAGGATAAACAATGGAGATATCAATCTTAACATAATCATAAATAATATTTACATAAACAAAAAAAATTGAATATAATATCATGTACATCAAAGATCCTAACATCGTGTCATGGAATAAATCATCTAAGTTTAAAAAGAATCAAATAACATATTCTATGAGATCATAACATAATTCAAGGAATTATGGAATACACATAACCATATAAAATTACTTCTATAGTATTCAAGGCATTACAGTCAAGGATGTCTTAGTAGTATGAGTTTACTCCCCGTACTATCTTGGCAGTCATGGTTCACTCCCATGACCATCTTAGTAGTCAAGCCTCACTCCCAAGACTATCTTAGTGGAAAAATTACTTTACCGAACTCAGTTCATTTTTCATTCTATCCATTTCTATCTCTTGATATATAAATATTTACCAAATGAATTATAGGGAGATATAGGTCCCACCCATTACATTATGGAAACCAAACATATGTGTTTCACAATAACATAAATCATATGAGAACCCATGAAATTAAATGGGTTTCATAAACATCATTCAATCATAACATAAAACAACCATAGGAATAATATGAATAGTATTCTTACAAAAATACCCCTATTAAAACATAAGTAACATAAAATAATGTTATCATAGGTGAAAAATAATTTTAATTGATCACTTGAAAATAATTTTTGAAGAAAATATCCTTTATTATTTGAAAATGTTTTATTTTATTATAATACCACGAAATTTTAAAATAAAAAAAATTCTCTGAAAATAACCTTCTATAATTTTAAGGGAATCTTCAAATAATGGAAGTGAAAAAATCCATTCCTGTTGTATAAGTTAAAAAATGCATTCTATCAATACTTTTTCTAGAAAAATAACAATGTACCTCATTTTGAAATTGAGAAAAGGATTCCTTTCTAATGATTTAGTAAAAGTAAAAAAATAGAAAAAATTAATTTAAATATCTATAGGATAATAATAAAAATATTTAAAAAAAATTATAGGAAACATGTACACGGAAAATAAATATTTACCAACGTAAATTTAAAATGAAAGAATACAGAAGATAAGATCACATTGTAATCAATAGAATCATATTCCCCATGAAAGAAAGAGATTCATATAGATATGGAAATACCATAATATTTTGGATAAGACAAATAAATTACATTCATGTGAAATATATACACCACATTGGAGAAACAAGTAGTATATAAGGCATGTGACCCACACAAAAAAAGTGACACATTAATTCCTTACCTTGTGTCTTGAATCTCGTCATACTCATGAAAACCTCATGTATAATAAATATAAATTTATTATAAATCAATTACGAAACCTATTTAAATTGTATCATATTTTATACAATTTACTTATCACCTTATATTACCTTTTTATCAATAAATCCATGTTAAAGTTATGTTTTAGGTAATAACTACTTTGTTTTTTACATGTGTTTTGATTAGTTGAATTTTTGGTTCTCATAATCATATAATGGTTTCATAATTTATAGATGGATAAAATGACATAAATATCACATAAATTCAGTATATATGTAATTATAATAATCTATAAAATAGAGAAATAGAAAATGAAATACACCATTCATGGGGACGGTAGGTTGTACGTATGCATGGACGTCATTTCCATTTTCTTATAATATTGAAAGAAAGAAAGTAAATGAAATATATGTATATGTATAATATATAATGTCATTAGAATTATTATTTAATATATTTAATTTATGTTCACTAAACTCACCCGTAATACATTCCATGTAAATTTTGAATGAATCACATCGCTTTGAGGAGGCGGTAGTCTAGTTGTCCACAAACAAAGCTATCATATTTCAAAAAAATGGAAAGAATGAAGGTATATTTCATATAATAATTATAGAATCATAAATACATAATAAATAAAATATATATATTATAGAAATATAATTTTCATCATAATTCCCAACCATGATTGGTGGTAAATTAAAAAACGAACAACATCGTTTTGTGAGGTGGTAGTTCTTTGTACACAATAAGGGTAAGTTTGTTACCCACTATATGGAAGCATGCATAACATTAGGTTAAAACCTTATAATAAAGAAATATAATTATCTTTAGTATAATAAGGCTATTATATAATCATGTAATAATAACAGTTGATGGGTTTCAAGGTATAAATAAAATGAAAATGTTTGTTGATGAACGTTACCTCTTCTTTGGGTATCGCCTTTTCATTTTCACAAAGAACTTATTTGGTTGGACTTCTTCCCAAAGTAAGGCTTCTAGGAATAATTCAGTTAAGTTGTGATAATATTTGGACAGATTTTGGTCAAAAAAATAAGTTCTAAAGTTTGAGTAAAAGATAATAAGAGGTTCCCTTTTATAAGAGGGGGAGGGGTACTTTTAAAATTTATCATAAGATTAATTTATAAAAAATTTGATATCAATCCAAATAATTCAAAAATAATGTTTATTAGAATATAATATAGTATAAGGTTGTAATATTAGCATAAAATATATTTTAGATAAGTTTTTTTGTTATTTTAACCCTTATAATTTTTAATTTACCCTTAATCAACCCATTTTAATTATAGCAATGATAATAGATTCTTCTGTACAAAGAGGATGTAATTTTTAATTATAATGTTTCAATTGAAACATAAATAGAAATTTTTTGATATTTTATACCATATATAATACTCTTTTTTCCTTAATTAATATTTATATTATTTCTAAATAATTTAATAAAATATTATTTTCATAAAATTTTATAAGAGTCAATTTTGAAACTATTAATTACTCTGAATTTAAGAAAATCAATAAAGAAATATAACTTTGAAAAAATTCACTTAATACACCCCTAGAATTTCATATTCACCAATAAAATTCATATATATTTTTAATTCATTCAAATTATATTTCTTTTAATATTTATAATATCATTTAATTGGTTGTTTCATTAATTGAATAATTATTATATCATTATTTTGTAATTATTTACGATAATTATTGCTTCAATCAAAATTATAAATAAATATATATGATGTAGATAAAAATTCTATATTCCATGATAATATATATAGTCGATAATATCTTATTTTTAACCACATATTAACAATATTATATGTATTAAAAGTAAGAGTGTGACATTTTGTCACTCCCTTTGAGTTTAATAATATTTAAGTAATTTTCATATTATAGTGTTCATTTAATTATTAAAAATCAATAATTATATGTTAAGGGTATAATTATATTCATCAAATAAATTTTTTGAAAGTTTTTGGCTCATTTTGTAGTCCATATCATTTTATTTTCAATATAAATAACCAAATTTTCCCTTTACCATTGAAATAAAAATTATCAAAATAACTATTCATATTAGACAAAAATAAAACATTCCTATTTAATAAATTTTTAAATATTGATTAAAAATATTTAATCCATCTTTTATAATTCAAAACACTTAATTTAATAAAATTTATTTAAAATTAATCTCATTGACGGAATAGGAAAAAGAGTTTTTAAGTGAAAATGTCCAAAAGATTGGCATATTTTTATATCCAAATTAAATGTGAAATTGATTCAAATGAACTAAATTGGATTAAATAATAAATTTTTGCTAATTATAATTTAAAATAAATATAATATATAATTAAACACTATAAATTGTTTGGATGAATTTTTTTTTTCAATTATATTTTAGTATTTTCCATTATTCATCAAAACATGAAACTTATCAGAAAAATACAAAAAATTCATCCAAATTAAATTTTGATATCCCTATTTCAAATAATAAGTTTATTTTTTCATATAATAATTAAAAATTGTCAAAAATTATATTTAAAATGGGTTCTCCATTAAACGGCGGCAAAACTACCTTTTTAGAGAAATACTTCTTTTATGCGTAAAATTCGATTTTTTTCTTATACAATGTAAATAAATCACATATTATGAATATTAAAAACTAAATTGAATATTATATATATATCATTAATATAATTATAAAAGAGTGATTTATTTATTTATTATTATAAAACATAGTTGTGCATATTTAAATAATTTTTTAGAAAAAAAATTCCTTTCATTTTAAAAAGGATTCACATTAATTTATAATTAATTGGTAAAAGGATTATGTGTATACCCTAATTTTACAATTTAGTTAATATTATTCATATCTTATACTCCAATATCTAGGTTATAATTTTCTTATTTAAATAAATATAATAATGAAATGACGTTTCGTAGAAACTCATTCTTGGTATAATGCAAACTAAGTCAGTTATGCATGTAACAAAAGAAAAAAAAAGAAAAAAAATTATTTAAAAAAATATATTTCTCATAAAAATCTTAGAGTGTTACATTCTTCCCCCCTAAAAATTAATCTCACCCTGAAAATTCATCTAGGTCATCAAATATTAAATACCCAAAAATTTATTTCATAGAAAATCACACTATAAAAATGAATAGTAAAACATAATTTTAAAAAGGGAATGTTGGAAGCTTAATGATTACCCAAAGTAACTCATAACTGTGTTTCTATATATGGGAACATAGGTTGGAAGTGAAATCATGGACATGGAAGAGAAATCTAACTATCGTGTTCTAATAGATATTGATAGAGAACATGGTCAAGAGAATTTTAACAATCACAAGGCCACAAATCTTCAATAATCTAAGGAACCATTTGATTCATAAGAAAAGAAGTTACTAGGATAACATTTTTAGATTTAAGATACATTCCCTATAGTAGAATAATTTTTATGAGAATAAATACTTACTTGATTTCTTCACATTTCAAAAGCCTAATATCATCCTTTCATTGTGGTTGAATTAATTTCCACTTCATCTATTATTCCAAAAAATGAAGATTAATTTTTTCATCCTAAAGCATTTTCAGTTCATGAAATCCATAGATTGATAGATTATTCCTTCTATCTTAATCTGAGGTTATCCAATGTGCATAAATCCTAATATGGAGAGATAATACTTTAATATCTAAAACCTCATCCAAATTTCAATGTAAACAGTATAATAAATGGTTACCTTTATGATTCTTCCAAAAGATTAAAATCTAAAACTTTCAAAAAAAAAGGTTACTAAATTTATAGAATCAACTAATCATTAATCCCCCAAACAACATGATATAGCTCTTAATTTTTAGAAACTAAACATGTGAATATTATTATCACGTATTCTCTAAAAACATGGTAATAACCTAAATTTCTATAAAATCATATTGAAAACATACATTCTTTCCAAAATTTAACTCATTACTTGTACCATAAATATATAAAATCATTCATTTAACTACCCTTTCATCATATTACTAAACTGTTTTAAGGTTATTAATAATATCCCATTTATCTTACCACACATCAAACATAACTTTATCCTATTATTATACCAACATCATGAAAATATTAAGGGTTATCATTCCCTAAATCATAGGTTTTCAAAGAATATCACCTTACAACCTCATTTAATTTGCATGGTTATAAGTACCATTCAACGTATGATTTCAAATCCTTAATGAAAAACTACAGTGGAACAATACTTAGATATTTCATGTTTACATAAGGCCATAAAAATATTTATACAACATTATTCTTGAATTCCAATACATAAATATTAAATCATTCCACCACATCATTGTCGTACTCCATATCACCAATAGTGATCACACGATATTTCTATTTATCTTTAGATTAAAGAGGTTGATGATTTCGATCATCATTATTAACCCTTATATTTGGGAAATGATTAGAAAAAGGAAAATGTTTCTTACACTTAAAGCATTGAAGTGTGGGGGTTCATTATATGTATCCTCTTCTCTATTCACATAATTAGATAACTTTTTCCCATCATTTCAGTAGTCAAATTACCAATGACCTTTCCCACACTTAAAACATCAAATAGTCCACTTTGGACCATTTACTACATGTTTCTTTACACACTTTGAGCATAAAGGAAAGATCATCTTATTTTCTCTATGGTTTTTATATTTTTCTTTGATATCCACCTACAATTTCTTCTCAAAACCATGAGCTTTATAGGTAACATCAACCTTCATTTTGACCTTGATAGCACACTACACAATCTATTCATATCTATTGAAGTCTTTTATGGATAACACCCTTTTAAGACTTGGTTTTAAGCCACTTAATAATCTATCAATCTAACTTTCAGCATGGATGATAATACCCAAAGCATAACTTGATGGTCTAATAAAATTATCCCTATAGTTACTAACAGACTCATCATCCCTTTTATTTAGCATTAAGAAGTATTTATCCATATTCATATAAAGAACACGAGGAAATTACTTATTGAAAAATAATTTCTTGAACTCCTTCAGATCCATGGATTCAATTTCATATTGTTGCCTTGTATTCTTGATTAGATTCCACCACTGGATTGTTTCTCCTTTTAAATGATAAACTGCAAAAATGAAATTTTTATGTTCTAAAAACTAAAGGAAGGAAAAAATATTTTCAGTGGTACTGATCTATTATTAATCAGTAAGTGTTTCAGAATACCCTCTAAAAAATGTGGGTGTTTCCTCTTGAAGTACTCAATAGAATTTTGTTCCCCCGTATGCTCATTTGAAAGTCCATAATGATTCATAGCATGTGTGACTATAATGAGATATTTTTCATTCCATCTCTCAAAAAAATTAATTTATCAAAAGGAAAATCATTTTATTTCCCATTGAATTCATCATTAACACGGTTCCTTTGGGTTCCAACCATTTATTAAAACAACTTTATAATGTGAATAACACTATTAATATTTGAAAAATCATATAATCAAGGGAATGTAATTTCAATAGTTAACATATTAGGTTTAATACTAGGTTTTTTGTCACATACATGACTTATTTTGAAGTTAAATTTCATTTATTTTCCTTTCATTCTTTGTTTTGGATGGTTTCCAAAGGTTTTATGGAGAAATAGATGAGTTTTCATGAATTGGGCCAAACCGTGAGCCCAATTCCAGATTTAAAAATAAATTTTGTTTCCTTTATAACATTTTAATTTCTTAATATTTTTTCCACATTACAATTCTTAAATTCTCTCCTTAGACCCATTAACACCAAAATATAAAATTGGAGCCTTTATAAATCCATAATCATGGTGGATATGGGTTTTTATTTAAGATATTGGGCCTACCCGAAGGCCCATTTCCTGCATTAAAAATAATTTCTAAATTTTTTATATCTCCTTCACTATTTGCGTTTTTTTGGTGATTCCACCTCCCTCTCTACCCTAAGAAACCCAGGAGCACTCCCATTTCCTTTCCCCCCTCCTTGGAGCTCTTTGAAATCGAGAATTAGGGCTGATCTTAATAGGGTGTCTCAAATAGGCCAGAATTGAAGAGGTAAATTAATCCCTTCTTAACTCTCTCAATTATTACTATTTTCCCTCCATTCTAGTTCCTAAATTACCTCCTAAATCTTGTTCGAGAAAATCCTTGAATTTTGGCTATTTTTAATTTCAGAAACTATTGATTCTGGAGTGATTAATTCAGGATACTTCAAGTAGGTGAGTCTATTTCTTTCCTCTTTCAAATTGCTTAGGGTTTCTTCCCTAATTCATGAATTATAAAAATTTCAAAAGTTAGGGTTCGTAACTAGGTTATAAATTACTGTATTTTAGGTTAAATATTGAGGGTTTATGTTTCTTTTAACTTCCTTGAGGTGTGGCGGTCGTGCGGTTGATGTTTCGCCTCAATATTTGAGGGTTTTGACACATTCGGTAGGTGATTCCGTGGGTAACCATTTAATGATGAGTTAGTTTGCTTGATTAAATAATTTTACATGTTCCTTATGTGCTGTGAATTATGAGAAAACCATTTTTGGTAGCAATAGTAAAGCATTTGTTTTTAAAGTTACATTTTTGCTTGAAGTGTGTATTTTTCAAATGTATTTCATGTGTTATCTCTTGTGGTAGTTTTGTAAAATGTGGAAGTGATTTATTAGTTGTTGAAAGGGGCTCGAAATTATGGTTGGGTAATGATATAGTTCCATTTGGGCCTAAAAAGGGGGGTTTATTTGAATGGTTTTATTTGTATAACCTTGTTATACTCCTTGAAAGTGTTTTATGGATTTGTGTGTTCTCATGGGTATCTTTTGTGATATTATTGAAGGTGATTATATAACATTTGAAAGTGGATTATTACATGTTTATTGGGCTACCAATTCTGTTTTGGTAGAGTCTTGGTGTGATTTGGGCTTAAAAAGAGGTTTTTGAAATGTACTTTATGTGCAAAGTTTGGGTATACTCTTTATAATTGTTTTATGAAACTTTTGAACAGTTTATTGGGTTGTATAATAGGTGAAACTATATCAGAAAACTGTTTTGGTAGGAGTATATTTTTAAAAGGTCCATTTCATTTGTGAAAAGGCTGTTATGTGATATGTATCATCTTGGAAATATTTTATTAAATTGTTTGAAGAAGATATTGGGGAGTGAAAGTGATGTGAAAGTGATGTGGAGTGTTTTGTGTGAGTGTGATGTGAAAAAATGAATTTTTGATTACGAAAGAAGTGTTATTTTCCATGTGTGTGGGATTTTATATGAGTTTAAATATCTTATAATTGTTTTATAAAATTTTTTAATGGTTTTGTGGAAGTGTTGAAGAAATGTGAAATGTGTTGTGGGCTATTTTGGTGTGATTCGGATTTCAAAATCATTTTGAATGAAAAATGGATTTTTGTGAGTTGTGTGGTATACATATGGGATGTTTGGTGAATTTTTGATGTGGAAATGATATTTTCATGTTCAATGTATATTTCTTGACTTGTTGAACTTGTTTGAGCACAAGGGGAAAACCTGGGCATCTAGGTGGGTGGACGTGTACTAGTATGCTAGTGAATTCGTGGGGTTTGGCCTTAGTTTCACTTAGCAAGATTGACGCTTACAACTCTAACTAAACTATGATGATGATGATTGGGGACCACTAGGTTATGGGTATGTTCCCTACTAGTGGCTCGTGCATGAGAATGGATATTTGTGATGGTTACTCTCACTGAGATACGAGGTACGTGGGACCCACAGCTAGCTAGTGCCTAGGGGTTATTTCCTATTTATTGTGCTCATTATTTACTTTGTACTTACCGTAGGCATATGGTATAGTTGTCTGGAAAATTCACTAGTGTTGACATTATTTTTAAAAGTGTTGATTCTTAATGATACCCACTTGAAAACGGTTTTTATTCAAAGTTTCATCTTTTAGAAATTGTAACTAGCTTTTCATGTTTTTGAAAACATGCATGCTTTTCGTCTTTAAATGTTTATCACATGGAATCTCTTAGTGGTGGTATCCTACTTGGAATTAGCTCACACCCTACTTACACCCATGTGTGTAAGTAGACTTGGTTATTTTTGTTGTCGCAGGTTGGGTACAGTTTTTGTTCCAGTGGTTCAGGTTTCTAGCAGGTCCTTGGTGGTGAAGTCTTGTGAAGGTGGCTTGAGGGCGGTGCCCCTTGCCATGAGGGTTCTTGGGCTATCCTTATTTGGTTTTGTACCTTTGGTATAGACCTTTTGAGTTTTTTTAAGCTATGTAATTCAGTTCTGAATTTTTTTAAAAGATTGTTTGGTTTGAAAAATCCAGATTTGTTTCATTGGATTCTTTTGTTGTTTTATGTTTATAAACTCGGGTAAATCATTCCCAATTTTATTTTTATGATACCCGGGCACTTGTTCCAGCCCGTGGGGAACGGGAACTCCCTTCGTGACTTGTCACGGGCTGGGTTTGGTTCCATTTTTGGTGGTGATCGATTCGGTTCATGACAAAATGGTATCAAAGGAGGTTCAGGTTAACTCTTTGGGTCATGTTATTTGGGGAAGAGTCAGGATAGTCTGGAGTTAGGATTGTTGGGACATGGAATTCTAGTTATGGGTATTGTGCATGATCCCTACACCTCATAATGGGATTCATGTTTCCATGAGAAGTCGGGATTTATCTAAGTCCTTCGGTTTTCTTGGTTCGATGATGATTAAGGTAAATGAAAAGAGAGTTGGGTTAATGGTCCTAGTGAGCTCGCAGGGCCTGGAAATCCATGTGGAGCCAAGGATATTACCTAGAACACTTTTTGTGACAGTGAAGTGATTGTAATATGGCTTCCAACCATATTTCCAAGTCACCCACTGAAACTAGTTTCCTCTCGCACTGTTTTGTTCTTAGGTTTTGAAATCTTGGCACTTTGGTTTTAAGAAGTGTAAAGTTTTTGTGAAATTATTTTCAAATAAAGAGGGAATGGTTTGGTTTATGAAATGGCGGAACTGAATTTTCAGAATTGTTTTGAAATGTAAAATGGTGTGCTTACACCTCTTTGAAAGCAGAAACTATATTGAATTTGGTTGTGAAAAGTGTTTCCAATAGAGTTTTCTAAACAATCAGAGTGTGTTTTAATGGGATGAGATGTTTTGAAATTGATGTGAATATCTTGAAAGTGAGTTATTTTCTAAATGGTTGTGACATTCTGAAAAAAAAATTAAGATGTGAGTTGGGATTTTGATCTCGTGGTTAGTGGTTATGAGAAAAAAGGATGTGTTGGTTGACCGTTTTGGTTTTGAAAAGTGGAAAGAATTTTTGTTTTAACCTTTGGTATTTCCATTAGTGACAACATTCATGGGGTTATATGGGATGATGGATGGTTGATGGAACGACTGGATGAGTGCCGGGACGAATATGAGGAGGGTGTCTGGTGTGGCACAAAAACATGCATGTGTGAGGCACATGGGGTATCATTGGTGGATACGCTTACCGCTAAACTTTTTGTTCTCAAAGAATTACTTTTAAAGAAAAACATGATGTCTTGATGAATATTTTTTATGGTTTGTATTATGGGTTTTTGAAAATGTTGATGTTATGGGATTTTTTGATTCCAAGAATCCTTTCTGTTTGAACTGTGTTTTGGGTTTGTTTTTGGTCGGTAAGCTGTGTTGTAGGGACGGTTAGTGGTCTCTTTTGAAAACAAATTTGGTATGCCTTTACGGTGGTTCCCTTCATGTGTTTGGAGCTAGTTTATGGTTTGTTTTGACCAATGGACTAGATTGGTTGGGTCCTTGGGTTCTCTCATTGGATAAGGTACGCCCCCATTAAAGGTTAATGCATAACTGAAGCGCAACCCAGATTGTTTCTCCATTGGAAAATCCTCCAGTTGATCAATATAAGGAATCTATTTCTTGAGCTTTTTAGATGGAGTATACACCCTTTCCTTTATTAGTTTTTTGTATCCTCTTATAGTGGGAGATTGATTATGGATGGTTGAAAGTGACCTTAGCCTCTTAAGTTTCCTAATTTTTCTAAGGTGGAAGTGTTCATGGGTTGTTAGCATGGATGAGTATTTGGATAGTGTCTAAGAGGAAATCTTGGTCCTTCATAGTCTCTTCGAAGAAGGAATTCATGTTAAACTACTAGTGTGGGAAATCTGGTCATGAGAGGATATTATGGCCACTTTCTAGAATTGTGTGTTGTTTGGGGATGTTGTACAAGTTCCAACTCTATTCATTGTTTATATCAGTTGCAATGGTCATGTTCGGTGATTCCTTGTGTTTTCATGTGCTCGATTGACTGTAAAGGTGAAAGTTGGGCAATCATCTGAGAATCTCTATTATGTTGGGAGAATGTATCCCTTGAAAAAAAACATAAAAAAATATTCCATTTTAGAGGAAGGTGAGAATAAGTTTTCTTTACTTCTATTGTTTCTCACCCGAAAAAACAAGGTGTGATGTGTGTACATCTTCTAATCCCTTGTTTTAGTGAAATATCGAGTTAGGGTAAAGTGAGTTTGGAATGTGTTATGTCTTGGAAAAACTTATCGGGGATTGCGGTGTAGTTGTTGTTTGCAACGAAAGAAGAATTATCTTTCAGGTGGTTTCCAAATCCTAACTGCGAGGCCAAAGATGCTTCAATATTTTGAGCTACAACAATAGGTCCCGAAGAGAAGCTGGCGCGTAGTCAGGGGAAACCCCAGTGTCATTTAAACCCTTGTGCAAAGTCATATCCTCAATATGAAAGATAAGAAGAGTTTAAACCTATGGTGTCATCATATTTCTTCTACTGTTCAGGTTCGGTGGAAATAGGTGGAGGGCCTTGTACCCATGTCATCGGCCAATGTTATTCCCTCCCCCTTTGGTTTCCATTGAGGCTTTAGAGAAAGGTATGATGTTTGGCTAGACAGGTTGACCACACGGTTTGCACATGGTTAGTAGTGACCATGCCCCCAAAAAAACCATGTATATAGAAGAATATCTACTGTTAGTTCATGGTTTCCCAAACCATTCAGACTAACCATGTGGTTGTCCCAACACTTTATATTTTGGGGTCTTTCTATACCGGTCCATGCTGGTCGATTAAGATTGTTGGTTCTTATGGTGGGGATCCTTTTTTCCCCCGTACCAATAACTTAGACTTATCTATGGTCAAGGATTGGTGGTAGGTAGTCTCATTAGGATCTATAAAGCTACCTAAATCTTTTTTGGGTAACCATTGACATTGGAGAGTGCCCAATGGTTTAGTTATAGCAAGGTATGTGTAACCTTGTTCGATGTTGTTGTTTGTTTGAGTGAATTGTTTGAGTCTTGTTCGGATAGTGTTTGAGGAGTTTTCCTTTGGGATAAAGCCTGAATGTGATTGATTGTTTCAGGAAAGTGGGGTATGATTTTTTTGTGAAGTATTACTTCCTTAATTGATCAATGGAGGTGTTTTTTCCTTTGGGGGCGAAACCTGGAAAGGGAGTACATCTTTGTTTATCAGTTGGGTTTGGCTTTCGTATCTGGCCTTTCTGTAGCTTTCTGGGGATGGAAATTTTTCATGGTGGGGAGAATTGTCACATACATGACTTATTTTTAAGTTAAATTTCATTTATTTTCCTTTCATTTTTTTTTGGATGGTTTCCAAAGGTTTTGTGGAGAAATAGATGAGTTTTCATGAATTGGGCCAAACCGTGAGCCCAATTCCAGATTTAAAAATAATTTTTTTCCTTTATAACTTTTTCATTTCTTAATATTTTTCCCTAATTACAATTCCTAAATGGTATCCTCTGACCTATTAACACCAAAATATAAAATTGGAGCCTTTATAAATCCATAATCATGGAGGATATGGGTTTTTATTTAAGATATTGGGCCTGCCCGAAGGCCCATTTCCTGCATTAAAAATAATTTTTAAATTTTTTATATCTCCTTCACCATTTGCGTGTTTTTGGTGATTCCACCTCCATCTTGACCCTAAGATACCCAGGCGCGCTCTCATTGCCTTTCCCCCCTCCTTGGAGCTCTTTGAAATCGAGAATTAGGGCTGATCTTCATAGGGTGTCTCAAATAGGCCAGAATTGAAGAGGTAAATTAATGCCTTCTTAACTCTCTCAATTCTTACTATTTTCCCTCCATTAAAGTTCCTAAATTACCTCCTAAATCTTTTTCTAACAATACCTGAATTTTGGTTGTTTTCAATTTCAGAAACTATTGATTTTGGAGTGATTAATTCAGGATACTTCAAGTAGGTGAGTCTATTTCTTTCCTCTTTCAAATTGCTTAGGGTTTCTTCCCTAATTCTTGAATTATAAAAATTTCAGAAGTTAGAGTTCGTGCCTAAGTTTTAAATTAATTTATTTTTGGATTAATATTGAGGTTATAGGTTTATTTTAACTTCCTTGAGGTGTGGCGGTCGTGTGGTTGATGTTTCGCCCCAATATTTGAGGGTTTCGACACATTCGGTAGGTGATTCCATGGGTAACCATTAAATGATGAGTTGGTTTGGTTAATTAAATAATTTTACATGTTCCTTATATGCTTTGAATTATGAGAAAACCATTTTTGGTAGCAATAGTAAAGAATTTGTTTTTAAAGTTACATTTTTTCTTGAAGTGTGTATTTTTCAAATGTATTTCATGTGTTATCTCTTGTGGTAGTTTTGTAAAATGTGGAAGTTATTTATTAGTTGTTGAATGGGGCTGCCAATTATGGTTGGGTAATGATATAGTTCCATGTGGGCCTCAAAAGGGGGTGTATTTGAATGGTTTTATTTGTATAACCTTGTTATACTCCTTGAAAGTGTTTTATGGATTTGTGTGTTCTCATGGGTATCTTTTGTGATATTATTCAAGGTGATTATATAACATTTGAATGTGGATTATTACATGTTGATTGGGCTGCCAATTCTGTTTTGGTAGGGTCTTGGTGTGCTTTTGGCTTAAAAAGAGGTTTTTGAAATGGATTTTATGTGCAATGTTTGGGTATACTCTTTATAATTGTTTTATGAATGTTTTGAACGGTTTATTGGGTTGTGTAATAGGTGAAACTATATCAGCAAACTGTTTTGGTTGGAGTATATTTTTAAAAGGTCCATTTAATTTGTGAAAAGTCTGTTATGTGATATGTATCATCTTGGAAATATTTTATTAAATTGTTTAAAGGAGATATTGAGGAGTGAAAGTGATGTGAAAGTGATGTGGAGTGTTTTGTGTGAGTGTGATGTGAAAAATTGAATTTTTGATTATGAAAGAAGTGTTATTTTCCACGTGTGTGGGTTGTTATGTGAGTTTAAATATCTTATAATTGTTTTATAAAATTGTTTAATGGTTTTGTGGAAGTGTTGAAGAAATGTGAAATGTGTTGTGGGCTATTTTGGTGTGATTCGGATTTCAAAATCAATTTGAATGAAAAATGGATTTTTGTGACTTGTGTGGTATACATATAAGCTGTTTGGTGAATTTTTGATGTGGAAATTATATTTTCATCTTCAATTTATATTTCTTGACTTGTTGAACTTGTTTGAGCACAAGGGGAAAACCTAGGTATCTAGGTGGGTGGACGTGTACTAGTATGCTAGTGAATCCGTGGGGTTTGGCCTCAGTTTCACTTAGCAAGATTGACACTTACAACTCTAACTAAACTATGAAGATGATGATTGGGGACCACTAGGTTATGGGTATGTTCCCTACTAGTGGCTCGTGCATGAGAATGGATATTTGTGATGGTTACTCTCACCGAGATACGAGGTACCTGGGACCCACAGCTAGCTAGTACCTAGGGGTTATTTCCTATTTCTTGTGCTCATTATTTACTTTGTACTTATCGTCGGCATACGGTATAGTTGTCTGGAAAATTCACTAGTGTTGAAATTATTTTTAAAACTGTTGATTCTTAATGATAGCCCACTTGAAAACTATTTTTATTCAAAGTTGCATCTTTTAGAAATTGTAACTAGCTTTTCATGTTTTTGAAAACATGCATGCTTTTCGTCTTTAAATGTTTATCACATGGAATCTCTTAGTGGTGGTATCCTACTGGGAATTGGCTCACACCCTACTTACACTCTTGGGTGTAAGTAGACTTGGTTATTTTTGTTGTCGCTTGTTGGGTACAGTTTTTTTTTCTAGTGGTTTGGGTTTCTAGCAGGTCCTTGGTGGTGAAGTCTTGTGGAGGTGGCTTGAGGGCGGTGCCCCTTTCCATGAGGGTTATTGGGATGTCCTTATTTGGTTTTGTACCTTTGGTATATACCTTTTGAGTTTTTTTAAGCTATTTAATTCAGTTCTTAATTTTTGTAAGAGATTGTTTTGTTTGAAAAATACAGATTTGTTTCATTGGATTCTTTTGTTGTTTTATGTTTATAAACTCGGGTAAATCGTTCCCAATTTTTATTTTATGATACTCGGGCACTTGTGCCAGCCCGTGTGGATCGGGAACACCCTTCGGGACTTGTCACGAGCTGGGTTTGGTGCCATTTTTGGTGGCGATCGATTTGGTTCGTGACATTTTTCATGATTAGTACCAAAATTCAAGGATTGTAACCAATACTTATACTTATCCTTACATTTATCCCTATACATATCCTTATAAATATCATTAGGGATCACAATTAAGTTTTCTCATCCTAGCTTCTAAATGTTGACTAAACCTTTTCTCGGATACCAACTATAATGACCCAATCATAACATACATTGATATTGTGTCATTTTTATGGAACATTTCATATATTACAAAAATGCAATCCCAAATACGGTATTAGTTTAGTGCCTTTGGAAACTTGGAAATATAAATAGTCGGTTCATAACAAATCTACTTCTTCTCATGCCTATTTATTCATAACTAGAACACGTTTTGACATATCAGATTTAATACATTTCATCATATCCTAGGAAAAATAAACATAAAAAATGGTGATCTCAGATACTTTGTATAGGTAAAAAATGGAGAGATTAATATTAATATTATCATAATGAATATGTACATAAATAAAAAAAATTGAAAATCATACCATGTATATCAATGATACTGATATCATGTCATGGAATAAATAATAGAAGTTCATAAATAATCAAAGAACGTATTCTATGAGAGAATAACATAAGACATGGAATTTAGGAATACAAAAAAACATATAAATTATTTACATAGTAGTCAAGGAATCACAGAAAAGGATATATTAGTAGCATGATTTCACTCTACATACTATCTTGGTAGTCAAGGTTTACTCCCATAAATATCTTAGTATTCAAGTTTCACTCCCAAGACAATATTAGTGAAAAAAATCCTTTACTGAACCGAGTGAACTCCCCATTCCAACCAAGTCTATCTCATGAGATAAAAATAATTATCTAATTAATTGGAGGGAGCTATAGGTCTCACCCATCACATAATGAAAACCATACATATGTCTTCCATGAAAACATAAATCATATTAGAACCCATGAAATGAAATGGTTTTCATAAAAGTCATTCAATAATAATATAATCCAGCAATATGAACAATATGGATAGTGTCCTTAAAAAATTCCCATTTAAAACATAAGTAACATCAAATAATGTTATCATAGATGAAAAATATTCTCAAAATATCACTTGAAAATAATTCTTGAGAAAAATATCCTTTCTTCTTGGAAAAATTTTTCTTTTTTTAAAATTCCACACAATTTTGAAAGAAATAATTTTATCTAAAAATAACCTTGTAATTTTGTAAGGGAATCATCAATGTATAAAAGTGGGAAAATCAGTTCATGCCTTATAAGTTAAAAAAACCTTCCTTTCGTACTTTTTTTGGGAAATATCACAAAGGACATAATTTGGAAAAGGAAAAAATATTACTTTAAAACCATTTAGAAAAAATTAAAAAATGGGTCAAAATGATTTTAAACATACATATAAGAATATTAAAAACCCATTTGAAAATATTTATAGAAAACATACACATGGAAAATAAATATCCCCCAATAGAGAATTAAAACAAAAGAATCATGAAGATGAGATCACATTATAATTAGTAGAATCATATTCCCCATTAAAGAAATAAAATAATATGGATGTGAAAATACCATAAAATTAAATATAAGTCTCACAAAATACATCCATGGGCAGTATATTGATCACGTAGAAGAAAAAAGTTTTATATAAGGCATGTGTCCCATATAAATAATAGTGAGACATAAATCCCTTACCTTATGTCATGACTCTCATTGTACTAATGGAAACATCATGTATAATAAATATAAATTTATTATACATATATTATAGAAATTAATTCAATTATATCAGATCATATATGATTTACTAATGGCCTTATATTACCCATTTATCACCAATTCCATGTTAATGTTACGTTTTGGGTAATAATTGCTTTGTTTTTCACATATGTTTTTATTTGTCATATTTTTTATTCATACTTATATCATGATTTAATAAAATATATAATAATAAAAATGACTTAAATATAATATATTTTCAGTATATATATATTTATTATAATATATAAAAGATAAAAATATAAAATTAAATACATCGTTCATGGAGACTGTAGGTCGTATGTACTCATGAACGGTGTTTCCATTTTCATGTCGTATTGAAATAAAGAAAGTAAATTGCATATATGTATATATATAATATATAATTATAGTAGAATTATTATTTAATATATATCATACAAGGTAACTAAATCCATCCTTAATATATTCCATGTAATGTGTGAATGAATCACATCACTGTGAGGAGGCGTTAGTCCACATGTCCACAAACAAAGTTATTGTATTTAAAAAAATGGAAATCATGAAGGTATGTTTTATATAATAATAAAATAATCTTAAATATATAATAAATACCATATATATATATATATCATATTTTCCATTATAGTTGGTAAAGTAAAAAATGAACTACATCATTTCGTGGTGTGGTAGTTCATCGTACAAAAGAATGGTATGTTCGTTACCCATTAGATAGAAATATGTATAAGTGTATATTTATCCATTATATTAAAAAAATATTAGTATATTTATGAAAATAAAGTTATTATATAATCATTTAATAATAATAATTGAGGGGGTTCAAGTAATAAATAAAATGAAAACATTTTTTGATGAACGTTACATTTTCTTTGGGTATCTACTTCTCATTTGCACAAACAAACTTATTTGGTTATATTTATGCCCATGTAAGGATTATATAATTAAGTGAGGGAATTTGGGAGAATATTTGGATAGAGTTTTACTAAATTAAATATGTTCTAAAGTGTGAGTAAAAGAGAATAAAATGTTACCTTTTATAAGAGAGGAGAGCGACACTTTTGGAATTTATCAAAAGATTAATTTATAATAAATTCCATATCAATAAAAATACATCTAAAAGACATTGATTAAAATATAATATATCATAATGTAGTAATATAATAAAAAATAGATTTTATAGTGTTTTTGGTGTTATTTTAATCCTTTTAATTTTAATTAACCCAATTAAAATTTAACAATGGAAACAAATGCTTCTATACTAAGAGGATGTAATTTTTACTTATAATGTGAAAATTGATCCATAAATGGAAAATGTATGGTATTTTAGACATACATCATCCATCTTTTTCTTATTTAATATTTATATTATTTCTAAATAATTTAGTAAAATATTATTTTCATAAAATATCATAAGTGTCAATTTTAAAACTATTCATTACTTTGAATTTAACAAAACCAATAGAGAAAGATAACTTTAAAAAATACCTTAATACACCCCTAACATGTCATAGTCACCTATAGAATTATTTTCTCACCCTAAGTAAGTCAATTTATATTTATTTTAATGTTTCTAATATCATTTAATTGATTTCTTCATTAATTGAATAATTGCATCACCACCATTTTGTAATTATTGATGATAAGTATTACTTCAATAAAAATTAAAAATAAATTTCTATGATTTATAGAAAAACATTCTATTCTAGTAGACTATATATAGTCTATAATATCTTCTATTTATCCTTATAATAAAAACATTATACATATTCAAATTACACGTGTGACATTTTGTCACTCTCTTTGAGTTTTATAATATTGGAGTCATTTACATGGAAAATTTCCAATTAAATTATTAAATTTATATAATTTTGTGTTAATTTTTTAATTATATTCATAAAATAATGTTTTATAAAGTTTTAGGGTCATTTTAAAGTATTTATCACTTCATTTGAAACATAAATTACCCAATTTTCCCTTTACCATTGTAATAAAAATTTCCAAAGTTACAATTCATATTGGCCAAAAATAAAATGGACCTATTTAATAAATTTATAAAAATAGATTAAAAATATGGAATCCATTTTTAATAATTCAAAACACCAAATTTTATAAAATTTATTTAAAATTCATCATGTTGACAGAACAGGAAAATAGGTTTTTAAAGTGAAAATGTGCAAAAGATTGATATGTTTTTATATCCAAATTAAATGTGAAATTTATTCAAACAAACTACATTCGATTAAATGATAAAAAATTCATCTAATTATATTTTAAAAAAATCAAAATATATAATTAAATACTATAAATTATTTCATTGAAAAATATGTTTTCAATTACAATTTAGTATTTATCATTATTCATCAAAACAGGAAACTTATCAGAAAAATACCAAAAATTAAATCAATATAAATTTTGATATCCTTGTTTCAAATAATAATTTAATATTTTTCATATAAAAATTATAAAATTTTCAAAAAATTTATTTAAAATTGGTTTTCCATTAAAATATGATAAACCTGTATTTTTAGGAAAAACACTACTTTTATGCGTAAAATTGGATTTGTTCTTATATAATTCTTAAAAAACACATAAGATAAATTTTAATCATTAAATTGAATATATTATAAATATATATTTCAGTAATATAATTCAACCAAAGTGATTTTTTTATTTATTGGCATAAAACATACTTGTTCATATTTAAATAATTTTTTAGAAAAACAATTCCTTTTATTTAAAAAACACATTAATTTATAATTAATTGGTCAAAGAATTATGTGTAAACCACAATTTTATAATTAACTTAATACTTTTCATACCTACCGTTCTAATTTTTGGGTTATAATTGTCTTATTTAAATAATTATAATAATAAAATGATGTTTCGTAGACACTCAATGTTGTGTATAACACAAGATAAATCAGTGTTGCATGTAACACAAGACATCAAATAAAAAAATTATTTTAAAAAATATGTTTAAAAAATTCTTTGGATATTACATGTTCTATATTCACATTTACTAATGTTGAAGGTTAGTGCAGATATAAAGTTACAAAATGGTAGTAATCGCATAATTTATTTGAAGAACAAATGTACGGAGACGACATTACACACTATATTGCAATTGAAAATGTAAATCAAATACTCAACTATGAATGGAAATGAGTATTAGTTGTAAATATATAAATGATGTATTTTTTCATGATTTTTTCCCAAAAGATAATACACACTGTTAATTATGACTAAATATATTTCATATTTTTTAGGTGTATACATCAGTACCAATTGAAGGTATTACCCCATGAACATATATTTGGACTCATTAATCCTAACATCACATCTACATAAAATAATAAATAGATTAAAAAATGAATGAAATAGTGACAAAACTGGCCAAATCATTTGAAATCAAACATTCATATGACAAACACTTTTTAATACCAACATTGCAGGGGTAAAACTCTAAAATTTAATAATATAGAATATATTTTAATTCCTTTCATTACTTATTCCTTTTGTATTTTTAAGAAACATTGGATGCTCATTGCGGTCAATTTGGATACTCCAAATATTTATATCTTGGAATAACAATATCGATACCCAACATACCGTCCACACATGATGACATTTTTCAATTTGTAATACACTACATCCAACATAGTAGAACTAAAATTAATGTTATGTATTTTATATTATGTTTTAATGAGAATTATATTATGATAGGGTGATGTATAAATTTCATTAAAATCGTGGAATGTGGACAAACCATGTGAAAAAGGGGCCTAAGAAGTTCTACAAGAAGACAAGTATCATGTTATAAATAATATTATTTCACTATCCAAACACATATCAAAACAAATTACGTATTTTTCTCAGTGTTTCTGCCATGTAAAAAAATATAAAGAAAAGGTTGTAGTTATTTTGTTTGTAAATTTATGAGATAGATAATATTATATCAACAAAGTATCACCCCTAAAGAGGTATTTTCAAAGATAATTACTATTTCATTTAAAATATTTATTTATCCTTGGTGTAATTAGGTTTTTCCCGTACTATTTTGACTATCAAACATCTCATATTGAAAAGAAGACATTGATTTGTTTATAAATGAATGGGAAGCATACATGATGGTAGAATATACACAAATATCATGAATATGTGACTTCTATAGAAATATTGGATTGTTTTACATTTATTTTTAATTTATTTTTTTTGGGTATTACACATATAAGAACTATTTTCTTATACAGGTGGATTCCTTTGTTTGGGTTGGGGTGGTTTGTTTTAAGCTGCTCATTATCACGAGAGATTGTACTTCGTAGCTGAAACTAAGAGTTCAATGAGAAGGTAAAAGTGTTTTTTAATATACTATTTTTTCCTCATAATATTATTTTTACTCTACTACATTAAGATAATATAAATTAAATTTTTTACTACTCATGCAGACAATGACTTCTACACATGATGATGTTATCGTTTTTGTAGAATAACTGACTATAACGAAGGAAACCATTTTGGAATATCTAAATGTAATGTTACAATATACTTTATCTATTTTACCGAAAAACAATATAACGAAACGACGATTTCATTTTTATTATTCCATTGAAATTTCGTTTATTTTAGAATATTTATATGAATTTATCATGCCTTTCTGCACCAAAACTTCCACAAACTTATTCTCCATCAAAACCTTTTCAGCCCTCTAGTGTTGACATTTATCACTTTCCTTCAACTACCCTCTTCTTCATTTGAAAGAATAGAAATTATTTTTACTCTAATAAATCATAGAGGTAATCTTGATATTTTTATTGTAAAATCATTGTCCATATAATTAATCTATTGTTTCATATTTATATTTAATTTAGTTTTTTTTTATTATTACCTACCTAAGAATTGTTTTCTTATATAGGCGGATCCTTTTGTTCGATTTTGGATGGTTTGTTCAAATATGATCATGATTATTCAAGACTAAAACTGAGATAATAAAAACCAGGAAATGTGTCAAGAATGTATACAACCGTCATGAAAAAGGTGAATTCTTATTACTTATTTAATTAATTTTTTCATCATTTTTTCTACTATTTATAAGTTAATTTCCTTACTATTTTTATCTAATGATATTTTATTTTTTCCATAAATCTTTTGGGAACACATATTTTCCCTTAAAATATTGGAAATAATCCACAAAATAGATAACATATTCCCTTTTTCTAATGTTACAACACTTTCTATTGACTTTCTTTTTCAAACTGACTGCACTGCATACTTTTTTGGCTAAGAACTTCAACTCAATATGCATTGTTGCTAGTTAGACAAATAAATAAAATGGAAATCATTGTAATATTATAATTTTAGGTTTTTTTGAAACTTTGGGATGTGTAATAATTATCCACACCTCAATATGACACACAGTGTGACCAATATGACTCCAAGTGCTTCTTTTTTTTAAAATGGAAATTAATTTTAGTAAAAAAGTCAATTGATATAATCAAAACTGAGAAAAAAACATTTTTATTGTTTTTATACTTTAGAAAAATGATCCATAAGTCATTTTGTATGTGTATTAATCAGTCTTGCCTCAATTTTATACATGATGTTACCAGTATGACTCATAGTGTCCAATATCAGTTTAAAATTGACATTTTAATTAAAAAAGTGCCACTCACTGAAAACTGAGAAAACATTATCGAATTGTCTTAATAATTTAGTAAAATGATTCATAATTAATTTTTGATTGTGTTAATTATTCTCATGTCAAACTGATACACGATTTGATTGGTGTGACTCAATGTATGTGTCTCTAGTTTAGAATGAAATTTTACTAAAAAAGAAAAGTGATGTACTCAAAACTAGGAAAAAAACATCCGGATTGTTTTAATAGTTTATTAAAATGATCTATAAGTCATTTAGGACATTTAGGAATCATATAAACCTCAATATGATGCACAGTGTTACTGGCATGACTCTATGTGCGTATTTTTATTTAAAATTGACATTAATTTTAGTAAAAAAGTAAACTAACAGACTTAAAACTAAGAAAACACAATAAGATTGTTTTGATACTATAATAAAATGATCCATAAATAATTTTTGACACTCATGAATCATGTAAACCTAAATCCAATACATGATGTTCTAGTTATGACACAAAGTGTCTGTTATTGGTTTAAAAATTACATTTTCGTTCAAAAAGTATCACTCACTGAAAACAGAGAAAACACGCTTGAATTATTTTTATAATTTAGTAAAATGATCCATAAGTCATTTTTTATGTATAATAAGTATTCTATTTTCAAAATGACACACTATGTGACTATTATGACTCAAATTTTGTGTTTCTAGTTTCAAATGACATTTTAATTAAAAATAAAAGTGACATACTCAAAAAAAACATTTTTGGGTTGATTTTATACATTATAAAAATTATAAATATTTTATTTGTGACATGTAGTAATCATCCTCACCTCATTCCAACACACGGTGTGACCGGTATAACTCCATTTGTGTGTATTTGTTTAAAATTGACATTAATTTTAGCAAAAAAGAACAAGTGACATAAAAAATATGATAAAACAATTTTTTATTGTTTTCATACTTTATGAAAATTATTCCTAATTAATTTATAACATGTATTAATAAACTCCACCTCAATGGGACACATGGTGTGACCGGTATAGCTCTGTGTGAGTCATTTTATTTAAAATTGGCATTAATTTTAGTATAAAGAACAAGTGAAATATTTAAAACCAAGAAAATACATTCAAATTTTTTTGATACTTTAGTAAATTGATACATAAGTATTTGGTACTTGTATAAATCATCTTAACCTCAATATGACGCACGGTGTGACTGGTATAACTTCAAGTGTGCCTTTTTATTTAAAATTAACATTAATTTTAGTAAAAAATATAATTGACATACTCAAAACTAAGAAAACATATTCATATTATTATTTTACTTTAATAAAATGATTTATAAGTAATTTTTGACATGTAGGAATCATCTATATGTTAATACATTTCATGATGTACCTGGTGTGACTCAAATTTTCCTTTGTTAGTTTAAAATTTACATTTTAGTTCAAAAAGTGTCATTCACTAAAAACCAAGAATATGTTATCATATTTTTTTTATAGTTTATGAAAACAATTAATAAGTAATTTCAAATGTGTAGGAAGTTGTATCATGTCAAACTGATACACAATGTGATTGTTATGACTTAAATTTTGGGTTTATATTCTCAGATGACATTTTAACAAAAAACATATGTGACATACACAAAACTAAGAAAACACATTCATATTGTTTTTATACATTACGAAAATGATCCATAAGTCATTTTTGACATGCAAGAGTTAGCCTCATCTCAATTAGATGCATGGTTTGACTGGTATAATTCCAAGTGTGTCTATTTATTTAAAATTGACATTAATTTTTTAAAAAATAACAAGTGATATGCTGAAAACCAAAAAACACATTCATATTGTTTTGATACTTTAGTAAAAGGATTCATAATTCATCTATAATATTTATTAATCAACCCCATCTCAATCCTATTCATGGTGTGATCATTATAACTCTAAGTGTGACATTTTATTTAAAATTTACATTAATTTTAGCCTAAATAACAAGTGACATACTGAAAACTGAGAAAACACATTAATATTGTTTTGATACATTTGTAAAATGATCCATCGGTCATTTTCGACACGTAGAAATAAACCTCACCTCAATATTATGAACATTGTGACCATTATAAATCAAATTACATATTTTTATTTAAAATTGACATTTATTTTAGTAAAAAGAACAAGAGACATTCTAAAAAATGATATAACATCTTAAAATTATTTTTATAATTTATTAAGATGATTCATGAGTCATTTGTGAGATATATAAATCAATTAAACCTCAATCTGATGTATAGTGTGATCGATATCACTCCAATTATTTCCTTTTATTTAAAATTGATATTAATTTTAGTAAAAAGAACAAGTGACATATTGAAAACTAAGAAAACACATTCAAATAGATCACACTATAAATCAGATCGATGTATGGTGTGATCGATATCACTCAAAGTGTGTCTTTTTATTTAAAATGTACATTTTATTAATGTATTTTTTCATATTAATGTTTAATTTATTTCTTTATAGTATTACTAACATAATATTTTTTTTCTTATGTTAGTGGATTATGTTTCTCGTGTTGAGGTGGTTTTTTTAGAAATTGATACCATGGGAGGACTTTTTTGAGAGGGGATCATGAGAACCAAAGAATATGACACATATATGTTTTTAAATGTTTTTGGATAATTGTAAATGTAACTATACAAAACATTGCTTCAAATGTATATATTATTGTGTTTTATTAATTATGTTAAATTTCTTTCAATTAAATTATATATTTTTCATACATAGGTTACAGGTTTTTTCTATTGTGTGATATTATGAAAATAAAACACTACAGCAGGCTGGGCCTTTATTAACACTTTTTTATCATTGATAATAGTTTTTATTTATCAATTCTATTTTAGAACTTATAAAGTGGACCCCTCTTTAATGGCCCTGAGGATAACAACTCTTTGTAGCATTGTTATTGGAATTTATTGCACATTGTGAAAGGTAATATTTGGAATAGTGACACAAAATAAATATGAAATTAACAAATTAAATAAATTTAGATGAAAATATCCAAGCTAGTAGGGAAAATATATTCCATGTCGGGGTTTTAACATCAGTTATATCAAAAATGAGATTAAAAATGTTTTAATGTCATTTAGTTCAATAATCATAGTTTAAAAAATAACCCTAAAACGGAGCTTACATTTTGTTCACATCATGCCATCATGATTTTATTTTCTCACCTATAAATGTATCACACTATATACAAAATGTTTATATTTTTTTTAATTACCCCCACATGTTTTTACTTCTCTCCTAGAAATCAATTGTGCCAAACAAATGGAAATTAATATTAATTCACAATCATGCATTACAATGTGATTAAATATTTAATAAATATTTATTACCATGATTAATTGTTGTTAATTATTTAATATTTATATATATATATATATATTTAATTATTTTTTACATCTCTTTCAATTATATTTACAATTTTATTTATTCGTACTCTTTTTTTAATATTAATTATGTGATCCTATAGATTTCAATTATATTTAAATCTTATACCATGTTTATTGAATATTCTTGATTTTTTTTATATTAATATATGAAATTAATTTAAATATTTATCAAAATTATAATAATTTTACAGTATGTTACTGACCTTTTTAATTTTTTTCATCTTTTAGTTTAAACAGAGTTTTCTTATTAGTATAATTTTGTTGAAGAATTTTTTTACACAATGATGTTAAGAATTGGTTTTACTTTTTTTTATTAAACATTCATGTCTTTATTTTTCAATGTGAAGGATGATGTGTGGTAATATAATACATATGGATAAAATTTGGCTTAATTTACCCCAATACACACCTTTATATTTTAAGAGTTTGGAATAATTTTTAGATTATATAATTGCAAATTAATTAGTTGACAGAAGAATAACTTTTTTGTGTCTCAATTGTAAGTAATCACTAAATATAAAGAAACTATGTGAAAACTTGATATTAAAATTATTTCATACTTTATATGTATGTTATATTTGGCATGACCTGTTGAATATTATGGAAAGTAAAAAAAGAAACTATTATCTTGTCAACAAAACACAAAGTGATCCGCCATAGAAAAATTCAGTTCAAAACTTAATAAATGATGCATTTTTGTTTATAGGATACAATAACCAATATTTTATTTAATAAATAGAACTTTCAATTGATATTGAGAAGTAAAATATTTCTATGAACTTAAATGACAAAAAATAAGTTTTATAAATTAGTGTAAGACAAGAATCAAGAATTTTATAAATTGTGTGATAAGCATTCAATGCTCTCTTTTCTACTCAGATTGTATCATATCAAGTGTCTTTATGGATTTACTAAAAAATCTTTGTCCATGATTTTGGAGTTGTTTCTTGAGTCATTTGGTGATACTAAGATCCATGGATCATTCCATGATATGAATAAAATCATCAATAAACATGGAAATTATTATACAAAAATACATGCATTCCCTAATTATTGCATTATTTATTAGGGAGAATAATATGATAATAAATAATGCATAATATTTCATACGAGTATATGGAAATCAATTAGCAACAATGAGAGTAAAAATTAATGTAACATCAGGTAGAAGTAGAAGAATAAAACTCCCAGAAAAGTATTTTATTACATTCATATAAAACTATGATTGAAAATATTATTCATTTCATTTAAGACTACACATAATATGAAGTGGCATGCTTTATAAAGTTACAATGGTGAATTAATGAGACCTTAAAAAGTTTCAGTGTCATGGAAAGTTTATGAATCATTATATTTATATTCTTCTTCTAATCCTTTTAATATACATTTTTTATTGGATTCGGGGGGTTTTAACCATTTTAGTACTGTAAGTACTAATTATCACATATGGAAAATTGTTTTAATACACTATAATACACCTCCATGGATGTGTATGAAGAAGACTTATATCATAATTTTGATGATTATTATTGAAAAAAATGCTTAAAATTTGAATTTTTGTATACAATCATCCTCTAATAAAATAATTGTGAGAATTATGGGATGATGGGAAGGAAAAATGTGATGAATCAATTAGAAAACTATTCAAAATGCATGCTTCTTTATTGTGAAAAATTATTCACATTCCCATACTAGGAAACTTATCTGGTTGGAACACTCATACTGGTTTGTCTTGTCTAGTTTTTAATTTTGATTTTGAATCTAAAAAATTAACTTATAATATAAAATGTCCCCTTATGTGTCATCACTGATTTCTTGATGCATCTCTTAAATTCAAGTACAAAAAGCCACAATTAAATGGATATATTGAATTCAGAAAGTCCCCAAAGGTGTTATCTGGTTTAAAAACCTTGTGATAATTAATAAATGTAATTGTAGAATTTGAAATATGTAATCAATTGAAAAAAGGTGGATAAATACAAGAGGTACAATATCTGAAGTAGTTGGAACACAACAAAGTAATAAAATGAGTATATTTTTTACACTTCATTATTGGGAGTTTAATTTTCTACATCAAAATATTGATGCAATTCTTATTGATAATCACATATGTGATAATTTATTTTCTTTATTTCTTAATGAGTAGGGTAAATATAAGGATCACCTTAATGCTTGTAAGGATTTAGAAGTAATGAAAATAAATCATAGTTTGTGGGAAAATGAGAATAAAAAGTGTCCTTAAACTATTTTTTTCAATGAAGAATAATGATAATATATATTCATTGGAATTTTAATTAATTTTAAAGTGTCATGTGGATATTCGAGTAATATTTCATGATTTATTGACTTAAAACATTGAAAGTTACATGGACTAAGAATCCATGGCTCACATATTCTGATGGAGCAGTTTCTAACCATGACATTGCATAATACATTACTGGAAAAAGAAATTGAAGTTATAGTTAAGTAGTTAACCATTTTTAGAGATATTTATTAAAAATCTCTAAATAATACTGATCTCAAAAAACTTCAAGAAATAATTTTTTCGATACATTTTCATTTGGATATGTTATTTACCCCTTCATTTTTCACTATTATACATCATTTGATTGTTCATTTAGTTGAGGAAGCTATGATTGGTGGACCGGTACATTATCTATGAATGTATCCAATTGAGATTTATGTTAATGTCATTTTTATTTTAATTGATGAATTTAATTTATCAAATTATTATGTAAATTTTTTAATATTTTTTCAATATTTTTTCCATCTGGTACTTCGGTCATTTGAAATCATATGTGAGGAATAAAGCTCAACCAAAAGGCTCAGTTGGTGATAATTAAATAGATGAAGAGTGTTTAACATTATATTATAGGTATCTGGATGGGATTTAGACAAGATTAAATCATGTTGGACATGTTTAATATATCTCTAATAATTATCATTATAAAAAATAGTCATCGGTATTTCCAACTAGAGGAAGGCTAGTTGGAAAGGGCTCAAACTTTTCATTGACTGAATCAAAGTTACTACAATCATGTATATATATACTACTCAATATTTTTATTTTAGGTCAATTTTTGGAATAATTTAGACTTCAAAAAAATTTAGATTAATGTTTTGAGCTTGAAATGAGACAGAATTAACAAAATCTATTAATAAGGATATTATCAAATGGTTCTCCCATCATGTAAGTACATACTCATATTCATATTATTGATGTGTAGATATTTTTTTATGATAAAAGTAATACATTGTGCCATATTTTCATGATAGTGAATGTTGATATTCGACTTCAAATTTCATATAATTTGATGTTTTTAGCTTAATGAACTTAGAGGCAGGATAAGATATTCGATACCTATAATATTCATGGATTCAAGTTTCATATAATTAATCACAAATAAGGCTTGAAAACTCAAAATAGTTGTGTATTTATACTTTCAAAGGTGGGATACTATGTAAATACAGTCGGTGTAATCTTATTAAACCATCATGGTCAATTTTTAATTGTCTTATTCAAATTAAAGTGGGTCAAAATTGATATGGGTATAATGAAAGATTCGTTACATTTTAATTTTTTCAACTTTTCACATTTGATCCATACTGGTGAGCATAAAGAGAATGATTCAATTATCTTGGATTAAAAATAAAATATTGTTTATTATATGAAATACTAAATACATGAATGTTATAGTGTTGTTGTACACTTAAAATAGAGATACTTATATGATATTAGAGATGAATTTCAATTGGTACTTTGTGACCGTTAACCTCATCAACTTGAAAACATTCAACAGTTTTTCTTGACAACATTAAAACAATAGAACTGGAAAGTGAGGGTGAAAATGGAGTACTCTTCATAGAGTAGGTTGATGATAATAAGGACAATGAAGATGATGATAATTGATTATATTAATTGGTAATGAAACAATATTACAATTTATCTTCTGTAAGTGTTTTGTACATATATAAATTATTCTATTTTTTTAAATTTTCTATAAATATTTTACTTATTCTTTTTTTCTAAATAGAATATATTATAAGACAATTGAAGTTTATGAATTCTAAGAATAAATTTTTTTAGATCCTAATATATCATCATTTTGGAGCACATCTCGTCTATCATCCCCTCTAGTGGATCTGAGTGATTCCACTATACCATAGATGTTTAGTGATCCACCAGCTTCCCCATAGGATTTTGGTAGATCACCATCTGATGTACCTTTGATGGTGGTTCAATTGTTCACTCCTCAATTTATGGAATATTGGTGAGTTATCATTGCTAGTAAGAATTTCATTATAGAAAAAACTATTATTTTTATTAATTTTTTAATGTATTTTAAAACATATAAAGAAAATAATATAAGAGATATAAATATGATTACAAATAATGTATGAGACCTAAAATAATTTAAAATTATTATTCCATTTGATGAGTTTAGGGTTCCTATTGGTGATGTTGCTAAAATATATAGAAAGTTTCTTGGACATATTGCTTGCAAGATGGTGAACCTTCATATTAATTATAAATGTTGGAGGCATATTTTCAAATAATGGAAGAATAATGTGTTTGATAACTAATTAATGTTAATACTAATCTTATACTCATTGATGAATAATTTAAAAGGAGTGATTAAAATTATCAATTTACTTTTAAAGTGTTACGTTTTTTCTATATTCTTTTCGATTTTGATGTCCATAACTCCATTTAATGCTCATAGACCTTGAAAAGTTTATATAAGAAATAGAGAGTATTTAAGTGAATATTATGGCATGAGTTTAACATCACTACTCTGATAACATGGAAAATTTAAGAGAATTTCCTAAAGGTGTGTCTCGTGAGTAGTGAAAGATGTTTATTGGTATTGATAGGGATTCATATCATGATGAATTTTCATATTTTATAATATCTTAATGATATAAACACAAGAAAATTAAAAAATTTATAAAGGCTTATATTATTTTCAGGAATTATAAAAAAAAATTAATTGTGAAAAAAATTCATTCATTGCATCACTGGGTGGAAGTGTTTTCCATAAAATGATCAATCTTGGTTGTATTTTATCCAATAATATTTATATTATTTTATTGTTCCTAAAGGTTTTTTATAACTTGTTTTTGTAAATATATATTTAAAGGGTCGTAATTTAGGTCACCCAGTTGGATGAATAAAGAAGTGGATTAATGTTCATCAGAAACCTTATTTCATTTTCTGGAATAAACCTATCAGAGACTTAAGCCTAAGTAATTTATTTACGATTTAATGTTATTTAATTACTATAAAAGTATAATGATGAAAAATAAATAAATTAGATAATATTATGAAGTTGATATAATTTATAAAATTATTTTTAATATTTTTATATTAAAATGTTAGAATTCAAGAGTCATGTTAAGTGATCCCTTAAAAATCTTCATTATTATCATTATACAATTAAGTTACAATGGTTTTAGGGAAGGATCATCCTAGGTGTGTCTAAGGGATGGGTTCTAGGCCCACTCCATTAGCTTTATTTGGTAGGTCACCATCATCATCTACCACTACATCATCTAGTGGGGGTTCAAGCAATGTTTTTGATAGAGATGTACAGAGGAAAATATCATGGTTAAAAGAAAATTTATAATAATATCACTCTTATAAACACGCACATAAGATTAGTGACTTCCAATAATGAAAAATTCCTTAGTTTTTGTATTTCATAGGATGATGGGAACTATCCTACATGAAATTACAAGTCTTATAAAGAATCCTAAAAAGGTAAATTCTAAACTTAGTCCATGACTTTTTCAAATGATTGTTTTCATTATTTTTATGATGATATTGTATCTTGTTGGAGATGATTTTATGAGTTAGAGTTTGTATAATGTGTGATGAGTGTTCTCATTGAATTAAACGAGTTCATATTAGTGTAAAATTATAGGACAGCCATCATTGAATCATTTGTGAAATGTATGAGAAGACAACACTTCAATACGATGTGTGATGCATTGGAATGATACAATAAATTGTTTTAATAAAGATCGGAGTCGTTAAAAACATGCTTTAGGAGGTCAAAAAATCGAAAATGAGCTTAGAGTGCTATAAAATCATTGGATAAAGTCTGTGGATTTATTTTGTAAATGTAGGAATTGATGACACATCAATTAGAGTGGTGGGTTTCCCATGATGTCTTTAAACACATTTTTAGTGTTTTAAAACTCTAAAATAGAGTGTAACAATCAAAACCATCACTAGCTTAGATCAACGCATATGAAGTCCCTGCTTTTATTAGTGCCAAATAGAAAACACTCATAAAATTCATACCTTAATCAGTGCTAGCTAAAAGTGCTGATAAATGTATCTTTTATCAGCGCTAAACATGGTGCTGATAAAGATGTTCCCTTTATGTGTGCTATTTTTAGCACTGATGAAACCATTTAATAAAAAATATTATTAATCTATATATAATTATAATAATTTTATTAAAAAATTATGTTTATTTATATACATTAATTAAGAAATACATGTTTATAATTAATATATATATATATATTATATTAATATATAATTTTTAATAATTCAAATATATATAATTTTTTTTAAAAATCATTTATAAAATTATAAATATATATATATATATATTTAAATAATTATGAAATTATAAAAAATATATTTAAATAAAAAAATATATTCAAATATATATATATTTATATAAATATGAAATTATAATAAATATATTTAAATAATTAATTTTTTTATTAAATTTATAATTAGATATTTTTATATATTAATAGGTATATATATATTTATATATAATTATATAAATATTTTTATATTTATATACAAATATTTATAAATATAATTATTTATAAATAGAATTATAAATAAAAAAATAATTACAAAAATAATTATAAAATTATAATAAATAAATTTAAAATTATATATATTTTTATTATAATTATATATTAATATATATATATATATATATATAATTATATAAATATACCTAAAATACACAACCATAGGTATACGCCCATGGTTTCAAAATTGATTGAAATTAAAACTTCACAAAGTATAAAGAATATGATAAGTAAAGTAGGGGATTAGCCACTACAAACAATAAAAATATCATCTATGGACTCTGCCATAGCCCCTTCCTCTTTGAGGACAGCCCCTCCTCTATTTTTTTGGTTGTTATCATGCCTTACCATCAACATGAGGCTCAATACTCTCATCAGGTGGAATTAGGTCCTCAAAAGGTTGAGGATCCTACTCTCTATCCATGCTAGATCTCTATGGAAATTCTCCATCTACACAAATAGCCCCATGAGAGTTTTGAAACTCCTCACAAAATTGTTGAAGTTCAGCTCGCATGAATTTAAAAAAGGAGATAAAGTTTTAGAATTCAAAAGTTAAACCCTTTTTCATTTTCATATCTGCATGTGGGAATTTTGTAGAGATATTTTTTTATCTATTTTGAATGAGGTGGAGTTTATAGGTTCACAATTCCTTTAAAAGGCGGAAATATCCATTATGCTTCAAGCACAACACAATAAGAGTTATTGGTTTGCAAATCATAGGTTTATATTGATGCAGTCACGTATCATGCAGAAAATACAAGGGAAACATTTCTATAGTATGGAAGCAGTGAGCCGAAACAATTTTGGGTTGTGCAATGAGGTCCTACAATGATGCTTCATTTTTAGTTTTCATTTCCAAATGTTGACATCTTGTTATAAGACTATTATCAAAGAGGCGACATAGGTGTATCTGGGTGTATATTTTCACACAGATATTTCTATACTATCTTTTCAATTCAAACCTTTATATTTACTTGGATTTTTGTACTCTCTAATTCATAGTAGTATTTCTCAAATTTTCCCTATAGTTTTTTTAATAATTCTCATGGATGGTTTTCCACATTAAATTTTATGTTCCCATTTATTATTATGTTTTTTTCTTTTACGCATCATTTACGTTGGTGATTCTCAAAATTATTGTTGTCATGGTTGAGTTTAATTCTAGATTTGATCCACTTCTGACCCAAAAACTAGTATTAGATTGGGGTATCTATGTTCTCTTTATGATTAAATATGGGTGATTCTCATCGTGGGAATTCTTCCCACATTTAATTTTTTAACAGGAAAAATGATTTTACACTTTGGAAGCAAGGAGATAAAAATAGTTTGGTCAGTGTCAAGGCAGTGTAGGCATTGAATAAAAAATAAGATAAACCAGATATGATGAGTGATGGTGATTGGAAGGATATTAGAGATTTAGTGACATGCACTATTTAGATATATTTGGATAATAATACTCTATGAGAAGTGATGAATCTGACAGATCTGTAAGAGATCTGGGTGATTCTTGAAATCATGTATTAATTGAAATCCCTAAAAACTCATTTTTATTTGAAGAAACATTTGTATTGATAATGAAAAAGAATAGAGATTTATGTAACCATCTGGATGAGTTCACCAAAATTATGACAGATCCATCGTCGATGGAAATAAAGATCGATGATAAAGGAAACACAGTACCTATTGAAATAGTAGAAGATGAAAAATTGCTTCTTATTTTAGGGTTTCTTCCTGATTCATAGGACAATATTGTCCCCACATTATTATTCGGGAAAGATACACTAATGTTGATGATATTATTTCATCATTTTTTATGAATGAGACTCCGTGAAAGACCAATGATGGTGAATATTCATGTAATAGTGGTATTTTAGATATGGAAAATGGATTCGGCAATCAGATCAGATGGTCGGAGAAAAGAATAAAGGTCAAGTGATTATTGTATGACTATGAGGGTAATTTATAGAGAAAATGATATGAATTTAAAAGGATTAAGGAAGATAAGGTTCCTGATACCAATTCTGAGGATACTACTGTAAGTCTTATTAAGGGTGAGTGATTTAATTTTTGTTAGTTTTGATTGTCATAGGTTAGGTTTGTACACCGAATGGGTGGTAGATTTAGTATCATCATTCCATATTACACCAAAGAGGAAATTATTTTCTTCATACAAAGAAGGAAACTTTGGTATTTTAAATATGGACAATAAAGGTTCTTCTGATGTCATTAGTGTTGGTGATATTTGTATGAATACGATAGTAGGTTGTACACTAATGTTGAGGGATATGCGGCATGTGCCGGGTATATGCTATAATTTTTTATCTTCATGAGCTCTTGATAATGATGGATTTAGGAGTTCATTTCAAGGAGGAAGATAGACCTTTTTCAGATAATTTATGGTTTATGTGTGAGGAATAATAAATGACAAGCTTTACCAGACAAATGTAAATGCATGCAGTGATGTGATGAATGCAGTTGTGAAGAGGACTTCATCAGATTTCTAGCACAAGAAATCATCCTGCATGAGTCAAATATCATTGACTAAGTTGAAGAAGGTGTTTAAGCTGAAGAAAATATGGTCAGGTTTTTTATGTCTTACACATAATTATTTTTCTTCAGAGAGTGACACTAATAAAGAATTAAAATAAAATATTGGGGTGATGCGCTGAGAGTTTCATATTTTTCAGAGGATGTGGACTTGGGAGAGAAATTGATTCCTTTAGGTGATCCAAATTATGTGGTGATAAAATTTATGGGAAAGCCAGATATTTTTTTAATCTGGTATTTGCATAACAGATATAGGTATGATAAATATTTGAGCATTTGTATTTATTTTGAAAGGAGATCATTTATGTTTCCATCAGAGATGAAAAAGAGGGATGTTGTATTTTCTATAGAGGATGATGGTTAGTACGATACTGTCACATACATGAAATAGTTTAATGTTATTTTTCATTTAATATCCATTCATGCTTTGTTTTGGGGGTTTCCCAAGGTTTTAGGGTGGAATAGGTGAGTTTTCATGAATTGGGCCAAACCGTGAGCCCAATTCCAGATTTAAAAATAAATTTAGTTTCTTTTATAACATTTTCATTTTTTAATATTTTTCACTCATTCCAATTCCTAAATGTCCTCCCATGATATATTAACACCACAATAAAAATTTGTAACCTTTAGAAATCAATAATCATGGTGTATTTTGGTTTTTAGTTAAGGGGTTGGGCCTGCCCGGAAGCCCATATCCAGTTTTAAAAACGAATTTTAGTTATTTAATAACTTATTAAATATTCAGTATTTTTCGGTGATTCTAAGTCTCACACAAGACCATTTCACCCAGCCGCACTCCCAGCCTCTTTTCCGCCTCTTTGAAGCTCTTATGCATCGCGATTTAGGGACGAACTTCCTAGGGTTTCTCAAATCGGCCAGATTTGAGGAGGTAAGTTCTTTCCATCATAACTCTTTCAATTATTACTCATTTTCTCCCATTTCCATGAAGTTTATTCTAATTTTATTGAATTAAAAAATTTCCAGATGGTAGGGTTTAAAACCTAGGGTTTAACCTTGGGGTTTCTGGGTCATTTCTTGTGGTTATAGGATTGATCTCGGTCCCTCCTGGTGCGGTGGTTCTGTGATTTGATTTTCACACAAAAGATTCATGGTTTTTGCTAATTTGGTAGGTGATTCCACTTTTTATGCAATATTTGTGACATAGATACGGTGTTTATTATGTTTTAATGTTTAACCCATTGATTTGGTGCTGCAAAAATTGGTTTTAGTGGTGTTTGTAATGCAAGTGAATTTTAAGGGCCAATTTCATGTGAAATTTGTGTTTTTTCATATAAATCTTTTATTGGTTGATTAAGGGAAGGCTTTTAATTATTTAGTTGACCTTATTGAACTTTATTAGGGATGAAAATAATTTTTTAAATTTTATTATTCTTTTTTTTTCTTTTCAAAATTGGTTTTGGGTGACGTTTGTTAAGAAAATGGTTTTTGAGTACCAATTTGGTGTTGAATTGGGTGTTTTACATGGTTATTCTATGCGATGATTATTGGGATTGTTTTATAACTAATGTAATGAGTTTAAAGAAATTATTACGGTGTTTTGGATTTTTTTTTTATAAATATGAGTATGAATATGGTGTTCAAGTGGGGTTTTCAAAGAGTTTTGGGTGCAAAACAAGGAATGATTTGGAGAAGTTGTTTTATTGAAACTCAAAGTGTTTTGTTGTGTGTTTTAAATGGTATAAAATGTGTGTATCTACTATGATGATTATATGTGACCATTAGTGGTGTTTTATATGAAAATTGATATATTTATCATTCTGAAATTGATTGAGCACAAAGGGGTAAGCCCGGGTACCTAGGTGGGGCGGATGGGTGCTAGTACGGCTAGTGGACCGTATAGGTTTTGTCCCTATTTCACCTAGCATTTGGATAATGAAAAATCTAACTAAACTATGTGGATGATGATTGATTACCACTATTTAATGTGTATGTTTCCTACTAGTGGCTCCTACACGAGAACAGATTTTACTATGGTTACTTTACAACGAGGTATGAGGTACATGGGGCCCGAAACTATCTAGTGCCTAGGGGTGTTCCCGATTTTGTTTCACATTGTGTTTGCAGTATTTTCCCATATATTGGGGTGTTTTTGGAAGTAATTTATAGTAGCTAACATGTCTATTTTAATGTGTGAACATTCTGAAAACTTTATCTTGAAAACTGTTTTCAATTGAAAGTTTCATTTCTTGGATTTTATCACTGCTTTTATTTGCGTGTTAAAACTACTTGCTTTTTCACATTTTATTGCATGTTCTTTGGAATAATTGGGTGGTATCCTATTGGGCATAGTCTCACACACTACATACACCCCTTGGGTGTTAGTATACTTGGTGATGTTTGACTCAGGTAAAGGAATGGCTAAGGGTGATGGAAGTTCAGGGTGTTAGTCCCCATCCTTGGGGTGGAGTTGTAGAGACGGCTTGGGGGTGATGACCCCTTGTCATGTAGAGTCTATGGGGATGTTTTGTTTCTGTTTCATTTTATATTTGCACTTTTTTTATTGAATTTGAAATTATGTATTCGGTTCTGGATTTTTGTATAAACCTTGTTGGTATGAATATTTCAAATCCATTTTATCAAATATTTTTGATGTTTTATGTATACATATTCAGGTAAAGCATTACCAAATCAAGATAAATGATACCCGGGAACTTGTGCCAGCCCGTGGGGATAGGGGATGCCCTTAGGGCCTTGTCACGGGCTGGGTTTGGTGTTGGTTTTGGTGGTGACCAGATTTGGTTCATGACAAAATGGTATCAGAGGGGGTTAATGTTTTCGGGTTATATTGCTATTTTGGGATGAGTCGGGATAGATAGAATCTAGGACTATTGGGGCTCAGGGTTTCGGTTGTGATTAGGGTTCCTGACCAGCACCTCTCGTGGAAGTCCTTGTGTCACTAGGGGACGTTGGAATTTACAGATTGACTTCACTTCCAGGTGAGACGTGTGAGTTTCAGACCACGCGTGGACATCGGGCGAAGGTGGAGTAGTTGTTTATTTTATTACTGTAATGTGTTTAGATGATTTATACTTGATGTATTTGATTAAAATTTTCCTAAATGTAGTATTTATTATTGTTTTTTGACTTTTGCATTTTGTAGCAACATGCCTCCCCGGAAAGCTCCCATGCGCCCATGGGAGGAAGCTGAAGAGAGTTATCCTACACCGATTGATCAAAGGCTAGTCGAGGCAGTGGTCTGGGTTGTCCAAGCTCTGGGACAGGGACCAAATCCTACTCTTATTCTTTCTAGTTCAGATGATATGGGTCCTAGAAAAGATAATGCTCAGGAGTTTCTGAAAAACAAGCCTCCTACCATCTGATTCAGCTCATAACCCCAGGAAGAAGAGGAATGTATTGAGAAGATCAAGTGTATGTTTGAGTTCCTGGAAACACCCAAGGAGCTCAGGGTGAAGTGTTCCTCCTTTCTGTTGGAGGGACCCAGCCGCAAGTGGTGGGATTCAGTGCTTCAGACTGGGATGAATGAGCAGATGCGTTGGGGAGATTTCAAGGTTATCTTCAATGAACATTACTTCCCTAAGGTGTTGGCTTATGCTATAGAGAGTTCATGGACCTTGTTCATGGGAATATATCTATGATGGAGTACGCCAACCATTTTGCTGAGTTGGTTCAGTATGCTCTAGAAATTTTCTCCAATGAGCAGGTGAAGGCCCAGAGGTTTGAGAAAGGCTTACGACCAGAGATATACTCCCGGGTGTTCTTATTTAAGCTGAGGACCTATGCTGAGGTCGTTGATTAGGCGTGCATGGTGGAGATTGAAAAAAAAGGCAGGGCTAGTTTCTCTGGTTCAGTATCAGCAGTGGGAATTGGAAGCTCCTCAGAGAAGAAAAGGAAGTGAGAGGATCATGTGAAGAATGGAGGTGGCAGTTCAGGACACTCTTCCAGGTAGTTTTCATCTGCGACTTCTAATGCAAGATCGGTCGTGTGCCACAAGTGTGGGATGCCTGGGCACATCTGACCTATATGTCAACTTCCTCCGAATATTTGTTACCAGTGTGGAGGTATGGGGCATTTGCAGCATTTCTGTGGTGTGGCATGTCCACTTGTAAGTGGGGTAGGGTCAGTGGCTTCAAGAGGAGTGTCAGCATAGTCCGAGCCATCGAGGACTGGGGGATCTCGATTTGGCAGCCGTGGTGGTTGGGATGGGTCATCTTCTAGGCAGATCCAGTTCATGGCATAGCCACAGACTAGCGATCGTCCTCAGGAAGATACTGGACATCTCCATGTAATAGATTAGAGACCAGCAGGATCAGAGGCAGGACCGTCGACAGTTCAAGGTACCGTTATGAGCGCATCTTCTATAGTTACTGCTCTTTTTGATATTGGCGCCTCTATTTCATTTATTTATTCCCTCTTTGTGGACATGGTGAATTTTCCAACTGATTTTATGTCTTTCGCGATGGAGTTGGTGACACCGCTGGGAAAGAAGAAGGAGCAGGGTCTCAGGTGCCTGTCGTGTGCGCTTACGGTGTCAGGGGTCAAGATGGAGTGGGACCTCTTGGTCTTATACATGGATCCTTTTCATGTCATACTTGTCATGGATTGTCTAGTAAACTTCCAAGTAGGTGGTGAGTGAGTTTCATAGTACCTGATGGGAGTCATCAGGTTTTTTGGGGAGAATAGAATCCTCAATCAGGTCGCGCAGGACCTCCACTCCTAGAGTTGGGAAGTCTTAACTTCTATTTATCGTCACTCATGCTAGAGGATGATGGTATTTCCCCTGTAGGTTCACTACCTCTTGTATTGAATGAGTTTCTGGAGGTATTCCCAGATGATTTCTCAGGTTTTCCCCCGGACCGAGATGTGGAGTTTTCGATTGATCTGGCACCGGGAACACAGCCTATATCTCTTCCCTCTTATCGCATTTCCCCCACTGAGCTAAGGGAATTAAAGATAAATCTAGACTAATTAGAATCTAAATGATTAATTCACCCGAGCTTCTCTCCTTGGGCCGCTCCTGTGTTGTTTGCGAAAAAGGATGACAGATCCATCTTGTTGTGCATTGACTACCGGAAGCTGAATAAGGTAACAATAAGAACAAATACCCTTTTCCCAGAAATGATTATTTGTTCGATCAGTTTAAGGGGGAGAAGTGGTTCTCAAAAACAGACTTGCATTCGGGGTATTATCAACTCTGGGTGAAAGAGTCAAATATCCCAAAGATATCCTTCTGAAGCAGGTACGACCACTTTGAGTATTTGGTCATGACCTTCGGATTGACCAATGCTCCAGCAGTCTTTATGGCACTCATGAATAGGGTGTTTCATCAGTATCTTGATTCCTTCATTGTGGTGTTCATGGATGAAATTCTGGTATACTCTGGCTCTGAGGAGGAACACGAACATCACTTGAGGATCGTTTTGGGTACATTATGGGATCACCACCTCTATGAAATGTTCTCAAAGTGAACTTTTTGGATTAGGGAAGTGATATTTCTAGGGCATGTGATCTCTGATCAGGGGGTGTCAGTATACCTTGAGAATATTAGTGCGGTTATGTCATGGGAGCAGCCAAAGAATGTGTTCGAGATCAGGAGTTTCCTTGTCCTCGGTGGTTATTACAGGCGATTCGTTCAGGATTTCTCTCAGATTTCTTCACCGATGACTACGCTCACCCGGAAAGGGGTGAAGTTTTTATGGGGTCCATAATGCTAGGCATCGCTCGAGGATCTTAAGAGACGGTTGACTACCGCCCCTGTTCTGATTTTTCCTGAGGCGGGGAAGGGGTATGTGGTCTATTGTGATGCTTTAGGTATGGGTCTAGGGTGTGTGCTTATGTAGGATGATAACGTGGTGGCGTATGTCTCTCACCAACTTCGACCACATGAAAATAATTACCCAACCCATGACTTGGAGTTGGCAGTGGTGATGCATGCTTTGAAGACTTGGCATCACTACCTTTTTGGGGAGAAGTTTGTGGTCTACTCTAATCACAAAAGCTTAGCCTATATCTTCTCACAGAAGGTCCTCAACTTGAGGCAGTGTCACTGGATCAAGCACTTGCAAGGGTTCGACATTGAAATTTTCTATACCCTAGGAAAGGGTAATGTGGTGGACGACGCTTTGAGCAGAAGAGTTCTAGTGCAGGCTTTGAGGAAGTCCAGTGATGAGTGGGCTTTGATGGGGCTCTTTTCTCAGATGCATGTGGAGACCAAGGAACACAGTAGAGGGGAATTCTTGGTGAGTGTCCAGTTGACTCATTCTCTATTAGAGTTGATTCAGTGGGAACAACCCAGCTATGAGAATTTTCAGTGGTCAAAGTAGTTTCTTCGTGGTGGAAAGACATCCTTTGATATGTCGTCATCTCCCGAGGGCATCTTGTGCTTCAAGGGCCGTTCAGTAGTGTCGTTATCTCTGTGGAAGGTGGTGATGCCGGATAGCCACCAGTCTCAGTGGGCTGTCCATATGGGTTCCACTAAGATGTATTATGATGTTCATCGGCAGTTTTGGTGGCCAAGTATGAGACGGGACATAGCGGACTTTGTTTCGGGATGCTACACATGCCAGCAGGTGAAAGTAGAGTACCAAAGGCCCTCCAGTTTGCTCCAACCACTACCCATTCCTACCTGGAAGTGGGACGAGGTCACCATGGACTTCATTTTTGGCATACCTCATACACCTCAGGGTAATAATTCAATTTTTTTGGGGATTGATCGTCTGACCAAATCATCACACTTCATTCCGATAAAATATACCACAAAAGTGGATGAGTTAGGACATTTGTATCTTATGCAAGTGGTGAGACTCCATGGCGTTCCATTAGCTGTTGTCTCATATGGAGACCCCTGATTCACTTCTCAATTTTTTGAAGGCCTTTAGAAGGCCTTGGGGTCTCAGATTAATATGAGCACAGCATACCATCCTCAGACAGATGGTCAAACAGAGCGGGAAAATCAGATTTTGGAGGACATGCTATGTGCATGTGTCCTGGACTTTGGAGGTTCTTGGGATAGCCATTTGGGGCTGGTTGAGTTTTCTTATAATAATAGTTAGCAATCTTCTATTCTAAGTTCTCATTTTGAGGCTCTCTATGGTCTCCCTTGTCAGTCCCCCCCCCCCTATGTTGGACTGAGGTAGGTGAGACCTCACTGTTGGGGACAAGTCTAGTGCAGGAGATGTCTGAGAAGGACAAGTTGATCTGGCAGCATTTATTGACAACTCAGAGTCGCCATAAATCATATGTTGACCAAAGGCTTCACAACCTAGAGTTTTCTGTAGGTGATAGGGTATCCTTAAAAGTGGCCCCTCATCTGGGCCATCATCGATTGGGGAAGCAAGGTAAGTTGATACCGCGGTATGTCGATCCCTTTGAGATCACCAAGAGTATTGGAAAGGTGGAATATAGGTTGTCTTTACCTTCTCATTTGACATCTATCCATGATGTCTTCCATGTCTCCCAGTTAAAAAAATACAACTCAGATCCATCCCATGTGCTGAGTTAGGAAGAACTGGAGCTAGAGCCTGACTGGTCTGTTATTGAGAGGTCGGTGCAAATAGTGAACTCCCAAGAGAAGGTGCTTCAAGGGAAGTTCATTTTGTTGGTTCGGGTTCGTTGGAAGCATTGTAATGATACACATGAGACATGGTAATGGAAGTCATGGGTTGAGGAAGAGTATATGTTCCTATTTTCTGATCAAGCTTCAGGTTGACTTTCCGGGACAGAAAGTTTTCATGGTGGACAGAATTGTCACACACATGAAATATTTTAAAGGTATATTTCATTTAATTTCTTTTCAGGCTTTGTTTTGGGGGTTTCCCAAGGTTTTATGGAGGAATAGGTGAGTTTTCATGAATTGGGCCAAACTGTGAGTCCAATTCCAGATTTAAAAATAAATTTCATTTATTTTATAAATTTTTCATTTCTTAATATTTTCACTCATTCCTACTCCTAAATTTACTCCCCTGACATATTAACACCACAATAAAAATTTTGAAGCCTTATAAATCCATAAACATGGTGTATATTGGTTTTTATTTAAGGAATTGGGCATGCCCGGAAGCCCATATCCAGTTTTAAAAATGAATTTTATTTATATAATAACTTATTAAATATTAAGTATTTTTTAGTGATTCCAAGTCTCACACGAGCCCATTGCACCCATATGTGCTCCTAGCCTCTTTCCCCCCTCTTTAGAGCTATTAGGCATCTCGATTTAGTGATGAAATTCCTAGGGTTTCTCAAATCATCCAGATTTGAGGAGGTAAGTTCTTTCCATCATAACTCTTTCAGTTATTACTCATTTTATCCCCTTTACATGGACTTTATTCTTATTTTATTGAAGTAAAAAATGTCCAGAGGGTATGTTTTCGATCCTAGGGTATATACTTGGGTTTTCTGGGTCATTTCTTGTGGTTTTATGATTGATTTCGATCCCTCTTGGTGCGGCGGTGGTGCAATTTGATTTTCGCACAAAGGATTCAAGGTTTTTACTAATTTGGTAGGTGATTACACTTTTTGTGCAATACTTGTGACATAGATACTGTGTTTATTATGTTTTCACGTTTAAACCATTGATTTGGTGCTGCAAAAATTGGTTTTAGTGGTGTTTGTAATGCAAGTGAATTCTAAGGGCCAATTTCATGTGAAATTTGTGTTTTTTTCATATAAATATTTTTTTGGTTGATTAAGGGCTGCCTTTTAATTATTTATTTGAACTTATTGAACTGAATTAGAGCTAAAAATAATTTTTTAAATGTTATTATTCTTTGATTGTTGCTGTGAAATTGTTTTTGGGTGACGTTTGTTTAAAAAAATGGTTTTTGAGTACCAATTTCGTGTTGAATTGGGTGTTTTACATGGGTATTCTATGCGATGCTTATTGGGATTGATTTATAACTAATGTAATGATGATAAATAAATTTTTCGGGTGTGTTTTATTTTTTTTGATAAATGTGAGTATGAATATGGTGTTCTAGTAGGGTTTTCAAAGAGTTTTGGGTGAAAAACAAGGAATGATATGGAGAAGTTGTTTTATTGAAACTCAAAGTGTTTTGTTGTGTGTTTTAAATGGTATAAAATTTGTCTAGATACTGTAATAATTGTATGTGACCATTAGTGGTTTTTTATATGAAAATGGATATATGTATGATTCTGAAATTGTTTGAGCACAAAAGGGGATGCTCGGGTACCTAGGTAGGGCGGATGTGTAGTAGTACGACTAGTGGACCAGATAGGTTTTGTCACTGTTTCACATAGATTTTGGATAATGAAAAATATAACTAAAATATGTGGATAATGATTTGAGACCACTAGTTTATGGGTATGTTCCCTACTAGTGGCTCGTGCATGAGAAAAAAAATTTACTATGGTTACTTTACACCGAGGTATGAGGTACATGGGGCCTGAGACTATCTAATGCCTAGGGGTGTTCCCGATTTTATTGCTCATTGTGTTTGTAGTATTTTCCCATGTATTGGGTGTTTTTGGATGTACTTTACAGTAGCTAACATTTCTATTTTAATGTGTGAACATTCTAAAAACTTTATCTTGAAAACTGTTTTCAATTGAAAGTTTCATTTCTTTGATTTTATCACTATTTTTATTTGGAATAATTGGCTGTTATCGTATTGGGATTAGGATCAAACCCTACTTACACCCCTTGGATTTATATATAATTGGTTACGTTTGACTCAAATAAAGGAAAGGCTAAGGGTGATGGTGGTTCAGGGTGTCAGTCCCCATCCTTGAGGCGGAGTTGTAGAGATGGCTTGGGGGTGATGACCCCTTGTCATGTGGAGTCCATGGGGAAGTTTTGTTGTTGTTTCATTATGTATTGGGACCTTTTTTATTGAATTTTAACTTATGTATTCAGTTATGGATTTTTGTATAAACCTTGTTGGTATGAATTTTTCAAATTCATTTTATCAAATATTTTTGATGTTTTATGTATAAATATTCGGGTAAATCATTTCCAAACCAAGATAAATGATACCTGAGCACTTTTTCCAGACTGTGGGGATAGGGGATTCCCTTCGGGCCTTGTTACGGGCTGGGTTTAGTGCCGGTATTGGTGGTGACCAGATTCGGTTAGTGACAGATACCAACTGATTTGATTTCCAAATGAGCTTATTGGATGTGATCTTATTCTTCGATGGGATGAAGGGTGATATTTTTGGAGTTAATCCAACATGAATTTAAAAAATAAGATAAAGTTAAAAAATTAAAAAAGTTATGACCTTTTTCATTTTTATATCTACATGTGGGGATTCATTTAGAGATATTTTATTATCTATTTTGAACAAGTTAGAGAGTAGAGGTTCACAAGGACTTTTAAAAGGGGAAAGAGGTGTTTTGTGGAAATTGTAACACAATAATAAATATTGGGTTTAAACTCATAGGTTTTCAATGATGCTTCATGAATAGAGGGAAATTAGTATCATGCAGTAAATATGTTGGAAACATTTCTAGGTCATTGTATCAATGAGCAATGGTAGTATGAGGTTATGAAATGAGGTGTGTCAATGAAACTTTGTGTTCAGTTTTTATCTCTTAAGGGTCACATCTTGTCATGAGACTATTATCATAGAGGTGACAGAGGCATATTGGGGTATATATTTTCACAGAGGTTTTTCTATACTTTTTTTGGAATTCAAGTCTCAAGCTTTACATGGATTTTTATACTCTCTGATTCATGGTAGTTTTTATTAGAGTTGCCCTGTGGATTTTTAATCCTTCGTACGGAGGATTTTTTTACATTAAAATATGTTTCTCCATTTATTTGTATTCTTTTTGGGTTTATGATTCATTTAAGTTGGTGATTCTCATAATTATTATTATCACATCTAAGTTTTATTATGGAACTGATCATCTTCTGACCCAACTGGAACACCTCCTTACTGTTGGACCTATTCAGAATATCAAGAAGATTATATATATTATTTCCAGTCATGTCAGGAGGAAAAGTGTAATTGTGAGTATCCGTCATAGTTGATTAATTATCTCTAATAACTTTTGTGGTAGATTCTTGTCTTTAAGATGCATTAGCAATATTTATAGAATTGTATTTTAATAAAAAAATGAATCTTATTTTTATAATTATACATATATATTTAATTATCAAATTTATATTAGTAAAAATGTTTAATAGTTTATTTATATACATTGATTATAGAATATGAATATAATAAAAATTAATATAATACACTAACATTTTATTAAAACAATTATAAAATATATAAATGAATATATTTATTTAAATATGTATTTATATTGATATTAAATAATTTAAAATATATGTACATGTATAACTACATGTATGTATGTGTATGTGTGTATATACATGTGTCTGTGGGGGTGGATTTTTATGTGTATTTATATATGTTTTTAATTCACATAAATGTTAAAAATTAATTTTTTAATATTTTTTTATTTTATTTAATAAATAATAAGGACTTTCCCAAGAAGACAGGGCTACTTTATTGAATAAAAATAAGGTTGTAGAATTTTTAAATAATTATTTTTACAATAATTTTATTTTCAAAAAGAAAAAACTATCATTGGGTACTCCATTGAGGAACATAAAATTAGTGGAAATAACCCATTTTTTAGTAGTCCCATCAACCAAATAATTTTCTTCACAGAAAGCATGTGTTGCGATATAGTTCATGGATGAAAGAGAGTCTATGTAGTTGATCCATTTGGTGGTTATCTTCCATGACAGGTGAATGATACCATTTCTAATCACTTTCTCCATAGTGGTGGAATCACATTCATGCCACAAATTAAACCATCCTCATTGTTTTTCCACTTTAACCATATTTATAATCCCAAAAAAATTATCATCAAATGATGTAGTGATTCCACCTGGTCCAAATATACATAACATTGCATCACCAGTATAATTTTTGATAATTACAGCATATCTAGAAGGGCTTGGGTTTCCCATTGAGGAACTATCTGTGTTGTATATGATCCAACCTAGAAATGTGGGAATCAACTAGACTTCAAAGGTTTCATTGGGAGGATGAAAAAACCATGTAATGTTAAAATACTTAAGAACAGAAAGACCGTGTATAGAGTTATCACAAAAAAACATTTTTTGTAATTTATTTATTTAAATTTTTTCATTTATTATTATGTATTCATTAATAATGTTAAGAATATATTTAATTATTTCATAATATTTATTTATACATATATTTATTTACTATACATGTAATATTTTCAATATGTTTGTAATTTATATGAATAATATTTTTTTTCTTTTACTTATTAACTTTTAACAATTAAAATATGTTTAAAACTTTTATAATTAATACATTTAATTTATTTTTTAGTAATTTTTAATTTAAGTATACATTTAGAAATATATATAATTTTTTAGGAAAAGGAATTAACAAATTATAAATATATATATATGTATTTAAATAATTTTAAAATAATAATAAATATAATTAAAAAAATAAATATATTTAGTAAATTTATAATTGTATATTAATAATTATATATCAAAAAGGTATTGAATCCAGGTGAACCAGCACCTACCAAAATTTATTGAAAAATAAAATACAATACATAAAAAATATAGTGGATGGGTTCAAAAAAAAGGTCATGCCCTCATCCAAATAAGAAAACTACAAATGAGGAGAATAAAGATTGTCCCCATAATCATGAACTGAGATATCATCAACAGATTCCCATTCTGACTAATAATTATTCTGATTAAAGAGTACATAGTATTTTACCCTGAGTTTAACCTACTCTAGAGTGACCTCCTAAGGAGGAGACCTGGTAGATCGGCCACATCCAGGCATATCCTCCTAATCATCATCGCATCCTCAATTGTGGATTTTTGGATGACACCCCCCATTTCCATGTATTGTTTTTCTATCAAGCCCCCATCCAGTTCATCCCCCTATAACTGAGAAATTTTATCTATGAGAGGCTACCCCTTAGAGTGAGGATATTCCCTAGGTGAAACTAGGGAGACATCTATCACCAACTTTCTCTTTCCCTTACTGGATAATGAACTCTTCAGTTCCTCATCGACTTCTTTCTACACTTCATCCTTACCATTAACCAACACTGCAAGTTCCTTCACATAATCATCAAGAACTATGGTTCCAACCATATATTCCCAAGACTTATTTGAAGATTCAGGACCTACTCCAGATGTGGTATCTTTACTACTTCGAGAAGTGTCGATAATACCTCCAGTGGAGTTTCCCTGATCCACCTTGTTAGCTTGGACATTTTCCTCCTCGACCAAGGAGATCCATTCCATATCATCCATGGTATCATCCCTTAGAAGGATATGAGGAGGCCTTTTAGAGGAAACCCCCACCAAGGGATAACAAACCTCTTTTCCCACAATATCTTCTTTAAGCATTGAAGAATTATTGGTTCCCATATTCTGCTTTGGTAAATTCCCAGCTTATTTATTCTTGGAAGAATCGAATTTTTTCATATGTATCCTGAGGACATGTCTACATTCTGAAACATGATGTCCAACCACTTTTCAAAATTCAAAAAAAATATGGAACAAATTCATTTTCCATCTAAACTTCAATCTTCAATCCATCAACCAATAGAGTGGCATTGTTTTTTCTTGGATGCATAAGATCAAAATCAACCTAAATCCTTTCATAATAACCAAATATTCCTATAATGGTATTATGATCTATCCTTATAGGGCCCCCTATACAATAATGACATCATTTAAGATTCTCTGATGCCAAAGAACCCAGTTGATCCCATGAATGCATACCCAAATATTTGCATTAGTGCTTTTTTGATTAAAAGGATTGAAATCAATATCCCATGATAAAAGTGAAAAGGAACCTGGATGATAACTATAGAAACAAAATTTACAGGAATCAAAACAATTTAGATCATATTTTAATTCAAGATGAAAACATTTATTTCCAATCAGAATTATTTTCCAATCATTGAAACCCCATATTCGACCAAGATTATATTTTAAACCATATACCTTAATTGGTTTGTCCCCTTTGGAAGGTATCAATCGACCAATGAGTGAAAATTAACATAGATAAATTTTTTTAGGTAAAACAGCTCAATCAAAAATGATAAGAAATATGTTGTTCTCATTTCTAGAGATTTATTGTTCATTATTAACCAAGTATGAGGAACTACTATCCCTACTAGATAAAATCTTTGTAAAAGGGACACCCTTCATATGGACCTCATGCAACACAACATCTGAAGAAGCATCCCCAGCTCCAGACAATACTCAATCACCAGATGTAGAAGAAAACAAAGTGTTCATAGGTGTTGCATCCATGCACGGGACATCCCCAGCCTAAACATCAAAAGAGATTGGTGCATCATCCACGTAGGAGACATCCTCATCCCGAATATCAGAAGATAATGGTGAATCATCCATGCACAGGACATCCCCATCCAAAAAATCAGAAGAGACTAGTGAATCATCCATGCATGGGACATCCCTATCCTGAACATCAGAAGTGACTGTATCCCAATCTACCGTGTTAGGGTTCAAAAAAATGTCTGCGTAAGCCAGATCAATTCTATCCCCAACCTGATCTACCCGATCTACAGTCTTATGGTTCATAGATCATCCACGCAAGCTGGATCAAGAAGATCCCCAAGAGATAACCAAGAAAGAAAAAAAGATAAGGTCATACAAAGAGACATTCCCTCATCCAGAAAAGGAAACTACAGATCAAGAAAATCATGATCATTCCAATATTCATAATTAGAATCATCATTAGTAGCAGTAGTTTCCCACTCTGAATGTGAATTTATTTGTTTGGGGATATCAAGGATCCTCTCATTGGACATTTCCTATTCTGCAGTGAGATGGATCTTTGCTTCCTTATAAGATGACCTAGTAATCAAATTCCTTGGAAAATTGAAATAATATTTCTGCGGAGTTCTTTTTGGAGGAAACCGAAAAACATTATCACTGCTGACCGTCATTCCAATAACAATTAAAACAATATCCTTAAAAGAAATGGGATCACTATTTTTTATAGACCGGAGATGAGTGAGGTATAGTTAAACCATCTGATTTCACTTATAACTTCCATAATATGAAATGTTACTACATTTTTCATACATTCCTAAAGAACTGAAGGCATTATGAATCTCTTGAAGGTAATCCACACTCTGCTAAATGTCAGATTGCTGAGAACGATCTTCTTATGGAGCATGACCTTGGAAGTCCATGTCCAGTGAATGCATAATAGAACCTTTCTCATCAATTAGTGAGGGAGGGAACCTTGAATCAACACCAACAACTACATTTTAAGACTATCCCACCTCACCGGTGTGCTTCTCTTCCTAACCAATGCATTTCTTGAAAATCATATTAGATCAACCAACCGACTGAGATGGGATTATATATAACACTATTTTGAATCAATTTAACCCCCATAGAAACACCATCACTTCTCCTGCCATCCATAGCAGGCTCACTGATAACATTTTCAACTTGATTCTCTACTATGAAATTCCCCACACTATCTCGCACAAGGCCAGACCCCCCAAAAGTGGTATGATGGAGCATATCATCATAGGATATTCCACTACCAACACTTGAATGGATTAGGTGTTTCATTACAGGATGATTATCCTTATATGAACCAACCTACTTATCTGGGAAACTCTTATATTTCCTTAAATCTAATCAAACAAAATCTCTCCTTGCTTCCCTAGCATCAGAAACCTTGGAGTGAAGAGTCAATTTCCTTCTCATGCATGTTGACAATTAACAAACATCTTTCAAATGCCTCCCCAATCCATAGATCCCACAAACAATAAACTTATGACATTTTTATTTTAAATTCTCAACTGATTACACTCCTCACAGAGATCTTGTAGCTTTTCAAAGACAACACATAATTTAATCTCATCATCTCGAGTAGAAAGAACAATCTTGTTAATGAGTACCTCTCTATGGTTAACCTCCACCAAAATCCTTGTAGAGTGATTAATAAATATATATATATTTATATTTATATATAAATATATTTATAATTATATACAAATATTTATAAATATATTTATTTATAATTATAATTATAAATATATATTTTTAAATAATTATAAAATTACTAAAAATATATTTATTATATATATAATTATATAAATATATTTATAAATATAAACAAATATTTATAAATATATTTATTTATATTCATAAATATATTCATATATATATTCATATAATAATAAAATTATAATAAATATATTTAAATAATAAATATATGTATTATATTTATAATTTTATAAATATATATATAATAATATACCAAGTCCGCACAAACCATGGGTTAAGGTCCATAGTCCTGAAAATTATTGAAATAAAAATAAAATCAACAATCAAAAGGGAGACGACAAGTGAAAACCAGTGAAAAAACAATGCTACAAAAAGCAAAGCAGACAAGCCCAGGGACTAGGAGGTCATCATCAGTGGGAGTAGTGGATGCCACCCCTGACTCACGGATGATGACCCCTCCTCCATATATTGGGTTGTTTTCATATCTCATCATCCACTGGAGGCTCTATGTTATCATCTGGTGATATGGGAACCTCAAGTGGTCGAGTATCCTGTTGTCTAACCACTTTTCCTTGACCATCTTAGAGCCTAAGGATTGGCCTTCAATTTTAATAGGTTCATGGGAGTTCTTAAATTATTTATGTAAAACCTCCCCATTATAATATCTATTAAGGATGTTAATCAAACTACTTTTTTCCAATGTATGACACATCGGTTGTATTAGAACTGGTAACAACTATGGGAGTTTGGGCCTTGTCTTCTTGTACCTCCCCTACCATCTTGTAAAAATTCTCAATAATCTATATAACATAATCTCTATCCTTGGACACATTCATTAGTATTGGAGGATTAATCATAATTTTCCCCTTCCTATTTTTAGAAGAGTTTTTTTCCTCCCAATGTTAAGAGTCAGCATGATATTAGGCTTGAATCTCTAAATCAGAATCACCTGGTTGTTTTTCAGCATGGGTGTCAATTATTATAATCAAAACATCATGAAATAAAGCAAAAAAATTATCATTTTCCTTACCTCTTACATTTTCAATGAATCATACCTCTCTATGTGCAAAACCAAACGTCTTTCGGTTTAGAGATCCCCCTGCATGCCCCTCTTCCTTCCCAAAAGAGGAACCATTAAACCTATTTGGGAACACTAAGGGTTCTAGTTCATTTCAAACCTACTCCTGAGTGATAGTGGGAGAATTGTTTTGATCTAAAGACTTAGAAATAGTTATACTCCACTTGGGAACTGCATCTTGGATCATCCCCTTGAATTCGGTATCAATAGGTTTCATCACCTTTCCTATATTGGAAGAGTCAAGGTGTTTTTATCATGGGTAGGCTGGGAGGAGGTACCCACCATATTCATATAATTTTTTTTAACATTTATACAGCTAGCTATATCATTCCCCACCAACCCAAAAAAATTAAAAAATGAATGGATGTACTCATATTTAAAATCAACCACTCTTTTCTTGCCATTAGCCACCAAAGTGGTATGGTTAGGTAGAGTATTCTACAAATCTGCATCCACAAAAACTCTAGTAAAGTTACCACATTTTCCTTCCATGGTGTTCTCATCCATATTCACAAGTTCACCAATGCAGGAAACTAGATCATTCAAAATTAATGGATGACATATCACCCATCTAAGACCGAGAATTCTTACCCAAATATATGAATTTGAGTGCTTCTATAAATAGGGGTAGAAATTTATCTCTCAACCATAGAGCCGAAAGATAGTAGGATTAAGAGAAGAGTATCCATATTTCCATGACATTGATCTATCAATTTAATATGAAAAAATAAGAAGAAAATAACCTCTACTAATAGGGATAATATTCCAATTAGAGGTTCCCCAAAATCAAGAGAGCTTGGTTTTCAACTCTATAGTGCTCAAAAGTTTATCACACTTAAAGAGGATTAACCACCTAATCAAAGAAAACAATAAGTATTCAAGCCATTCTTTGAGAATACCTATATGGGAAATTACCATAAATTTACTCTCTTTGGATTTAGAAATCTGAGGATCCCAAACATCATAAAAAATGACTAGATTCATGAGATTTACCATTGGAAAGGGATTCCATGAATGAAAATCATTTTTAATGGATTTAAAATTAGATAAAATCAAAGAAACTATATTCTTATTCATATTAATTCCTCTGAGACCTCATTGTGAGGGTTGGAGGAGGTCAGAAGATTAGGAATCACCGATGGTCAACGCCCCATTATTAAAATACATGAAAACAAAGAGAGAGAAATATGGGGTCAGACAAGGCGATGTTGCCTCATAAAAAATTATAAATGACCTAGATTTTATCTAATATTATCTATAATCATTCAGTCCTCATTATGTATTGAATTAAAATTAGTTCTTACATGCTCATGACCATGACCTCTAGAGTGTTGGCCTCTCCTCCAAGTTTTTTCCTATTACGAGAGAGCTTCAATGTCACTGCTCTCTGAGTTCGTTCTCTCATCATATGATTGAGACTCCACTATCTTAAAGTGGTCATAAACCTAGGTTTTTTCATTGAATTTGTATGATGAGGTCTATATTTCACCTAATGATAACTATGATCCCTCCACATTGTATGCTAAGGCACCCTAATCCAATGGATAAGGGAATATAACTTCTTTCAACGACTCAAGCACTTGAAATTTCTTGGAAGTAGGTACTTGAACTCTACATATTCTTCTCATTTCTTGCACACATTCAAGGTTGATTTCATGTACACTTGATACTTCAGACATAGGGGACACAACCTGCCTACAAGTGGGAGATCTTAAAGGAGGATTCACCATAAGGGGCAACACTAAGGGAGCCAAATCCTTATCACTTGAAATGATAGAAGAATATTGTTTACCAGTCTTAGAGTAAATATGTAGGAACATCTTAAATGAAACCAATTAGAATCCCTATTAATCCACTGACTTGGATGAAGACATCTTCTTACCAACTAGAGTGGGGATACCACACACTTTTATTGAGTGACTTAATTAGTGCTACAATTTTAGAACTTATAAAGAATAATTTTATCAGCACTTTTTTAGAACTGATAAAGGGGTATATTTATCAATGATAAAATATCGGTGATAAAGATTAGATTTATTAGTGTTTTCTATTTTAGAATTGATAAATCTACTCTTTATCAGTTATATTTTAAAATCACTAATAAAATGATTATGGATTATTAAAAAAAGAACCATAACAGAGTGTTGTCATCGACTGTGTCTTCAAGCTCTCATGGAACTAGACTATTGTCACCTTTCTCACTGAACCCTACTACTGCTGCCACATGACTTTCTCAATTGATCAATATCTCAAAATCAAAGTTATGTGTCGATTTATCTTCATATAACCTTCAAATTCATTCATTTATTCAGTTTCACCTCACTGAAACTCACTGCTACGTGTCTTCACTAATTCATGATAAATTGAAAAAAAATAGTTCCAAACACAACCATACCTTCTATAGAGGATAACTATATCATCCACCACTATCCTTTTCCATGGCTTCATCTCCTTCACAACAACCTAGAACTCACCCACACAATACTACTACCTAAAACCACCTACCTCTAAACACAATCCACATATCCCTTTTATCTACGGTTGATGATTTTGGTTTTCATGTTTTCTGTAGATAATGTGTGTGGTATTAGTCTATGGTTTGTGTGTGTAATTATTTGACGAAGCCATTTGTTACATTACTTTCAAGGTATTTCTAGTTGTATAGCCAGGTGTGGGCAGTTTATGAGTGTCAATGATGCATGTGGGGTTTTCTTTTGTTATTTGGTGATTGATGGAGTGATGTTCTATATATGATTATTAATACATTTAATTATTTTCAAATGCATTTTATTAGAAAATGGGTGTCATTCAGGATATTAATTGGTTTTCATTTATTTTTATTAACACCAATAACTAATTTTATAAATTTATAAATAATAATCAATAGAAATTTATAATTTTTTATAATTATATTTTTTTATATTTATACTTCTAGATATAATTTTTTATACTTATGTATACATCTATAAATTGAATATTATATATTATTATATTTATATAATTTGTATATAAATATTTGTGAAACATTTATAATTTTAAATATTTATATGTTTTTAAATTTATATACTTTTATAAATTGTATAGTATATCATATTATACTAATATAATTTAATAATATTTTTTATTAAATATTTATACTTTTATAGTTTTGTTCATTTATATGTTCATATACGTGTATTAATTTTATAGTATATCATACAATACATATATAGTATAAATATAAAATTTTATTATTTATTTATATATTTATAGATTTCAAATATTTATAAATTAAGATAAAATTACAGTTTTATTTGTTATAAATTATTATACTTTTATACTTTCATAAATTTTAATTTTATATATTATACTTTTATACATTTATAAATTTTTAAAAATATATACTTTTATAAATTATTTGTACTTTTTTAACATATATGTACTTTTATATAGTTTTATAAATTTATATATATTTCTAAATTATGTATATTTCTTTAAAATATATATTCTTTTATAAATTATATATAATTTTATACTTCAATATTTTTCTATAATTTTATATACTAATATAAATATATATACATTTTTAATTTATACTTCTATACCTATATACATTTTTCAATTTATCAATAGTTTAATACTTTTATAGTTTCATAAATTTTATTTCTATAATTTATACATTTATATTTTTATAATTTTGTAATATGATTGTTATTTTTTCAAAAATTCATTTGGATAATTAAGAGTTATTTTATTATATGAAATATTTTATGTTTTAAATTATAATAGATAGAAGCTGGATGTGTGATTTTAATTGAGTGCTGAATGAGTTTTAAAATTAGCTTTGGTTATGTTTAGATTTCATGTTCAACAATTTATCTAAGGGGGAACTTATTCGATTCCCTTTTATAATTACATTGGTATAACATGGTTTACATATAAAGAAGTAAGTTATCATTCCAAGAGAGTTGGATTTCAAACCAAATATGAGGTATTACACCATAACAGATAAAAAATTCAAAAACTAGAAAATGTTGATAGACTTAAGAGGTATGATGTGAATGATATGATATTTTACCAGTTTTCTTCTCTTTCACAATATGATTATAAACTTAATGACTGGAAATTTAATTTCAAGTTTATTTATACATATACCACCATCAAAAAGTGAATTAATGTTTAACCCCATTGAAACTCATAAACCTACTTTTCATCCATAATCACCTGTATGGTTTAAATTAGGGGATTCCTTCACAACTACTTCTTCTCTTTGATTTGGTGTTAGCTTTTAAGGGTTGATATCAATGAAAATATGAGGATAGATGGGATCCAAAACTATGTTTTTTATTCAGTTGAGTTGAAGGTTGAAACTAATAGAATTAGTAATAATATTGTTGATTTTTGGGTTTTGGAATGTTATAGGTAATCCTTGAAGATGATAGAATTATTTTTATGGCTATAGAACATGTTTTTTCAGTGTTGAAAGTATTTTAAATATATAATAATTTCTTTTTTATATTTGTGAGGAGAATGAAATTAAATTGACATGGCACACATACATAGGAAAAAAATATGGGAAACTCTATAACCCGACAGTCTCTCCCCAGTGGAAGGGAATTGATCACGAGTATCCTGAATTTGGAAATGAGCTGAGAAACTTTCATCTTGCGCTACCTACAGATGGAGTGGATCCTTTTGGTTTTGAAAGGAGCACTCACAGTACATATTAGTTATGTGGGAAAAGTATAACTTTCCACCATGGTTAGACATGAAATTAAAATACATTATTTTATCTATGCTTATATCAGAACCAAAACAACTAGGTAATGGTATTGATGTTTATTTGGAACTATTGATCTAATATTTGAGATTATTGTGGGATTCATATGTGACATTGTATAACGGTTATAGAGATGAATATTTCAAGTTTTAGAACCATGTTTTATGAGATGATAAATGATCGTACTTATTATAGAAATTTATCAGGATATAGAATTAAAGGTACTCAAGGGTGTACCATTTTTGAAAAATGTACATAGTCAATTAGGTTGAAATATTAATCGAATACTATTTTTCTAGGACATCGCATTCTTCTACCCTGACGAAATAAGTATCGATATTGAATGATATCATTTTATGGGAGTTCAAAAGAACATAAAATACCTTTTCCACTAATATGTGATTGACGATTTTAGAAATTAAAACATATGGAAACTACTTTTGGTAAAACATTTTTGAAAAACCTTAAGAAAACTAGTTGTAAAAATATATCTGTTTTTGAATTATTATACAGGAAGTTTTTGTACATCATACATTTTCTTGATTTGATTAATATTGAAAAAAATGTATGTGATAGTTTCAGTGACATGTTACTAAATGCACCCAGAAAAACAAATGATGAAATTAAGGATAGGTTGGACATTATTGAAATGGGAATATAGGAAAATTTGGCACTAGTGAAGGATGAAAAATGGACTTTTCTTCCTTTGACTGCTTACACTATTTCCATATAGGAGAGATATCTTTTTTTCAACTTCTTGAAAGATGTAAATGTTTTATAGGGGTATCCATCGAATATCAATAATATCATGTCAATGATTGATTTAAAATTAAAGGGTCTAAAATCAAGTGACTTTCATGTTTTGATGCATGATCTAATGCTTCTAGCATTACGTTTCATTTTTCACAAGAATGAACATCATACATTAACCAATATCTATTTATTTTTCAAATATATATATAGAAAAGTTATGTACTTGGTGAAATTTCCAACTATAGAAATGGAAATTTTCATCATATTATGTAAATTGGAAATATTCTTCCCGCTGACATTCTTTGATATGATGGTTCACTTGATGGTTCACATGGTAAGAGATATTCGACAATGTGGTCTTATAAATTATAGATGGATGTACCCCATTGAATGATATAAGATGATTTTGAAAGGACATATCAAAAATCAAAGTCATCAAGTTGGTTGTATTACAGAGCATATATTGTTGAGGAATATGTTGAATTATGTACCGACTAACAGTTCGATGTGGAAATCATTTTTCTACCGAAATCACATCACACTAGATGGCTTGTGGGTTAAACAATAACTATTATAGATCAAGGGTAGGCATAAATTTTCATTTTTCATAATAGTTTAGAGTTTTCCCCATATGTTGAAACCCCTAAAAATTATTAGGCATTTGAATCCATCAAGTACAGAAAGTTGTATATCAAATACACATAATCAAATTTTTATATGATGGTTTCGAAAACATATTCTTAAGGAGTCAAATGAAATAAGGGATTCAATTTTATAATGACTTAAATGGATATTAATAGGATAAAGTTTTCATGTATTGTCTTATAATGGTTATATAATTAATGGTTATACATTCTGTACAAATGAACATGGTGAAAGCAGGGCCATGAAAAATAGTGGAGTTCCACCTATAGTTGATGTAATGCATGTATTTGGTACCAAGGATAAAAATTCCAATTTATAAAAATATTTTGTACTTTGGCATCATAAAAAAATGGGATTTGTATTATAAAATATTCCAAGTTTCGATATTTCAATGCAAGTGGTTTGATAATAGGAGTGTTTTTAAAATATATGAATTGAGATTCACTACTACAAAACACACCTTTAGTAGTGTTGGCATTTTGCAGCGCTAGAAAAATGCGCTGATAAAGTCCATCTTTATCAAAACTAAAATAATCATTGATAAAGGGATGGCTTTATTAGTGCTTTGTTTTAGCGTTGATAAAGGTCCACAATAAAATGAAATAAATAAACACTTAAAAATAATTTTTTAACAATTTCATTAATTAAATAATTATTGTTAAAAATTAATAAATTGAATATTAATATTTAAATATTCTGAAAATTAATAAATTTTATATATTAAATATGTATATGTAAAATGAATAAAATGAAATAAAATAAATAAATAAAAAATTAAAATGAGTAAATTAAGAGAAACATTAAACATTTTATTAATTAAATAATTGTTGATAAATGTGAATAATTTTAATTTACATATATATAGATTATAAATTTTAATAAATATTATATATTAAATATATATATATATTATGAATAGACTATAATATTTAAAAAAATCAAAATGAATAAATTACAAAATTATTTAGAAAATTATTAATGAAACAATTATTAATAAAAATGAATATATATATATATATATATATTAATTATAAATAGTAATAAATAATATATATTAAATATATATATTAAATATATATATATATAATGAATAAAATGTTAATTAAAAACATATTAATGTATTAATAATTTTTAATGTTGTTTTATTTTTCAATTTCACATATATCAAATGTTGTGTGTTACATTAATTTCACTTCATATGTGTGTGTGTGTGTGTTTGAGTGTGTGTGTGTGTGTGTGTGTACCAAAAAAGGCATGGGACCAAGCATTCCTTACACCCCCCAAATTTATTAAGAAAAAAAGTGCAGCAAACATAGTCAAACAAAACACACCCAAGCCCAAACAACACTAAATATCATGTGGTTCGACATCCTCACCATATTCAGAAGCTCCATCATCTTCCACTGAATCACATTCAGATTCATACTTTTTGAAGAGCACTAAATATGTGTTCATGAGTCTTTGTTGGTCCAGAGTACGCTGACCTTTGGAAGGAAACTTGTCCGACCTTCCTCGCTTATTATTATCAACATTATTTTTGGAGGCCTTAGTGGAAGCCCTTGTATCCATTGGCTTTGGCAGAGTCGAGTAGTCCTTCCTTGGCCTCCTCTTTGGGGGAGAAGAGATGAAAATCTCAGGCACATTCCCCTTCCCATGTAAAAGTCCATCACTGGCTGCACCTAAGGCCTCAGTTTTCCTACCATCACCCTTGACAACATCATCGACATCATTCTCCCATCTTCCCTATCGAGGATTAGCTTTCCATTATTTATTTCCTGGATCCCCATCACCTGGGATACTAGGCCACAATGATATACATCCCATGGGTTGTAGCTACATAATGGTGTCCTCCAGGGGCATCTCCCCCAGGGCTACACTATGATAGTATCCCAAGGAGACCCCTTTATACACTACTGGATCCAAATGCATCGCCTGGTCCTCCCTTTTCTCATTATTAGTATCCACATGTCTAGTACCCAACTATCTCCTCTTTCTCTCATCACAAACAGTCTGGGCCACTTGTCTTTCACAATTCTAAGTAGTGACAACCTGGTGTGGTTGAAGTCTTTTATTCCCATCACACAGGATCTGAAATAACGGTAGACCCTTCACTTCACCCTGCATAGGCCCAACACAAACAGACAGAGACATCACAGCACCTCACCCTACACCTACCCAGCACACCTCACACTCCTAGCATCATCAATCAAAGATAGGACCTACACCTCACTCCCAGCACAATAAGTCTGAGACAAAGGCAGGACCTACACCCCACCATGTGCATGTCCATTATAAGTTACCTAAGGCATCCCTTGTACCTCCCACAGCTCCTGCCCACCACAACCATTCTGCTTAAGCCCTTAAACCTACACATTATTCTGATACTTCCCAACATAATCACCGTACTATTTCCCCTCATTCTGAGGACTCTCCTATACCTCACACTGTATATTCCAAAAAAACACTCTTCTCATTTTTTGCACAAGAAACTAGGGACCAAACTTGCACCATAACCTTCCCATGGCCAACACCAACCATCTGAGACAAGTCCTTCCCCTCCCACTTCTTCTAGCCTATAGAACCATTCAGATGAAGAATTTAAGTATCTCCCAAACTATTAAGCACTTCCCTTGAATTACGAAGAGAAGAGACCTCCGGTGAAATGGGATCATAGTCAAATGAAAACATAGATTTACAAATATTTAAACCATCCTCATCAGTCCCAACAATTCCTATGTAATGGCCCGGGATTTTGGGGTCTATTACTTTGTGAAAATCTCATGTTGGGTTTTCTAGTCTCGGAATCTCGGTGAAGTTTGGCCTAACGGTAGGCCTATCGCTAGCCTTGGCCTACCGGTAGCAGGCCAACCGGTAGTTCAGTCTACCGGTAGCCGCAGCCTACCCGTAGCCCTGTCTACTGGTAGCTGTATCTTACCAATATCTCGGTCTACCGGTGTCTCTCGCCTGCCCCCACGGGGTTTTTCCAGTAGTTCTCTTTTTTGCACGAATTAGGTTTTAAACCCTATTTTGACCATGTTAATCTTGTTTTAAATCCCGGTAACACAAATAAATGTTCTAATTAAATATTTAATTAATTAACTGGGTGTGTGCGTCGGTTTAGAACCCTTTAATAACATGTGGGGCCGCGTGGTCAACCCAGGACCCCCGGTCTTTACGTGGTTTCACGTTATTATCTCAACCATCCCCAACCCTTATAAACTAAAGGGTTATCCGTGGTTTCTTCTTTTCTGGATCTTGTTGTGGTAGTAGTACCATTCATTTATACAAAAATATTTTCATTCAGGCGAGCCGCATCGCTATCCGTGAAGTTCCATGCCCAGATATAGCGTCGATCGTTGACCAACAAGTAGGGAATTTCTCCATCGCCTATTCTTTTTGTGTATCATGTGGGGTGGGCGTGCTTTTGATTCTGTAGAATTGGATAAACCATACCTAAATAAAGATAATGAATGGATTCTATAAAGAAAGAAGGGGGGTTGTGATCATTGATGCTGTTTTATGTTATGATCATCTTTCTGAATTGTGCGGGCTTACGCCTCTTGAAAATCATGGCCATTGGTGGTCTTTATCTGTGCACTAATGAACCCATGGTGATGTTTTAAATGGCTTGTTTGTGGTTGTGAACTCCTACTGTTAAAAGGAAATTGGTTAATCACATACACCCAGCTGAATAAATTGAAAGCACCAGGATCAACCCTTCTGTGATAACCCTTGGTTAAATCACATATAAATTGAAATCATGGAGTGTGTTAAATCTTATAAATCTGAAAATGTCGTCATGGACCTGCTTTGTGTTGGTGGTAGTGGTTTGGTTGTTTTCTTTTATGGGACGATTTCTAGAGATGTGTGAGGGGATGGGATCCCTTATTTTTATACTCTCGGTGGTTGTGAAATTTGGGGATGGCATCCCATTTTGTTATGGATTCAGTGGATGTGAGTCTTAAGATCGGGTGATTACCTTGTTTACATCATGAATTGGGGTGGGATCCTATGTTGATGAGAAACCATTTTTGGGGACATGGGGTAGTGTCTCGGGGGGTTTCTTTGGTTCTAGTACTTTGAGGGATCTCGCTTATCCCTTTGTTGTTGTGACTTTACAAGAGAACCGGGTGTGAATATTTAAATTGACGTTTGGTGGGATTATTTTCCTTGGTTTGTGCTTATGGTGTTAGTTTCCCAAGTAGGTAAAAAACTTAATTAAACATCATTACTGGACATGAAAATGAATGGGACAAATGGGTTTTGTTTGCGAGAGTTGTGACTCGGACTTGAGTGTTGTCTGTGTTCCTTAGGCTGGCTGAAGAAAAACCTAAACTTGGTAGAGTGCTTGTTACCTATATATATATATACTTGTAGTTTTGTGTTTCTTATTCTCTCCCCATCCAAGTTGAGCACTTTGTACCTAACTCCCCCATTTCATGGGGGAGGGTGTTTTTCCCAACACTATTATTACTGGCTGGTTATTAGCTCCTTTTTTCTCTCTTTCCTAGATAGCCCAAGTATCTTCAGGCAGGCTCTGATGGTATGAGTTCCATTATTAGCCCAAGAACCTTCAGGTGGGGTACTGTGGTGGTTATGGCCTAGGTGTGTGCGGGCAGGTGGTTTCCCAAGTATCTTCGGGATGAGGCACAGGTGTCTTCTGGCGTGGAAGTGGATCTTCTATCCCAGGTGTCTTCAGGCATGGCAGTGGTTGTTCTGGCCTAGGTGTTTGTAGGCGTGGTTACGTGTGACAGTTGTGGCCCAGGTGTTTGTGGGCTGGATTTGGTAGTGGGACTGTGTGCGGATGTGGCCCAGGTGTGTGCAGGCGGGTGTGTCAGTGGGACTGCGGTGAGAATGGCGGGATTGGTCCGATGCGTAGGATGTCTTCAATAACCAGTGGGAAAGTGGCACGGGGTACCCCAACATCGATGTTCTCTTATTATATATATTACTTGACTTGCGTTATTAGGTGAGTGGGATGGGTGAACTCCTTGATAGTGTTGGTTGTCTACTTCTCACAGAACATTAGTACATTACCCCACTTGTGCATGAGAGTCTTTGGTTTTCCCTACTGAGTGTACTTGTATTCTCACCCTATGTATATAAAACTGCTTTTAGGTTTCCAGGAGGACTTTGGGGATCGCATAGGACCATACTAGCTCGGACCTTTGGGGCAGTTGCAGTTACTGTTTTCCTTTCCTTCGTACTTACCCTTGTAGTCACTTTTGTACTTTGTGGATTTTACTTTTAGAACATACATGTGGGAATGGTTTACTTTTGGATTTACTTTTCTTTTAGTTTTGGTGTTGTTGGGTTTCATCATCTTATCTCCCGATCCTATAAAACAAAAAAGGGTAATGCCTTCCATTTGTGTGTGATTTTCCATACCCTTGGTGCTATTCGCCACTCCGGGACCTATAGAAGGCGGGTTTCAGGGGTCATTATCTCTCCTTCAACTTAAAGAAGGAAGGGCTTGGCAATCTGCTGACCTTTACCTCCTTTTGGTGAAGGAGGGTCGTGATGGAATGGTATCAGAGGTGACGGTTGAGAGATAGGATGAAGTCTGGAGTTATGCACGGTGAGGATTGCATGGGATGGTAGGGAAACAGTGTTGGGTGACCTTGGTGCGTGAATTATTCTAGGGGAGACCGGCTAGGACACGGGATTTTAGGGCCCCCCGTGATCCGATGCAAGGACTCTGGACCTACCAAACGACCAAGTGAGGCCACGCTGATTACAGGGTAGAGACCCTAGGAAAGGTACATGCATCATAATGACTTGTGTTCTCGTGTTTCAAGGATATCTTGGGAATTAAGAAAAAAAATGAAAAGTTTAAGAAGTTTAAAGAACAATATTCTGCACTACTTGGGCTTAGGCATTCCTTGTTTACCTTGAAGCTATGGAACCTAGAAGGAAACCATGTGTGGTACAGGCGATCGAGGCCCCAGAGACTACTTTGGCCGATCGGTAGAGAGCTGATCAAGAGGAGGAGGATGACCAGTGGCAGAAGACTCTTCGGGCATTCCAGCGACAGACCCTCGAGAAGTATGAGGGCAGCACCTCTGACATGAAGACGGAAGGCTGGCTAGAAGAGCTAATGATAGATTTCATCCTGATTCAGGCCCCGACCGAGTACTGGGTTCCTTTGGCCATCAGCCAGATGCGGGGAGTGGTGCGTCAGTGGTGGACGCTTTACCTAGGAGAGAGGAGAGAGGATGAGGTGGCATGGGCTGATTTCGAGAGGGAGTTCCAGGCGGAATTCCTCTCCTCGACGATGAAGGCGGAAAAGAGACAGGAGTTACTCTCCCTCCAATAGGGGAGTATGTCAGTGAGGGATCTAGTAATCAAGTTCAAGGACCTCATAAGTTTTTCTACGGACCTCTTTCCTATCCAGGAGTCTCGGGCAAGATGTTTAGAGGAGGCGCTCCGACCCTCCCTCCAGTATGTTGTTACCCCTTTACCCTCCCAACGTACTTGGAGGTCCAGAAGAAGGCCGAAGTGGTGGAGAGGATGCATGCTCTAGGAGTTGTGTCACGAGATGGGATCCAGCTGGGACCATCGAAGGGGAAGGCCGTCAGTACCAGGCCTCCAGCGTTAGGACCCTCCAGGTTCCGACCAGCAGGGAACAGGCTACAGCAGTTTCAGTTTCGATCCCCTGGTCCTCTCCCTTTTCCTTCGACCCCAGGACCGCGGTGCTTCATCTCTGGGGGCCATGGACATATCCGGAGTTAGTGCCCGGACCGGGTACAGTACGGTGGTGGCGGACAACCCCATCACCCACCCCAGCAGTAGCTTCCAGCCAGGCCTTTCCAGCAGCAGCTGTAGGGACCGCGAGCTCCTGCTCCTCCGAGGGCAGACATAGGAGGAGGAGGCCGACCTCAGGGTGCTCCTCAGGGTCCTCAACCGGGGCGTGGTCGGGGAGGTGGCTGACAGCCGAGGGGCAGAGGATTTGGGCATGGACAGTTACACACCGTGAAGGTATTAGTTCCAGCAGGGCCGGAGGTTGTTCGAGGTACGATCAGTTTCTTCAATACCCTTGCTTTTTCCTTGTTCGATACCGGAGCTTCGCACTCCTTTGTTGCACCCAATCTAGCCCGTTCCTTGGGTATAGATGCCAAGAGACATCCAGTGCCCCTGTTGCTGAACACACCAGTCGAAGGTCAGACTGAATTGTTATTTGTTTTTCAAGGATGCAGACTGATGATAGGTCCACATCAGTCGGTTAGGTATCTTCTTCTGCTACAGATACATCCATACGATGTCATCCTAGGAATCGACTGGATATTCTCTATGTGTTCCATCATCGACTGCTTCCGAGTAAGGGTTGTGTTCTTGGACTTGGGCGGCCAGCGTGTTACCTTCACCAGTGAGCGGAGCAGTCAGGAGGGCAGCAGGCGAGAAGAACCCCTCCTCTCCTTGTTAGCTGAGCTGTTAGTAGAGTCAGTAGATGCTGAGATCATGGAGGTGCCAGAGATCATCCGCGAGTTTATGGACGTCTTCCCTGAGGAGGTGACAAATCTACCCCTTCGACGTGATATCAAGTTTAGGATAGACCTGTAGCCCGGCGCTCTTCCGATTTCGATGGCTCCTTACCGGATGGAACCATCAGAGCTACGGGAGTTGCGGATTCAGATTGACGATCTAATGAAGAGGGGTTATGTTCGGCCGAGTGCATCACCATGGGGTGCTCCAGTATTATTCTCAAAGAAGTTAGATGGTGTTCTTAGGTTGTGCATAGACTACAGGAGGCTGAATCAGGTGACGATCAAGAATTTCTACCCCCTTCCGAGGATAGACGATCTTTTCGACCAGCTAAAAGGGGCAGGATGGTTCTCAAAGATTGACATGTGGTCTGGGTACCACCAGCTAAGAGTGAAGGAGGGAGACATCCCAAAGACGGTGTTCAAGTGCAGATATGGACACTTCGAGTTCATAGTCATGCCTTTCGGTGTTACGAACGCCCTGGCTATGTTCATGGGGCTTATGAACTCCATATTCCGAGAGTACCTAGATCGGTTCGTAGTTGTGTTCATCAACGACATCTTGGTCTATTCAAGAACATAGGAGGACTATGCAGAGCACCAGAGGACGGTTTTGGAGGTCCTCCGACAGCATCAGCTCTATGGGAAGTTGTCGAAATACAAATTCTAGACACGATAAGTGCACTTCCTCGGGCACGTGGTGTCCGAGAAGGGGGTAGCGGTGGACCCATCAAAGTTTGAGGCAGTGCTGATCGTACCTCGAACAACCTCCGGCCCTGCTGGAACTACTGCCTCCACGGCGTGTAACTATCCATGCCCAAATCCTCTGCCCCTCGGCTGTCAGCCACCTCCCCAACCACGCCCCGATTGAGGACCCTGAGGAGCACCCTGAGGTCGGCCTCATCCTCCTATGTCTGCCCTCGGAGGAGCAGGAGCTCGCGGTCCCTGCTGCTGCTGCTGGAAAGGCCTGGCTGGAAGCTACTGCTGGGGTGGGTGATGGGGTTGTCCGCCACCACCGTACTGTACCCGGTCCGGGCACTAACTCCGGATATGTCCATGGCGCCCAGAATGAAGCACCGCGGTCCCGGGGCCGAAGGAAAAGGGCGAGGACCAGGGGATCGAAACTGAAACTGTTGTAGCCTGCTCCCTGCTGGTCGGAACCTGGAGGGTCCTAACGCTGGAGGCCTGGTACTGACGGCCTTCCCCTTCGATGGTCCCAGCTGGATCCCATCTCGTGACACAACTCCTAGAGCATGCATCCTCTCCACCACTTCGGCCTTCTTCTGGACCTCCAAGTACGTTGGGAGGGTAAAGGGGTAACAGCATACTGGAGGGAGGGTCGGAGCGCCTCCTCTAAACATCTTGCCCGAGACTCCTGGACAGGAAAGAGGTCCGGAGAAAAACTTATGAGGTCCTTGAACTTGATTACTAGATCCCTCACTGACATACTCCCCTATTGGAGGGAGAGTAACTCCTGTCTCTTTTCCGCCTTCATCGTCGAGGAGAGGAATTCCGCCTGGAACTCCCTCTCGAAATCAGCCCATGCCACCTCAGCCTCTCTCCTCTCTCCTAGGTAAAGCGTCCACCACTGACGCACCACTCCCCGCATCTGGCTGATGGCCAGAGGAACCCAGTACTCGGTCGGGGCCTGAATCAGGCTGAAATCTATCATTAGCTCTTCTAGCCAGCCTTCCGTCTTCATGTCAGAGGTGCTGCCCTCATACTTCTCGATGGTCTGTCGCTGGAAGGCCCGAAGAGTCTTCTGCCACTGGTCATCCTCCTCCTCTTGATCAGCTCTCTACTGATCAGCCAAAGTAGTCTCTGGGGCCTCGATCGCCTGTACCACACATGGTTGCCTTCTAGGTTCCATAGCTTCAAGGTAAACAAGGAATGCCTAAGCCCAAGTAGTGCAGAATATTGTTCTTTAAACTTCTTAAACTTTTCATTTTTTTTCTTAATTCCCAAGATATCCTTGAAACACGAGAACACAAGTCATTATGATGCATGTACCTTTCCTAGGGTCTCTACCCTGTAATCAGCGTGGCCTCACTTGGTCGTTTGGTAGGTCCAGAGTCCTTGCATCGGATCACGGGGGGCCCTAAAATCCCGTGTCCTAGCCGGTCTCCCCTAGAATAATTCACGCACCAAGGTCACCCAACACTGTTTCCCTACCATCCCATGAAATCCTCACCGTGCATAACTCCAGACTTCATCCTATCTCTCAACCGTCACCTCTGATACCATTCCATCACGACCTGCCTTCACCAAAAGGAGGGAAAGGTCAGCAGATTGCCAAGCCCTTCCTTCTTTAAGTTGAAGGAGAGATAATGACCCCTGAAACCCGCCTTCTATAGGTCCCGGAGTGGCGACTAGCACCAAGGGTATGTAAAATCACACACAAATGGAAGGCATTACCCTTTTTTGTTTTATAGGATCAGGAGATAAGATGATGAAACCCAACAACACCAAAACTAAAAGAAAAGTAAATCCAAAAGTAAACCATTCCCACATGTATGTTCTAAAAGTAAAATCCACAAAGTACAAAAGTGACTACAAGGGTAAGTACGAAGGAAAGGAAAACAGTAACTGCAACTGCCCAAAAGGTCCGAGCTAGTATGGTCCTATGCGATCCCCAAAGTCCTCCTGGAAACCTAAAAGCAGTTTTATATACATAGGGTGACAATACAAGTACACTCAGTAGGGAAAACCAAAGACTCTCATGCACAAGTGGGGTAATGTACTAATGTTCTGTGAGAAGTAGACAACCAACACTATCAAGGAGTTCACCCATCCCACTCACCTAATAACGCAAGTCAAGTAATATATATAATAAGAGAACATCGATGTTGGGGTACCCCGTGCCACTTTCCCATTGGTTATTGAAGACATCCTACGCATCAGACCAATCCCGCCATTCTCACCGCAGTCCCACTGACACACCCGCCTGCACACACCTGGGCCACAACCGCACACAGTCCCACTGCCGAATCCAGCCCGCAAACACCTGGGCCACAACTGTCACACGTAACCACGCCTGCAAACACCTAGGCCAGAACAACCACTGCCACGCCTGAAGACACCTGGGATAGAAGATCCACTTCCACGCCAGAAGACACCTGTGCCTCATCCCGAAGATACTTGGGAAACCACCTGCCCGCACACACCTAGGCCATAACCACCACACTACCCCGCCTGAAGGTTCTTGGGCTAATAATGGAACTCAGACCATCACAGCCTGCCTGAAGATACTTGGGCTATCTAGGAAAGAGAGAAAAAAGGAGCTAATAACCAGCCAGTAATAATAGTGTTGGGAAAAACACCCTCCCCCATGAAATGGGGGAGTTCGGTACTAAGTGCTCAACTTGGATGGGGAGAGAATAAGAAACACAAAACTACAAGTATATATAGATATATAGGTAACAAGCACTCTACCATGTTTAGTTTTTTCTTCAGCCAGCCTAAGGAACACAGACAACACTCAAGTCCGAGTCACAACTCTCGCCAACAAAACCCATTTGTCCCATTCATTTTCATGTCCATTAATGATGTTTAATTAAGTTTTTTACCTACTTGGGAAACTAACACCATAAGCACAAACCAAGGAAAATAATCCCACCAAACGTCAATTTAAACATTCACACCCGGTTCTCTTGTAAAGTCACAACAACAAAGGGATAAGCGAGATCCCTCAAAGTACTAGAACCAAAGAAACCCCCCGAGACACTACCCCATGTCCCCAAAAATGGTTTCTCATCAAAATAGGATCCCACCCCAATTCATGATGTAAACAAGGTAATCACCTGGTCTTAAGACTCACATCCACTGAATCCATAACAAAAGGGGATGCCATCCCCAAATTTCACAACCACCGAGAGTATAAAAATAAGGGATCCCATCCCCTCACGCATCTCCAGCAATCGGCCCATACAAGAAAACAACCAAACCACTACCACCAACACAAAGCAGGTCCATGCCAATATTTTCAGATTTATAAGATTTAACACACTCCATGATTTCAATTTATATGTGATTTAACCAAGGGTTATCACAGAAGGGTTGATCCTAGTGCTTTCAATTTATTCAGCCGGGTGTATGTGATTAACCAATTTCCTTTTAACAGCAGGAGTTCACAACCACAAACAAGCCATTTAAAACATCACCATGGGTTCATTAGTGCACAGATAAAGACCACCAATGGCCATGATTTTCAAGAGGCGTAAGCCCGCACAATTCAGAAAGATGATCATAACATAAAATAGCATCAATGATCACAGCCCCCCCCCCCCCCTTCTTTCTTTATAGAATCCATTCATTATCTTTATTTATGTATGGTTTATCCAATTCTACAGAATCAAAAGCATGCCCACCCCACATGATACACAAAAAGAATAGGCGATGGAGAAATTCCCTACTTGTTGGTCAACGATCGACGCTATATCTGGGCATGGAACTTCACGGATAGCGATGTGGCTCACCTGAATGAAAATCTTTTTGTATAAATGAATGGTAATACTACCACAACATGATCCAGAAAAGAAGAAACCACGGATAACCCTTTAGTTTATAAGGTTTGGGGATGGTTGAGATAATAACGTGAAACCACGTAAAGACCGGGGGTCCTGGGTTGACCACGCGGCCCCACATGTTATTAAAGGGTTCTAAACCGACGCACACACCCAGTTAATTAATTAAATATTTAATTAGAACATTTATTTGTGTTACCGGGATTTAAAACAAGATTAACATGGTCAAAATAGGGTTTAAAACCTAATTCGCGCAAAAAGGAGAACTACTGGAAAAACCCCGTGGGGGCAGGCGAGAGACACCGGTAGACTGAGATATCGGTAAGCTACAGCTACCAGTAGATAGGGCTACAGGTAGGCTACGGCTACCGGTAGACTGAACTACCGGTTGGCCTGCTACCGGTAGGCCAAGGCTAGCGATAGGCCTACCGTTAGGCCAAACTTCACCGAGATTCTGAGACCAGAAAACCCAACATGAGATTTTCACAAAGTAATAGACCCCAAAATCCCGGGCCATTACATAAGAATTGTTGGGACTGATGAGGATGGTTTAAATATTTGTAAATCTATGTTTTCATTTGACTATGATCCCATTTCACCGGAGGTCTCTTCTCTTTGTAATTCAAGGGAAGTGCTTAATAGTGTGGGAGATACTTAAATTCTTCATCTGAATGGTTCTATAGGCCACAGGAAGTGGGAGGGGAAGGACTTGTCTCAGATGGTTGGTGTTGGCCATGGGAAGGTTATGGTGCAAGTTTGGTCCCTAGTTTCTTGTGCAAAAAATGAGAAGAGTGTTTTTTTTTGGAATATACAGTGTGAGGTATAGGAGAGTCCTCAGAATGAGGGGAAATAGCAGGGTGATTATGTTGGGAAGTATCAGAATAATGTGTAGGTTTAAGGGCTTAAGCGGAATGGTTGTGGTGGGCAGGAGCTATGGGAGGTACAAGGGATGCCTTAGGTATCTTATAATGGACATGCACATGGTGGGGTGTAAGGTCCTGCCTTTGTCTCAGACTTATTGTGCTGGGAGTGAGGTGTAGGTCCTATCTTTGATTGATGGTTCTAGGAGTGTGAGGTGTGCTGGGTAGGTGTAGGGTGAGGTGCTGTGATGTCTCTGTCTGTTTGTGTTGGGCCTATGCAGGGTGAAGTGAAGGGTCTACCGTTATTTCAGATCGTGTGTGATGGGAATAAAAGACTTCAACCACACCAGGTTGTCACTACTTAGAATTTTGAAAGACAAGTGGCCCAGACTGTTTGTGATGAGAGAAAGAGGAGATAGTTTGGTACTAGACATGTGGATACTAATAATGAGAAAAGGGAGGACCAGGCGATGCATTTGGATCCAGTAGTGTATAAAGGGGTCTCCTTGGGATACTATCATAGTGTAGCCCTGGGGGAGATTCCCCTGGAGGACACCATTATGTAGCTACAACCCATGGGATGTATATCAGTGTGGCCTAGTGTCCCAGGTGATGGGGATCCAGGAAATAAATAATGGAAAGCTAATCCTCGATAGGGAAGATGGGAGAATGATGTCGATGATGTTGTCAAGGGTGATGGTAGGAAAACTGAGGCCTTAGGTGCAGCCAGTGATGGACTTTTACATGGGAAGGGGAATGTGCCTGAGATTTTCATCTCTTCTCCCCCAAAGAGGAGGCCAAGGAAGGACTACTCGACTCTGCCAAAGCCAATGGATACCAGGGCTTCCACTAAGGCCTCCAAAAATAATGTTGATATTAATAAGCGAGGAAGGTCGGACAAGTTTCCTTCCAAAGGTCAGCGTACTCTGGACCAACAAAGACTCATGAACACATATTTAGTGCTCTTCAAAAAGTATGAATCTGAATGTGATTCAGTGGAAGATAATGGAGCTTCTGAATATGGTGAGGATGTCGAACCACATGATATTTAGTGTTGTTTGGGCTTGGGTGTGTTTTGTTTGACTGTGTTTTCTGCACTTTTTTTCTTAATAAATTTGGGGGGTGTAAGGAATGCTTGGTCCCATGCCTTTTTTGGTACACACACACACACACACTCACACACACACACACGCACATATGAAGTGAAATTAATGTAACACACAACATTTGATATATGTGAAATTGAAAAATAAAACAACATTAAAAATTATTAATACATTAATATGTTTTTAATTAACATTTTATTCATTATATATATATATATATATTTAATATTTATATTTAATATATATTATTTATTACTATTTATAATTAATATATATATATATATATATATATATTATATTCATTTTTATTAATAATTGTTTCATTAATAATTTTTTAAATAATTTTGTAATTTATTCATTTTGATTTTTTTTTAAATATTATAGTCTATTCATAATATATATATATTTAATATATAATATTTATTAAAATTTATAATCTATATATATGTAAATTAAAATTATTCACATTTATCAACAATTATTTAATTAATAAAATGTTTAATGTTTCTCTTAATTTACTCATTTTGATTTTTTATTTATTTATTTTATTTCATTTTATTCATTTTACATATACATATTTAATATATAAAATTTATTAATTTTCAGAATATTTAAATATGAATATTCAATTTATTAATTTTTAACAATAATTATTTAATTAATGAAATTGTTAGAAAATTATTTTTAAGTGTTTATTTATTTCATTTTATTGTGGACCTTTATCAACGCTAAAACAAAGCACTGATAAAGCCATCCCTTTATCAATGATTATTTTAGTTTTGATAAAGATGGACTTTATCAGCGCATTTTTCTAGCGCTGCAAAATGCCAACACTACTAAAGGTGTGTTTTGTAGTAGTGAATCTCAATTCATATATTTTAAAAACACTCCTATTATCAAACCACTTGCATTGAAATATCGAAACTTGGAATATTTTATAATACAAATCCCATTTTTTTATGATTCCAAAGTACAAAATATTTTTATAAATTGGAATTTTTATCCTTGGTACCAAATACATGCATTACTTCAATTATAGGTGGAATTACACTATTTTTCATGGCCCTTCTTTCACCATGTTCATTTGTACAGAATGTATAACCATTAATTATATAACCATTATAAGACAATACATGAAAACTTTATCCTATTAATATCCATTTAAGTCATTATAAAATTGAATCCCTTATTTCATTTGACTCCTTAAGAATATGTTTTCGAAACCATCATATAAAAATTTGATTATGTGTATTTGATATACAACTTTCTGTACTTGATGGATTCAAATGCCTAATAATTTTTAGGGGTTTCAACATATGGGGAAAACTCTAAACTATTATGAAAAATGAAAATTTATGCCTACCCTTGATCTATAATAGTTATTGTTTAACCCACAAGCCGTCTAGTGTGATGTGATTTCGGTAGAAAAATGATTTCCACATCGAACTGTTAGTCGGTACAGAATTCAACATCTTCCTCAACAATATATGCTCTGTAATACAACCAACTTGATGACTTTGATTTTTGATATGTCCTTTCAAAATCATCTTATATCATTCAATGGGGTACATCCATCTATAATTTATAAGACCACATTGTCGAATATCTCTTACCATGTGAACCATCAAGTGAACCATCATATCAAAGAATGTCAGCGGGAAGAATATTTCCAATTTACATAATATGATGAAAATTTCCATTTCTATAGTTGGAAATTTCACCAAGTACATAACTTTTCTATTTATATATTTGAAAAATAAATAGATATTGGTTAATGTATGATGTTCATTCTTGTGAAAAATGAAACGTAATTCTAGAAGCATTAGATCATGCATCAAAACATGAAAGTCACTTGATTTTAGACCCTTTAATTTTAAATCAATCATTGACATGATATTATTGATATTCGATGGATACCCCTATAAAACATTTACATCTTTCAAGAAGTTGAAAAAAAGATATCTCTCCTATATGGAAATAGTGTAAGCAGTCAAAGGAAGAAAAGTCCATTTTTCATCCTTCACTAGTGCCAACTTTTCCTATATTCGCATTTCAATAATGTCCAACCTATCCTTAATTTCATCATTTGTTTTTCTGGGTGCATTTAGTAACATGTCACTGAAACTATCACATACATTTTTTTCAATATTAATGAAATCAAGAAAATGTATGATGTACAAAAACTTCCTGTATAATAATTCAAAAACAGATATATTTTTACAACTAGTTTTCTTAAGGTTTTTCAAAAAAGTTTTACCAAAATTAGTTTCCATATCTTTTAATTTATAAAATAGTCAATCACATATTAGTGGAAAAGGTATTTTATGTTCTTTTGAACTCCCATCAAATGATATCATTCAATATCGATACTTATTTCGTCAGGGTAGAAGAATGCGATGTCCTAGAAAAATAGTATTCGATTAATATTTCAACCTAATTGACTATGTACATTTTTCAAAAATGGTACACCCTTGAGTACCTTTAATTCTATATCCTGATAAATTTCTATAATAAGTACGATCATTTATCATCTCATAAAACATGGTTCTAAAACTTGAAATATTCATCTCTATAACCATTATACAATGTCACATATGAATCCCACAATAATCTCAAATATTAGATCAATAGTTCCAAATAAACATCAATACCATTACCTAGTTGTTTTGGTTCTGATATAAGCATAGATAAAATAATGTATTTTAATTTCATGTCTAACCATGGTGGAAAGTTATACTTTTCCCACATAACTAATATGTACTGTGAGTGCTCCTTTCAAAACCAAAAGGATCCACTCCATCTGTAGGTAGCGCAAGATGAAAGTTTCTCAGCTCATTTCCAAATTCAGGATACTCGTGATCAATTCCCTTCCACTGGGGAGAGATTGTCGGGTTATAGATTTTCCCATATTTTTTTCCTATATATGTGTGCCACGTCAATTTCATTTCATTCTCCTCAAAAATATAAAAAAGAAATTATTATATATTTAAAATACTTTCAACACTGAAAAAACATGTTCCATAGCCATAAAAATAATTCTATCATCTTCAAGGATTACCTATAACATTCCAAAACCCAAAAATCAACAATATTATTACTAATTCTATTAGTTTCAACCTTCAACTCAACTGAATAAAAAACATAGTTTTGGATCCCATCTATCCTCATATTTGCATTGATATCAACCCTTAAAAGCTAACACCAAATCAAAGAGAAGAAGTAGTTGTGAAGGAATCCCCTAATTTAAACCATACAGGTGATTATGGATGAAAAGTAGGTTTATGAGTTTCAATGGGGTTAAACATTAATTCACTTTTTGATGGTGGTATATGTATAAATAAACTTGAAATTAAATTTCCAGTCATTAAGTTTATAATCATATTGTGAAAGAGAAGAAAACTGGTAAAATATCATATCATTCACATCATACCTCTTAAGTCTATCAACATTTTCTAGTTTTTGAATTTTTTATCTGTTATGGTGTAATACCTCATATTTGGTTTGAAATCCAACTCTCTTGGAATGATAACTTACTTCTTTATATGTAAACCATGTTATACCATTGTAATTATAAAAGGGAATCGAATACGTTCCCCCTTAGATAAATTGTTGAACATGAAATCTAAACATAACCAAAGCTAATTTTAAAACTCATTCAGCACTCAATTAAAATCACACATCCAGCTTCTATCTATTATAATTTAAAACATAAAATATTTCATATAATAAAATAACTCTTAATTATCCAAATGAATTTTTGAAAAAATAATAATCATATTACAAAATTATAAAAATATAAATGTATAACTTATAGAAATAAAATTTATGAAACTATAAAAGTATTAAACTATTGATAAATTGAAAAATGTATATAGGTATAGAAGTATAAATTAAAAATGTATATATATTTATATTAGTATATAAAATTATAGAAAAATATTGAAGTATAAAATTATATATAATTTATAAAAGAATATATATTTTAAAGAAATATACATAATTTAGAAATATATATAAATTTATAAAACTATATAAAAGTACATATATGTTAAAAAAGTACAAATAATTTATAAAAGTATATATTTTTAAAAATTTATAAATGTATAAAAGTATAATATATAAAATTAAAATTTATGAAAGTATAAAAGTATAATAATTTATAACAAATAAAACTGTAATTTTATCTTAATTTATAAATATTTGAAATCTATAAATATATAAATAAATAATAAAATTTTATATTTATACTATATATGTATTGTATGATATACTATAAAATTAATACAAGTATATGAACATATAAATGAACAAAACTATAAAAGTATAAATATTTAATAAAAAATATTATTAAATTATATTAGTATAATATGATATACTATACAATTTATAAAAGTATATAAATTTAAAAACATATAAAGATTTAAAATTATAAATGTTTCACAAAAATTTATATACAAATTATATAAATATAATAATATTTAATATTTAATTTATAGATGTATACATAAGTATAAAAAATTATATCTAGAAGTATAAATATAAAAAAATATAATTATAAAAAATTATAAATTTCTATTGATTATTATTTATAAATTTATAAAATTAATTATTGGTGTTAATAAAAATAAATGAAAACCAATTAATATCCTGAATGACACCCATTTTCTAATAAAATGCATTTGAAAATAATTAAATGTATTAATAATCATATATAGAACATCACTCCATCAATCACCAAATAACAAAAGAAAACCCCACATGCATCATTGACACTCATGAACTGCCCACACCTGGCTATACAACTAGAAATACCTTGAAAGTAATGTAACAAATGGCTTCGTCAAATCATTACACACACAAACCATAGACTAATACCACACACATTATCTACAGAAAACATGAAAACCAAAATCATCAACCGTAGATAAAAGGGATATGTGGATTGTGTTTAGAGGTAGGTGGTTTTAGGTAGTAGTATTGTGTGGGTGAGTTCTAGGTTGTTGTGAAGGAGATGAAGCCATGGAAAAGGATAGTGGTGGATGATATAATTATCCTCTATAGAAGGTATGGTTGTGTTTGGAACTATTTTTTTTTCAATTTATCATGAATTAGTGAAGACACGTAGCAGTAAGTTTCAGTGAGGTGAAACTGAATAAATGAATGCATTTGAAGGTTATATGAAGATAAATCGACACATAACTTTGATTTTGAGATATTGATTAATTGAGAAAGTCATGTGGCAGCATTAGTAGGGTTCAGTGAGAAAGGTGACAATAGTCTAGTTCCATGAGAGCTTGAAGACACAGTCGATGACAACACTCTGTTATGGTTCTTTTTTTAATAATCCATAATCATTTTATTAGTGATTTTAAAATATAACTGATAAAGAGTAGATTTATCAATTCTAAAATAGAAAACACTAATAAATCTAATCTTTATCACCGATTTTTTAGCATTGATAAATATACCCCTTTATCAGTTCTAAAAAAGTGCTGATAAAATTATTCTTTATAAGTTCTAAAATTGTAGCACTAATTAAGTCACTCAATAAAAGTGTGTGGTATCCCCACTCTAGTTGGTAAGAAGATGTCTTCATCCAAGTCAGTGGATTAATAGGGATTCTAATTGGTTTCATTTAAGATGTTCGTACATATTTACTCTAAGACTGGTAAACAATATTCTTCTATCATTTCAAGTGATAAGGCTTTGGCTCCCTTAGTGTTGCCCCTTATGGTTAATCCTCCTTTAAGATCTCCCACTTGTAGGCAGGTTGTGTCCTCTATGTCTGAAGTATCAAGTGTACTTGAAATCAACCTTGAATGTGTGCAAGAAATGAGAAGAATATGTAGAGTTCAAGTACCTACTTCCAAGAAATTTCAAGTGCTTGAGTCGTTGAAAGAAGTTATATTCCCTTATCCATTGGATTAGGGTGCCTTAGCATAAAATGTGGAGGGATCATAGTTATCATTAGGTGAAATATAGACCTCATCATACAAATTCAATGAAAAAACCTAGGTTTATGACCACTTTAAGATAGTGGAGTCTCAATCATATGATGAGAGAACGAACTCAGAGAGCAGTGACATTGAAGCTCTCTCGTAATAGGAAAAAACTTGGAGGAGAGGCCAACACTCTAGAGGTCATGGTCATGAGCATGTAAGAACTAATTTTAATTCAATACATAATGAGGACTGAAGGATTATAGATAAGATTAGATAAAATCTAGGTCATTTATAATTTTTTATGAGGCAACATCGCCTTGTCTGACCCCATATTTCTCTCTCTTTGTTTTCATGTATTTTAATAATGGGGCGTTGACCATCGGTGATTCCTAATCTTCTGACCTCCTCCAACCCTCACAATGAGGTCTCAGAGGAATTAATATGAATAAGAATATAGTTTCTTTGATTTTATCTAATTTTAAATCCATTAAAAATGATTTTCATTCATGGAATCCCTTTCCAATGGTAAATCTCATGAATCTAGTCATTTTTTATGATGTTTGGGATCCTCAGATTTCTAAATCCAAAGAGAGTAAATTTATGGTAATTTCCCATCTAGGGATTCTCAAAGAATGGCTTGAATACTTCTTGTTTTCTTTGATTAGGTGGTTAATCCTCTTTAAGTGTGATAAACTGTTGAGCACTATAGAGTTGAAAACCAAGCTCTCTTGATTTTGGGGAACCTCTAATTGGAATATTATCCCTATTAGTAGAGGTTATTTTCTTCTTATTTTTTCATATTAAATTTATAGATCAATGTCATGGAAATATGGATACTCTTCTCTTAATCCTACTATCTTTCGGCTCTATGGTTGAGAGATAAATTTCTACCCCTATTTATAGAAGCACTCAAATGCATATATTTGGGTTAGAATTCTCGGTCTTAGATGGGTGATATGTCATCCATTAATTTTGAATGATCTAGTTTCCTGCATTGGTGAACCTGTGAATATGGATGAGAACACCATGGAAGGAAAATGTGGTAACTTTACTAGAGTTTTTGTGGATGCAGATTTGTAGAATACTCTACCTAACCATACCACTTTGGTGGCTAATGGCAAGAAAAGAGTGGTTGATTTTAAATATGAGTACATCCATTCATTTTTTAATTTTTTTGGGTTGGTGGGGAATGATATAGCTAGATGTATAAATGTTAAAAAAAATTATATGAATATGGTGGGTACCTCCTCCCATCCTACCCATGATAAAAACACCTTGACTCTTCCAATATAGGAAAGGTGATGAAACCTATTGATACCGAATTCAAGGGGATGATCCAAGATGCAGTTCCCAAGTGGAGTATAACTATTTCTAAGTCTTTAGATCAAAAAAATTCTCCCACTATCACTCAGGAGTAGGTTTGAAATGAACTAGAACCCTCAGTGTTCCCAAATAGGTTTAATGGTTCCTCTTTTGGGAAGGAAGAGGGGCATGCAGGGGGATCTCTAAACCGAAAGACGTTTGGTTTTGCACATAGAGAGGTATGATTCATTGAAAATGTAAGAGTTAAGGAAAATGATAATTTTTTTGCTTTATTTCATGATGTTTTGATTATAATAATTGACACCCATGCTGAAAAACAACCAGGTGATTCTGATTTAGAGATTCAAGCCTAATATCATGCTGACTCTTAACATTGGGAGGAAAAAAACTCTTCTAAAAATAGGAAGGGGAAAATTATGATTAATCCTCCAATACTAATGAATGTGTCCAAGGATAGAGATTATGTTATATAGATTATTGAGAATTTTTACAAGATGGTAGGGGAGGTACAAGAAGACAAGGCCCAAACTCCCATAGTTGTTACCAGTTCTAATACAACCGATGTGTCATACATTGGAAAAAAGTAGTTTGATTAACATCCTTAATAGATATTATAATGGGGAGGTTTTACATAAATAATTTAAGAACTCCCATGAACCTATTAAAATTGAAGGCCAATCCTTAGGCTCTAAGATGGTCAAGGCAAAGTGGTTAGACAACAGGATACTCGACCACTTGAGGTTCCCATATCACCAGATGATAACATAGAGCCTCCAGTGGATGATGAGATATGAAAACAACCCAATATATGGAGGAGGGGTCATCATCCGTGAGTCAGGGGTGGCATCCACTACTCCCACTGATGATGACCTCTTAGTCCCTGGGCTTGTCTGTTTTGCTTTTTGTAGCATTGTTTTTTCACTGGTTTTCACTTGTCGTCTCCCTTTTGATTGTTGATTTTATTTTTATTTCAATAATTTTCAGGACTATGGACCTTAACCCATGGTTTGTGCGGACTTGGTATATTATTATATATATATTTATAAAATTATAAATATAATACATATATTTATTATTTAAATATATTTATTATAATTTTATTATTATATGAATATATATATGAATATATTTATGAATATAAATAAATATATTTATAAATATTTGTTTATATTTATAAATATATTTATATAATTATATATATAATAAATATATTTTTAGTAATTTTATAATTATTTAAAAATATATATTTATAATTATAATTATAAATAAATATATTTATAAATATAAACAAATATTTATAAATATATTTATTTATATTCATAAATATATTCATATATATATTCATATAATAATAAAATTATAATAAATATATTTAAATAATAAATATATGTATTATATTTATAATTTTATAAATATATATATAATAATATACCAAGTCCGCACAAACCATGGGTTAAGGTCCATAGTCCTGAAAATTATTGAAATAAAAATAAAATCAACAATCAAAAGGGAGACGACAAGTGAAAACCAGTGAAAAAACAATGCTACAAAAAGCAAAGCAGACAAGCCCAGGGACTAGGAGGTCATCATCAGTGGGAGTAGTGGATGCCACCCCTGACTCACGGATGATGACCCCTCCTCCATATATTGGGTTGTTTTCATATCTCATCATCCATTGGAGGCTCTATGTTATCATCTGGTGATATGGGAACCTCAAGTGGTCGAGTATCCTGTTGTCTAACCACTTTGCCTTGACCATCTTAGAGCCTAAGGATTGGCCTTCAATTTTAATAGGTTCATGGGAGTTCTTAAATTATTTATGTAAAACCTCCCCATTATAATATCTATTAAGGATGTTAATCAAACTACTTTTTTCCAATGTATGACACATCGGTTGTATTAGAACTGGTAACAACTATGGGAGTTTGGGCCTTGTCTTCTTTTACCTCCCCTACCATCTTGTAAAAATTCTCAATAATCTATTTAACATAATCTCTATCCTTGGACACATTCATTAGTATTGGAGGATTAATCATAATTTTCCCCTTCCTATTTTTAGAAGAGTTTTTTTCCTCCCAATGTTAAGAGTCAGCATGATATTAGGCTTGAATCTCTAAATCAGAATCACCTGGTTGTTTTTCAGCATGGGTGTCAATTATTATAATCAAAACATCATGAAATAAAGAAAAAAAATTATCATTTTCCTTACCTCTTACATTTTCAATGAATCATACCTCTCTATGTGCAAAACCAAACGTCTTTCGGTTTAGAGATCCCCCTACATGCCCCTCTTCCTTCCCAAAAGAGGAACCATTAAACCTATTTAGGAACACTAAATGTTCTAGTTCATTTAAAACCTACTCCTGAGTGATAGTGGGAGAATTTATTTGATCTAAAGACTTAGAAATAGTTATACTCCACTTGGGAACTGCATCTTGGATCATCCCCTTGAATTCGGTATCAATAGGTTTCATCACCTTTCCTATATTGGAAGAGTCAAGGTGTTTTTATCATGGGTAGGCTGGGAGGAGGTACCCACCATATTCATATAATTTTTTTAACATTTATACAGCTAGCTATATCATTCCCCACCAACCCAAAAAAATTAAAAAATGAATGGATGTACTCATATTTAAAATCAACCACTCTTTTCTTGCCATTAGCCACCAAAGTGGTATGGTTAGGTAGAGTATTCTACAAATCTTCATCCACAAAAACTCTAGTAAAGTTACCACATTTTCCTTCCATGGTGTTCTCATCCATATTCACAGGTTCACCAATGCAGGAAACTAGATCATTCAAAATTAATGGATGACATAGCACCCATCTAAGACCGAGAATTCTAACCCAAATATATGCATTTGAGTGCTTCTATAAATAGGGGTAGAAATTTATCTCTCAACCATAGAGCCGAAAGATAGTAGGATTAAGAGAAGAGTATCCATATTTCCATGACATTGATCTATCAATTTAATATGAAAAAATAAGAAGAAAATAACCTCTACTAATAGGGATAATATTCCAATTAGAGGTTCCCCAAAATCAAGAGAGCTTGGTTTTCAACTCTATAGTGCTCAACAGTTTATCACACTTAAAGAGGATTAACCACCTAATCAAAGAAAACAAGAAGTATTCAAGCCATTCTTTGAGAATCCCTAGATGGGAAATTACCATAAATTTACTCTCTTTGGATTTAGAAATCTAAGGATCCCAAACATCATAAAAAATGACTAGATTCATGAGATTTACCATTGGAAAGGGATTCCATGAATGAAAATCATTTTTAATGGATTTAAAATTAGATAAAATCAAAGAAACTATATTCTTATTCATATTAATTCCTCTGAGACCTCATTGTGAGGGTTGGAGGAGGTCGGAAGATTAGGAATCACCGATGGTCAACGCCCCATTATTAAAATACATGAAAACAAAGAGAGAGAAATATGGGGTCAGACAAGGCGATGTTGCCTCATAAAAAATTATAAATGACCTAGATTTTATCTAATCTTATCTATAATCCTTCAGTCCTCATTATGTATTGAATTAAAATTAGTTCTTACATGCTCATGACCATGACCTCTAGAGTGTTGGCCTCTCCTCCAAGTTTTTTCCTATTACGAGAGAGCTTCAATGTCACTGCTCTCTGAGTTCGTTCTCTCATCATATGATTGAGACTCCACTATCTTAAAGTGGTCATAAACCTAGGTTTTTTCATTGAATTTGTATGATGAGGTCTATATTTCACCTAATGATAACTATGATCCCTCCACATTGTATGCTAAGGCACCCTAATCCAATGAATAAGGGAATATAACTTCTTTCAACGACTCAAGCACTTGAAATTTCTTGGAAGTAGGTACTTGAACTCTACATATTCTTCTCATTTCTTGCACACATTCAAGGTTGATTTCAAGTACACTTGATACTTCAGACATAGAGGACACAACCTGCCTACAAGTGGGAGATCTTAAAGGAGGATTCACCATAAGGGGAAACACTAAGGGAGCCAAAGCCTTATCACTTGAAATGATAGAAGAATATTGTTTACCAGTCTTAGAGTAAATATGTACGAACATCTTAAATGAAACCAATTAGAATCCCTATTAATCCACTGACTTGGATGAAGACATCTTCTTACCAACTAGAGTGGGGATACCACACACTTTTATTGAGTGACTTAATTAGTGCTACAATTTTAGAACTTATAAAGAATAATTTTATCAGCACTTTTTTAGAAATGATAAAGGGGTATATTTATCAATGCTAAAAAATCGGTGATAAAGATTAGATTTATTAGTGTTTTCTATTTTAGAATTGATAAATCTACTCTTTATCAGTTATATTTTAAAATCACTAATAAAATGATTATGGATTATTAAAAAAAGAACCATAACAGAGTGTTGTCATCAACTGTGTCTTCAAGCTCTCATGGAACTAGACTATTGTCACCTTTCTCACTGAACCCTACTATTGTGGCCACATGACTTTCTCAATTAATCAATATCTCAAAATCAAAGTTATGTGTCGATTTATCTTCATATAACCTTCAAATGCATTCATTTATTCAGTTTCACCTCACTGAAACTTACTGCTACGTGTCTTCACTAATTCATGATAAATTGAAAAAAAAATAGTTCCAAACACAACCATACCTTCTATAGAGGATAACTATATCATCCACCACTATCCTTTTCCATGGCTTCATCTCCTTCACAACAACCTAGAACTCACCCACACAATACTACTACCTAAAACCACCTACCTCTAAACACAATCCACATATCCCTTTTATCTACGGTTGAGGATTTTGGTTTTCATGTTTTCTGTAGATAATGTGTGTGGTATTAGTCTATGGTTTGTGTGTGTAATGATTTGACGAAGCCATTTGTTACATTACTTTCAAGGTATTTCTAGTTGTATAGCCAGGTGTGGGCAGTTCATGAGTGTCAATGATGCATGTGGGGTTTTCTTTTGTTATTTGGTGATTGATGGAGTGATGTTCTATATATGATTATTAATACATTTAATTATTTTCAAATGCATTTTATTAGAAAATGGGTGTCATTCAGGATATTAATTGGTTTTCATTTATTTTTATTAACACCAATAATTAATTTTATAAATTTATAAATAATAATCAATAGAAATTTATAATTTTTTATAATTATATTTTTTTATATTTATACTTCTAGATATAATTTTTTATACTTATGTATACATCTATAAATTAAATATTATATATTATTATATTTATATAATTTGTATATAAATTTTTGTGAAACATTTATAATTTTAAATCTTTATATGTTTTTAAATTTATATACTTTTATAAATTGTATAGTATATCATATTATACTAATATAATTTAATAATATTTTTTATTAAATATTTATACTTTAATAGTTTTGTTCATTTATATGTTCATATACTTGTATTAATTTTATAGTATATCATACAATACATATATATTATAAATATAAAATTTTATTATTTATTTATATATTTATAGATTTCAAATATTTATAAATTAAGATAAAATTACAGTTTTATTTGTTATAAATTATTATACTTTTATACTTTCATAAATTTTAATTTTATATATTATACTTTTATACATTTATAAATTTTTAAAAATATATACTTTTATAAATTATTTGTAATTTTTTAACATATATGTACTTTTATATAGTTTTATAAATTTATATATATTTCTAAATTATGTATATTTCTTTAAAATATATATTCTTTTATAAATTATATATAATTTTATACTTCAATATTTTTCTATAATTTTATATACTAATATAAATATATATACATTTTTAATTTATACTTCTATACCTATATACATTTTTCAATTTATCAATAGTTTAATACTTTTATAGTTTCATAAATTTTATTTCTATAAGTTATACATTTATATTTTTATAATTTTGTAATATGATTATTATTTTTTCAAAAATTCATTTGGATAATTAAGAGTTATTTTATTATATGAAATATTTTATGTTTTAAATTATAATAGATAGAAGCTGGATGTGTGATTTTAATTGAGTGCTGAATGAGTTTTAAAATTAGCTTTGGTTATGTTTAGATTTCATGTTCAACAATTTATCTAAGGGGGAACTTATTCGATTCCCTTTTATAATTACATTGGTATAACATGGTTTACATATAAAGAAGTAAGTTATCATTCCAAGAGAATTGGATTTCAAACCAAATATGAGGTATTACACCATAACAGATAAAAAATTCAAAAACTAGAAAATGTTGATAGACTTAAGAGGTATGATGTGAATGATATGATATTTTACCAGTTTTCTTCTCTTTCACAATATGATTATAAACTTAATGACTGGAAATTTAATTTCAAGTTTATTTATACATATACCACCATCAAAAAGTGAATTAATGTTTAACCCCATTGAAACTCATAAACCTACTTTTCATCCATAATCACCTGTATGGTTTAAATTAGGGGATTCCTTCACAACTACTTCTTCTCTTTGATTTGGTGTTAGCTTTTAAGGGTTGATATCAATGAAAATATGAGGATAGATGGGATCCAAAACTATGTTTTTTTATTCAGTTGAGTTGAAGGTTGAAACTAATAGAATTAGTAATAATATTGTTGATTTTTGGGTTTTGGAATGTTATAGGTAATCCTTGAAGATGATAGAATTATTTTTATGGCTATGGAACATGTTTTTTCAGTGTTGAAAGTATTTTAAATATATAATAATTTCTTTTTTATATTTGTGAGGAGAATGAAATGAAATTGACGTGGCACACATATATAGGAAAAAAATATGGGAAACTCTATAACCCAACAGTCTCTCCCCAGTGGAAGGGAATTGATCACGAGTATCCTGAATTTGGAAATGAGCTGAGAAACTTTCATCTTGCGCTACCTACAGATGGAGTGGATCCTTTTGGTTTTGAAAGGAGCACTCACAGTACATATTAGTTATGTGGGAAAAGTATAACTTTCCACCATGGTTAGACATGAAATTAAAATACATTATTTTATCTATGCTTATATCAGAACCAAAACAACTAGGTAATGGTATTGATGTTTATTTGGAACTATTGATCTAATATTTGAGATTATTGTGGGATTCATATGTGACATTGTATAATGGTTATAGAGATGAATATTTCAAGTTTATAACCATGTTTTATGAGATGATAAATGATCGTACTTATTATAGAAATTTATCAGGATATAGAATTAAAGGTACTCAAGGGTGTACCATTTTTGAAAAATGTACATAGTCAATTAGGTTGAAATATTAATCGAATACTATTTTTCTAGGACATCACATTCTTCTACCCTGACGAAATAAGTATCGATATTGAATGATATCATTTGATGGGAGTTCAAAAGAACATAAAATACCTTTTCCACTAACATGTGATTGACTATTTTAGAAATTAAAAGATATGGAAACTACTTTTGGTAAAACTTTTTTGAAAAACCTTAAGAAAACTAGTTGTAAAAATATATCTGTTTTTGAATTATTATACAGGAAGTTTTTGTACATCATACATTTTCTTGATTTCATTAATATTGAAAAAAAATGTATGTGATAGTTTCAGTGACATGTTACTAAATGCACCCAGAAAAACAAATGATGAAATTAAGGATAGGTTGGACATTATTGAAATGGGAATATAGAAAAAGTTGGCACTAGTGAAGGATAAAAAATGGACTTTTCTTCCTTTGACTGCTTACACTATTTCCATATAGGAGAGATATCTTTTTTTCAACTTCTTGAAAGATGTAAATGTTTTATAGGGGTATCCATCGAATATCAATAATATCATGTCAATGATTGATTTAAAATTAAAGGGTCTAAAATCAAGTGACTTTCATGTTTTGATGCATGATCTAATGCTTCTAGCATTACGTTTCATTTTTCACAAGAATGAACATCATACATTAACCAATATCTATTTATTTTTCAAATATATATATAGAAATGTTATGTACTTGGTGAAATTTCCAACTATAGAAATGTAAATTTTCATCATATTATGTAAATTGGAAATATTCTTCCCGCTGACATTCTTTGATATGATGGTTCACTTGATGGTTCACATGGTAAGAGATATTCGACAATGTGGTCTTATAAATTATAGATGGATGTACCCCATTGAATGATATAAGATGATATTGAAAGGACATATCAAAAATCAAAGTCATCAAGTTGGTTGTATTACAGAGCATATATTGTTGAGGAATATGTTGAATTCTGTACCGACTAACAGTTCGATGTGGAAATCATTTTTCTACCGAAATCACATCACACTATACGGCTTGTGGGTTAAACAATAACTATTATAGATCAAGGGTAGGCATAAATTTTCATTTTTCATAATAGTTTAGAGTTTTCCCCATATGTTGAAACCCCTAAAAATTATTAGGCATTTGAATCCATCAAGTACAGAAAGTTGTATATCAAATACACAAAATCAAATTTTTATATGATGGTTTCGAAAACATATTCTTAAGGAGTCAAATGAAATAAGGGATTCAATTTTATAATGACTTAAATGGATATTAATAGGATAAAGTTTTCATGTATTTTCTTATAATGGTTATATAATTAATGGTTATACATTCTGTACAAATGAACATGGTGAAAGCAGGGCCATGAAAAATAGTGGAGTTCCACCTATAGTTGAAGTAATGCATGTATTTGGTACCAAGGATAAAAATTCCAATTTATAAAAACATTTTGTACTTTGGCATCATAAAAAAATGGGATTTGTATTATAAAATATCCCAATTTTCGATATTTCAATGCAAGTGGTTTGATAATAGGAGTGTTTTTAAAATATATGAATTGAGATTCACTACTACAAAACACACCTTTAGTAGTGTTGGCATTTTGCAGCACTAGAAAAATGCGCTGATAAAGTCCATCTTTATCAAAACTAAAATAATCATTGATAAAGGGATGGCTTTATCAGTGCTTTGTTTTAGCGTTGATAAAGGTCCACAATAAAATGAAATAAATAAACACTTAAAAATAATTTTTTAACAATTTCATTAATTAAATAATTATTGTTAAAAATTAATAAATTGAATATTCATATTTAAATATTCTGAAAATTAATAAATTTTATATATTAAATATGTATATGTAAAATGAATAAAATGAAATAAAATAAATAATTAAATAATTAAAATGAGTAAATTAAGAGAAACATTAAACATTTTATTAATTAAATAATTGTTGATAAATGTGAATAATTTTAATTTACATATATATAGATTATAAATTTTAATAAATATTATATATTAAATATATATATATATATTATGAATAGACTATAATATTTAAAAAAAATCAAAATGAATAAATTACAAAATTATTTAAAAAATTATTAATGAAACAATTATTAGTAAAAATGAATATAATATATATATATATATTAATTATAAATAGTAATAAATAATATATATTAAATATATATATTAAATATATATATATATATAATGAATAAAATGTTAATTAAAAACATATTAATGTATTAATAATTTTTAATGTTGTTTTATTTTTCAATTTCACATATATCAAATGTTGTGTGTTACATTAATTTCACTTTATATGTGTGTGTGTGTGTGTGAGTGTGTGTGTGTGTGTGTACCAAAAAAGGCATGGGACCAAGCATTCCTTACACCCCCCAAATTTATTAAGAAAAAAAGTGCAGCAAACACAGTCAAACAAAACACACCCAAGCCCAAACAACACTAAATATCATGTGGTTCGACATCCTCACCATATTCAGAAGCTCCATCATCTTCCACTGAATCACATTCAGATTCATACTTTTTGAAGAGCACTAAATATGTGTTCATGAGTCTTTGTTGGTCCAGAGTACGCTGACCTTTGGAAGGAAACTTGTCCGACCTTCCTCGCTTATTATTATCAACATTATTTTTGGAGGCCTTAGTGGAAGCCCTGGTATCCATTGGCTTTGGCAGAGTCGAGTAGTCCTTCCTTGGCCTCCTCTTTGGGGGAGAAGAGATGAAAATCTCAGGCACATTCCCCTTCCCATGTAAAAGTCCATCACTGGCTACACCTAAGGCCTCAGTTTTCCTACCATCACCCTTGACAACATCATCGACATCATTCTCCCATCTTCTCTATCGAGGATTAGCTTTCCATTATTTATATCCTGGATCCCCATCACCTGGGACACTAGGCCACAATGATATACATCCCATGGGTTGTAGCTACATAATGGTGTCCTCCAGGGGCATCTCCCCCAGGGCTACACTATGATAGTATCCCAAGGAGACCCCTTTATACACTACTGGATCCAAATGCATCGCCTGGTCCTCCCTTTTCTCATTATTAGTATCCACATGTCTAGTACCCAACTATCTCCTCTTTCTCTCATCACAAACAGTCTGGGCCACTTGTCTTTCACAATTCTAAGTAGTGACAACCTGGTGTGGTTGAAGTCTTTTATTCCCATCACACACGATCTGAAATAAGGGTAGACCCTTCACTTCACCCTGCATAGGCCCAACACAAACAGACAGAGACATCACAGCACCTCACCCAACACCTACCCAGCACACCTCACACTCCTAGAACCATCAATCAAATATAGGACCTACACCTCACTCCCAGCATAATAAGTCTGAGACAAAGGCAGGACCTACACCCCACCATGTGCATGTCCATTATAAGATACCTAAGGCATCCCTTGTACCTCCCACAGCTCCTGCCCACCACAACCATTCCGCTTAAGCCCTTAAACCTACACATTATTCTGATACTTCCCAACATAATCACCCTGCTATTTCCCCTCATTCTGAGGACTCTCCTATACCTCACACTGTATATTCCAAAAAAAACACTCTTCTCATTTTTTTCACAAGCAACTAGGGACCAAACTTGCACCATAACCTTCCCATGGCCAACACCAACCATCTGAGACAAGTCCTTCCCCTCCCACTTCTTGTGGCCTATAGAACCATTCAGATGAAGAATTTAAGTATCTCCCACACTATTAAGCACTTCCCTTGAATTACGAAGAGAAGAGACCTCCGGTGAAATGGGATCATAGTCAAATGAAAACATAGATTTACAAATATTTAAACCATCCTCATCAGTCCCAACAATTCCTATGTAATGGTCTGGGATTTTGGGGTCTATTACTTTGTGAAAATCTAATGTTGGGTTTTCTGGTCTCGGAATCTCGGTGAAGTTTGGCCTAACGGTAGGCCTATCGCTAGCCTTGGCCTACCGGTAGCAGGCCAACCGGTAGTTCAGTCTACCGGTAGCCGCAGCCTACCTGTAGCCCTGTCTACTGGTAGCTGTAGCTTACCGATATCTCGGTCTACCGGTGTCTCTCGCCTGCCCCCACGGGGTTTTTCCAGTAGTTCTCCTTTTTGCGCGAATTAGGTTTTAAACCCTATTTTTACCATGTTAATCTTGTTTTAAATCCCGGAAACACAAATAAATGTTCTAATTAAATATTTAATTAATTAACTGGGTGTGTGCGTCGGTTTAGAACCCTTTAATAACATGTGGGGTCGCGTGGTCAACCCAGGACCCCCGGTCTTTACGTGGTTTCACGTTATTATCTCAACCATCCCTAACCCTTATAAACTAAAGGGTTATCCGCGGTTTCTTCTTTTCTGGATCATGTTGTGGTAGTAGTACAATTCATTTATACAAAAATATTTTCATTCAGGCAAGCCGCATCGCTATCCGTGAAGTTCCATGCCCAGATATAGCGTCGATCATTGACCAACAAGTAGGGAATTTCTCCATCGCCTATTCTTTTTGTGTATCATGTGGGGTGGGCATGCTTTTGATTCTGTAGAATTGGATAAACCATACATAAATAAAGATAATGAATGGATTCTATAAAGAAAGAAGGGGGGCTGTGATCATTGATGTTGTTTTATATTAAGATCATCTTTCTGAATTGTGCGGGCTTACGCCTCTTGAAAATCATGGCCATTGGTGGTCTTTATCTGTGCACTAATGAACCCATGGTGATGTTTTAAATGGCTTGTTTGTGGTTGTGAACTCCTGCTGTTAAAAGGAAATTGGTTAATCACATACACCCGGCTGAATAAATTGAAAGCACCAGGATCAACCCTTCTGTGATAACCCTTGGTTAAATCACATATAAATTGAAATCATGGAGTGTGTTAAATCTTATAAATCTGAAAATGTCGGCATGGACCTGCTTTGTGTTGGTGGTAGTGGTTTGGTTGTTTTCTTTTATGGGCCGATTGCTGGAGATGTGTGAGGGGATGGGATCCCCTATTTTTATACTCTCGGTGGTTGTGAAATTTGGGGATGGCATCCCCTTTTGTTATGGATTCAGTGGATGTGAGTCTTAAGACTGGGTGATTACCTTGTTTACATCATGAATTGGGGTGGGATCCTATGTTGATGAGAAACCAATTTTGGGGACATGGGGTAGTGTCTCGGGGGGTTTCTTTGGTTCTAGTACTTTGAGGGATCTCGCTTATCCCTTTGTTGTTGTGACTTTACAAGAGAACCGGGTGTGAATGTTTAAATTGACGTTTGGTGGGATTATTTTCCTTGGTTTGTGCTTATGGTGTTAGTTTCCCAAGTAGGTAAAAAACTTAATTAAACATCATTACTGGACATGAAAATGAATGGGACAAATGGGTTTTGTTGGCGAGAGTTGTGACTCGGACTTGAGTGTTGTCTGTGTTCCTTAGGCTGGCTGAAGAAAAACCTAAACTTGGTAGAGTGCTTGTTACCTATATATATATATACTTGTAGTTTTGTGTTTCTTATTCTCTCCCCATCCAAGTTGAGCACTTAGTACCGAACTCCCCCATTTCATGGGGGAGGGTGTTTTTTCCCAACACTATTATTACTGGCTGGTTATTAGCTCCTTTTTTCTCTCTTTCCTAGATAGCCCAAGTATCTTCAGGCAGGCTGTGATGGTCTGAGTTCCATTATTATCCCAAGAACCTTCAGGCGGGGTAGTGTGGTGGTTATGGCCTAGGTGTGTGCGGGCAGGTGGTTTCCCAAGTATCTTCGGGATGAGGCACAGGTGTCTTCTGGCGTGGAAGTGGATCTTCTATCCCAGGTGTCTTCAGGCATGGCAGTGGTTGTTCTGGCCTAGGTGTTTGCAGGCGTGGTTACGTGTGACAGTTGTGGCCCAGGTGTTTGTGGGCTGGATTCGGCAGTGGGACTGTGTGCGGTTGTGGCCCAGGTGTGTGCAGGCGGGTGTGTCAGTGGGACTGCGGTGAGAATGGCGGGATTGGTCCGATGCGTAGGATGTCTTCAATAACCAGTGGGAAAGTGGCACGGGGTACCCCAACATCGATGTTCTCTTATTATATATATTACTTGACTTGCGTTATTAGGTGAGTGTGATGGGTGAACTCCTTGATAGTGTTGGTTGTCTACTTCTCACAGAACATTAGTACATTACCCCACTTGTGCATGAGAGTCTTTGGTTTTCCCTACTGAGTGTACTTGTATTCTCACCCTATGTATATAAAACTGCTTTTAGGTTTCCAGGAGAAATTTGGGGATCGCATAGGACCATACTAGCTCGGACCTTTGGGGCAGTTGCAGTTACTATTTTCCTTTCCTTCGTACTTACCCTTGTAGTCACTTTTGCACTTTGTGGATTTTACTTTTAGAACATACATGTGGGAATGGTTTACTTTTGGATTTACTTTTCTTTTAGTTTTGGTGTTGTTGGGTTTCATCATCTTATCTCCCAATCCTATAAAACAAAAAAGGGTAATGGCTTCCATTTGTGTGTGATTTTCCATACCCTTGGTGCTAGTCGCCACTCCAGGACCTATAGAAGGCGGGTTTCATGGGTCATTATCTCTCCTTCAACTTAAAGAAGGAAGGGCTTGGCAATCTGCTGACCTTTCCCTCCTTTTGGTGAAGGCGGGTCATGATGGAATGGTATCAGAGGTGACGGTTGAGAGATAGGATGAAGTCTGGAGTTATGCACGGTGAGGATTGCATGGGATGGTAGGGAAACAGTGTTGGGTGACCTTGGTGCGTGAATTATTCTAGGGGAGACCGGCTAGGACACGGGATTTTAGGGCCCCCCGTGATCCGATGCAAGGACTCTGGACCTACCAAACGACCAAGTGAGGCCACGCTGATTACAGGGTAGAGACCCTAGGAAAGGTACATGCATCATAATGACTTGTGTTCTCGTGTTTCAAGGATATCTTGGGAATTAAGAAAAAAAATGAAAAGTTTAAGAAGTTTAAAGAACAATATTCTGCACTACTTGGGCTTAGGCATTCCTTGTTTACCTTGAAGCTATGGAACCTAGAAGGCAACCATATGTGGTACAGGCGATCGAGGCCCCAGAGACTACTTTGGCCAATCGGTAGAGAGCTTATCAAGAGGAGGAGGATGACCAGTGGCAGAAGACTCTTCGGGCCTTCCAGCGACAGACCCTCGAGAAGTATGAGGGCAGCACCTCTGACATGAAGACGGAAGGCTGGCTAGAAGAGCTAATGATAGATTTCAGCCTGATTCAGGCCCCGACTGAGTACTGGGTTCCTCTGGCCATCATCCAGATGCGGGGAGTGGTACGTCAGTGGTGGACGCTTTACCTAGGAGAGAGGAGAGAGGCTGAGGTGGCATGGGCTGATTTCGAGAGGGAGTTCCAGGCGGAATTCCTCTCCTCGACGATGAAGGCGGAAAAGAGACAGGAGTTACTCTCCCTCCAATAGGGGAGTATGTTAGTGAGGGATCTAGTAATCAAGTTCAAGGACCTCATAAGTTTTTCTCCGGACCTCTTTCCTGTCCAGGAGTCTCGGGCAAGATGTTTAGAGGAGGCGCTCTGACCCTCCCTCCAGTATGCTGTTACCCCTTTACCCTCCCAACGTACTTGGAGGTCCAGAAGAAGGCCGAAGTGGTGGAGAGGATGCATGCTCTAGGAGTTGTGTCACGAGATGGGATCCATCTGGGACCATCGAAGGGTAAGGCCGTCAGTACCAGGCCTCCAGCGATAGGACCCTCTAGGTTTTGACCAGCAGGGAGCAGGCTACAGCAGTTTCAGTTTCGATCCCCTGGTCCTCGCCCTTTTCCTTCGGCCCCGGGACCGCGGTGATTCATCTCTGGGAGCCATGGACATATCCGGAGTTAGTGCCCGGACCGGGTACAGTACGGTGGTGGCGGACAACCCCATCACCCACCCCAGCAGTAGCTTCCAGCCAGGCCTTTCCAGCAGCAGCAGCAGCATCAGGGACCGCGAGCTCCTGCTCCTCCGAGGGCAGACATAGGAGGAGGAGGCCGACCTCAGGGTGCTCCTCAGGGTCCTCAACCGGGGCGTGGTCGGGGAGGTGGCTGACAGCCGAGGGGCAGAGTATTTGGGCATGGACAGTTGCACGCCGTGGAGGCAGTAGTTCCAGCAGGGCCGGAGGTTGTTCGAGGTACGATCAGTTTCTTCAATACCCTTGCTTTTTCCTTGTTCGATACCGGAGCTTCGCACTCCTTTGTTGCACCCAATCTATCCCGTTCCTTGGGTCTAGATGCCAAGAGACTTCCAGTGCCCCTGTTGCTGAACACACCAGTCGAAGGTCAGACTGAATTGTTATTTGTTTTTCAAGGATGCAGACTGATGATAGGTCCACATCAGTCGGTTAGGTATCTTCTTCTGCTACAAATACATCCATACGATGTCATCCTAGGCATCGACTGGATATTATCTATGTGTTCCATCATCGACTGCTTCCGAGTAAGGGTTGTGTTCTTGGACTTGGGCAGCCAGCGTGTTACCTTCACCGGTGAGCGGAGCAGTCAGGAGGGCAGCAGGCGAGAAGAACCCCTCCTCTCCTTGTTAGCTGAGCTGTTAGTAGAGTCAGTAGATGCTGAGATCATGGAGGTGCCAGAGATCATCCGTGAGTTTATGGACGTCTTCCCTGAGGAGGTGACAAATCTACCCCTTCGACGTGATATCAAGTTTAGGATAGACCTGTAGCCCGGCGCTCGTCCGATTTCGATGGCTCCTTACTGGATGGAACCATCAGAGCTACGGGAGTTGCGGATTCAGATTGACGATCTAATGAAGAGGGGTTATGTTTGGCCGAGTGCATCACCGTGGGGTGCTCCAGTATTATTCTCAAAGAAGTTAGATGGTGTTCTTAGGTTGTGCATAGACTACAGGAGGCTGAATCAGGTGACGATCAATAATTTCTACCCCCTTCCGAGGATAGACGATCTTTTCGACCAGCTAAAAGGGGCAGGATGGTTCTCAAAGATTGACCTGTGGTCTGGGTACCACCAGCTAAGAGTGAAGGAGGGCGACATCCCAAAGACGGTGTTCAAGTGCAGATATGGACACTTCGAGTTCATAGTCATGCCTTTCGGTGTTACGAACGCCCTGGCTATGTTCATGGGGCTTATGAACTCCATATTCCGAGAGTACCTAGATCGGTTCGTAGTTGTGTTCATCAACGACATCTTGGTCTATTCAAGAACATAGGAGGACTATGCAGAGCACCAGAGGACAGTTTTGGAGGTCCTCCGACAGCATCAGCTCTATGGGAAGTTGTCGAAATACAAATTCTGGACACGATAAGTGCACTTCCTCGGGCACGTGGTGTCCGAGAAGGGGGTAGCGGTGGACCCATCAAAGTTTGAGGCAGTTGTTTCTTGGGCAGCACCCAAGAATGTGACAGAGGTCCGTAGTTTCCTCGGGCTGGCGGGTTACTATCAAAGGTTCGTACCCAACTTCTCTCGAGTAGCAGCCCCTTTGACAGCCTTGACCAAGAAAGACCAGGTTTTCATGTAGAGTGAGCAGTGCGAGTCAGCCTTCAGCTATCTGAAGGAGAAATTGGTTAGTGCCCCAGTGCTGAGATTTCCAGAAGAAGGGGCGGCGTATGAGGTGTTATGTGATGCTTTAGGACTGGGCCTAGGATGTGTGTTGATGCAGCGACGAGAGGTGATCTCTTATGGGTCTAGGCATTTATGCCCTCACGAGCGTAATTATGCCACCCACGACCTAGAGCTTGCAGCGGTTGATTTTGCACTAAAGTTATGGCGGCACTACCTCATCGGAGAACGCTTTGTGGTATTCACAGATCACAAAATCTTGAGGTATATCTTCTCCCAGCGGGACCTAAACTTGCAGCAACGAAGGTGGATAGAGTTCCTCCAGGATTACGACTTCAAGGTTTCCTACACTTCAGGGAAGGGGAATGTAGTGTCCGATGCCTTGGGCAGAAGGACGCAGAAGGATGAGGTCTGAGAGTCGGCATACACCTGGAAGGCAATGGAGGAATTGGCTTCCTTACATCTCGATGCGAGGATGGATAGCAGTAGAGGTTGCCTGTAACAGATGATAGTGCGGTCTTCTCTGTTGCAGCAAGTGGAGGAGTCTCAGTGGGGAGACCCAGAGTGCGAAGTAATGCGTGACCAAGTTGACCAGAGGAATGCTCCGGAAGGGTGGATGGAGGATGGTCAGAACCGGATGTTTCTTCAGGGGAGGATGTTTGTTCCAGAAGTGATGCGCGGAAAGGTTCTCAGTGAGTTCCACAACTCACCCCTGTAGGTACACCTAGGAGTTTCCAAGATGCACCAGGGACTGAAGAAACAGTTTTGGTGGCCCGGAGTTAAACGAGTAGTGGCAGAGTTTGTGGCCAAGTGCTTAGTGTGTCAGCAAGTGAAGGCTGAACACCGAGTTCCAGGCAGCCTACTGTAGTCTCTAGATGTCCCCGAGTGGAAGTGGGATGACATCTCGATGGATTTCGTCATGGGACTACCCAAGGTCCAAGGGGGATACGACGCGATCTGGGTGGTAGTGGACCGGTTGATGAAATCGGCTCACTTTCTAGAGATCAGGGATTCGAGTGCAGTGGATGATTTGGCGCGAAAGTACGTGGATGAGGCGGTGAGATTGCACAGAGTTCCAAGGTCTATAGTCTCAGATAGGGATGCACAGTTTACCTCGAAAGTCTGGAGAGGATTGTAGCATGATTTTGGTACCCAGCTGTATCTTAGCACTGCTTTCCATCCCCAGACAGATGGACAGACAGAGCGCACCATCCAGACCTTGGAGGATATGTTGCGGGCATGTGTTCTGGACTCAGGAGGATCATGGGTATGATACTTTCCCCTGGTAGAGTTTTCCTACAATAATAGCTACCACTCTACCATTAGTATGGCCCTATTTGAAGCCTTGTACGGGAGGCCATGTCATTCACCTGTGTGTTGGACCGAAGTAGGAGAGGCAGGCATCCTTGGCCCAGAGGTGGTGCAGAGCACGACAGAGAAGGTTCGGCTCATACAGGGAAGGATGAAGGCGGCCCAGGACCGACAGAAGTCATATGCAGATACCAAGAGGAGGCCCTTGGAGTTTGAGGTTGGAGACCACATGTTCTTGAAGGTCTCCCCTCGATGTGGACAACGGAGGTTCGGTAAGGGGAGTAAACTTTCTCCTAGGTTCTTCGGGCCCTTAGAAGTGTTGCGGAGAGTCGGCAAAGTGGATTATCATCTAGCGTTACCACCGCCACTACTGAGGATACATGATGTCTTCCATGTGTCCCAGCTCCGTCGGTATCTGCACGACGATTCACACATCCTTGATTGGGGTGAGCTGGACAGCGAGGACGACGTGACTTTTGTGGAGAGACCAGTGATGATCAAGGATCGTAGAGAGAAGGTGCTTCATGGGTGGACCATTCCCTTGGTTCGTGTGTTATGGAGACATGGTGGGCATGAGGAGAGTACGTGGGAGAGGGAAGCACAGATGTGTGCCTAGTACCCAGAGTTATTTTAAGTTTTGTAATGTTCTTTTTTTTATACCTGTTTTGGTATAACTTTTTGGTTTTTTTGGCTATGGAATGTACTAGTTTTCTTTCCTCTGAATGTGTGTGGAAAGCCCTGGCTATGGGGGAGGAGAGAACCCAGCCCCTAATCCAGGCGCATTAATGTGGATGCAATTAAACCCATGCAGGCGAGTCAGTGCCGCCCAAAGTGGATAATATCTTGACATGGGGAAGGAGACTCCCTAATCCACCACATACCTGGGAAGTTTGACATGGTATGTTGCTTGGTTCTTGACAGAAAGGCGTTCTTGGTTAACAATGAGGTTCACTCCTAAGAGGTATCTTTCGAGGTGGTTGTTCGGACCCCCTCTTTCCTTCTGGGTTGTTTTGATTCTCAAGGAAGAGAATCTTTTAAGAGGTATCTGATGTAATTGCCTGGGTTTTTGGGGTCCATTACTTTGAGAAAATCTCATGTTGGGTTTTCTGGTCTGGGAATCTCGGTGAAGTTTGGCCTAACGGTAGGCCTACTGGTAGCCTTAGCCTACCGGTAGCAGGCCAATCGGTAGCTCAGTCTACCGGTAGCCGCAGTCTACTGGTAGCCCTGTCTACCGGTAGCTCGGTCTACCGGTAGTTGCAGCTATCGGTAGCTCTGTCTACCGGTAGTTCGGTCTACCGGTAGGTGTAGCTTACCGGTAGCTCGGTCTACCGGTAGCTGCAGCCTACCGGTATCTCGGTATACCGGTAGCTGTAGCCTACTGGTATCTCAGTTACAGGTAGAAACCGCCTACCGGTAGCTCTCAGCTACCGGTAGCTATCATCCACCGGTAGCTCTCAGCTACCAGTGGCTCTCGCCTACCCCCACGGGTTTTTCCAGTACCGCTCCTTTTTGCGCGAATTGGGTTTTAAACCCTATTTTGACCCCGTTAAGCTTGTTTTAAATCCCAGTAACACCAATAAATGTTCTAATTAAATATTTAATTTATTAACCTGGTGTGTGCATCAGTTTAGAACCCTTTAATTACATATGGGGCCGTGTGGTCAACCCACGACCCCCGGTCTTTACGTGGTTTCACGTTCTTATCTCAACCATCATCGGCCCTTATAAACTAAAGGGTTAGTCGTGGTTTCTTCATTTCTGGATCATGTTGTGCTAGTAGTACCCTTCGTTCAGACGAATGGATTTTCATTCAGGTGAGTCGCATCGCTATCCGTGAAGTTCCGTGCTCGGCCTTAGCGTCGATCGTTGACCAACAAGTAGGGAATTTCTCCATCGCCTCTTATTTTTGTGTATCATGTGGGGTGGGTGTGCTTTTGATTCTATATAATTGGATAAACCAGACCTAAATAAATATAATGAAATGATTCTATAAAGAAATAAGGGGTTTTGTGATCGTTGATGCTGTTTTATGTTATGATCATCTTTCTGAATTGTGTGGGCTTACGCCTCCTGAAAATCATGGTCGTTGGTGGTCTTTCTCTGTGCACTAATGAACCCCTGGTTATGTTTTAAATGGCATGTTTGTGGTTGTGAACTCCTAATGTTAAAACCAAATTGGGTAATCAAGTACACCCAGCTAAATAAATTGAAAGCACCAGGATCAACCCTTCTGTGATAACCCCTGGTTAAAGCACATGGAAATTGAAATCCTGGAGTGTGTTAAATCTTATAAATCTGAAAATACTAGCATGGCCTTACTTTGTGTTGGTGGTAGTGGTCTGGTTGTTTTCTTTTACGGGCCGATTGCTGGAGATGTGGGAGGGGATGGGATCCCCTGTTTTTATACTCTCGGTGGTTGTGAAATTTGGGGACGGGATCCCCTGTTGTTATGGATTCAGTGGTTGTGAGTCTTAAGACTGGGTGATTGCCTTGTTTACATCACGAATTGGGGTGGGATCCTCTGTTGATGAGAAACCATTTTGGGGGACACGGGGTAGTGTCTTGGGGGGTTTATTTGGTTCCAGTACTTTGAGGGATCTCTCTTATCCCTTTTTTGTTGTGACTTTACAAGAGAACTGTGTGTGAATGTTTAAATTGACGTTTGGCGGGATTCTTTTCCTGGGTTTGTGCTTATGGTGTTTTTTTCCCAAGTAGGTGCAGAACTTAGTTAAAAATCATTACTAAACATGAAAACGAATGGGGAAAATGGGTTTTTTTTTGGCGAGAGTCGTGACTTGGACTTGAGTATTGTCTGTGTTCCTTAGGCTGGCTGAAGAAAAACCTAAACTTGGGAGAGTTCTTGTTACCTATATATATGTATATACTTGTAGTTTTGTGTTTCTTATTCGCACCCCATCCAAGTTGAGCACTTAGTTCCGAACACCCCCATTTCATGGGGGAGGGGTTTTTTTCCAACACTATTATTAGTGGCTGGTTATTAGCTCCTTTTTTGCTCCCTTTACCGGATAGCCCAAGTATCTTCGGGCAGGCTGTGATGGCCTGAGGTCCATTATTAGCCCAAGAACCTTCGGGCGGGGTAGTGTGGTGGTTATGGCCCAGGTGTGTTTGGGAAAGTGGTTTCCCAAGTATCTTCGGGATGAGGCCCAGGTGTCTTCGGGTGTGGCAGTGGATCTTCTAGCCCAGGTGTCTTCGGGCGTGGTAGTGGTTGTTCTGGCCTAGGTGTTTGTAGGCATGGTTATGTGTGATAGTTGTGGCCCAGGTGTTTGAGGGTGGGATTCGGTAGTGGGACTACATGTGGTTGTGGCCCAGGTGTGTGCGGGCGGGTGTGGTAGTGGGACTGTGGTGAGAATTGCGGGATTGGTCTGATGCGTAGGATGTCTTCAATAACCAGTGGGAAAGTGGCGCGGGGTGCCCAAACATCGATGTGATCTTATTATATATATTATTTGACTTGCGTTATTTGTTGAGTGTAGTCGGTGAGTGGGATGGGTGAACTCCTTGATAGTGTTGGTTGTATGCTTCTCACAGATCATTAGTAGGTTCCCCCACTTGTGCACGAGAGTCTTTGGTTTTCCCTACTGAGTGTACATGTATGCTCACCCTACGTATATAAAACTTCTTTCAGGTTTCTAGGAGGACTTTGAGGATCGCGCAGGACCATACTAGCTCGGACCTTTGAGGAAGTTGCAGTTACTATTTTCCTTTCCTTGGTACTTACCCTTGGAGTCACTTTTGTACTTTGTGGCTTTTACTTTTGGAACATGCATGTGGGAATGGTTTACTTTTGGCTTTAGTTTTCTTTTAGTTTTGGTGTTGTTGGGTTTCATCATCTTATCTCCCGATCCTATAAAACAAAAAGGGTAATGCCTTCCATTTGTTTGTGATTTTCCATAACCTTGGTGCTAGTCGCCACTCCGGGACCTATTAAGCACTTCCCATGAATTACGAAGAGAAGAGACCTCCGGTGAAATGTGATCATAGTCATATGAAAACATATATTTACAAATATTTAAACCATCCTCATCAGTCACAATAATTCGTAAGCCAGAAGTTAATCTGCTAAAGACATCAAAGACTGTTGTTGTTGAGGGGTCTCAATGCAGTGGACACAAACCACCAGGGAAAAAAAAAATGAAAGCAGAATGGTGTTGGAAACATGCAGGTGAACCAAGAACTGTAATACAGAAAAGAAATCGCATGAAAAGTAAAGGGATACAAGATTTACATGCTTCAGATCCTTATAGATCCTACTGCATGGAAAGAACACCACACACACACATTTTATTAATTTCTAAAAGAAAAATACTGGTATCTACAGTCTTGTAATAAAGGAAAAAACAAAACTAAAAAGGAACGAGCAGATGAAAAGGGGATCTTACAGTACCGGACACACAGGTCTAGCGGTCCGGATCTCTTGGCGCGTATGGGAAAGGAGGATAGTACTCCACACCAGAATCTCGTTGGGGAGAGGTCTTTCCACATTGGTTCTAGTAGCCTTGTGGTCTGAATGCATCCACACCTCTTCGCTATAGAAGTACGCGGAGAAATGCTCCACCGCGAGCTACGCACAAGCTCTATACAGGGAGTTTGGCAGGCCAACAAGAACCTCTGTTGTAGATGAAAGAAGAAGACACCATGAGATTCTTGGAGAACCTTCAACATACCAACAGCGTCACACAAGAACCTTTGTATAGAACTCTCCACTCACACCCTGAAAACCCTAGCCTCCAATAGAAAAGATAACCTCCGCAACCATCATAACAGAGCACCAAACCGTACACTTCCATGAAGCACACTGAGAAACAGAAGCCGAAAACCTTCAAGGATCGACGACCAGGAGGATTTGTGTGGCCCACTTGGATCAATGACCAGGATTAAATGGATGACCAAGTTGGTATAGCCAGCATGGATGACAAATAGTATAGGCGGGAAGAATATATAAAAGCGCATATGATAATTTTAAATGGTAGAATTTAATGTAAAAACAAATAATGAATTAATGGAATCTTAATCCACAAATCTCCACCATTTTTAATTAAATTTTGCGATGTTATTGCACTTAAACTTATGGAACAGGGACTCAGTTTATTCTATCTAAAGGAAAATTGATCTTAGATAAAGGCACAACTTTAGTCAAACTATCAGCTGGGTTTTTATCAGTGTGTATCTTGTTGACACACACAGTTACTTGTTATATAACATCTCTAATAAAATGTAACCTAATATCTATATTTTTTTACTTACCATGGCAAACAATGTTTTTAGATAAATGAATAGCTTATTGACAATCTGAGTAAACATTAATTTCAGAATTGTAAATACAAAGTTCAGATGTCATACCTTTGATCCAAAAAGCTTCCTTGACTACCACATTCAAGGCCATGTATTCAGATTCTGTAGTAGAAATTGAAACAACAGATTGCATGTTTCACTTCCAGTAAATGGCACCACCAAATACACTAAACACATCACCGGTCCGTGATTTATGAGTATCCACATTTCTATCATAATCATCATCCACATAACCACAGATAAAATCTGTAGAATCAATATTTCTACCATAACATAAGTAAATACTAGGTGTAATAGAGAGATATCTAAGAATCCACTTAAGGTCATGCCAATGTGGCTTCCCTGGTGTGTCCATGAACTTGCTAAGGGTTTATATGGAAAAGCCAATATCAGGGCGAGTACAAATCAGGTCATACATTATGCTTCCAACCATGTTAGCATAAGGGATCTTGGACATAAATTCAATATCTTATTTAGTTTCATGGGATTGTGTCAAAGACAATTTAAAATGTTGAGAAAGAGGTATATTAATAGGTTTTAAAGTTTCAAACATGTACCTCTTGAGAACCGTTAAAATATAACCATGCTGAGAAAGATATAGTAATTTATTGGATTTGTCCCTAATATTTTCAACACCAAGAATTTTCTTGGCCGCAACCAGGTCATTCATTTCAAAAGTATTCTTCAACAGGGTTTTGACAGAAGAGATAAGATTTATATCCTTGCATATTATGATCATATCATCAACATACAGCAAGAGGTAAATGATGCGTATATTTTTTTCATTGAAATAAACACATGCATCATATTGACTTCTAGTGAATTTATTACCTATCATGAAGGAGTCGAATTTTAATTACCATTGTCTTAAGGCTTGTTTTAAGCTATATAGAGACTTGTCCAGGAGGCACACTTGATGTGGTTTGAGTTCACCAGTATAGACTTCAGGAGGCTGCATATAAATCTTATCTTTCAAGTCACCATTTAATAAGGCAGTCTTAACATCTAACTGCTTAATATGGAAGTCATTATAGGCAGCATAGGCTAGCAATATCCTAATAGAAGAGTTCTTCACAACTAAGGAGAATATTTCAGAATAATAAATTCCCTCTCTTTAGAAAAAACCCTTAGCTACTAACCTAGATTTGAACTTGATTTTTTTTCCGTCAGTATTATCCTCTTTCCTCTTGAAAATTCATTTGAAACCAATCACTTTAGTATTAACTAGTTTATTTACAACACTCCAGGTATGGTTTTTCATTATATAATACATCTCTTCATTCATAGAAAAGACCCATTGCTTGGAATCATTATCTTTTATGTCTTGCCTATATGACTGAGGATCATCATCGATGAGATCATGGGCCACATAAGAAGCATAGGAAGCCATGTCATACAGGCTGAGCCTAGAAGGAGGTCTAGGAACCATCCTTTTTGTATACCAGGTCAATTGATAGTCCTTGTAAGTATCAGGGGGTTCAGAGTGTGAATCTGAATTGGAACTTCTTTCTGCATCAGCCACTATAGTATGCTGAGAAGTAGGCTGATCAGGCTGAAGATCAGTCTCAAAATGAGTCGAAGGCTCGGGTTCATCAGACTCGGATAAGTCTATTTTACTGATTCTTTGATGGGTAGGATTGGTCTTGGTAGAGGATGACTCATGGAAGACCACGTCTCTACTAATATTGCATTTTTGGTACCCAGGTTTATCAACCCAGAGTTTATACCCTTTGACCCCTTCGGGAAAACCAATGAAAACGCATTTTAGGGATCTTGCTTCCAATTTGTTCTTCCTAACATGTGCATAGGTTGTAGATCCAAAAACCCTAAGGTATGAGTAAGTGGGATGCCTCCAAGTCCAAACCTCTTCATGAGTCTTGAACTGGTTAGTAGAAGAAGGACACATATTGATGTGGTAAATAGGAGTGCTGGTAGCCTCAGCCCTGAAAGACTTGGGGAGGCCTAAGCATGCAAGCATGCTTCAGAAACGTTCTAAGATGATCATATTCATCTTATCTACTAGCCCATTCTGTTGGGGAGTTTCCCTAACAATTCTATGTCTTTTATTCCCTTCTTTTTCACAAAAGTCAACAATCTATGTGGACAGATAATATAAACCATTTTCTGTCCTCATGGTCTTTATTTTCTTTCCGGTATGATTTTTGACTGAAGCTTTCCAGGTTTTAATGGTCTAGAAGGCATCTGATTTATGTTTCTGGATGTACACCCAGACCTTCCTAGAGAAGTCATCAATGAAAGTGATGAAATAAGATCCTCCACCATGAGAGGTAGTCCTCACTGGACCCCATAAATCTTAATGGATATATTCAAGTGGGGCAGCAGTTTTATAGGTGGATCTATTAAAACTTACTCTCTTAGCCTTTCCTATTATACATTCTTCACAAAATTTCATGTTTATTGGTGTTAGTTCATTCAATAGACCCTTCTTACTGAGCTCTTCTAATCCTCTGGAGCTTACATGCCCCAACCGTCTATGCCAAATCATAGTATTGTCAGTGTTCGTATTATAAACACTACCCAATTTCCTTGAATGGGTCTTACCATCCAATACATACAACCCATTTGTGAGGGACCCTATAATAATGGTCCTAGATCCTTTAGAGATCTTAATAGATCTCGATTATGATCTAAAGGTATATCCTTTTTGATCAAGGACTCTTAAGGAAATTAAGTTGCGTTGGAGGTTGGGAACCCACCTTACATCAAGCAAGGTAATCACAGATTGATTTTCAAGTTCTAACAGAACATATCCTCTACCCTCCACTTTACACTTCTTATTATTCCCTAACAGGACATCCCCTTCCACTTTCTCCACCAGCTCTGAAAATGACACTTTGTATGGACACACATGGAAGGAACAACCAGAGTCAAGGACCCAATCTCTATCGAGTGTATGGATAGAAACATTTAATACATTGGTGGTGTCATAGCCAAATTCAACAATGAGAGACTGGTCAGTGGGTTGAGCATGTTCTTGCTCACGTTTAAGCTTTCTACATTCAGGTTTAATATTCCCAAGATTATCGCAATGGAAGCAAGTGACTTTTCTTTCTTTATTATTATTACTCTTTGGTTTTGGTTCTTTCCTAGTCTCTTTGCTACTTATACTTTTATCTCTATTAAATCGTTTCTTTTTTCCTTTAACTTGGGATCTACCCCTAGTGAACAAAATCTCAGCCTCACCTTTCACATTAGGCATAGTATGAAGTTCATTGGATAGAAGGGAAGACTTGACTTCTTCTAGATTCAAGGAGTCCTGACCATACATCATGGTCTCTACCAAGGTAATATTACTATAGTCAAGGGAGATCAATAGAATGATGGCCTGATCTTCATCATCTACCGAGTCATCTATGTTGGCTAGATCTAGCATGATTTTTTTTGAACTCATCAATATGAGATTTCAAAGTAGCACCAGGTCTCATCCTAAAGGAAAACATATGTTGCTTCTTATATATCTTACCTACAAGGGAGGCATTCATATAAATTTTTTCAAATTTAATCCAAATGCCAAAAGTAGTAGACTCAAAAGCCACTTCCCTAAAGACTTTATCTCCTAAGGACAATAAAACGGAACTGTGGCCTTTAACAAGAATGTCAGGGGGCACAGGTTGGTATTCAGTAATAGTTTGACCAGTTTCATTAACAGTTATTATGGGTTTAGTAGGCTCAGAGAGGACATCAATAAGACCTTGCTGGACAAGTAATTCCCTCATTTTTATTTGCCATAAATTGAATTTGTTGTCTCCATGGAACTTTTTGATTTTATATCTCATTGTAGACATGTTTATCCAGATGAGTAGATGCTGAGATATTGGGGACAATGATAAGCATATGCCCCCAAAAATAGACCAATCTCACTGGTTAAACATGTACCATGAGATATGAAGGAAAAATGGTTCGGTAAATACAATGATTTCAACCAAAAAATAATATAAGGGGAAAAACAACAACAATATACATGCGGAATTAAACAGGTACAAAATTGAAAAAAAATAGAAACCCAAATGCAAATAATTGGAAACTAAAACATTATCCAGTGATCAAAAAATAACTAGACCAATTCAAAAAAAATATGTAAAATAGTGCAAAAGGGTTGTGAGTAAGGTACTGTGAGTGACTATGTTCAGCAGGATCAAGAAATATATTTTTAGAGGACTACAAATAAATGTTATAGGCAAGCAAGAAAAGGAATTACCATAAAGATTCAAGCATGAGTTGGTTGCCCAACCCATACCCCATAAATTTATTAAAAGAAAAGGCAATAACAAGGTGAATACATGAGGTGCAGTGTATTTGCACCAACTGGGAATCAAAAGATTACAAAATGATAGTTAGACAAGAATTCGCACCTGCCTTCCATTTTGGTTTTGTTCAGCATCGTCCAAACATTTATAGATCCAAGGATTCACTCCCTTCTTCAAGGTCATCAAAAGAGAGACATGCCATAGTCATCCTTCCACCGCTTATGTTACAGCCACTGCTTCACTAGAGGAAATCAATCCTGAATTTTCTGTGCAAAGAACTGCTATTGTAGCTGATGATACTCAGTTTGCTGCTCTGTACTAGGCATGTCCCTACTGCTAGTGCATCTGCAACGACCTCCCAAAATTCCAAACATTCAATAGCCCCATCATCTTCTGAGATGTACCTCCAAATCATTCCTGCAATGACATGGGACAAGCCCCAAAATCTAGAAAAATGATGTGCTAGACAAATAAGAAGACCATGAATGAAAAAGCGTTATTCCCACCGAAGCTGGAGATAATCAAAATCAGGGTTCCGATCAAGCTGTAAATAAGGTACTGTGAGTGACTATGTTCAGCAGGATCAAGAAATATATTTTTAGAGGACTACAAATAAATGTTACAGGCAAGAAAGAAAAGGAATTACAATAATATGTATTTTTATAAGTAACAGGCAATAGGAAGGTTGTAGTACAAAGAACAACATTATATAAAAAAATACAGCAAATGAATTGTTGTGGATGTAAATTGAAATTGCAACAAAACAGAAGACAAAGAACTAACAGCAATGTAAATAGTAGGTCAGATTAAATCAGTACAGCAGCCAAAGGTAGCTTTGATACCACTTTTTGTAGTTGAGGGGTCTCAGTGTAGTGGACACAAATAACCAGGGAACAACAAAATGGAAGCAGAATGGTGATGGAGACATGCAGGAGAACCAAGAACCATAATACAGAAAAGAAATTGCATGAAAAGTAAATAGAGATGGGATTTACGTGCTTCGGATCCTTATGGATCCTACTGTATGGAAAGAACACCATACACACATGTGTTTTATTAATTTCTGAAAGAAAAACATTAGGATCTATAGTCTTTTGATAAAATAAAAAAAACTAAAAAATAACAAGAAGATTCAAAGGGGAGATTACAGTTCCGGACAGACAGGTTCGGTTGTCCGGATCTATTGGCATGTCTGTAAAAGGAGGATGGTGCTCCTCACTAGGATCTTTCTAGGGAGAGGTTTCTCTACCCTGGTTCTAGCAGCCTTCTGGTCCAAATGCATCCACACCTCTTCTCTATGTAAGGACGCCGAGAAAGGATCCACCACGAGTTGTGCACGATCTGTATGCAGGTAGTTTGGAAGGCTAACAGGAACCTCTATTGCAGACGAAGAAAGAAGACACCATGGGATTCTTGGAGAACCTTCTGTGTACTAGCAATGACGCACAAGAACCTCTATCCAGAACTCTCCTCTCACACATTGAAAACCCTTTCCGCTGATAGAAAATATAACCCTCGCAACCATCATAACAGTGCACCCAACCATACACTACCACGAAGCACACCGAGAAACAGAAGCTGAAAACCCACAAGGATTGAAGACCAGGAGGAGTTGGGTGGCCCACTCGGATCAGTGGCCAGGAGTAAATGGATGACCAAGTTGGTATTTCCAGCGTGGATGACAAAGGATATATATGGGAAGAATATATAAAAGCGCATATGATAATTTTAAATGGTAGAATTTAATGCAAAAACAAATAATTAATTAATGGCATATTAATTCACAGAGACCAAAGGGTTAACTGATGGAACCTATAAAGGTTTCTACACTGGCTTGTCAACAACATCTGTGATCACCAGATCAGGGGAGGATTCACGATTCTGCACCAAGTCTTTATCTTCAAGGATAGGACCAAGAAGACAACCTCGATCCAAAGAAACATCAACAGAGGCTAAATTCCAGCAAGGAGCAGCCACAAAGGGTGCATGCAGCCACCCCGAATCACACTTTCAAACCTCCGACACATGGCCCAACCTCTTACACGTGGAGAAAAAATCATACCAGGATTCAAAAATAACTATCTTCTTAAACCGAAACTCTTCACATACAGCAATCCAGAAGGAATCAACCCACGAAATCAAAAACATGTTATTCCACATAGATTCTTGGAGAGATTAGGTGACAGACCGTACAGGTCCTTCTATCTGATTAGAGGTATATCCCAACGTGGTTTCCTAACATATGAACAATGGAATCATTTTTAAATGGGATAGGGAGTTTGGGAAACCTCACCCAAATTGACATTTACGATGAATCACGCTTCACCTGGAAATAGAAAATAAATATATTTGTAAATAAATATTTATAAATAAATATATTTATAGATGTATATTTACTATATTTATAAATTTATATATTATTGAAATTATAAATAAATTATTATTATTTTTTAAATAAGTATTTATATAAATATAAATAAATAATTATATATATTTAAGTAATTATAAAATTATAATAAATTTATTTAAATAATTGAAATTATAAATCCTTGATAAGTACAAAAAATTTAGTGCTCATAAAAGTCATATTTATCAATGATTTTTTAGCACTGATAAAGATCGATCTTTATTAGCCCTAAAAAAAGTATTGTTAAAGAAATATTTATCAGCGCTAAAATATTAGTGCTGATAAAGATGTATTTTATCGGTGCTTTTTTAGTGCTCATAAATATATCTTTTATCAGTGATTTTCTGAAAGTGTTATTAAAGGTGTCCCCAATCAAATTAAAATAACCCCAACTGTGACTTAGTCACTCGTAATTCTCAAGCTCTCATGGTACTCTTCTACTTCTGGTGTGACTCCTCTATGTTCCCTTCGATGAATCATGAATAGAATCCAATTTATGTTATTGTATAATTTTCCTATATCATTGTTTGATTTTTTGGGTTCAGTGTTTTTGTTTGTTTAGTTCTTAACCATGAAAAACCCTATATCTCATCTCCTCTCCACTTAAATACAACAATTGGTTCTATCTCATCTTTTTCCTCCATAAACAATGATTTCAAAGAAAGAGAATGATGTTTTCATATGGTAAGGTCAGTCAACATATGTGTATGTGCCTATATGGATAAATAAAATAGATTTTTCACCGCACGCTACTACAAAAGTAATGTTATCTATATCCCTTAGCATTGACACAAGACTTTACTAATTAGAACGTGTGTCTGAGGTGATGTGTTGAACTAAATTGGGAATTATTTGGGTATACTAGGTCAAAATGTTACAAAATAGAATTAGAGTGAAACTAGGGATATTGGTATTGATTATATCCCAAATAAAAAAAATGCATACCTAATAATTAATCCATAAATATTTCTAGATAGACAAATTATGCTGGAAGATTGAGTTTCCATATGAAGTCTAGGTTGTTTTTGGTTTATTTTTTCATTGACCTGTCTTCTGAAGTCTCATACCTCTTATTTAGGAGTTGATAGGTAGGAATCAGTAAGAATATATGAAATTTCATGTTCTTATGTGAATTTGTTAATTTTTTTCTAGAATAATTCTAAATCTATATTAATATAAACATGAAAAATAATAAAAATAGTGTATTCTTATTTACATATTCATGGTGATAATGTTTATATAACTTATTAATTGATTGAGTTTATTTATTAACCCCCTTTATTGATACTATTAGTTAGTTTTCTCATAATTATATTTAAAATAATTCTTCTAACATATTTTTAATTATATTTAAAGTATGAAAAGACTTATTAAAAAGGAAATGAATGAGAGAGACGGACAGGGGGTTCACATTTAATCTAGATTATTTTGTGCCTATTTATGAATGATTATTTTTTTTATAAGGGGAAAATTATTTGAATCTCTACATTAATATAGAATATGTCACCACTCTGACCCCTATATCTCCATAGGAAGAAGCCAATGAAAATCCACATTATTCAAGAACTTATATTGATCCTCATGTCCTAGAGGTAATTGTATATCTACTTCAAGCTATGTGGTATAATTTTCAATGATGAGAAAATATAGTATTTATGGTCACTCTAATATTTTATGATAATATATCATAATAATAAATTTAGGATTTCATTTAATACATTAATTTAATTTATAAGACTAAAAAAATTCTAGATCAATAATGAGCATAAGTTCAAAAATTCAACCTTTAAAGGGATGTATCTTATTGTAGGGATATTATGGTTCATTAAAAAAATATGCAAAATTGGAAGGTGAGGAATCATTAAGTAGATATAAGTGATGTCAAATGTAGGTGGGGTGAGATTCATTTATTCCAGAACATTAGAGTGGGATTATTCTAATTCATCTTAAATGGAGGAGACTTTTTGACTGACTTCATCAGTGTAGCTTCCTAGGACACTTTAATCCTTATTGAATCATTGACATGAAACATTTTTATCGATGTGGTTAGTTGGGGAACCACCAATGGTCCTTTGGAACTATTCCTTCTAGGCAAGGTCATTAGATATGATTGGTAGATTATTTATGGCTGAGTATTCTATGGATGGTGCTAGATAAGGTTCTTCTATAAATATATTTTCAATACTTTTATATTATACTCTTTTCAATGGTCTTAGGACACAAAATCATCCTATTATTTATTTATGAGTATCTTATATTTCATTTGAGATTGAGATTAGAACTTATTCATAATGTTATTAACATCAATATTCTCTATATAAGTAAACATATAGAAAAATAGTAATCAATGTCAATTTTATTTACGAGTATCTTTTATCTCTCTCTCTCTCCCTTACCTATACCTACACAATTCCACCCCAAATTTGTAAACACATACTAGATTCATACGATACCACCACAAAGTTCATCTCTGGCTACTGTTGTGAAATAATAATATAACACATAATACTCATAAGAAACATAAATAAATTTTCATAAAAAAGGTCCATGGTTTTCAAAAATATTTTTTTTATAAATAAGGATTAATTTTGGTAAGATATAATTACAATAAAATACACTCCACACATAAAATCCCACAATTTCATGCATCTTATATGAAAATTTTTACTATTTTGAATGAAGATATAATGCTTCAATATTGCAGTACAACTAACATTCACAACCTTTATTTAATTTGTCCTGATATGCTTTATTTCCTTCTATATCTTGATGATAGATTGGACTCCCTCTATCAAACTATCATTCATCCCATCATTGTGGTTCCAAAGTTCCTTGATGACATACCTCCCACTCAGATTGCATTCATTAATCTATGACAAAGTCATCGCTATGGATTTGAATACTGTATATCCCAACTCATTCTTAAAATCTTTAATCCTTTCATCCTCCCCATTTATTACATAATGGGTACACAAAAAATGACATAGAAAAATTAATCAAAACATAAGGAGTAAATTTTTTTTGGTTTCTTGATATTCATTTGTCTTATACGAATTTCTCGGTTACTTTTCACAACACCTCATCAAAAATAATTTTATTTTGATTGTGTTCACATTGGATACTATTATAATTCCATAGTTAAGCATACTTGTAAGAGAATACTACTATGGCGAGTCATCTAATCTGACTCTCGAAGGTATTCCTCCCATAATGAGAAGAGCTCTCCCACCCTATTTTCATCTTTATCTTTAGGATACTTTCTCTTGGAATATTGATGAAATGGATAATTTTCATGCTCTTACATCTACCTCACATCCATACCACCATAAGTTTTTGTATCCTATAAGACCTACTAAAAAACATTTCAGAGGAATTGGAAAGAAATAAATATTTATAAGTGGAATTAAATGGATGTGAGTGGAAGTAATGTGGGTTTTAATGTTCATTCCTTCATTTTTATAATTTAATGTGTTAGAATACATAATTAAAATTTAATTTAAGTTATTTTTTAACCTCAATGGAAATTGAACTTTCATATCCTGAACAATTATTATTGTATTTTATTACTTGAGACTCATTTTTTATCTCTTCTATGTTTCTTGAACCACTCTGAGCAGTAGTCATCCAAAATGATCATGGGATGACTTTTTGTTAGAGTAGTTTAAGAAAAATGGGTCGATGTCCATAAAATATGGGAGATAAATATCAAATAAAAAATGAAATAATAACAATTTTGGAGGCTTATAATAAAGGAACTTTGGAACCAAAATGATGGGAGGAAGGATAGTTTGAATGAGAGAGTCCAATCCAGCATCAATAGATGGGAGAAAATCAAGAATATCAAGATGAATTAAATAATGTTAGTGAGGGTTAATTATGCTTGAGTATTGAAGTATTATATCTTTTTTCAAGACAATAAAAATTTTCATGCAAGATGTATGAAAATGTGTATTTTTATGTAGGGAGTGTATTGTATTATTTTCATTCAATACAAATTAAATATTTGACTGCTCATGTAGACAATGTCTTCTGCACACGATGATGTTACTAATTATAAGGAAGAAAAAACTATTGATGATGAAACTGCTGAATTATTAGGGGATCAACAACATGTTGATGAAAAAACAACGACATAAAATCATAGTGGTGAACAAAATTATCAAGTTAAGAAGTTTGGGTATAAAATTTGAGGTTAGTTGAAATGAACACGACCAACCTACTAACCCCAACAAGTCAATGTTCATTAGTTATCTTGGGGTCACAATGAGGATGAATGTGTTGATTGATATTGATTCATGGTGTCGTATCCAACCTGTAATGAAAGAAATCATTTGGAAAGATATAATGGTACTGTTATAATATACTTTCTATATTTTATTGAAAAATTATATAGTGAAATGTTGATTTAGTTTTCATTATTCATTGAAGAAGTCATTTATTTTATAAAATTTCCATAAGAAATTTCCTTTATAGACATTTTGAAACCCAATAGAAGTTTCATAGTCTTCTTATGAAGTTACATATTAGGGATTCTAAGGGGAAAATAAATCCCCACCCATCACTTAGTTATGTACAAATTATTAATGAGGAAACATGGACTGCTTTCATAAATGGTTGCAATGAGATATCATTTTAGGTGCATTGAAGACGATAATATATTATTTAAAATTATTTATTTTATCCAACTTGATTCAAAATTATTAAATTATGAAATAAAAAATTGTTCTAAAAATAATTAACATGCCTCAATTCTAATATACCCCTATTCCAGGACAAGGATGGGGTGAGCTTGATTAGAGAAGAAATTGGTATGTGTTTTAAATCATCAATAAAAGTTTAATTATGTGATATGAAAGAACATGTGTTCCTTTGTTTATATTCATATTGATGAATCAAAATCTGAAGCCACTTCCAACCCATGTCATGTTCTATGGAAGGAGGTTCGTGTATATAAAGAGGGTAAATTAGTTGATGAAAACACAAAAAAAATATGGGAAGCATGTGTTAGTATGACATAATTTTAATTCATTATGATTTCTAACAATATTACATAAAAAATCTTTTATTTTTCATATTTTTTATATGGTTTAGACACAAGAATCTGCAATGACCGTACTATAAGAAAAGATACTTTCATTAGCTTGGAAGCAGCCTAAAAAATATGGTCACGTTAGAGTATTAGGTTTTGTAGTCTCTCCTAAAATATATTTTGAGAAGATAAACCCACTTGAAGATACATATATTATGGTGATACGATTGTAGATAGAAATAGATTGACTATAAGATATTATTTTTTGGTCAAGTTTGGAAGACTAAGGTATAAGAAATGATCAATGTGAACTGGTGTTGGAGTAAAGATCCCCACATGAACCAAATGAGTCCATTAGCTTTGAGGATAGTCCTTACCTATAAACACATACCTTACCCAGGGTAATAAAAGTTTTCATTAATATTTCTTCTTATTGTGAATCAAAAAACTTCTGATAACTTGTGTTAGGACCACTCGTTCAAATACCCTGGGATGGGGGGAATCATGGTATGAAATATTAACACTATTACCCCTTTGGATCTTGTTTCATCGCTAAACAAAACAAAGTTCTCTCTCCTATATAAATTTATGAATAGAAATTAAATCATGCATAAGAAGCATCAATTTAACTTGGTTCACCCTCACTGGGCTAAGTCCAAGCAGCATACAATGGTGATGTGTCGATGTATCAAATCCACTAAATCTCACTACCAATTACAAGTTTAGATCTAGATAACTTCTATTCCCAGACCCACTACCTTTACAATTTTTAGGGTAATCTCACTACATCCCCAAGGGTCACTCTCTATGTCTCTTTATCTATCTCACTGTCGGTGTAAATGATCACCATCTTCCTCTTTTTTTGCTCACTTATCTTATAAGGGATCCACTCAAAATTTATAGACTTGTAGGTCACTTAATTTTCATGAATGAATGCATCCTAAACTATAGTTAGATGATATGTTGTAGTTCTAATGTCATCCACTAATGAATACTAGTTTACCACAGATGTACTAGGAAACTTTAAACACCCGCATAGCCTTAGGGTGACTTGTGTGAAACCTTAATGCCTTGTATGAAACTTTTTCCTATGTCGTGGAAAATAAACTTATGTGTAACTTTCTACTTGGGTGAAAAGTATTGTCATGTTGTGATGGGTATTATGTATAATATCTTGGGAGAACAGCTACAAAATCAATACCTCCCAAAATACCACATGAGAGTGGGGATTAAGGTAGCTTATGGGCTGATCACTGAGTTGGATATTCCACTTAATGGTCCAGATATTACAATGATCGAAGATGCTATTATAGTTTTTATAGTATGGTCGTATAATATTATAAAGATAAATGAGGTATGTCCTTAACAAATTATTTCATATGAAAAACATGTAATAGTTGATGATAAAAGTTATAATGTGAGGTATGATATTAGAGATGGATAAAGTGGTGGGGAAACAGAAGGTCATATCAAGAAAATCTAGTGAACCAACCAAGAAAACAAAATAACTTTCCAAGAGTACCTTCTCCCCACAAGTTCTATAACAACATTTATTATCATTACAACTTCATGTAGAGACCACATTTAAAGATAAAATTGTATCTTACATTGAATATTAAGAGAAAATATATGGATATTCCTTCACACACTTAATTGGACTCAAGATTTTAACATAGATTCTCAAGAAATAATGTTTGGGAATCTCAATTTTGAATAAATACATAAGGTAAATTTCATAATACATTTGTCCAGATTGTGAGATAATATGTTTATTAATGTTAATAACTATTTATATTCTGTACATGAGTTTATATCAAAATTATATAAAGTTAAGATCATTTAAATAATGATTTGGATTCGTTATTACATGTATATTTTCTATGACAGAACTTACATTGAATGAGGAAGCAATTAATAATAAAAAAGATTAGTTACTGAAAGTGTTTAATAAAAAAAATTAGACTTCAGAATCTTTTTATTTCTATAATGAAAAGATAAAACTCTTCAATCTAATCACATAAAATATATTTTTAATTTTTTCATTAATTAATTTTTTTTGTTTTTTTACACAATAGATACTGATAGAAGTCAATATGGACACCCCAAATATTTATTTTTTGGATCCAATGGATGGATATTCAACCAACCAACACCACATAATGTTTATAGTGAATATGTAATACACTGTAATTAAAATTTTATAGATAAACTTCAGATTATATGTTCAGTATGTGTTTTAACAATAAAAAATATTCTATAATTTGTGACGGGTTATTTATGATGGGATATCGTCACAAATAATCAATTGTGTTGGGACCCCGTTGCAAATAGTCTATTGTAGAAAAAAGTGGTGTAAATAGTATTTTTTTAATGGCCTATCACAAATAATATGATTCGTTTTTTTAAGTTATTTGTGATGGGAGGGATTACCCATCGCAAATAACCTAAAAATAAAAAAAATGAATAAAATACAAATAATAAAACAAATATTCACAAAAATATAAAATACGCACTATATAGAACTGTAAATACATATATTAATAAAAATATTACAAAAAAATATGTTTATTCAAATGTTTTTAAACAAATATATAATTCACTCAGGGGGAGGGGTCATCTGGAGGAGGTGGTGGAGGGAACTCCATCCCTAATCCATGAGTTAGACGTCGCATGTACTTTATCATTTGTTTAGGCTGATGCTCCTTAAATCAATATATATCCTCCTACTATTGTTTCTACTATCGAAGGTGCTCCTCCTGATCCCAAATCATGGTCTCTATAAGATCACCCTAACCTCTTAATTTCTACTCATACTATGAAGTAGATAATGATGAATCTCTATGAGCACCCATATCCAAAAACTATATGTGAAAATATATGAAAAAAATATAAAAAATAATCAAACAATTAGTATATAAATAAATTAATTAAAATTAATGAAAAATAACTAATATAAACAACTAAACAACGCTCTACTTTTGGGGATCGAACTCAAGATGCGGACATCGCTCATGGATAGGGTTTGAAATCATCAATCTTGCAAGACCATGACCTCTTTGAATCATCGTTGAATCGTGGTCATTCCTAGGGTCAGATGATATAGCATCATGCTCATCACCAGGTAGTGAAGCCTCCTCCAACTCATGAAATAGATCTGATAAAATATTGTTGTCCATCTGAAACATGAAATGATTGTTGTTAGAAAATAGTTGAAAACAAATATTATATATTGATATATATTATATATTATTATAACCATCATTTAACTCTATCAATATTCTTCTCTATCCTCATGACATTGACGCATCTCCTCCTGTTTTCTTTACTACCATCGATCTATCACATCAAGTCTACCCCGGTTCTGGAAACCTAATAACAAATTTGGACATAGATGGAACAAATTGGTCATTTCTAATCTCCTGAAGATTGGAAATTCTATGATTTACTAAAAATGTGTTAATCATATATTGTACAATCTTCAGGTGTTGAAACTCATTTCTGCCAACTATGTCTAATTTTTTCATTGCACCAATTTATTCCAACCATGTCATGTGATCAATGCCTCTTCTTCTCCTAAAACTATTGTTATTTTCATTGATGATTTACTTCATGTTTGCCCCAATTTTGGCGACCTAATGAAAAAATTAGATTGCGTTGGCACAAATTGGTCATTCTTAATCACCATAAGATTGTAAATTCTTTGATTTACATGTTGATATTAATTTTTAATATATTTTATTACTTTATATTAAATTATACTAAAAATTAATGACAATTAGTAGTAACTAGAAATAATTACCACTAATTATAGCTATTTTTTAAAAAAAAATTTAATATAAAGTAATAAAATATATTTTAAATTATTAAAAATGTGTAAATCATAGATTTTACAGTCTTTAGGTTATGAAATAAATTTATTCCAACCATGCCCAAATTTTTCATTAAACAAATTTATACCAATCATCTCCAAATTTTTCATTTTTCATCACCTATAAATTGACTACATATATCATTTTTAGTTTTCTAGTAATTTAAATTTAAAAATAATAAAAATTACTAAGTACCACTAATGACTAGTAAATTTAAATAATTAAAGTGATTTGAAATTAATTTTTAATAATTACCTCCAATATTTAATAATTATAGTTATTTACCATTATTTTTTCCTAATTACTACTAATTATGACTAATTATATGGGTTTACAGCTACTATTTATTAATTTTTACTAATAATCACTATTTTTATTAATTTTTAGTCATTAATAAAAAAAATTGATACTTTTTATTAGCTACCACTTATTTTTATTAATTTTTACTAATTATTGTGTTTTACCGATAATTATTACTAATTATAACTTAATTTTACAAATTTATACCAATTATCACTAATTAATACTAATTATTAATAATTATTAATAATTTTTTACCCATCATTTCTATTTTTACTATTTTTTAGTCATTGCTAAAAACTTTTACTAACACCGCTTATTTTTATTAATTTTTACTAATTATTGTTTTTCGTCGATATTTATTACTAATTAACACTCATTTTTACAAATTTATATTAATTACCACTAATGATTACTAATTTTTATTAGTTTATAACAATTTATTACTAATATTAACTAAATTTTGTTAGTTTATTACTAATTTCTACAATATATTATAAATTCTATCAATTTATTAATTATTATTGATTTTTATCTTTTTATGAATTTATACTAATTATTAATAATTACCACTAATGAGTACTAATTTTTAGTAGTTTATAAAAAATTTATTACTAATTAATACTAATTATTACTACATAATACTAATTATTACTAGTTATTACTAATTAATTACAAATTAATACTAAGAAAAACTAATTAACACTAATTACTTCTAATTAACACTAATTATTAATAAATATTACTAATTATTACTAATTACTCCTAATTAATACTAATTGCACCTAATTATTAGTAATTATTACTAATTATTGCAAATTATTCTCATTATTACTAATTATTACTAATTATTACTAATTTTGACTAATTACCACTAATTTTTACTAATTTCTACTAATTCTCCCTAATTATTTCTAATTACCCCTAATTATTACCAATTACCCATTATTATTACTAATTAATACTAATTGTTACTAATTATTACTAAATAATACTAATTATTTCTAATTAATACTAATTTTTAGTAATTATTACTAATTGTTACTAATTACCACTAATTATTACTAATTTTGACTAATTACTGCTAATTACCACTAATTTTAAACAATTTTGACTAATTACCACTAATTATTACTAATTACCCCTAATTTTTACTAGTTATTACTAATTACCCCTAATTATTTCTAATTACCTAAAATTATTACCAAGTATTACTAATTATTACTAATTATTACTAATTATTACTAATTATTACTAATTATTCCTAATTACCCCTAATTATTACTAATTATAACTAATTACCTATAATTATTACAAATTATTACTAATTATTACGATTGGTTATTACTAATACCACTAATCATTACTATTTACCACTAATTATTACTATTTACCACTAATTACCACTAATTTTTACTAATTACCACTAATTACCACTAATTATTTCGAATTACCCATAATTATTACTCATTACCACTAATTATTACTAATTAAAACTAATTACCCCTAATTATTACTAATCCATTCTGATTAATACTAATTAATACTAATTATTACTAATTATTTCTAATTATCACTAGTTACCACTAATCATTACTAATTTTTACTAATTTTTACTAATTGCCACTAATAATTTCTAATTACACCTAATTTTCACTAATTGCCCCTAATTATTACTAATTGCCCCTAATTATTACTAATTGCCCTTCATTATTACTGATTACCCCTAATTATTAATAATTACCCCTAATTATTACTAATTACCCTTAATTAATACTAATTAATAATAATAATTTCTAATTATTACTAATTAAAATGAATTATTACTAATTATTACTAATTATTAGTAATTATTACTAATTATTACTAATTATTAATAATTATTACTAATTATTACTAATTATTACTAATTATTACTAATTATTACTAGTTAATGATAATTATTACTAATTAATGCTAATTATTACTAATTAATGCTAATTATTACTAATTAATGCTAATTATTACTAATTAATGCTAATTATTACTAATTATTAGTAATTATTCCTAATTATTTCTAATTATTGCTAATTATTACTAATTATTGCTAATTATTACTAATTATTGCTAATTAAAGCTAATTATTACTAATTGATGCAAATTATTACTAATTATTACTAATTAATGTTAATTATTACTAATTATTACTAGTTATTGCTAATTAAAACTAATTATTACTAATTATTACTAATTATTACTAATTATTAATAATTAATATTAATTATTACTAATTATTACTAATTAATGATAATTGAACCAAATTATTATAGATTAAAACTATTTACTTTTCATTAAAAACATTACTGCTAATTAAAACAAAATATTTCTTAAACTAATGAATGAAAAATAAAAATAACAAATTCTAATTTAATTCTAACTACAACTAATTAATTATAATTATTACTCATATAAAATAAATTTAATAAAAATAAAAACATTAAATAAATACCTTAAAACTCCGTCTTTTGTTCGATACAATGCTTGAAATCAGCTCCGCTGTAAAATTTTAAACATTAAAAGAGTAAAGAGAAGGATGTGGGAGTGGAGAATGAGAGAGAAGTTAAGAGAAAAGTGAAATGGGAAAATTTCAGGTGGGTATATATAGGTTAGATCATTTTCAACGGAAGTATTTGCGACGAGAGCCCCATCCCAAATAATATTAATTGTGACAGGTCCTTTCGCAATTACTGTTAGCTGTATTAATTAAGACAATGGTTAATAAGGGTATTTGTGATAGGCCCCATCGTAAATACCCTGTATTGAAAGTTTATTTGCGACGGGTGGAATTCTCCTCGCAAATGACAAAAACTGACAGAATGTATTTGCGATGGTCCCATTGTAAATACTTTCCTATAGAGACAACATTTTCCACAAGAGTCAATTCTCGTCGCAAATAAAAAAACATGAAAGACTATTTGTGACAGGAATACATTCCCATCGCAAATAGTATTCCTGCATTGTGGCGCATAGTGCGTGCTAAAGGTATATGTGATGAGATTCAAATTCTGTCACAAATACTCTCTCTTAATGAACTATTTGTGACAGGTGGTTGACCCATCATAAATACCTATTTTCGTCGTAGTGTAACAAGAATGTTCTTATGATAGGGTGGTCACTCAATACAGGCTAGATCATCGCATGAAGTCTGTGTCTAAAGAGATAAAGTCTCTGGATTACTATAAATGGAAACAAATTAAGGTATATATAGAAATATTTATCTATCAAAACTTGTCAAAACAATTTACTTATTTTGGCCAATGTTTCTGCTGTATCTGAAACAAGATAATAACATCGACTGTAGATATTATGTTTTCAAATTTTTGATAAAAATCATAAAACATGAAAATACTTGCATCCCCTAACAGATAATTTCCAAATCTAATTACAATTTCATTAAATATATTTCATAATCATTTGATTATCTATATTTTCTCATTACTATCAAGATTTCCAACAACCTAGTTACTCAAAAGAAAAATCAATTTGTTTAGAGACGAGTGGGCATCATACTTTTTTTCAGAACGCATGCTGACAACAAATTTAGGGGATTACCTTCTAGGTTTGCGATCTAGTACGAGTTATGACCTTTGAGAGATATTTGGGGTGTGAAGCATTAGTGTCAGAATGCTTATATATTATTTTTTATCTCTTTCTCAAAGAGATGTATAATGGAGGAAATCAATTTGTTTAGAAGCATTGACCTGCAAACAATAAAATTGTTGGGCCAATATGGAGGTGGAGGTAAAGGTGGAGACAGAGGTAGTGGCGGAGGTAGAGGTGCAGTCAGAGGCAGAGTCAGAGACGGAAACCGACATGGAGGAGAAGGCAGAGGTGAAGACAAAGGTGTAGAATGAGGCGGAGGAGGATAAGAAGCACTGGCTTGAAAACAATAAAATTGTTTTGAAAACAAGTAGAATGAGGATCATACCATGATTGTGTTTGGGAACAATTGATTAAAAGTGCACACAACACTTGTCACTTAAGATAAGAGTCATTATGAAAGTGTTTCAAGTGACTTATTGAAATAATGTTTTTCACCACTTGTCTTGATAATTTGGGACGACGATTCATAATTCATTTTTGACGTCTATGAACGAGTCTCATGTTAAACCCACAAACGATGCCACTTGAATGGATCAAAGTGTGTGTTTCCAATTTAAAATGACATTTTAGTAAAAAACACAAGTGGTATACTCAAAACTGAGGAAACACATTCTGGTTGTTTTGATATATTAGGACAACGATCCATGAGTCATTTGATATGTGTAGAAATCAACTGCACCTCAATCTGACACATGGTGTGACTAGTATAACTCCTTGTGCATCTTTTTATTCAAAATTGACATTAATTTTAGTGAAAACAATGATTGACATACTCAAAACTGATCAAACGTATTGGGATTGTTTTGGTACTTTAGGACATTGATCCATAAGTCATTTGTGATGTGTATGAATTAGTTTCACCGCAATCTGATGCACAGTGTGATTGGTATGACTCCAAGTGTTAGTTATCAATTTAAAATTGACATTTTAATACAAAAAAGTTTCACTCACTGAAAACTGAGCAAACATGCTTGTATTATCTTGATAATTTGGCACAATAATTCATAATTCATTTTTTACCTATGTGAATCAGTCTCATGTCAAACCCACACATGATGCCACCTGTATGGCTCAAAGTGTGTGTTTTCCAGTTTCAAATGAAATTTTAGTAAAAAAGAAAAGTGGCATACATAAAACCAAAGAAACTCATTCTGAATATTTTGATACTTTAGTAAAATGATCCATGACTCGTTTGGGACATGTATAAATGAACTTCACCTCAATTCAACAGACAGTGTGACCGGTAAGACTCCAAGTCCATCTTTTTATTCAAAATTGACATTAATTTTAGTGAAAAAATTTACATACTCAAAACCAAGATAACACATTTAGATTTTTTTATTAATTTAGGAAAATGATCCATAATTCATTTGTGATGTGTAGGAATCATCCTTGCCTCAATACGATGCATGGTGTAAATTATATGACTCTAAGTGCCCATTATTGGTTTAAAATTGACAGTTTAATACAAACAAAGTGTCACTCACTAAAAACTAAGAAACTGCACTCATATTTTCTTGATAATTTGGGAAAACAATTCATAATTCATTTTTGTTGTTTATGAATTAGTCTCATTTGAAACCCACACATGATTCCACCTATATGGCTCAAAGTACATGTTTCTAGTTTAAAATGACAATTTAGTAAAAAACACAAGTGGCGTACTCAAAACCAAGGAAACACATTATGATTATTTTGTTACTTCGGGATAACAATCCATGAGTCATTTGGGACATGTAGAAATCATATATACCTCAATATGATCCATATTGTGACCAATATAACTCTAAGTACATCTTTTTATTTTAAATTGACATTAATTTTATGGAAAAATACATCTGACATACTCTAAACTATTGAAACGCATTCATATTGTTTTGTTACATTAATAAAATGATACATAAGTCATTTTTGACATGTAGGAATCAAATGCATCTCAATATGAGGCACGTGTGATTGGTATGACTCCAAGTGTCTGTTATCAGTTTAAAATTGAGATTTTAATACAAAAAAGTGTCACTTGCTGAAAACTATGAAAACATGATCGGGTTGTCTTGATAATTTCGGATAATGATTCACAATTCATTTTTTATATTTATGAATTAGTCTCATGTCAAACCCATACACGATGCCACATGTGTGGTTCGAAGTGTGTGTTTCCAGTTTAAAATGATATTTTAGTAAAAAAACACAAGGGGAATAATCAAAACTATGGAAACACATTCTTATTGTTTTGATACTTTATGAAAATGATCTAAAAGTAATTTTGGATGTGTAAAAATTAGTCACATCGCAATCTGATGCACGGTGCGACTAGTATGACTCCATGCGTGTCTTTTTATTCATAATTGACATTAATTTTAGTGAAAAAAACAACTGACATAGTCAAAACAGAGAAAATTCATTCAGAATGTTTTTGTACTTTAGTAAAATGATCCATAATCCATTTTTGATGTGTAGAAATCATATGAACCTCAATCGGATGCATAGTGTGACACTTATGACTCCAAGTGTCCATTATGAGTTTAAAATTGACATTTTAATACAAAAAAGTGTCACTCAATGAAATCTGAGAAAACATGCTCATATTACCTTGATAATTTCGGATAATGATTTATAATTCATTTTTGATGTGTATGAATAAGTCTCATGTTAAACCCACACACGATGACACTTGTATGGCTCAAGGTGCATGTTTCCTATTTAGAATGGCATTTTAGTAAAAAACACAAGTGGCATACTCAAAAATGAGGAAATTCATTATGATTGTTTTGATACTTTATGAACATGATCCAAAAGTCATTTGGGACATGTATAAATTAGTTTCACCTCAATCCTATGCATGGTCTGGCCGGTATGACTACAAGTGTATCTTTTTATTCAAATTGATATTAATTTTAGTGAAACAAAACAACTCTCATACACAAAAATGAGAAAACACATTAGGATTATTTTGGTACTTTAGGAAAATAATCCATATGTCATTTGTGATGTCTAAAAATCATATTCACCTCAATATGATGCATGGTGTGACCAGTATGACTCTAAATGTCTGTAATCAGTTTAAAATTGACATTTTAATAAAAAAAGTGTCACTCACTGAAAACTGGGAAAACATGCTCATATTGTCTTGATAATCTAGGTAAAATATTAATAATTTATTTTTGATGTATATGAATCAGTATCATATCAAACCCACACATGATTCCACCTATATGCCTCAAAGTGTGTTTTTCTAGTTTAAAATGACATTTTAGTAAAAAAACACAAGTGGTGTACTCAAAATACAGAAAACACATTCTGATTGTTTTTATGCTTTAAGAAAAAGATACATGAGTCAGTTAAGATGTGTAGGAATCATCCACACCTCAATCTGAAAAATTTTATGACTGGTATGACTCCAAGTGTATCTTTTTATTTAAAATTGACATTAATTTTAGTGAAAAAAATAACTAACATACTCAAAACCGAGAAAACAGCTTTGGAATGTTTTGGTACTTTCGGAAACAAATACATAAGTCATTTGTGACGTGTAGGAATCATCTGCGCCTTAATATGATACACAGTGTGACCGGTATGACTCAAAGTGTGTATTTTTATTCCAAACTGACATTAATTTAAATCAAAAAACAAATGACATACTCAAAACCAAGAAAACACATTTGTATTGTTTTAGTACTTTAGTAAAATTATCAATAAGTCATTTTTGACATATAAGAATTATTCAATCCTCAATTCGACTCACGGTGAGACCAATATGACTCAATGTGCACTTTTTATTCAAAATTTACATTAATCTTAGTAAAAAGACAACTGACATAATCTAATAGTGTTTTTTCTTGTATTTGTGTATGAAATATTATTTCATTTAAATTCAATATATTTACCTTATTTTTTTTAATTTCTATTGTTGTTTCTGGTGATACAGTGTATTGTTACAACACACTGCACCTGTTTCTGGTGTTGTAGTTTGATGTTGCATCACACTATAGTTTTCACCTTTATCAATGCTACTATATTCGCTGATAAAGATATCCTTCATCAGAACTTGTATAAGCGTCGATAAATGAATCCTTTAACATCACTTCCCAAAGCAATAATAAATATTCCTTTATCAGCGCTTATAGTAGCATTGATAAAGGAATACTTTATCGATTCTTTTTAAAGTGTTGATAATGGAATCTTTATCAGCACTTTTCTAGAACTAATAAAATCCCTATACTTTTAACCACGCTGAGGTTGTCAGTTTTTTCTAGAACTAGTAAAGGCTTATTATAGTGTTGTTAAAGGTCTGTTTTGTATTAGTGATTTGTGAAAGTGGATTTTATTAAGGAAGGGTAAAAATATGAACCACTTATAATGGAATCCCAGTCAATACATGTATTTTATATTCCAGATCTCTCAAACTGAAAGTGATCAAATATCCTATTATCAACCAAAACCACTAAAGGGTTAGATGAAAATTCAACTGAGGGTGACCCATTCAATGGGACATCATGATCATTTCATGGAAGTTTCAATGTAGGCAAAGTATTTTTTTGTCATAGGAGACTATAATGAAGGTATTTGGATACTCGGTAGAGGGGTAAAATCCATTCAATATTAAAAAAAGGATTTAAATAATTGGGTTATTTTTTTAATATACATTGCATTACCTTTTGTTATTATCATTTCACTGCTTCATTTATATAATAGAAATCAAATATTGAACCACTTCTGTAGATAATGAATTTTTCACATATTGATGCTCCCAATCCTAAGGAACAATAGGTTTCTCAACTTTTCAATGCTCCCAATGTTGAGTAACAACAAGTTTATGCACATTTCGATGCTACCAATACCGAAGAACGAAATATTAATAATGTTGGACCTAAGGAAGTGGTAGATAGTGAATGACCAACGTCCCTGAAAAAAAATGAGTGTCGTATCATGATGGTGTTAGAAAAAATTATTAAGACGAGAAACAAATGCATCAAATTTGAGGTTAGGTGGAATTCGTGTGTCCAGCCTGTTAACCCCAATAAGGTCATGTTCAACAATTTTGTTGGGCTCACCATTCAATAGTGCATGCCGATTGATGTCGATTCATGGTACCATGTTATGATCACACTTAATACACTGATTTTGGAGGATATTAGGGTAACATTATGATATAATTTCTTTAGTTTACTAAAAAAATGAAGCATTGACTTACTATCCATTATCTATTGGAGAGTGCATTTATAGTATAAGAATCCCAAAAGAAATTTGTATTAATGCTTGCTGGAAAGAATCGCATTGGATTTCGCACTATTATTACAAAGTTTCAGCTCAAAGATACTGAAGGGAAACCAAACCCACACTCACCACATATGTACGCACACATTATAAGCCAAGAATAATGGAATGGGTTTATTGGCTATTGTGAGGAGACATATTTTCAGGTACATTGTGGATGTTAATACATTTTTTGACAATACGTGTATTAATCACTTTGATTAAGAATTGTTAATTTATGAAACAAAAAATGAGTGCTGAAAATAAGCAACAAGTAGTAAAACCAACATACCCCTACCATAAATTAAGGATTAGGTACACATCACTTGAATAAAAATGGTTATATATTTTAAATATACCATAACACTTTTATGGGACATGAAACAAAAACATAATTATATTACTCTATTTATATGTAGATTGATGAATCCAAATCCAAATCCACTTCCATCCCACATCATGTGCTATGAAGGAGGAATATGTAAGTAATGATGGGATACTAATAGATGAAAACACACAAAAAAATTTGGGAATCATGTGTAAGTATAACATCATAAAAAAAAAATTGGACATCGGTATTACATAACAATGATTGATTATTTTATTACAATTTTTATCTGACTAAGACACAAGAATCATCATAAGATGTATCATATGAACAACTACTATCAACAACCTTCAAGTGTCCAGAATAGTGTGATCACGTAAGAGGTGTGGATTTTAGGGTGACACCCCAAACATATTTTGAGAAAAGAAAAGAATATGGGTATAAAGATAAATAAATCGAAGAAATGCCGACACAATTATCTTCCAAGGAAGAAAATTTTGATTGGATGTTTGAGTTTATATAAAATGTTATTGGGAGGGGAAGAAAAGAGAACAAAAAACTCATGAACATCCACTACATGAAGATCCCCCGCTAGATTTTAACCGATCCATTCCCCTCAAAAATATATTTTAGATGAGCTAATAAATATTCTCATAATTGAATCTATGAAATGTGAATCAGGAAGACACTGATACATTTTCTGTACTGATATTCTATATAGTGAAAATGAATGTTATTTATATCTATCAATGGCCACCCATCTCCTTTTTGTGAGGGATAATGTGTATAATATTCAAGAAGATATTATACTCAATACGTAACTTCTAACAGGTCATGTGAGAGTAGGGATTTGCATAGCTCATGATCCAATCATAGAGAAAATTGTTCCACTTGATGATGTAGATATTCATATAGTTGAGCAAGATATTGTAATATTCATCGCATGGTCGTTAGATCTTGTAAAAAAACCTTTCTGCAAGGAGGTATTCATTTCCAATTTATTTTTCATGTTAAACCTTTAAAAATTAATGAAAAAAATTCTGAACCAATGATTGTTATTATGACAGGAAAAAAGGAAGGTGGTGAAATGAAAGTCCAAATCAAAATGATCTAATGGATCAACTGACCAATCAAAAATATCTTGACAAATAACCTTTACCCTGCCTTTTGAATATTTTCATTTACTAACATTGAAGGTTCATGTTGATACAATGTTATAAAGGGGTTGTAATCACATGGTTTATTTTGAAGAAAAATTTTATATAGAGGCAATTAAAGACTTTATTTATCTTGATAATGTGAATGAAATCCTTAAGTATAAATTTCTAGGAGTATGAGTTGTAAATGTATACATGAGGCATGTTTTCATAATTGTTTTTCCAATTGTTGATCTACTATGTTAATTATGTCTAAATACAATTCATATTTTTTATAGGAATCTATATAAATACTATTTGAAGGTAAATCACTATGAACATAAATACGGATTAATTAGTCCTCACATCACTTCTACAGACAAACCCAAAATGAAATTAGCTGAAATTGATTAAATAGTAGAAAAACTAGCCCCAAAATTTGAAAGAAAACATACAGATGATAGACTCTTATTATTACCAATGACATAGGGATAAAAATATACCATTAAATCATATTAATTATGTTTTAATTCCTTTCATTAAATATTCCTTTTTGTTTTTTATGCATCATTGGGTACTCATTACAATCAATTTGGATACTCCAAAGATTTATTTTCTTGATTAACTACATGGATACCCAACAAATCTTTCACACATAATGACATTTTTCAATTTGTAATACACTACATCCAATTTTTAAGAATTAAAAGTCAAGTTATATATTTTATGTTAATTTTTAATGAGAATTTTATTAGGATTGAGCAATATTTAAATATCATGAAAATCATGGCATGAGGAAAGTCCACGCATACTAGGAACGTGTCAACTTCTAAAATTGGATAAGTATTAGGGTATATATAATAAGATTTCACTATAAAAACCCATATCAAAACAAATTAATTATTTTTATAAATGTTTCTATAGTGTCAAAAATAAACCAATGGAAAAGATTGTGGATATTATGTTTAAAAATTTATGAGATATATCATATACCATAAAAAACAACAATCCTAGAAAAATTATTTTCAAATATAATTACTATTTCATTTCAAATATTTGTTAATCCTTTATGTATTTATATTTTTCCAATACTACTATGACTGTTGAAAGTACTTGTATTAAAAATATGAAATATATTTGTTTATAAATAACTAGAAATCATACCTGATTTCATAATTTACACATATATCATGAATATGTGACTTCCTACTACTTATTTTGTTGATTTTCTCATAATTTTATCGAATTTTTTAGTTAATTTCCTCATCATTTTTATATGATACTTCTTTTGTTAATTTTCACTAAGACCATGAAGAAATGACTTTTTCAACAAGTATGATTCACTCATATATTATAATCATGAGATTTAGGATAAAAAAGATAGGTTGGAATCAACCATACTTCTATTTGATACACGGTGTAATCGGTTTGACTCAAATTGTGTGGTTTCAATCTAAAAAATACATTTTATTAATTTATTATTTCATATTTATGTTTAACTTATTTATTAATAGCATAACTAACATAAAAATTCTTTTTTTATACTATTGTATTATATTTGGGAAATCATATTTTCCTTTCAACTATCTGTAGCAAGCTAGAAAAGAGAGAACATATTGCTTTTGGATATGAAATTCCAAGAGTCGTGGAGTTTCCTTTTACATACAAATGGAATATTTGTCCTTTTTTTTAGTTTTTTATATATAGTTTAAAGTAAAACACCAATGACAAACTCAATCATTTTCATCTCAATATGATACACAGTGTGCTCAGTATTACTCTAACTGTAACAGCCCGAGATTTTATGAAAAATATTCTTTTTAATTTTATTAATGTCTTGTGTTGTACGCTACACCAAAAGGAGCTTGCACAACACGCATCTTTGACTTTCCTTGCATTACACGCAATCGCAACCTTCCTCGATAGCGTGTGTAGTACGCAATACTGAGTTTCACGAAACAACGATATGCTATTAAAATATTATTAAAACTAGCCGTTATGAATAGTAATAACCACTTTTTAAATTTTAGAAATTTTAGCTCTCAAAATGGACTTCATTTTTGGATTCGGAGTATCGAATTTAGCCTAAGGTGAAATTTTGGTACTTTTCGGATAACTTTCATATTCTGATGAATAGTGAAAATTACTAAATTATAATTAAAAACAAATTTTTTAATCGAAATAATTAATAGTGATAAATTATTAATTTGAGTGGTTTTAAAGTATATTTAGAATATATTTTTACAATTTAATACAATGTTGGTCATTGAATGTAATTTCACATTTAAACCAGAAATAATCAAGTGTCAATCTTTTGATAGATATTGTTTCTTAAAAACACGCTATTTGTTTTAATAGCGGGATTTAATTATAAAATTAATTAATGCAACTTCTATGTTATGAATTTGGTAAAATAGACTTCATTTTTGAATTCGGAATATGAAATATAGCTTAGGATGAAATTTTGGCATTGTTCTGAAAAACATCAATTTTTGATGAATAGTGAAACTACTAAGTGGTAGTTAAAAAACTGAATTTTTCATAAAACTTAATTTTACCGCTTCTGTGAATGGAATTTCAAAAATCCGAGAGACACAGTTGATGTCAGTAAGTAAAATGTGGTTCAATGAGATGAAAATAATTTTTGGTGAATAGTAACTTTTTACTTTTATTTACCACGGTTAAAAGTAAATAGGGTAATTAAGGGTAAGAATGATATTAATATTACCCTAACACATGTCCTAATTCTATTGGACAAGTGTATCTCGACCAAAAACAACCTTAAGTGTAAAATATTATCATTTAGGCCCACTTGGATTAGATTAGGACATTTATTATTATTTAATTCAAAGAAGAGTTAAAAGAGTTAAAATCAAAGTATATTTACTAAAACATTTTTATTATAGGGTTTTAAAAAAGATAAATTCGATTGTAAATATTCATTAGAAAGCTAAAACGATTTCCTACATGATGGTATTTTATTTGTAATTTTTAGACATCATATAATTTAATTTATTTATGACACAAAGATGATGCAGTAATTATCTTATTAATGAAATATTGACATAATTGATATTATAAATACCAAAATAAATGTAATTTAAGACTTTTTATGAATTCCACTAATTTTATAGGTTACTATGATATATTAGTGTTGATTTAATCAACTTTGGTCGAACATATAATTCTGTTATGACTTTCACAAAAATCATATATCAAATAGTGTCAAAATTGACACAAAATAGATTTTAAATCAAATATTATATTATTAATTGTTATTTTATTCCTAAAAATCTAATGTTCGGCCAAATGACTTAGATAAGGATATATTTATTAATAATATACAATTTGGGGTTCGTTTGGCATGTTATAGTAATTGTATTAACCATATAGTGAAAGAAAACAAAAAGACACGGTAAAAGTTAAATTATTTAACTTAGAGTTAAATGTAATTGATAAGGTTAAAATAATACCCTAAACTTGTCTAAATCCTATTGGATGATAGGATTTCGACCCATACCCACTTTAGCTTCTAAATAAGACCCTTTGGAACCATTATAAACCGATTTTGACTTTAATATAAAATAATATTTTGAGATATTCCTAAGGTGCCCCTCTCCTCCCTTATAAAAGGGCACCTCCTCCCCCTCCTCCTCACACCAATTTGAGCACTCAAGCTCGGCCAACCCATGCCATTTTCTCCTATCCACTTCACTAGAATAATCCTAGAGGTCCTGGTCTTCTTCAAAGACCAATCTTAGTTCCCTAAGTGGAGGATTCAAAGAGGTGTTCCAAAGAAGAGGAGCTTCGGACACGTACAAAGCAAATCGGACCTAAGGTAAGGGAAATATCACAATCTCATTTTTATCTGAGATTGTTATACTTTGGTATTTACTGGGGTTTATTTTATCATCCACATCCATGTTTCCTTAACATGTAATATTTATATCCTTATACAATAGTTTATATCCAATTTTACCCTTTGGTGAGTTTTTAGTAAAAGATATGAAAGGAATCTTTTGTCGTTTTCGTACGAGGTACTTTTTGAATTTTCTAACAAAAGTACGAAGAATGTTTTTTTTAACTTATACGGAATGAATGTATTTTTAAAACATTATTTCCAAGAAGCTTCCTTTACAAGTTTTCAAGTTTATTTTTAATCAACTTCTTTTAGTTTAAATTTGTATGACATGTTAAGAAAGGAAAAATGTTTTTGAAGAAGAAAGGATATTTTCCTCAAGAATGGAGTTCAAGTGTTTTATCAAAATTATTTTCCATATAAGATAATAAAGGGTTCTGTTTTTATCCCTATTATTACATTGATTTGATTATGTTTTGAGGGAATTATTTTTATGAAGTCATTTACCTTATATGATTTGTTTTATGATGTCATGATGTTTCAAGAATCCCATTTTTGTTACATGTGTTATGCGATGATGTATGATTTATGATTATGTGGAACACATAAGAAAGGATTCATTATAAGATGGGTGAGACCTATATCTCCCTCCAATGCATTGGGTAAAGATTTTATATCTCATGAGATAGACATGGCTGGAATGGTAGGTTATACCGGTTCAGTGAAACAGCACTGAAACGAGGGTTACTCGATTAAGAAAGGGACTTTGTCCACTAAGATAGTCTTGGCAATGATTCTTGACTAACATGAAATGATTCTCTATGATTATGTGTGAATTCCACAAAGTTTCATGTTTTAAGTTATGATTATTGTGATTACATTTCACTGCCATGATTTATCCCATGTTATGAAATTATGATCTCTTTTGCAGGTTAAGATTTCCAAAAGTTATGTGCCTGTGTATACAATGTGATTGATATTTCTTTTGTTTACCCTTACTGAGCATTTGAGCTCACCCTTTTATGTTTTCTTTTCCCCAGGATATAAAGAAAGGGTTTAGGTAAAAAAAGGAAGATATTTATGGGAGATGTTGAAGATATTTCACCATGATTAGAAGATTATATTCCGAGTTTCCAAAGACACTAAACTATTACGATACTTGTGTGTGTGTTTTTGTTATGTACTAAGTATTCCGCAAAAGTAATGTAATGTCAATGTACGTCAGGCTTCGGGTCTCTACACTAACTATATCTTTTCAGTTTATAATTTACATTTTAGTTTAAAACACACATCACATGATTAAAAATAAGAAAACACATTCATATTAATTTTATATATTCTTAAAAAAATATACAAGTCATTTTAAATTTTTAAGAATCATCCTCACCTCAATCACACATACGGTGTGACTAGTATGACTTAAAGTGTGTCTTCTTTTAAAAAATTGACATCAAATTTAGTAAGAAACACAAGTGACATACTCAAAACTAATAAAATTAATTCATATTTTGTTGATACTTTAATAAAACAATACATAATTCGTTTTTGATGAGTAAGAATCACCCACACCTCATTACGATGCATGGTGTGATTGGTATGACTAAACGTGTGTCTTTTTAATTAAAATAGACATTAATTTTATTAAAAAAGACAACTAACTTACTGAAAATCAAGAAAACGCATTCTTATTGTCTTGATACTTTATGAAAACTATACATAAGTAATTTGTGACATATAAGAATCATCCACACCTCAATCTGAGGATGGTGTGTTCGATATGACTCTATGTGTGACTTTTTATTTAAAATTGACATTAATTTTAGTAAAAATGAAAAGTGACATACTCAAGACTGATAAGATTCATTCATATTGTATTAATAATTTAGAAAAACAATACATAATTCATTTTTGAGGTGTATGAATTAGCCTCACCTAAATCTGACACACGGTGTGACTGATATGACTCCAAGTGTGTCTTTTTATTTAAAATTGGCATTGATTTTTGTAAAAATATCAAGTAACGCACTTTAAAATGAGAAACCAAATTTGGATTGTTTTGATAATTTAGGAAAATGATCCAAAAGTCATTTTTGACATGTAGGAAAAAACCACACCTCAACATAATGCATTACAGGACCGATATAACTCAATGTGTTTGTTATTGTTTTAAAATCAACTTTTTTGCTCAAAAACTGTGTCACTCACTAGAAAATGAGAAAACATGATCCTATTGTCTTGATAATTTAGTAAAATTATTTATAAGTTATTTTGGATGTGTAGGATGTAGTATCATGTCAAACTAACATATGATGTGATAGGTATAACTCAAAGTACTTATTTCCAATTTGAAAATACATTTCAGTAAAAAAATATAAGTGACATACTCAAAACTAAAAATTCACATTCGTGTTTTTTTTTATTTTATGAAAACTATAAATAATTAATTAGTGATGTGTATAAATTACCATCACCTCAATCTTACACACAATGTTATTGATATGACTCGTGTGACTTTTTATTTAAAATTGACATTAATTTTAGTAAAAAGAATAAGTGAAATACTCAAAACCAAGAAAACACATTAATATTGTTTTGATACTTTAATAAAATGATACATAAGTCATTTTTGACATGTATGAATCAATATCACCTCTACCCAACATGCGGTGTGACCAATATCACTATAAGTGCATCTTTTTATTTAAAATTGACAATAATTTTAGTAAAAATAAAAAGTGACATATTGAAAACCATGAAAATTCATTCAGATTGTTTTGATACTTTATAGAAATTATCTATATGTAATATTGGATATGTAGTGATTATCCAAATATCAATCTGATGCATATTGTGACCGGTATGACTCCAAGTGTGTCTTTTTATTTAGAATTGGCACTAATTTTAGTAAAAAGGACAAGTGACATACTCAAGACTGATAAAATACATTCATAAAATTTTTATAAATTAGAAAAATTATCCATAAGTCATTTATAATGAGTATGAATCATCCACACCTCAATCTTATACAATGTGTGACCAATATGACTCAACGTTCCTGTTATCAATTTAAAATTGACATTTCTGGTTCAAAACATGTGTCACTCAATAAAAGCCCAGAAAACACACTCTTATTGTGTTGATAATTTTGGAAAATTGTTTGTAAGTAATTAATAACATGTAGGAATTATTCTCAAATCAAACAAACACACAATGTGACCGTTATAACCCATAGTGCATGTTTTCAGTTTAAAATGAAATTTTAATAAAAAGAAAAAGTGACATACTCAAAAATAAGAAACATAATTCAGACTATTTTGATACTTTGGTAAAATGAACCATAAGTAATTTGTGATGTGTATGAATTACACACACATCAATCCGATGTACAGTGTGACCAGTATGACCCCAAGTGTTTCATTTTATTTAAAATTAACATTTTATTAAAAAATAAATGTGACATACTGAAAACTGAGAAAACTAATTATTATTGTTTTGATACCTTATGAAAAAGATACATATATCATTTTGGATGTGTATAAATCATATTCACCTCATTATTATACATGGTGTGATTATTATGACTCCAATTGTGTCTTTTCAGTTAAAATTGACATTAATTTTAGTAAAAAGAACAAGTGACATAGTCAAAATCAAGCAAATGCATTCAGATTGTTTTGATACATTAGGAAAACAATCCATAAGTCATTTTTGATGATTAGGAATTACCCACACCTCAATATGATGCATGGTGTGACTGGTATGATTCCAAGTGTGTCTTATTATGTAAAATTAATATTTTAGTATAAAAAAATTGACAAACTCAAACCCAATAAAATGCATTCATATTATTTTGATACTTTAAAAAATGATCCATAAGTCATTTTTTATGTGTAGAAATATGTCGTATCTAAATCTAATACACGTTGTGCTCGGTATGACTCAAAGCATTCATTATTAGTCTAAAAATGATATTTTAGTTCAAAATGTGTGTTAATAACTGAAAACTGAAAAAATGCACCCGTATTGTCTCAATAAATTAAGATAATGATTAATAGGTAATTTTTTGATGTGTACGAATAAATCTTAGATAAAATTGACGCACGAAGTAACTGGTATGACTCAAAGTGTGTGTTTTTCGTTAAAATAAAATTTTAGTATAAAAGAAAAGTGACATACTCAAAACTGAGCAAACATATTTGAAGTGTTTTTATACTTTATAAAAATGATCCATAAGTCATCTGTGATGTGTAGGAATCTTCCCCACCTCAATTTGATACACAGTGTGATTAGTATGACTCTAAGAGTGTCATTTTATTTAAAATTTACTTTTTATCAAAGTATTCGTTCATATTTATGTTTAATTTATTTATTTGTTATAAAACTAACATAATATTTTTTTTCTTATATAGGTAGATTTTTTTTCTTAGGTTGGGGTGGTTTTCTTATAAATGGATAAAATGGTCGGTTTTTTTGAGAGGGGGTCTCAGGTGCTAAAGATGATGAAACGTTAAAGTTTTTAAATTTTTGTGGATAATAATTGCAAATGTAATTATACAAAAAATTGTTTGAAATGTATATAGTAGTGATTGTTTTTTTATTTTTGATTTAAAATTTATTTAAATTAAATTATTTATTTTCATACATGTTATACATGTATTTGTTGTAGTGTGTTGTTATTCAAACAACATACTTCAGTAAGTGGGCCCTTATCAGCTCTATTTCTAGACCTGATAAATCCCCCACTTTTCAGCACTATTTATGATACTGATAAAGGCCCCCCTTTATTAGTGCTAATGAAATCACTGATAAATCCCCCTCCATTTAATGGCACTAAGAAAAACATCACTTTTGTAGCGCTATTAAAGCCCTTTTGCACATTGTTAAAAGGCCAAAGTGTGGTAGTGCATATAAAATAATCATTTATTAATATGTAATCAAAGTAAAAACATCATTGAATAATTTTTTATGTGTATGGGAAGATGAAACATCAATCTGATGTGTGTTGTACTCTAAATGACTCAATAAGAAGTTTTAATTGATATCAAAGTCTTCAAAACCATGCGTCAAGGGTTCAAAACCATGAAAATGACCCTAGAGTGCAATGAAATCATAGGAAAATGATTTTAGATTTATTTCTGAAATATAGGAATTTAATCCACATCAATCCAAGTTGTGGTTTTCCAAGATGTTCATAAATTCATTTTTAGTGTTTTAAAACTCTAAAATATATATGTAACAGTCAAAAATATATAAAATGTCCTCAGATTGAATTGAAATAATAGGAAAACTTTCATTGAATAATTTGAGATGATTATGATTTGAAGAAACATATATCTAATGTGTGGTGTTCTCATATTGTCTCAATAATAAGTTTTAATATATATCAAAGTATTTAGAAATTTGTGTCAGGGGTTAAAACCAAGAAAATAATATTAGAGATTTTTGAAACCGTAAGAAAAAAAACAACTGTAGAATTATTTTGAAAATATAAGAACTAACACCACATCAATTGGAGTGGCATTTTTCTTATGTTGTTGTTATACAAATTTTTAGTGTTTTAAAACAATAAAACAAACATGTACTAGTCAAAACTATAGAAAAAGAATTTTTATTGACATAAAATAATATAAACTCAATCGTTGAATTATTTTTGCTTGTTATGGGTAGACTACATGTCAATTTGATGTGTGGTGTTATCAAAAATGATTCAATAAACAGTTTTAATAGGCATCAAAGTATTTAAAAATGATTGATAGGAGACAAAATCAATAAAATGACCTCAAAGTACCATGAAATTATAATTCAATGATTGGAGGTTTAGTTTGGAAATGAAAAGGTGAAACAACATTGACCTAATGAGTGATTTTCCTGAGATGTCTTTAAACACATTTTTAGGGTTTTAAAAATCTATGGACACTAATCGCAACTACAAGGGTGAATATGATTGTCAGTTATGTTTTATTGTGGGAGGCTTCCGAGAAAGGTGTTCGGGTGCCTCCTCAATTGGTGCACCACATGTTTTTTAAAAGGAAAAAATATGGAGATGTATTTTTTTAGGTTAGGTTTTTCTTTGTAGACATTTTTTTAAATGAGGTAGTATCTAGTTTTTGAAACACAACATAAATACGAGGAGAATGGTACATGTTTGTGACTGTATTTGATCAACAATCATATTTCTTCTAATATGGTGATTTTTCAAAACCCATTTATTAATTTGATGATCTTTCGAACCATACAGTTAGATTTATTATTTTCTCTTCTTTCACATATGACCTTATTTTGTCAGATCTTCTTTCTGTCTCTCTCTTTTTTTATGGTATTTTCTTATACTAAATCATTGAGTTGAATTTTTAAGATCCCTTTCATTTTTGGGAGTCTCTACTATGTACTCGTTGATTATAGTGGATCTTGTTTCTAGATTTTGTCCCATGGTTTTTTCCCTCAATGGGTTTTCTACGTTAAAATTTTTGGTGTCAACATTTATTTTTCATGCTCATATTTTTTTCTCACTTCACATCTATTTTAGTTTTTTTGGCTTGTTTTAAGGGAAAGAAATTTTATTTCTTCTATGCATTCACTTTTTTATTGTTTAAATGTTTTCCCATGCCATCTTTCCCAACATCTAGTATCATAGGGTTCATTTTTTATTTCATATATATTATTGAATCCAATTAGAGTTATATTATTTTTTTGAATTATAACAACTACCATATGTTGTGATTAAAAATGAATTATAGGATTTTTGTCAAGTGAATGTGTATTTCACTATTTCCTAATTAGAATCCAAAAAATAATGTCAGATGAAGAATGGGTGTTTCAGCACGATATGGATTGTTGTTTCATTCTCTAGTTGGTCAAATACAACATGATGAATCATATTGTCAACATCTCTTATGCCATAAATTTTTGGATGAAGCATGGGACTGCCTATGCTTCCATGTCAAGAAAAAATAAATTGTTTCTTCTCAAACAAATTTCAAATTTGAGGTACAAATAGGGTATGTAGATTTTTTACTATTTTTTTGAATATCAAGGATATTTTGATCAATTTTTTGGTATGATAATTAATTTTTAAATGGATATTTTACAATTTTTGTTTCTTAACACTTCACTTGATTCTTGAAAGAATTTGCATGTTACTCTAATCTATTTTTACATAATGGTGTTGTGAAATTTAGTTTCTATAAGTCTACTATTTTGAATTAAGAGGACATGACACTTACTTAGGAAAAATCTTATTTGGATATTTTTTTCACAGATAATGGGGCAGAGTCCAGAAAAATAATTAGGGATAGATCAGTAAAAGGGAAAAGATAGAAGAAAATCTAGTTAGAAGTATAGAGAGTTCGAGTGTAATCATTGTTCTAAGAAAGGACATGTTAAAAAGTTTTACTATTAGCTGAAAAGAGAAACCAAAATGAAAGAAAATCAGCATAAGAAAAATGATGATAGAGATGACTGTGTCGCTACCACTACAGGTTGTGATCTTGTTATTGGTTATGACTCCATTAATATTTATTCTAATGATTCTTATCTGGTTGTTGAAAGTGGTGCATGTTTTCATGTGAAATTAAGGAATGAGCTCTTTACATCTTACAAACCATTTAATTTGGGTATTTTTAAGATTTGTAATGATGGTTGCGCTAATGTTGTAAGTATCAAGACTCTTTGTTTCGAGACCAGCATAAGACGTAAGTTTATTTTGATGAATCTTTGACATGCATATAACACTACAAGAAAACCGCCATTTAGAAGCGGTTATTTTTTCATGTAGCGGCGTTTTAAACTGCCTCTATATGGTTTGGCGGTGGTTTAAATAAACCATCGCTAAATTTGGCATCGGCAAACTATTAGCGGTGGTTATTTCCATTTAGCAGTGGTTTAAGGGAACCGTTGTAGTTTCCTCATTCGGGGCGGTTTTATTGAGTTTAGCATCCGTTTTTACGAGCCTGGGATTTAATTTTATTAGCGACAGTTATAACCGCCGCTAATAAAATAAAATCGAGCGGTCGTAAAACCACTGCTAAAGTCACGAGAACCGCCGCAGAATGCATGTGGGTTATGTGACTCTATAGTAGCGGTTAAAACCACTGCTAAAGTCACGAGAACCGCCGCAGAATGCATGTGGGTTATGTGACTCTATAGTAGCGGTTAAAACCACCACTAAAACTAAAAAATACTTACATTTATCAGCTATAAAAACCGCTGTTAATGTCTTACCTGTATACCTTTTGCAGCGGTTAAAACCACTGCTAAAAGCTGACCAAAAAAAATTCTGCTTCCACTACACCACTTCCCTGAAAAAAATCCAACCAGAAATACCAATATCCTAACAGATTAATGCACACGAAATTTAAAAAATAATGAAAACAACTAGTAAAAAAATTATGGTCGTGATGCTTGGAAAATATAGTGGAACATCATAAATGGATATGTGTAGTGAGAAGATCATAGATTTTCTATTACTAAAACTGATGAATCTAATTGAGAAGATCTCTTGATGCTGCCAACACTTCCTTATATAAAATCATTCAGTTCCAAATTTTCATAATTCAATTCACGTTAAAAACAACCATTTATATAGTAAACACCATTTATATTAGGTGTTCATGTTATTATCACCTCTACCTTTGCATCAAGATAAAAAAACATACATATAATTATTCAAGAAAAATAGAGACACCTTCAACTAAATGTTTTGAAAAAGAAACCCTCTTCACGGTATCAATTATGACAAACTTAGTCATATATTTCATTAGCTCAATGAAATAGTTAACATATTCAATCAATATATGATTCCCATATAATAGAAATATCCAGGGTTGTTTTAGATTGGGAATTCAGCGTTTATTTGGGCTTGAATGAAGTTTTTTGGTTAAGTGAGCAGTTATCTATGATATTGAGGTAACTTTCTATGGGTTATATCCTATTGTATTGATGTGTATTCATGTCTATATGGATGTGATTTTGTACATTTATATTGGAAATTAAATTTTGTTGAAGAAAATTATAAAGTGTTTGTCTAAATGATGTGTTGGACCTTTCAAGGGTGTTTTTTGGATATATTGATGAAGAGTGAACTGGGTTTATGGCCACCCATGGGGTGTTCCAATCCCTTGAACATGTGGATTTAGTTATTAAATGATAAATTAAAGGGTTTATGAGATTAAACCAATTATAGATATTTTTATCATGTCAAAATGGAATAAGTGGTTGTTTATCATAACTTTTATGGTTAAATGGGTTGTGAGATAACTAAGGGGATAAATAATGATTGGAAAATGTGGGAATATCCATGTTATAAGATGGAATTGAAAATATGTACAATAGTTTTTATTATGAGTGAATAGTAAAATAGAATAGCTATGGAATTACGTTAAGTGTATTGAAAGTGATAAACTATGTGAATATTGGTGAAATGAAGTAGGTTCACCCTTGATATTGTAATTTTTTAAAAAGGTCAAGTGTGTTTGACCTTGTGGAATGTGTATTGATGGATTAGTAAATGATGGGGGACACAATAGATCCTACCCATGGGTAAAAAAAATTAACAAGGAATTCTTTATCTTTGATGTGGGATGGATAGACATGAAATTTGACATAATGGACATGATATGTTGTATATGGAGTTTCTTATGCTTGGATGGTGTATTGACATGGCTTTCCAGGCACTAAATCCTATGTGTATTATATGAGTGAACTGATTAGTGAACCATAGTATATGAATTTGAAATAATTAATGAATTACCATTGTTGTTAATAAAAATGTAAAACCCATTTATATTAATGGAATATAATTTTTACATGGCTGAAGAAGGTTTGGTGGGATTTGATGTCATTATAAAACCGAAGGATATACATGGTTAAATACTTGATATTTAATTACGGAACTCCTTTACCTTTTCTTCCATGTTCATTATTTAATTGTACTTACGTATACAGTATTATTGTTATTACAATATTTATTTGTTTAGACACTATTGGTGGTGTCCTATTAACCTATACTCATACCCTTTTTATGATGTCATTGATACATGAGTAGATATCACGGTTGTATGGAATTATAAGGGAAGAATCCTTTTGATAGATGGTTGGTTTGGGATATGGTATGGAGCATGTATGAGGGAATTGGATGGACATCGAGACCCATTTTAGGATTTTTATGGGGTTTTTTATTTTGTTTTTTCCTTAACACATGACACTTGTATGAACTGACATGTTTACTATATTGGTTGCGGGGATTTACCCAATTTGTTCAACACATCAAAAATGGGTTTAACTCCTAGTCATCCAAAATCTCGACTACCAATTCAAAAACAGGCCTAACTGGAATGATGTATACCACACTTGAGAAATCAAGACATAAAAGGAAACATCAGAAATCAATAAAATGCAAAGGAAACATGATAAATCATGAAAATGATAGGACATGAAATTTTTTTGTGGCAACTATGTACCACACATGTTATATATACAAACCAAATGTTCCTATATTTGTTCAACACATAAACAATACAACTACTCACGGTCTGATGATGCATCGTCACCCTCTCCACCTCTATTTCCACTTTCTACTGTCACCTGTAAGAACATTATATTGAAAATTAAATACTGTTGTATATTTATATTAAAACTTAAAACCAATGAAAGTTTTCAAACTAAATGATTTTGATTTTTTGTGATTTACCTGCTGACCACCAGTCGATGCACTACCACCGGGGGCATATCTTCTCATCTGCTGATGTATATCAGTCATCGCTTTCTATGAAGCGGATATCTGAGCCCCCTGATCTTGAATTGTGGTTCGTAGAGAAGCAATCTCCCTATGAGAATCTTCGGGTATGGACTGACTATAACTAGGAGTAGATACAGCTAGAATCCCTCGTGGTATTCCAAAGACCTCAGATGGTACGGGTCTGAAACCCATCCCGCACACTCTACCAGGATGCTCCTTCCCAAGAACTTTAGTAACTGGGTCATCCTGGGAGACTGAGTAGGACTTCCCAGGATTGGCATCCCATAGTTCATTAATTTTTACCTATAAATCAAATATCAATATATATTAACATAGTAAAAACTGATAATAAGTTATTATAATGAAAATTTACTTCATACCCCAACTTCTTTGGCATGCTCATTAATAAAACTTCCATCTGATTTTTTGTGAACATCCAACAACAGTTCAGTTCGGGATGCTTCGTGCCCTAAACTTTGTGACTGAATTAAGAAAAGAAAAATCAACAATAAATAGATAATATTTTCTTATAAATATTTAAACTAATTAAAAAATTACTAATGGCATTCGGCTTCTAGAAAAGATTTTTGAGCCCACAGTGTGAGGGATGACTTGCTTAGCCCGGTTTGATGCATTCTGTCTTGAGAGATCCTGAAATAAATAAAATAAAATTTAACAGTAATGTAGTCAATGTCATCTCCTCTTCATATACTTGTATAAACATAAAATGAGGATAATATAATAATATATATTTCAATTCCATCCACTTCTCCTCACAATGTCTATCAATAAAAACTTTCCACTGTTCTTTCGGTACCTCACTGGGTAGCTTCTCATACATTTGTTGCACGGTCAATGAAGTATCATTGAAATCACACCACAATATCCATTTTAAATCTTTACATTTATTACCAAGATTTTTCAACATCCACTTCCGTGCTATCACATCAGTAACTGTAAAGTGGAAGAACATATGTATACAGAAATTCATTTTGAACATATTAGTAACATGACATTCAATTAAAACATAATGTAACAAAATTAACTTTATTTGGGAATCAAAAACTTCATTTTTCTAGCTTGGAGGCATATGACTCCAATCATCATAAGAAATCAGAAGGGAAATGGGCTCCGCTGCTAGTTAGCCTAGAATCTGGCCAAGTAACCCCACAACGTTATCCGTAGGGACCCCATAAGAATAAAATGGAACGACTATCTTCTCGACATTCATATTCCAAACATCTGAACTTTTTATTTTTTTCTCCACGGTTTCATTTTTTTCATCTTCAATAAGCAAAAAATTAGTATAAACAAAATGAAATAAATTTATTTAATTAAAATTTGTACCTATGATAGTGACACTCCAGTATGTCCATGATGAACTGGAAGGGGCGTGTCGCCGCCCCACTATTGAGGCTTATGAAGTGGATTCGATGACTCAGCCTCTAATGGGACACCCACAGATGGTGTGAGAGATGTTTTAGGGGGAGATGGTGTAGGTGTGTACGTAGCTGGTGCCTCAGATGCCATGGGGGGAGCCGGATGGATCATCATGTATCGCAGAACTAGATGAAATAGTGTACCGCTTACTCCTTGGCATTCCTGTCATTTAATAAAATAAAATTCAATTCAGAATATATATTTAAAAAAATTGTGCAGAAAAAAAATTAAAAATGATAATAGATGACCAGTACTAACAGACAAAATATATATAACAATGATAATGAATGACTACATAAATGAAACAAGTGGTTGCTGAATGAATAAATAATTGTGCATACAATCATTTTCCACTTCAATCATGTCGGTTTCCTTCTCCATTTCTTCATCCACTTCATTCATCCTTGCTAGACTAATATTTTCAATATCATAATGGAAAAATAATTCTACTTCATGTTGTTGATGAAATTCAATTTCAGAGGTCAAATCTTCTACTTCATAACCCTTATCATACAAATCTCTTTGTATTATATGAAAAACTACACTCCACCCTTCATCCACAACATCAATCAAATAATATACCATTTTTTATTGCGATTCTAAGATATATGGATCATGCAGTTCATGATCACCAACATCCATCAAGCGAGAGAAGTTCACAGAAGTAAATTTCAAGGAATCTCTTTTAATACCTCTGATAATTTCGACCCATTTGCATTTGAATAAAACAATAGAAAAATGTCTTTGGTAGTTTAATTCAATAATATCATGAATATTTACATAGTATCCCACTTCCGTAAATGTAAATATACCACTATTATGTGTTTTCAAACCCACTTCTCGATCGACTGTACGAAATCTAAATCCATTCACATTATAAGTGTCGAACTTTCTAACATGTTTTATAGGACCTCTAGAAAGAAACATCAAATATTCTGACAAGTCTACTCGGGTATTAGTATTCATGATCTGAAAAAATATATATAATTTAATAGATTTACAAAATGTATGTGTCAAACTAATATTTGTATTTATTGCAATATTTATGAACTTACACGTCCTGTAAACCATTCTACAAGATCTTTATTCACAAATTTCATTATATCTTTATCATTTCATGTTCGGCCTCTCATTCATATCTTTGTTTGTATCCTCAACTCTTCAATAAATGGATCTACAATTTCACTATTCATCAGCACATATCTATGTGCCTGTAATAATTCCAATTATGTCAGTGTCACATTTGAGGTCCTCCCAACTGATCGGCCAATAGCAGGAAATATTTTTGATTTCTGATGCATTTGAGATTGAGTTGATGTGTCGTCAACATGTACAACTTGATTAAATCTTGTCTCAATATCATCCAAATATCTGGAACAAAAGGTAAGACACTCTTCAACCAAATACCCTTCAACAATATATCCTTTTGGTTGAGCTTTATTTCTCACGTATGCTTTAAAATGCCCAAGATATATGTGAAATAAAATAATAATATTATGCAATTATTTAAATTGAAATTTTTTTTTACTTAAATGAAAAACATATAAATAAAATACCTCTCAATTGGATACATCCATTGATAATTAACTGGGCCTCCTAATTTAGCTTCCTCAACCAAATGCACAGTTAAATGAATTGTGACAGTAAAAAACGATGGAGGAAAGATCATCTCAATTGCACAAAGGGTCAATACAAACCTCTACTAGAGGTTGTCAAGCTGAAATGGATGTAGAGATTTCTCACATAATTGCCTAAAAATGTGCAGAATTGGAGTACAATAGCAATAACTTTTTCAGGTAATAATGCACGCAATGTCAATGGTAGTAACTATTGTAACAAAATATATGAATTGTGAATTTTCAATCCATATAACTTAGGATTCTTCAAGTCAACACAACTCAAGATGTTACTCGAATACCCATTAGATACCTTTACATTATTTAAAATTCTAAGGAATGTATCTTTATCCCTATTTTTCATTGCAAAAATGGTCGGAGCATACTTTTCATTCTCATCTGGCCAGAGATCATGTTTTATGTTCATTACATGAAAGTATTTTCGAGCATTGAGATGATCCTTCAACTCCCCATGCTCATTAAGTAATGTGAAAATAAAATTATCACAGACATTCTTCTCAATATGAATCACATCAATATTGTTCTGAAAAAAATTAAATTCCCAATACGAGAGTTTGAAGAATATACTTTTTTTCTTCCATTGTTGCGTTCTGATTTCACCTGATGATGCACTTCGGACCCGTTTTCCACTATCAATCAAATGATGATCCTTCCCAAATTCTGTTTCAACATTTTCAAGTGCTGTCAATATTTTAGAACTAGTTAACAACTTTGGAGGTGGTCTACGATCAATGGAACCATTAAATTTTGATTTGTTCAGCCAAAATCTATGAGATGCATCGAGAAATCTTCGATGGCACAAGAAGAACCATTTTCTATTGTGAGGTAGCCATTTGGGCTCAAAATCAATGTTACAAATGGGACAAGCCAAACCCGTGTAAGTTTTCCAACCAGATAAATTCCCAATCCCAGGGAATTCACTAATGGTCCACATTAAATCAGCATGCATTTTGAACATTGTTTTAGAAGAAGCATCAAATGTATCAACACCGTTTCTCCATAACTCCTGAAATTCATCAATCAAAGGCTGCAATTATACATCAATATCATTTCCATGCATTTTTTCTAGGAATAATCAACGAAATGATAAAAGATGTTTGTTGCATACACATCCACGGAGGCAGATTATAAGGGATCAAAATAACTGGCCAAATTCTATAACTGGTACTCAAAGTCCCAAATGGGTTGAATCCATCGGCATCCAATCCCAATCGAACATTCCTAGGATCAGCTGAGAAATATAGATGTAAGGAATCAAATGTCTTACATGATTGGAAATCTCATGGATGTCTCATTAACACATCATTGTTTTTATCTACATAATTCCACTTCATGTGTTTGGCGGTTTTTGATGACATGAATAATATTTGCAATAGAGGCTTCAAGGGAAAGTAATGAAAAACCTTTGCAGGTGTGTTCCTTTTCTTCTTCTCCATGAAATTATGTTCATTCATACTTCCAACATCACCCTTTGACTGCCATCTAGAAGAAGAAAATTTCTTGCAATTTTGTCTTCTTGAATCCTCTCCCTAATAAAGCATACAATCATTGGGACACACATGTATTTTTATATAATTCAAACCAATCTTGTTAACAATTTCATTCATATCATAAAAAGATTCTGGGATTTTTGCTTCAGGGAATGCATCACGAATCAATTCCAATATCATAGAAATTTCCTTATTTGTAATTCCACATAGACATTTGATATGGTACAACTTCAGTAGAAATGAAAGCTTTGAATATTTCAAACACCCACTACACAACTCTTGATTTCCATCATCAACTAAATCATGAAACTCATTTTCCTCAGTGAAGTTTTCTCTTACATTTGTCTCTATATAATCAAGAGGAGGATCTAATGATATGTTACAATCTTGATCTGCTTGTGTTACAGTCTCAAAAACATCACTTGTCATGTTGAAATTTGTAGCACCCTCTTCTGGTTGTTCTGATATGTTTTGATGCTGATAGTGGTGTCTTGGAGTGCCTAATGCATCATTTATGAGGTTTTTCATTTCATTTTCCATTGTCGACGAACTTGGGACCTCATTTTGTGGATTAACATCAGTGCTCAATCTTTATGTAACGTTCAATTATTCATTCCAAACCCAACACAAATATTGACTAGGGAATTGGTTTAGTATAAAATGTTCATAAACTTCATCTCTCTTCAAAAATGTTCTAAATTTACATTTAGGACATGTACATCTTATTCTCCCTTCAACGGATCAATTAGAAATTGCAAAATCTAAAAACTCATTCAAAACCTTAACATACTGAGGTGTGTTCCTCAGTAATGTGATCCATCTTTTATCCATGTATATCACAATGTGCCTACACAACAATAAAAAAAATTAAAACACATAGTTACTACTAAATAAAGAAAGATATTCATATATACAATAGTGTAAGATTACAGAAATATAATATAATAAAGATTATCCCCTAAGTTATATATGAACCCTCTACTATTTGGGATAGGGGAAGTTTCTTTGGTTAAGAGAAACAGTGTGCTAACAATGCCATATTACTCAATTACCACATGGTCAATACTAAAAGTTATGCTAAATAGTATTCCTGTCATGTTTCTCCAAAATCTCCAAATTTTCAACCCTTGACTTTTGAAATCCTTTATAACATCAAAATATAATATTAGATAACAAAAAGTAACATAAGAATAACTTGGTTGGAATCACAGTTCATGAGGAAAAAAATGTTTCCAATCTTGATGAAGAAGCATAGAAATAGTAGGATGTAACCCTTAATTGGTCCTGATTGTGTGACTCTAAATCACAAAGAAAATGGTATGGGCTTCATGACCATAAACTAAATGACACATGTTCCAAGACTGTATCTAACTCCTTCAACCCAGGTAGTAAAATTGGTACATCCCTTATGCCACTGCTTCCTTTTATGATTATAGAGTGCATATATTTTCCTCTTGATATCACACAACCAAGCACTAAAACAATCTCAAAGAGTGAAAAACCCACGATTATCAACAATAGTGGTCATTAGTTTTGTTGAGGTATAATTAATTATGAGATCATCCATATTCATGATACCATATTTTACCAATTCATATCAGGTTAACTTGAAACATCTCTTCATGTCGGCTACCCCATATTATGGTCCAAACATCATAAACTTAAACAATGTGCACCTGGGTAAAATTTTTCTAACCTTAAAAATCATCTATATCAGTACAAATTGCATGAACTAAAACTATATAAGTAAATAGACACAAAACTCATCATGGTGAACAATTGTAAAGAGAAACCTCGGTAAAAATTGAGTCTCCACTAACTGGATATCACGCTAACCTAATCTAAGTTAAGCATTGGGAATTGAAAAATGAAATAAATCATGTTAGGTTGAAAATAAGTAAAGGTAAACCTAATAAGAAGACAATTCCTTGTAAAATAGGCCTCCCTAATATGAGGATCAAGAAAAATTTTAGGTGATAAAATAAATTACTTAATGCTTGTGGTGTTCATAATATTAATCTAGAAAAATTCAGGCTGTACTCACTAGGCCCTTTTGACTATGAAATTTTTTAATCATTCACTTGTTCTCTCATCCCCAGTTTATTAGTACAGAGGTATATTTATGAAATGTGTGAAGAAATAATTTTGGGGTGATCAAACCCTTTTAAACATTGGAATCCACACTCTAAATGGGCTTAATCCTTATGTCTGCTAATAGTAGCTACACCTACACCATTTCAACATGAGCCTCATGTTATTGTGGTTTTTCTATCTTCACAGCTATTAAATCATGATCACATGCTTCTTCAATAGAAAAATTATGCAACTACTTAATGGAATCCTCTATATCTTTTTCTTGATGGTTAGAAATATTGAATAAGAGGAGGATATATTCTTGGACTACCTATTCCTATCAGGAAGTGAGAAAATGATGGATAAGAAAATATAAGTTCCATTAATTGAACCCAATTATGCCCAAGCCATAAAAGAGTTGGAGAATAAACTCCACTTTATCAATATTCTCCTCAATCCCCATGATGATAGAAAAAAATTGGCACCAAACACATTTTATCACAGTTTAGTTTTTTACAGTGATGTTGGGATCCAAATACTATTTACTTGATTCGGTAAGTAGGATACTAACGATACTGTGGAAGCCTACCTATTTTATCCCCCCTTGAAGCCACTATAACCAAAATGTATGTAGGAAGCTAACGATACTATAGAAGCCTCCCTGTTTTATCCCCCCATGAAGCCACTATAACTAACCACCATTATGGCTCCCCACAAACCGAGTTGACCCTCCCCCTATTTCATATAAGGAAACCCCTACATCAAAATTACTTCTAATATGGGTGTTTAATAGGTTCTTTACATATTTCACTAGCTAGAGGTGACACCACACCCATGGTGCTTCTAGACCATAGCATGTTAAAGTTATATAGACAACACTGCTTCCAGAATTCAATCACTAAAAAAATGGGTAAACTAAAAAAATACCCTTAAAATCATTAAAAAATAAGAAAATTATTTCATGGGGTGTAAAAATCAACCCCCTAATGACACATTATTTTCATATAATGTAATTCGTAGAAGTATAAAATTCAAAATGATATAACCCCATGATACCTCATTTCAAGAGGTGGTTGGGTGGGAAAACAACTTGGGGGTATCTGAGAGAATTAAATCCAAACAAAAAACACTTCTAAGAGGATTAAACTATTATATAAAATTTCCTCATCATCTCCAATCATATTAAAACAATAAACATGAAACAACAAACCCAAAATAGGTAGAGGCATAGCATATATCCCTACACCATTTAGGGATAATCTAGAATGGTGAAATTTATACAAAACATAGACCTCGTGAAAAAACACAACCAAGAACCTAAATTCCACCAAAATCCCACAAACCCTAAAACTATCCCTAAAATTAACTTCCATTAAAGATCCCAAATCTAAAAGCTAAAGTGAAATACAAACCCACATAAAATTCAAATTAATAACAACCTTTATTTTTTACTCGGGTTACAATGCTCAACATGGTCCAACTAGAACCTCAACCGCATGTTCTTAATGTCACAAAAACCTCAAAAATATCCAAACCCTCATGATCTCAATTATATAAATTTTTATATTAGTTATGTGAGTATGATTTCATATGTATTCTCATTCCCAACCCATCTAGAACCAACCTCTACAAATCTCAATCATAGGCACACACAACCTTCATGTGGAAAAAACCCAAATCAATGAGGTATTCACAAGACCAAAATTCACCTAAAACTACCTTATGACATCCAAAAAACTAATTAAAACCGAAAATTATATGGAAAGAGGGAAACCTGGGGAAACTCGGGGTCGTGGGGTCGCCTGGGTCACGGGGGGTCGGGGTCGCCGGGGTCGTAGGGTCGTCAGGGTCATAGGGGTTTGGGGTCGCGGGGGAAGCGGGGAAAGAGTGGAGAAGTAGTTTTGGGGTGGGGGGAAGTTTCGGAAGTGTAAAAAAATGTTTCTTGGTGGTTTATTATAAACCTATGTGAAACCATTTTAAAAAAAGGTTCAGCAGTGGTTCCCAAATATGCCGCTAAAAAACCGCCGCAAAAGCCAATTTCTGTTGTAGTGTAAGGATCATATAAATATTATTTCTACTAGTGTTCTTGGTGATTATTGTTTTATTAATACTTATGGTGATTAAAAATTCAATCCCTCCAATGGTTGTTCAATTGTATCTTGAGGGAAGAAGCAGTCAAGTTTGTACTGGACTAGAGCTTTTATTTCTTATGATAATTTTTGTGTTGTTGAGTGTAGTATTTCTTCCTATTTATAGAATAAGATTCTTATACACATTAGTGAGAAATCTATTCTTGTTTTGTTAAAATAAATCTTCTTCTAAATTTAAATAGTGTCAAATTGGACATGTGTGATCAGTGTATGGTTGTAAAATAGAGTAGAGTGAGTTCCAGCAGTTATCCTTTTCACATGAAGTCATAGGTAGTTGAATTAGTACATTATAATGTTTGTGGTCATTTGAAATCTAATAAATTTAGTGTATGTATTTATTATGTGAAATTTATTAATAACTACTCAATTAATATTTGGGTTTAGTTTTGTAATTCCAAAAGTCAGGTGCACGGTTTATAAGCAATTTTAGTTTTCTGTTGAGAGGGAATCTAGTAAGAAATTGAAATGTATTCTCACTAACAATGGGAGTGATTATTGTCGTATGTTTAATCATAATTACAGTTAAGAAGGTATTCGACATCATAATATTCTTCCTAAGACACCTCAGCTAAATAGTATAGCTAAGCGGATGAAAAAGACTTTGTGGGAAAGGGTTCATTGTTTTCTTTCAGAAGCAAAGTTTCCTGGGCATTTTTGGGGTGAGTATTTATTTACTGGTTCTTATATTATCAATTTATCACCTATGATTGATTTTCAGACAGTCACTCCCAAAAAATTTTGTTATAGAATAGAGATCAGCTACGATCAATTATATATTTCTGGTTTTAAGGCCTTTGTTCATGTGCCTAGAGTTAAGATATCCAAGCTATATGGAAAGTCACAACAGTGTATTTTTATTAGATATGGACATGAAGATTTTGGGTACAGGTTCAATGATCATGATTTAAAGAAACGTTTCAGAATATGTGATGAAATTTTTAAGGAGGATCAGACTGTTGAAAATATTTATAGGGGAGAAAAGTCTATTTCTCCAACTTTTGATGGCTTTGTCCTTCTTGAGCCAAGTTCTGATCCACATTTACCTCATATTGTTGATTCTGATTATCATGTTGATGTGAAAAATGATGTTCAGGTTGAACATGTTGGAGTTGATATTTTTGATGCACCTTTATTTTATGATGATCTGTTTGCATGGGTTACTAATGAACCTGTAGTTCCACTCTGGAGTTCATCTCAGCATCATATCATTTCTACTCGGTATTCACCTAAAGAGTATGTGCTCCTCACAAAAGGGGGGGAACCAAAATATTTTGATGAGGTGGTGTAAAGTGATCAGAAGTAAATATGGGTTATGGAAATGGATGATGATATGATATAATTGTAGGAAAACCATACTTTTGAGCTCGTGAAGTTACTTTCAAGTAAGAGAGATTTTTAAAATCGGTGGATTTATCATATTAAAAAATTAAGAATCTAGTTTTGTTCCATGATAAAAGGAAATGTTAGTTGTTAGAGGATTTCTTCAGAATAAAGGTATTGGTTTTCATGATATTTTTTAACACCCCATTATTCCACGGTATGCTTCTTTTTAAATAATTCAATAGCTTGCGTTGTATGCAACCTAGAGTTCAAACATACCACGACCTATCAAAGTAGATGTTTAAAAAGAAGTTATTAATAGTATTAACCAAATTTTAAAATTTTATAAACTTTATTTTTAATAATATACTTCATTTTTTAATTCGGAATTTCAAAATTTTCTTAGGGTGAAATTTGGGTAATTTTTTGAAAAGTTTCAGTTTTTGATGAATAGTGAAAAATACTGCATTTTAATTCAAAACTGTCTTTTCGTATAATTTATTTTTTTAGTTAGATTATGTTTTCAATTATTTTTAAATTCTAATTGGATTAATATTTTATCATTTAATTAGACTAGGGTCATTGTAAGTAATTTCACATTTAAATTATAAGTAAACACAAGTCAATCTTTTGATGGTTTTTATTTCTTGAAAATCTGCTTTCTGGTTTTGAAAACGAGAATTAATTTTAAATAAATTATTTCAAATTCTATGTTTCTAATTTTTAAAAATTCATTCCATATTTTTAATCATAATGTCCATATTTTTTTAATATGTACCTTTTATTTTTTGACATTATGAGTAGTAACTTCGGTAATTATTTTTATTTACCATGGTTAAAGGGTAAATTTGGTAAATAAGGGTAAAAATAATATTATAATAATATTAAACTACCCTAAAACATGTTATAATCCTATTTTATTATATATTTATGACCATAGGAATCCTTAGAAAAATTTTATGACCCTATGGGATGACATGGGTGTGATAATGACATGTTATAAGAATTAATTTAAATTAAAGATAAATATAATATAAACATGTATCTTTTACAAAAACAAATTTAATATAGGGTTATCTGACTGAATTCTTTGACAATAAATAGTCATTATAAATATAATAATATTTCATATATGATTTTATTTTATTTATAATTTTTATAAACTTGATAAATAAATTTATTTATGACACAATGATGATGTCGTGATTACCTTATTAATGAAATATTAAAATAAATGACATTATAAATATTAAAATAAATTTAATTTGAATATTTTTATGCCATCCATGAATTTTATGGATGATATTGAAATTTTATATTTTAGTTGATTTGTTTTTTAGAATTAATCAAATTTTTATGACTTTAATAAAAATAAATTCCTAAATAGTTTCAAAATTGACATAAATGAGTTTTTAAAACAAATACAATTTTATTAAATGATATAATAGTACTAAAAATATAAGATTCATACAAATCACTTATATATCATTATTAGTTTAATTAATGATCCCCTTATGGTTCTCTTGGTATTTTATATTAACTAAATTAATTATATGGTGTAAAAATATAAGAAGCCATGGTAAGAGTTAAGTTATTTAACATAGGGTTAAGGCTAAAAGATAAGGTTAATTTTGTGACATAAAATTGTCTAAAACCTATTTGTTTAGAAGATTTAAACCCATTATCATATTATCTCTGAAATATATCACGTTTTAACTATTATAATTCTAAAATCATTTTATAATAAAATAATATTTCAAGATTTTCCAAAAGTTCCCCTCACCTCTCTTATAAAATGAAACTTCTCCTTCTCTTTAATTAACACCTCCAAATCCCTTTGGCTCAGCGAAAAAATACCCAGATCTCCTCCTAACATCCATGAATTAATCTTAGAGGAAAAAAATTTGTTAGAAAACCAACTTAATAAGTCGTTTTTTCAAATCGAAAAGAGACACCCGAAAAAGAGGTAATCGTTTTATCCTTTATTTCAAAATTATTTTCTTATACTTCCTCTTAATAAGTTGTTACCATAAAAAAATAACTCTAAAATCTACTATATGATGAGATTTTGTTATGGTTAGGGTACAAAAATATTACTCTTTTTACCCATCCTATGAAAAACAATACCACCATGTGTGCATACATACGGCTTACCATCTCCACGTCAGGGTATAAACTGTTTTGCATCTATCCTTTATTTAGATGGGTATAATGGTGAATACAAATGAATTAAATAATAAATATACCGTGATATTATTTATTTAATATTAATATTCAATCCAAGTACATACCATTAAACCATTAATGAAATTATTTCCTCACTCGTGCGTACGTACGGCTTACCGTCTCCATGACACGATGAGACTCATCTTCCACATTCACCATCCAAAAATGATTATAAAGATATTTATTATGAATAATTACGATATACATGACATAATAATTAAACTAGAATAATATATATATATTTTTATTTGTGTCTGTTTTTATATATTTCATTCACTTACCTCTATAAGGCCTCAGCCTTAAACCTTACTTAATCTTGAGTTATTACAAGATTACACATTGAGGATCTTTTCAGGTATAGAGTTTTAGAGAATTAGATTATGAAACTTTCATTACATTCCACATTTAAACAAAGTGGTTACATAAAAAATAGTATTCATTCTTCCCATCAACGGAAACATATTGAAAATAAAACATGGATACTTTCTTAACACATCCTTGACACTATCATCACATCATGTACCTTTCCCTTGACCTGTGAAAAACATTTCAAAAACTTGGGATGAGCATAAAAAGCTCAGTAAGGGTTATAAAAATATGGAAAGGAAACATGAGTTCATATATACATAAGAATGAAATCATACTTTACCCATAAAACATAGGCACTTTAACATACCTCATCAAACCATGAATAAATCATAGAAAACATAAGACATAAAGGTAACTTGAGGCATTCATAACATTCTTACGTAGGGAGTAACCCTCTTGGTTACATTTGGAATACCCATCACAGTATATTCCCTAAATATCTTCAGAGAAACCTTAACGTTTCACTCCTTCAAGTTACCCAATGCATTGGAGAGCTATATCGGGCTCACCCGCCCTTAGTTTATCACGGAACCACCCGTCTTCATAATAATTCCCAAGAACCTCAACATAATCGTATCACATAAAACATGCATAAAGGAAACATAACATTTCCACCTTTCAATCACAAGATATAAATACAACACATTGATATAAAAACATTATGAAAACCATTTTCAATACCAAAATAAAAGAAAATTAAAACATGGTATTTATTTTTCTTTTAAAAAGAAGTTATGGCTTGTAGAGGAATCCGAAACTCAAATAACGGTCACGGCGGCGGAGAAGTCGTTGTCGCCGCATACGTACGACAAAAACATTCCCTTTTGTCGTTTAGTAAAACGCTTCATAAAAAATATTTCTTTTGGATAAACGTAAAAGTCAAATGGGTTTATACACCTTATAAAAGAAAGTTGTGTATAAAATAAAATATGCCTCAATGAAAGGAGATTGAGACGAAGTCCCATACAAAGACGGTATCCTTGGATTAAGGATATATCAGTTACATACCTATGTGTGACAAACGAATACACAAAATATAAGTGGGTATTAAGTGTAAAACAATCAGAGTACATTCACACATAATCATAGAACGACATATTCAAGGTGTATAAGTTTATCCCTAATAATCAAAATTGGGTTAAGAAGTTCCCTTGCAATAATTAGACAGCCTAATGGTGTCACTTAAAAATTCAGAAAAAGAGTTGATGAGAGATAAAAAGGGTATCTCATCACTTGGACATAAAATTCACATCAATAGGGATATAGAAGAACATATCCCAACATAATAGTATGTGAATTAAAAGACATAACAAACGAAGTTTTTTAAAATGAGGAGGGTGAAAGGTTCCCTTACTAACTTGGGTCACTTTCGAAAAGTACACCCCATTGAAGAAGTGTCATACAATGAATATGTAAATACCCATAAATGGAATTATATTACAAAAGGAGTGTAATAATGGGAAGTACATAAACCAATCAAAGGAAATTGTGGCAAATGTAGCATAAATCTCACGGGAATAAAAGTGAGATGAAAAATCTCTTACGAAAACTCGGCAGCCTAACGGCGCCACATAAAACTTCCAAAATGGATTGATGAGAAGAAATAGGGTCTCTCATCATATAAACATAAAGTTTACAGAAATAGGAATACAAAATAACATCCCCCAACATAACAAAAATGAGCTTAAAATAAGTGACATAAAGGAGAGTACTTAAAAAGAAAGAGAGAGGTTAGATCTCTTGCGAAAACTCGGCAGCCTAACGGCGTCACTCAAAACTTCCAAAATGGATTGATGAGATGAAATAGGGTCTCTCATCATATGAACATAATAATTACAGTAGGAGTAATATAAAATAACATCCCAATCATACTAAAGATGAGCTTAAAAGGAATGACATAAAAGAGTGTACTTAAAAAGAAAGAGAGGTGTAGGATCCCTTACCTCAAGTCCAACTTGTCTTGTTCGTTTCTTTATATTCCTGAATAATAAACTTTGGTCAATTAATAATTGACTAAGTACCTAATTTAGAGATTATTATTCAGTTCATATAACATATTATAATGTTATAATAATTGTTTAATAATGTTAGTTCATATCAGACGTTTTTGTCGATGTTTGGTACATGAGTCAAAAATGAACTTGTTTGAAAAAAGATTGCCCATGTAGTTATAAGTAAATAATTTACAGAATAGTATTAATTATTAAAATATCATATATATCCAGTAAATATTCATTTTATACTATTACATATCATTTATAGATAAAAAACGAAAAGCACCTTTCATGGAGACAGTAGGTCGTACGTACGCATGAACGCTACTTTCATTTTTTGTCATATTAATGAAATTAAAAAAAAATGAGAGAGATATATATATGTTATAATTACAGAATGATATCCATAATTTTGATGTAATATATTACATATATATCCATTATATATATGTACTTATAGTATTACATAACATTTTGAGATAAGAAATGAAATGTACCGTTCATGGAGACGGTAAGCCGTACGTACGCATGAATGCTACTTCTATTTCTATTTCATATTTAATGGAATTAAAACAAAATGATATATAATAGTATTTTAATTCCAGTATGGTATCATATATAATATAATTAAATATATCCTTTATGCGTACCACATATGGTATTAACGAATCAAATCACTTTGAGGGGGCGGTAGTCCGCACTTCCTTAAATGAAGATATCACGTTTACCCATAATGGAAACCATAAAGGTATTCCCAAAATGAAAAATACAGAATCTTAAGGAAATAATAAAGATATTATATATCATATATAAATATAGTGTCATCTTAATGGCCATCTTTGAAGGTTTTAAAAGAATGTTGAACAATCATCGTTTCAGGAGGCCGAAATTCGCCATCCACGGAAACAGTATGTTCTTTAACCATTAGATGTAGGTGTGTGAAAGTGTAGCTCGAATAATTATTATAAAAACATCCTAGTATATTGATGATACTGGATTTGTTACAAAAGAAATGAATAAAAAGAGTTTAGGGGGTTGGAGAAGCAAAATGAAACAAAAGTACTCAAGTAAAGACATTACCTTAAAATCGGGTAACTCCCTTTGGATTGAGCTCAAAGGCTTCCTTGGGAAGACTTCTGCCAAAAGTGAGGCTTCAAGGAGTAAGAGAGGGATGTTTAGAGACAAAATGGGCAGATTTTGGCCGATCCAAAGTCTTTGGAAGTGTGGGTAAGGAGGTAGAGGTGGGGGCCTTTTATAAGAGGAGAGGAGGGGCACTCTTGTAAAGTTACAAAATGTTACTTTATTTTCAAAAGAGTTTCGGATTTTAAAGGTCCCACATTGATTTATTTCAAGGATAAGGTGATAAGGGTTCTAAATACACTCATCCAATAGGTTTTGGACATGTTTAGGTTTTAGATATTACATTATCTTTCCATTTTATTTAAATCGTTAAATAATGAGGTCATCGCTACATCATCATGATGTCATAAATAATTTAATTTATATAAAGTCTAAAAATTATAAAAAAAATACTATGATGTATGAAATCTTTTTAACTTTACAATGACTATTTATAATCAAAAATCTGATCTTTATCACCCCATGTAAAAAAAAATTTCGTAAAACATATTATGTTTGTGTCATTTTTACTTTTACATTAAATAAAAAGTTATTTATGTCATTTCCCAACCAAAGTGGCTCCATGGGGTCCCCAAGTTGACCCATGGCTTTTCGTGGTCGTCCATGACACATCCAATAAGGTTAGGACATGTTTCTAGGTCATTTTATATTATTAAAGCATTATTTTTACCTTAAACTACACTAATTACCACTAATCGCGATTAAAACTTAATAAGATACTATTCACCAAAAATTTAGTTTAATCTCATTGAATCAAATTTTACTTCTTAATGACAACCATGTATGTCGGATTTTTGAAATTCAAAACACAAAGGTGGCAAAATTTCATTTAAACGAAAAATCAGTTTCTTTAACTACCACTTAGTGATTTCACTATTCATCAAAAATTGAAGTTTTTCAGAAAAATACCAAAACTTCACCCTAAGCTATATTTGATATTATAAATTCAAAAATGAAGTCTATTTTACAAAATTCAAAACATATAATTCACATTAATTAATTTAAAAATTAATTCCTGCTGTCAGATCAAATAGCGTGTTTTTATGAAACAATAAGTATCAAAAGATTGACACTGGTTTAAGTCTGATTTCAAAGTGAAATTAATTCCAACGACCACTATTGGATTTAATGGTAAAAATATATTCTAATTTCACTTTAAAACCAATTCAAAAGATAATCTAATCATATAAAAAATTATATTAAAAAGAGGTTTTGAATTAAAATACAACATTTTACACTATTCATTTAAAAAAACATTATCGGAAAGATACAAAAAATTTACACAAAGTAAATTTTGATGTCCCAATTCTTAAGAAGAGTTTTATTTGGTCCAAAAAAATGTATAAGAGTGAACAAAACTATATTTAATGACGTTTCGCCATCAAAAGGCGATAAGTGAACCTTTAGTGAAAACTAGGGCATATACGCCTAAAATTGAATTCTTTCCGTATTTTAAGCCTTTATATTTTATTGGATAAATGTAAAAACATTTAAAAACATATATAATCATATTTTAGTTATTTCTATCCATTCCATCCAATACAACGGCTACATGTTAACTACCATTTAAAATAATATTATTTTATTATTAGAGTGCAACGTAAGATTCCCAAGAAACTCATTGTTGTGTGTTGGGTACGCCATTGAGCATAGTGTCCCATTTAAAGTCATATTAATATTTTATTCACAAATATGGATAAATATGAAAATTTCATATTCTTTATTTACCTGGGGTGTTATATCCTTCCCCCCTTTTGGGAATTGCGTCCTCGCAATTTTTAAAATTGGCCTTGGAAACATCCTTGAAAATCCCACATCGGAACAAGAGTCGGTAAAACAATCACTTTAAAATAAATAAAGATAAGTACAGAGGTCACCCGAGTTAACCCATACTAGGACTCCATGTAGGAAAATATGGACATGGAGGAGAAAACATAGGGTCATGTTCTGATGGAGAGTGATAGAAAACATGTTTAGGAGAAAGTTAACAATAAGAAAATCACAAACTTGTGATGGGTTAAACGGTGTTGGGTTCCCCAGTAGGAAAAGCTAATAGACAACATTTTTGTTTTAAGTTACTTTTTATTGAGGAATTTATTCATAAGGAAACATAATCACTTATCATGTTGACTTTCAACTTTTACTAGATTCCTTAATCAAACTCATATTTTTTTCCAAAAGATGAGTATTTAGGGAGACTTGTTCGCATTAAGAGTACTATAATCAACTTCTAGAGAGTCACCTAATCCAAAAAAGAGAACTATATACTTCCCATGTCTTTAGACTTTAACCAAAACTAAAACCAAAAAGGTTAGTACAAGATCAGATAATCCAGAAAAGGATAACCCTTTATAAAAAGAAAATCTATTCTTAATCTCAAAATTTGTCCAACAAAACCCAAAGTTCAACGAGGACCATACGATAAACAATTTGTCCATAAAATTCTTAAAAGTAAACTAATATAAGGTTGAAACCCAAATATTTGAAGGATTTAGTCACATAGTCTTCCAAGTTAAATCGTAACATTTATCTCCAAACAATATCAGTTGCTCCTAAAGTCTCATATTGAAAAGTAACTAACCTAATCACATATCCTCCATGATAGGTTAATCATTTTCATAAATAACCCAAAATAAACTTACTCTTAATTCATAAAATCATCTAACTAAAAGGAATCAGTCAAACTAACCAGGGACTTCACATAGTCCAGTGGTAGGCAATAAATACCAGTCGCACTTTGGTTGTGGGTTCGATTCCCACAGCTTTGTCTGACACGACGGGTTGTCACACGGTCTGCGTGTTTTCCTTTTTCAAAAACTATATAATTCTTAAATCATTTCCCAAAAAGAGATAAAATCATCAAAAATGATCATAACATATTTTAACCTCAAGTTTATCTCATGCCTTTCATTTTCCAGCATATCATATAATAACCCATAATTACCTCAAAAGTAAGGATCATATAAACTCTAATGGTTACCTTTATAATTATTACCTGAACTTCCACATGGATTGTTCATATCGTACATGATGCATTAAAGATCATACCAAGGTTCAAGTGGTTGATCATGACTCCTTGACAGTTGGTTTAGAACAACCACGAATTTCCTCATTGAATCCCCCATTTTATCTAGTATCTTAATCAGAGAACCACCACAGTTTCCTTCAAACCTGTTGTCTCTTTGGTGCCTGCTAGATCCATCCATTCACTAAAAACAGAAATGTCAGTGTGAGTATATCAATAAAACCATCATGTACTAATGAGGAAGATAACCACTAAGATATACTTACTTATTCACTTTATCTAAAACTATGACTCTTTCCTGAAATCCAAACCATTATGGTAATGCCACTTATGCTTAAAGAATACCCTAACCTCTAAAGTTATCTAAACCGACCTTTGATACCAACTATAAGGCCTCGGCCTTAAACCTTACTTAATCTTGAGTTATTACAAGATTACACATTGAGGATCTTTTCAGGTTTAGAGTTTTAGAGAATTAGATCATGAAACATGCATTACATTCCACATTCAAACAAAGTTGTTACATAAAAGACAGTATTCATTCTTCCCATCAACGGAAACATGTTGAAAATAAAACATGGATTCTTTCTTGATACATCCTTGACACTATAATCACATCATGTACCTTTCCCTTGACCTGTGAAAAACATTTCAAAAACTTGGGATGAGCATAAAAAGCTCAGTAAGGGTTATAAAAATATGGAAAGGAAACATGAGTTCATATATACATAAGAATGAAATCATACATTACCCATAAAACATAGGCACTTTAACATACCTCATCAAACCATGAATAAATCATAGAAAACATAATACATAAAGGTAAATTGAGGCATTCATAACATTCTTACGTAGGGAGTAACCCTCTTGGTTACGTTTGGAATACCCATCACAGTATATTCCCTAAATCTCTTCGAAGAAACCTTAACGTTTCACTCCTTCGCGTTACCCAATGCATTGGAGAGCTATATCGGGCTCACCTGCCCTTAGTTTATCACGGAACCACCCGTCTTCATAATAATTTCCAATAACCTCAACATAATCGTATCACATAAAACATGCATAAGGGAAACATAACATTTCCACCTTTCAATCACAAGATATCAATACAACACATTGATATAAAAACATTATGAAAACCATTTTCAATACCAAAATAAAAGAAAATTAAAACATGGTATTTATTTTTCTTTTAAAAATAAGGTATGGCTTTTAGAGGAAGCTGAAACTCAAATAACGGTCATGGCAACAGAGAAGTCATTGTCGCCGCATACGTACGACAAAAACATTCCCTTTTTTCATTTAGTAAAACACTTCATAAAAAAAATTCCTTTTGGATAAATGTAAAAGTAAAAGGTTTTTATACACCGTATAAAAGAAAGTTTTGTATAAAATAAAATATGCCTCAATGAAAGGAGATTGAGACGAAGTCCCATACAAAGACGGTATCCTTAGACTAAGGATAAATCAGTTACATAACTATGTGTGACAAACGAATACACAAAATATAAGTGGGTATTAAGTGTAAAAAAATCAGAGGACATTCACATATAATCATAGAACGACATATTAAAGGTGTACAAGTTTATCCCAAATAATCGAAATTGGGTTAAGAAGTTCCCTTGCAATAATTAGACAACCTAATGGCGTCACTTCAAAATTCAGAAAAAGAGTTGATGAGAGATAAAAAGGGTATCTCATCACTTGGACATAAATTTCACATCAATAAGGATATAGAATAACATATACCAACATAATAGTATGTGAATTAAAAGACATAACAAACGAAGTCTTTTAAAATGGGGAGGGTGAAAGGTTCCCTTACCAACTTGGGTAACTTTCGAAAAGTACACCCCATTGAAGAAGTGTCATAAAATGAATATTTAAATACCCATAAATGGAATTATATTACAAAAGGAGTTTAATAATGGGCAGTACATAAACCACTCAAAGTAAATTGTGGCAAATTTAGCATAAATCTCACGGGAATAAAAGTGAGATGAAAAATCTCTTACGAAAACTCGGCAGCCTAATGGCGCCACATAAAACTTCCAAAATGGATTGATGAGAGGAAATAGGGTCTCTCATCATATCAACATAAAGTTTACAGAAAGAGGAATACAAAATAACATCCCCAAACATAAAAAAAATGAGCTTAAAAAAGTGACATAAAGGAGATTACTTAAAAAGAAAGAGAGAGGTTAGATCTCTTATGAAAACTCGCCAGCCTAACGGCGCCACTCAAAACTTCCAAAATGGATTGATGAGAGGAAATAGGGTCTCTCATCATATGAACATAATAAGTACAGTAGGATTAATATAAAAGAACATCCCAATCATAAGAAATATGATCTGAAAAGGAATGACATAAAAGAGTGTACTTAAAAAGAAAGGGAGGTGTAGGATCCCTTACCTCAAGTCCAACTTGTCTTGTTCGTTTCTTTATATTCATGAATAATAAACTTTGGTCAATTAATAATTGCCTAAGTACCTAATTTAGAGATTATTATTCAGTTAATATCACATATTATAATGTTATAATAATTTTTTAATAATGTTAGTTCATATCAGACGTTTTTCCGATGTTTAGTACATGAGTCAAAAATGAACTTGTTTGAAAAATGATTGCCCATGTAGTTATAAGTAAATAATTTCCAGAATAGTATTAATGATTAAAATATAATATATATCCAGTAAATATTAATTTTATACTATTCCATATCATTTGGAGATTAAAAACGAAAAGCACCGTTCATGGAGACGGTAGGCCATACGTACGCATGAACACTACTTTCATTTTTTGTCATATTAATGGAATTAAAACAAAATGAGAGAGATATATATATATGTTATAATTCCCGAATGATATCCATAATTTTGATGTAATATATTACATATATATCAATTATATATATGTACTTATAGTATTACATAACATTTTGAGATAAGAAATGAAATGTACCGTTCATGGAGACGGTAAGTCGTACGTACGCATGAACGCTACTTCCATTTCTATTTCATATTTAATGGAATTAAAACATAATGATACATAATATTATTTTAATTACAGTATGGTATCATATATAATATCATTAAATATATCCTTTATACGTACCACATATGGTATTAACGAATCAAATCACTTTGAGGGGGCGGTAGTCCGCACTTCCTTAAATAAAGATATCGCGTTTACCCATAATGGAAACCATAAAGGTATGCCCAAAATGAAAAATACAGAAGCTTAAGGAAATCATAAACATATTATATATCATATATAAATATAGTTTCATTATAATGGCCACCTTTAAAGGTGTTAAAAGAATGTTGAACAATCATCGTTTCGGGGGGCCGAAATTCGCCATCCACGGAAACAGTATGTTCTTTAACCATTAGATGCATGTGTGTGAAATTGTAGCTCGAATCCTTCTTATAACAACATCCTAGTATATTTATGATACTGTATTTGTTACAAAAGAAATGAATAAAAAGAGTTTAGGGGTTTGGAGAAGAAAAATAAAACAAAAGTACTCAAGTGAAGACATTACCTTAAAATCGGGTAACTCCCTTTGGTTTGAGCTCAAAGGCTTCCTTGGGAAGACTTCTGCCCAAAGTGAGGCTTCAAGGAGTAAGAGATAAAAGTGGAGAGACAAAATGGGCAGAGGTTGTCCGAGCCAAAGTCTTTGGGAGTCTGGGTAAGGAGGTAGAGGTGGGTGCCTTTTATAAGAGGAGAGGAGGGGCACTCTTGTAAAGTTACAAAATGTTACTTTATTTTCAAAAGCGTTTCGGATTTTAAAAATCCCACATTGATTTATTTCTAGGATAAGGTTATAAGGGTTTTAAATCCACTCATCCAATAGGTTTTGGACATGTGTAGGTCTTAGATATTACATTATATTTCCATTTTATTTAAATCGTTAAATAATGAGGTCATCGCTTCATCATCATGATGTCATAAATAATTTAATTTATTTAAAGTCTAAAAATTATAAAAAAAACTATGATGTAGGAAATCTTTTTATCTTTCCAATGACCATTTATAATCAAAAATATGATCTTTATAACCCCATGTAAAAATTGTTTTCATAAAACATATTATGTTTGTGTCATTTTTACTTTTACATTAAATAAAAAGATATTTATGTCATTTCCCAACCAAAGTGGCTCCATGGGGTCCCCAAGTTGACCCATGGCTTTTCTTGGTCGGCCATGACACATCCAATAAGGTTAGGACATGTTTATAGGTCATTTTATATTATTAAAGCATTATTTTTACCTTAAACTATACTAATTACCACTAATCGCAATTAAAACTTAATAAGTTACTATTCACCAAAAAATTATTTTAATCTCATTGAACCACATTTTACTTCTTAATGACAACCATGTATGTCGGATTTTTGAAATTCAAAACACAAAGGTGGCAAAATTTCATTTAAACGTAAAATCAGTTTCTTTAACTACCACTTAGTGATTTCACTATTCATCAAAAATTGAAGTTTTTCAGAAAAATACCAAAACTTCACCCTAAGATATATTGATATTCTGAATTAAAAAATGAAGTCTATTTTACAAAATTCAAAACATATAAGTCACATTAATTAATTTAATAATTAATTCCCGCTGTCAGATCAAATAGCGTGTTTTTATGAAACAATAAGTATCAAAAGATTGACACTGGTTTAAGTCTGATTCCAAAGTGAAATTAATTCCAACGACCACTGTTGGATTTAATGGTAAAAATATATTCTAATTTCACTTTAAAACCAATTAAAAATATAATCTAATCATATAAAAAAATTATATTAAAAAGAGGTTTTGAATTAAAATACAACATTTTACACTATTCATTTAAAAAAACAACTTTATCGGAAAGATACCAAAAATTTACACAAAGTAAATTTTGATGTCCCAATTCTTAAGAAGAGTTTTATTTGGTCAAAAAGAATGTATAAGAGTGAACAAAACTATATTTAATGGTGGTTCACCATCAAAAGGCGATAAATGAACCTTTAGTGAAAACTAGGGCATATACGCCTAAAATTGTATTCTTTCCGTATTTTAAGCCTTTATCTTTTATTGGATAAATGTAAAAACATTTAAAAACATATATAATCATATTTTAGTTATTTCTAATCCATTCCCTCCAATACAATGGCTACATGTTAACTACCATTTAAAATAATATTATTTTATTATTAGAGTGCAACGTAAGATTCCCAAGAAACTCATTGTTGCATGTTGGGTACGCCATCGAGCATAGTGTCCCCTTTAAAGTAATATTAATATTTTATTCAAAAATATGGATAAATATGAAAATTTCATATTCTTTATTTACCTGGGGTGTTACAACCTCCATTCCATAAGATAAGAAAACAGAAACAATGTTCATGTGTATGTACGATCTACCATCTCCATGAATGGTGTATTCCATTTAATATATCTATCTATTATATATATATATATATATATGTTATGATATATAAATCATATTATATATTTTTTAAGTAATTAAATCATGATCTAAGTAACATGATCAAGAATAATAAGTCAAAACACGTACAATAAACAAAGCGATTATTACTCGAAATGTTATATTAACTCGGAATTGTTAATAAACGGGTAATATAAAGTCATTAAAAAATAATATATGATATCATAAATATTATTATGATTCTAATATAAGTTAATAATATGTTTAAAACCATCATATAGGAGTTTCAGACAAATACATAGAGTATCGTACTAAAGGTAAGGGATTTCGTCTCAATTTCATTTCATTGAGGCATATTGTAATGTTATGCACCTAGTTCCTTTTATATGGTGTATATTCTATCATTTGACTTGTTATCATGAATATCATTATTTTCATGATATTATGTTATTTCCTTCATGGTAATTATTGATATATCCATATTACTCATTCAATATAGTTATTTGATAAGGCATATTATTTATTTTGGTTATTCAATATGAGAAATACTTTGGACTCGAAATGATGGGTGGATACGGGACATTATATATCTCGTTGATGCATCAACATCTTCTCATGAGATGAATAAGTTGGAAAATGGGTTTCTACCTTTACTTTTAAACTGCCTTGTGAAAGGACTTGACAGTAATAGGTTTTCATGTGCCTGAGACATGACTTCCTTAAATAAATAATTTTCCTCATTTAATTTCAATTATAATTTATCCATGATATTTTGCATCGACATATCTATAGAATTGGTTCATTCTATGTTTATTGATTTATGGAGTAGCATATTATTTTTTCCTTATCTAGTTTTGTAAATGGAAAGTGTTCTCAGGTATTTACTTTTCCATAAAGATTTATTATTTCTACCATTGTACTTACCTTACTCGGCATTTGAGCTCACCCTTATTATGTTTCTCTCCCCAAGTTATGAATTTGATAACTTTGATTAAGCTTTCAAGGATACAGTTTATTTCAGTGTCTATGTAGCATATTTTATTTTTTTCCCGATGTATTATGGGTATCATGTATGTAATCTGGATTTAAAAGATTGTTAAATAGTACGGTCCTTTGGGATTTTTTCCTTGTAATAAAGACAATGTAATGTAATAATGCACCATCTTCAGGTTATATAAGGTTGGGGCCCTACAATTGGTATCAGATAAAGTTTAACAACCACCTTGGAAACTCAATTTAGAGAACATAGAATAGGTAACATACCCTAAGTTAGACTTTGGGGATATACTGATGATAATTCACCTAATGTGACAAATGTTTACGATTTATGATGAATAAATTATTAATTTATGTTGAGTTTTTTACCATATTTGAAACTCATAGTTTTATGAGTTAATTCGATATGTGTCATTATATAGAACTGAAACCTAGAAAGAAGAATGGTATCAATACTCAATGAAATTATAAGGGTTTCCCTAAAGAGTAGACCAATATAACTGGTATTGGAATAGAGAAAATTATGGTGATACTAGGGAAAATTAATCAGGTTATGACAAATAACCTTTCCTAAATGAAACAACACATTCTTCAGAGAGAATATCTTATAATGGATCACTTTATGTGACAAAATCCCCTATCATTTAGTGGGACTACTAATACAATTGTAGCTGAGAAGTGGATTAAGTCTCTGGAAAATATATTTTTGGCCTTGGGAAACAATGAAATAGAAAAGGTTACTTTTTCTGTATATTGTATCAAATGGTATTCTGATAAATGGTGGACATTGATCTAAAATACTATGGATGAAGATGAAATATAACTTGTGGAATGGAGATCTTTTAAGGAGATATTCTTTGAAAAATAATTTCCCTGTGATCAAAAAATTGAGATGAAGAAGAAGTTCCTTAGCTTATAAAAAAAGGAAGCAGAGAGTGTTGTATATTATGAAGCTACTTTTACAAGGTTTTCTAGGTTTTATATGGATTATATATGTATCATGGAGTGTAAGATTTATCACTTCTTTGAAGTCCTTAACACAAATCTCTGAAGGGCACTAGTTTCACAGAATTTTTCATCATATGATGAAATAGTTTTATGTTCCATCAAGATGGAGAAGGAATTTTATAGGATCAATATGGTCAAATGGAATCAAGAAAAGTAGTGTCCATCTGAGAACCATGAAAAATTTAATGCATCAAAGAAGAAGAATAATTTTTAATGAGTTTCATCTTGGGAAAACTGTGGAAGAAAAGCACCATGGGAAATGTTTTAAGGGAGTGGGATTTCGTTATATGTATAGAGATGAGGGACACTAGGCTCCTGAATGAAAAGAAAAAAAAATCAATGATTTATAGTGATAAAATTATAAATAGATGGGACACTATAAAAATAAATTCCCCAAATGTTAATTTAATCTTCCACAGAAGAGGCCGAGGGGAGATGGCTAAGATTTTTCTATCACAACATTTGAGGTTGAAGTCCCTAATGATGTGGTAGATGGTACTTTAATTATTTCCTATAAATTTAGGTAAAGATTTATTTTATTTTGGATCATATAATTCCTTTATATCTTCCCAGTTTTCTTTAAAAATTAGATATTTCCAATTTACCATGACAAGGTAATTTTCAGTCAGAACTCCTAGTGGGAACCTTATGACAACAATGATGTGTCGATCAGTTCCTATTATGGCATAAAAATATGATCTAATTGATAATTTTTCTATCATACCTATGGTTGATTTTGATATAATCCTTAGTATGGATTGGATTTCCAAATATGATGATAAATCTATTGTAAGAAGAAGGAAGTTATGATTTGTGAGGAAGATGTAGAATTTGTTATCTTTAGAGCAGAAACTGCATAACTAGATTTGTATCAAAATCCACCTCCAGTAGCTTTATTGAATGAGATTATTGAAGAGGAAGAGATAAATACATCAAGAGATGAAGGAAATAATATTAAAATTGAGGATGTACATATTGTAAAGGAATATATTGGTGTTTTTCTTGAAGATTTATATGGGCACCCCCAGATAATGACGTTGAGTTTTGTATTTATTTAATCTGTGATTCAAGGTCAATATCAAAAACTCAATATAGAATGGCCACTGTGAAATTAGTAGAGGTAAAAAACAACTTCAAGAGTTTGTTCAAAAGGGTTTTATACTCCCCAATGATTCTCCATGGGGAGAACATGTTCTCTTTGTCAAGAAGAAAGATGGATCCATGAGGTTTTGTATTGATTAGAGAGAAATAATTGTTATTACAATAACGAACAAGTATCTTCTACCTCGTATCGATGATTTATTTGATCAAATTTAAGGATCTCAATTCTTTTTGAGGATTGATATTCATTCTGTATATCATCAATTATGAGTGAAGAAGGAATACATTCTAAAGACAGTTTTTTAGACAAGGTATAGTCATTACGAATTTACTGTAATTCCTTTTGGATTGACTAATGCACCCTCAGTTTTTATGGATCTCATGAAAATAGTATTCAAGTAATATATTGATGATTTTTTTGTGGTATTCATTGAAGATATTCTATATATATTCTAAAAGTTTTGAATACCATGAGTATCACTTGATAATCATTCTTGAAACTCTCAGGAGAGAAGAATTAAATGTTAAATTTTGAAAATGTGAATTTTGGCCTTAGAAAATTTCTTTCCTTGTCCATTTAGTCTCAAATGATGGAATTTATGTTGAAAATTCAAATACAAAGTCAATTAATGAATGTCCATCACTAACAAGTATAACTGAGGTACACAGTTTTATTGGTTCAGCGGGTTACTATCAGTGTTTCGTCCAGAACTTCACCTAATTGGATAATCCACTAACCAAGGTCACACGTAGAGGGGTTAAATTCATTTGGAAAAAATAGTTTCAAAAATTTTTGTATGTATTAAAGAGATGATTAGTCAATTCTCTTATCTTGACTTTACCATCTAGGAATGATGGGTTTGTTATTTATAGTGAATCATCAAGTAAAGAACTTAGTTGTGTCCTTATGCATAATGATAGGGTTATTTCATATGCATCAAGGAAATTAAAAACACATGAACAAAACTATCCAACTTGTAATTTGGATTTAGCTGCGGTAATATTTTCTCGAATAATATGGATACACTATCTCTGTGGTGAAAATTTTGAGATATATACCGATCATAGGAGTTTGAAATATATTTTCTCACAGAAAGAACTCAGCATGAGACAAATAGATGGATTGAGCTACTCAAGGATTATGATTTCATAGTACACTACCACCTAGGGAAGGAAAATAATGTGGATGATTCCTTGAGAAGAATGTACCATGGAGTTATGAACAAGATGAGAGTTGAAAGGGATCCTATATTCATGGATCTAGTAAATATGGATATATGGATTATCATAGAGGGTGAAACATCACTACATTTTCAAATGGTTTCCAAACCATCTTTACTATAAAGGATAAAAATTTCCCAGACTAATGATGAGGAGTTTCAAAAGAAAATTAAAGCTGTGAATGATGGGAGATTGATTGATTTCATATTTGAAGATAGCATTTTGAATTTTGGGAAGAGGCTTTGTGTTCCCGTTATACCTGATCTAAAAAGGGAATTATTGGATGATGCTAATAGCTCTAATTTCTCTATACACCCCAGTGGAACTAAGATGTACAGAGATTTTAAGGAACATTTTTTATGGGACAACATGAAATGGGAGATTGCTGATTATGAATCAAAATTTTTGGTTTTTGAACATGTGAAGGCTAGAAGATAAAATCCTAGAGGATTCATGCAACCTATTCCAATACATATGTGTTAATTGGATGATTTTATGATGTACTTTTTTATGGGGCTACTAAAGACTCCTAGATGGAATGATGTGTTATGGGTTATTTTTGATCGTCTTACCAATTCAGCACACTTTATTGATATAAGAGAAGATTTACCACTTGAACATTTAGAATGACTATATATTAATGATGTTTTAAGACTTCATGGTGTACCCATATCGATTTTTTCTGAATGTGATCCCTATTTTACATCAAGATTCTAGAAATGTTTTCAGAAGGACCTAGATACAGAACTTCATTTGAGCACTGCATACCACCCTCAAACTAATGTACAATCAGAATAGACTATTAAACTTTAGAAGTCATGTTGAGATCTTTCTCACCTGACTTTCTCAGTATATGGGATCCGTATTTACTTCTAGTATAATTTCTTTATAATAATAGTTTCCATTCAAGTATTCAGATGGCACCATATGATGCATTATATGGAAAGAGATGTCATACAATAACTCTTTGGGATGATTTTGGTGAAATAAAACTTCTAGTTCCAGAAAATGTTGAATAAACACTATAGAAGGTGAAGATAATCCAAACCCATATCAAAATATCTCAAAGTAGGGAAAAGATCTATACCAATAATCGAAGAAAGGATTTGGAATTTCAAGTAGGAGATCATGTTTTATATAAGGTATCTATAGGGAAGGGTGTTATACGATTTAGTAAGAAGGGTAAATTAACTCTTAGTTACATCAAACCTTTTGAAATTCTAGAATGAATAGGAGTTTCAGCCTACTATTTGGAAATGTCTTCAAGTCTCTCAAAAGTTCATGATGTGTTCCACATATCACTATTAAGGAAATACATACCATACACAACGAATGTACTCACCTATGAAGAAATATAACTGGAACCTGATCTTGGTTATTTTGAAGAGCCTATCAAGATTCTTGATACTAGAGAACAAATGTTGAGAAATCGGAAAACTCTTATGTTAAATGTTTTTTAGAGAAACTATAAAATGGAAGAGGTGATGTGGGAACCTGAAGAACATATGATGAAGAATTACACAAATCATTTTATGTTGTGATATTGCAGAAATTTCAAGGATGAAATTATTTGAATTAGGTAATAATGTAACACCCCAAAATTTAATGGTACTCTTATTTTTAAATAATTTAATGGCTTGTGTTTCACGAAACCCCGAGTTTAAGCACACCACGACCAATCAATGCAGCCGTTTAAATAGTAGTTATGAATAGTACTAACCAAATTTTGAAATTTTATAAACTTTATTTTTCAAAATAGATTTCATTTTTGAATTTGAAATATCAAAATTAGTTTAGGGTGAATTTTTGGTAATTTTCTGAAAAGTTTCAATTTTTGATGTATAGTGAAAAATATTATATTTTTAATTCAAAACTATATTTTCATCTAATTTATTTTTATAGTTATATTGTATTTTTAGTTGGTTTTAAAGTATAATTGGATTAATATTTCAAAATTTAATCCAATTAGGTTCATTGGAAGTAATTTCACATTTAAATTATACAAAAACACATGTCAATCTTTTGATAGTTTTTACTTTTTAAAAACTCGCTTTCTGGTTTTGACAACGGGAATTAATTTTAAATTAATTACTGCAACTTATTTGTTTTGAATTTGGAAAAAATTATTTCTATATTTATAATCATAATATTAAAATTGTGTTAATAGGTAGATTTTATTTTTTGACATTATGAATAGTAACTTTAGTAATTATTTTTATTTACCATGGTTAAAAGATAAATATGGTAAATAAAGGTAAAAAATAACATTATAATAATACTAAACTACCCTAAAACATATACTAATCCAATTTTATGAGATATTTCTAACCATTTTCATCTTTAAGACGATTTTAGGACCCCATGGGACCACTTGGGTGTGATAATGACATGTTATAAGAATTGGTTTTAAGTAAAGATAAATCTAACATAAACATGCATCTTTTACTAAAAAAATTATAATAAAGGGTTATATGATGGGTCCCATTGACTATAAATAGTAATTATAAATATAATAAGATTTAATACATTATGGTATTTTATTTATAATTTCTAGACATTTAATAAATAAATTTATTTATGAAATAATGATAATGCAATGATTGCCTTATTAATGAAATATTCAAATAAATGACATTATAAATATTAAAATAAATGTAATTTGAATATTTTTATGCCATAAAAAAATTTAGATTATATTGACATATTATTATTGAGTTAATTCCTTTGGTTAGAAGTAATCAAGTTGTTATGACTTTAACAAAAATAAATTCCTAAATAGTGTGAAAATTGACATAAATGGGTTTTTAGAACAAATACTATTTTATTAAATGATATAACAGTATGAGAAAACTAATATTCATCCAAATTACTTATATAATGTTAAAAAAATAATTAATTATCAACTTTTGATTCTATGTACATTATATAGTAACTAAATTAACCGTATGGTGTAAAGATACAAGAAGTTGTGGTAAGAGTTAAGTTATTTAACTAAGGGTTAATGCTAAAAGATAAGGTTACTTTTGTGACCTAAACATGTCAAAATCATATTGGTTGAGTGTATTTAGACCCATTATCATCATATCCTCTAAATATATCTCCTTTTAACTATTATAATTCAAAAATCATTTTATAATAAAATAATATTTCAAGATTTTCCTAAAGTGCCCCTCACCTCTCTTATAAAATGGAACTCCTCCTTATATTTAATTCACACCTCCAAATCCCTTTGAATTGTCCAAAACATGCCCAAATAACCTCCCAAAATCCCTTAATTAATCATATAGGAAACAAATTGGGCATAAAACAAACTTAAGAAGTCATTTTGTTCAAATAAAAATGAGACACTCGTAGAAGAGGTAATTGTTTTATCCCTTATTTTAAAGTTCTTTTCTTCTTCTACTTCCTCTTACTAAGTTGTTACCATACTAAAATAATAACTACATAATATAATATATGATTATATTTTTTTATTATTATGGTACAACAAAATACATCTTTTTTCACATCCTATGAAAAACAATACTGCCATGAGCGCGTGCGTACGACTTACCTTCTCCACATCATGGCGTAAACTATATTTCATCTATAATTTATTTCAATGGGTATAAAGAAGAATAAAAATGAAATAAATAATAAATATAAAATGATATTATTTATTTAAAATTTATTTTCCATCCAAATACATACCAGTAAACCATTAATAAAATGATATTGTCGCTCGCGCGTTTGTACGAGTTACCGTTTCCACGACGCGATGAGACTCATCTTACATGTTCAACATCCATGAATGATTATAATGATATATATTATAAATTATTTTGAAATATATGACATAATAATGATACTATAATAATAATAATAATATATATATACATATTTTTCATTCACTTACTTTCATTCAATACGATAAAAAATGGAAACATCGTTCATGTGTACGTACGACTTACCGTCTCCATGAATGGTGTATTCCTTTTAATATATATATATATTATATATATATATATATTTATTTATTTATTTATTAATATTATGATATATAAATTATATTATAAATTTATGAAGTAAGTAAATCATGATATAAGTAACGTGATCAAGAATAACAAGTCAAAACACGTATGATAAACAAACAGATTATTACCTGAAATGTTTCATTAACATTGAATTGTTAATAAAAGGGTAATATAAAGTCATAAAAGAATCATATATGATATCATAAATATTATTATTATCCTAATATAAGTTAATAATATTTTTAAAACCATCATACATGAGTTTTGGACAAATGGAGAGAGTATCACACTTAAGGTATGGGATTTCATCTCAATTTCATTTCATTGAGGCATATTGTAATGTTATGTACCTAGTTCATTTTATATGATTTATATTCTACCTTTTGACTTGTTATCATGAATATCATTATTTTCATGATATTATATTATTTCTTTCATGGGAATTATTGATTGATCCATATTACTCATTCAATATGGTTATTTGATAAGGAATAATATTTATTTTGTTTATTCAATATGAGAAATACTTTGGACTGGCAATGATAGGTGGATCCTGGACTTTATATAGCTCATAGATGCATCTACATGTTTTCATGAGATAAATAAGTTGTCCAAATGGGTTTCTACCCTTACTTTAAAACCATCTAGTGAAAGTTCTTGATGGTAATTGGTTTTCATGTGCCCCAGACATGATGTCCTTAAATAAATAATTTGCCTCCTTTTATTTCAGTTATTATTTATCCATTAGATTTTGTGTTTACATATATATTGAAGTGGTTCATTCTCAGTTTATTAATTTATGGAATATATTTTAGTTTCCTACTTTCTATATTATTTGTGCCTTATCTAGTTTTGTAAATGGAAATTGTTCTCAGATATTTACATTTCCATATAAATTGATTATTGCTTCTATTGTACTAAACCTTACTGAGCATTTGAGCTCACCCTTATTATGTTTCTCTCCCCTTGTTATGAAGATGAGAACTTTTATTAAGCTTTCAAGGATACAGTTTATTTCACTTTTTGTGTATCATGTTTTACATTTTTTTCCAATGTATTATGGGTATCATGTATGTAAATGGATTTCCAATAATATTAAATTGTACGGTCCTTTAGGATTTTTTTCCTTGTAATAATTCCATTGAAAATTAATAATGCATCGGTTTCATGTTATCTAAGGGTAGGGAATTATAGTTGGTATCAGATAGATTTTATCAAAATCCTTGGAAACTATATTTAGAGAAAATATATTAGGTAACATACCATAAATTAGACTTTGGGGATACACTTATGATAATTCACCCAAAGTAAAAAAATTATGATTTATGATGCATAAATTTTTAATTTATGTTGAGTGTTTTACCATATTTGAAACTCATAATTTTATGAGCTAATATGATAAGTGTCATTATGGATAATTGAAGCCTATAATAATTAATGGTAATAATACTTGAGTAAATTTTAGGGGTTTCCTTATAGAGGAAACCAATATAGCTGGTATTGGAACAGAACAAATTATGACGATACTAGGGAAACTTAATTAGGTTATGAGAAATAAACTTTCCTGAATGGAACAACCCATTCCGTAGAGGGAATCACTTAGGCTAGATCACTTTATGTGATAAAACACCACATAATTTAGTGGGACTACTAATACAATTGTAGATGAGGAGTATATTAAGTCTCTGGAAAAGATATTTATATCCTTGGGATGTAGTGAAATAGAAAAGGTTACATTTTTATTCTATTGTCTCAAAGGTGGTGTTGATCAATGGTGGAAATTGATCCAAAATACTATGAATAAAAATTAAATAGAACTTATGTAATGGAGAAATTTTAAGGAGACATTCTTCGATAAATACTTTCCTTGTTATCATAAAATTAATATGAAGAGAAAGTTTGTTATATTAAATAAAAAGGAAGAAGAGAGTGTTTCGGATTATGAAGCTACCTTTATAAGGTTATCCTGGTTTGCTACGGATTATATACGAAACACAGAGTGTAAAATCAATCACTACTTTTAAGGTCTTAAGACAAATCTCCAATAGGAACTGGTTTCAGAGAATTTTTCATCATATGATGAAATAGTTTTATGTGCCATCAAGATGGAGAAGGAATTTTCTAGGATCAATATATTCAAAGAAAAAAATACAAGAAGATTCCATCTTAGAATCATGAAAAATTGAATGCATCAAAGAAGAATAATAAATTTTAACAATTATCATCTTGTGAAAACTCTAGAAAAATCACCTTGGGAAATGTTTGAAGGGATTGGGAGTTTGTTATAAGTGCGGAGATAAGGGAAACCAAGCTCATGAATTAAAATGGAAGAAACAAATCAATGATGTCTAGTTCAATAATTGTAAAAATATGGGACACAATGAAAATTAATGCCCCAAACATCAAGGAAATCTACCATAGAAGAGGCTGAGGGGAGATGGACAAGCTTTTGTGATCACAACAACTAATGTTGAAGTTTCTAATGATGTGGTGGAAGGTAATTTAATAATTTCCTTAAATTTAGATAAATCTTTATTTCATTCTGGATCATCACATTCCTTTATATCTTCCCTGTTTTATTTAAAAATTAGATATTTTCAATTCACCATGATAAGGGAATTGTTAGTAAGAACTTCTAGTGAGAATCTTATCACAAAAAAGATGTGTCAAGTAGTTCCTATTATGGCCTAAAATGTGCTTTAATTGCTATTTTTTATCATACATATGTTTGATTTAGATTTAATCCTCATTATGGATTGACTTTAAAAATATGATGTGAAAATATATTTTAATAAGAAGGAAGTTTCAATTTGTGAGAAAGATGTAGAATCCATTGTCTTTAGAAAATAAACTGCAACACCTGATTCTTATCAAAATCCACCTTTAATAGATTTACTGAATGAGATTAATAATGAGGAAGAGAAAACAACATCTAGAGATGAATGAGGTAATACTAAAATCGAGGATGTACCTATTGTAAAGGAATACATTGATTTTTTTCTTGAAGATTTACCTGGGCACCCCCCAGAGCATGAAGTTGGGTTTTGTATTGATTTAATCCCTAATGCAAGGATAACATCAAAAACTCCCTATAAAATGGACACTATTGAATTATTAGAGATAAAAACAACAAGAAGAGTTAGTTCAAAAGGGATTTATCCTCCCTAGTGTTTCTCCATGGGAAACCTTTGTTCTCTATTTCAAGAAGAAAGATGGATCCATGAGGTTTTCTATTGATTATAGGTAAATCAATGCAATTACAATAAAGAACAAGTATCCTCTAACTCGTATTGATGATTTATTTTATCAACTTCAACGAGCTCAATTATTTTCAAAGATTGATCTTCGTTTTGGATATCATCAATTATGAGTGAAGAAGGAATACATTCTGAAGAAAGCTTTTCAGACAAGGTATGGTCATTATGAATATATAGTAATCCCTTTGGGATAGACTAATGCAGCCTCAGTTTTTATGGATCTCATGAATAGATTATTCAAGGAATATCTTGATGATTTTTTTTGGTATTAATTGATGATATTATAATATATTCTAAAATATTTTATGACCATGAGTATCACTTAATAATCATTCTTGAGACTCTTGGGAGAGAATAATTATATGTTAAATTTAAAAAGTGTGAATTCTGGCATTAATAAATTTCTTTCCTTGTCCATATAGTCTCCAAGGATGGAATTTTTATTGATCCTTCAAAGAAAAAGGAAATTCAAGAATGGTTAGCACTGACAAGTATAACCAAGGTATGTAGTTTTATTGGTTTAACAGGTTACTATTGGTGCTCCATCCAGAACTTCACCTAGTGGGAAAACCCATTAACCAAGCTCACACATAAAGGGGTTAAATTAGTTTAAAAAAAAGAGTTTCAAGAATGTTTTGATGAATTGAAGAGAAAATTAGTCAATACTCATATATTGACTTTACTATATGAGAATGATGGGTTTGTTATTTATAGTGATTCATTAAGGAAAGTAATTGGTTGTGTCCTTATGAAGAATGATAGAGTTATTGAATATGCATCAAGGTAGTTAAAAATGCACGAACAAAACTATCCAACTCATGATCTTGAATAATCAACAGTAATCTTTGCTTCAAAAATATAGAGACACTATCTTTATGGTGAAAAATTTGAGATATATATTGATCACAAGAGTTTGAAATATATTTTCTCATAGAAATAACTCAACATGAGATAAAAGAGATGGCTTGAGCTACATAGGGATTATGATTTCACAATACACTACCACCCAGGGAAGGAAAATAAGGTGGTGGATGCCTTGAGTAGAATGGACCATGGAGTTATGAACAATATGAGAGTTGAAATAGATATTATGTTCATGGATATAGTAAATATGGATATGATAATTTTGATAGAGGTTGAAACATCACTACTTTTTCAAATGGTTTCCAAACCGTCTTTACTAGAAAGGATAAATTGTTATCAGACTGATGATGAGGAGTTTCAAAAGAAAATTAATGCTTTGAATGATGGTAGATTGATTGATTTTGAATTTAAAGATACCATTTTGAAATTTGGGAAGAGACATTGTGTTCCTACAATACCTGAGCTAAAAAGAGAATTATTGGATGATTCCCATAGATCTAATTTCTCTATACACCCTAGTGGATCTATGATGTAAAGATATTTGAAGGAACATTTTTGGTGGGACAATATATAGAGGGATATTACTGATTATGTATCGAAATGTTTGGTTTTTCAATAGGTTAATCCTGGAAGACAACATCCTAGAGGGGTCGTGTAACCTCTTCTTATACCTATGTGGAAATGGGATGATATTACGATGGACTTTGTGATGGGGCTTCCAAAGACTCCTAGAAGGGGTGATACGATATGGGTTATTATTTATCGTCTTACCAAGTCATCATATTTTTCTGCTATAAGAGAAGATTTACCACTAGAAAATTTATCAATACTATATATTAATGAAGTTTTAAGACTTCATGGTATACCCCTACCGATTTTTTTTATCATGATCCCCATTTTACATCAAGATTCTAGAAAAGTCTTCATAATTCCCTAGATACATAACTTCTTTTTAGTACTGCACACCACACTCAAACTGATGGATAATCATAATGGACTATTAATACTTAAGAATACATGTTGAGATCCTACTCACATGACTTTCAAGGTATATGGGATCAGTATTTACCTATAGTAGAATTTTCTTATAACAATATCTTCCATTCATGTATCCAGATGGCACTATATGAAGCATTATATGGAAAGAGATGTCATAAACCAACTTGTTGGGATGATGTTGGTGAAAGAAAACTTTTAGGTCCAAAACATGTTGAAGAAACAATGAAGAAGGTGAATATTATCCAAACCCATATCAAAATAGCTTAAAGTATGAAAAAGATCTATATCGGTAACTGAAGGAAGGATTTTTAATTTCAAGTAGGAGATCATGTTTTCTTGAAGGTATCTCCATGGAAGGGTGTTATATGATTTTATAAGAAGGGTAAATTAACTCTTGGGTATATTGGACCTTTTGAAATTATAGAATAAATAGGATCTGAAGCATAGAATTTTCTAATGTCTCCAAGTCTCTACAAAGTTCATGATGTGTTCCACATTCACTATTAAGGAAATACATGCTAGCCCCAATGCATGTACTCACATATGAAGAAATAGAACTAGAACCTAATCTATCTTATTGTGAATATCCTATCAATATTCCTGATACCAAAGAACATGTTTTGATAAAGTTGACAACTTGTATGGAAAAAGTTCTTTGGAGAAACTATAAAATGGAAGAGGCGACATGGGAACCTGAAGAACATATGATAAAGAACTACCCAAATCATTTTATGTCATGATATTCTAGATATTTCAAGGGTGAAATTATTTGAAGGAGAGAATAATATAGTACCCCAAGATTCCACAGTACAATTTTTAAATAATTCATTTTCTTGCGATGTACGCAACCCCGAGTTCAATCACACCACAACCTATCAAAGTATCCATTTAAAATGTAGATATGAATAATATTAAACACAATTTGAAATTTTATAAAATTTATTTATCAAAATAGATTAAATTTTTGAATTTTTAATATCTAAATTATCTTAAGGTGAAATTTTTCTAATTTTCTGAAAAGTTTCAATTTTTGATTAATAGTGAAAAATATTGCATTTTAATTCAAAACTGACTTTTCATCTAATTTATTAATATAGTTATATTGTATTTTTAATTGGTTTTAATGTATAATTGGATAAATATTTTATCAATTAATACAACTAGGGTCATTGGATGTAATCTCACATTTAAATTATACATAAACACATGTCAATCTTTTGATAGTTTTTATTTCTTAAAAACCCGCTTTCTCATTTTGACAATGGGAATTAATTTAAAATTAATTACTGCATCATCTATATTTTGAATTTGAAAAAATGGATTCCATAATTATAATCATAAGGTATAAATATTTTTAATAGGTATCTTTTAATTTTGGACATTATGAATAGTAACTTCTGTAAATATTTTTATTTACCATGGTTAAAGGTTAAATATGGTAAAATAAGGGTAAAAAATAATATTATAATAATATTAAACTGTCCTAACACATGTCCTAATCCAATTTGATGAGATATTTCCTACCATGTGAATCCTTAGGATGATTTTAGGACACCATGGGACCACATGTGTGTGATAATGACAAGTTATAAGAATTAATTTAAAGTATAGATAAATATAACATAAACATATATATTTTACTAAAAAAATTTTAATATAGGGTTATCTGATAGAAATATTTTTTCTATAAATAATAATTATAAAGATAAAAATATTTCATAAATCTTGGAATTTTATTTATAATTTTTAGACATTGAATAAATAAATTTATTTATGACACAATGATGATACAGTGATTACCTTATTAATTAAAGATTCAACTAAATGACAATATAAATATTAAAATAAATGTAATTTGAATATTTTTATGCCATTCAAAAATTTTATGGATGATATTGACATATTATATTTTATTTAATTTTTTTTTTTAGAATTAATCATGTTTTTATGACTTTAACAAAAATCAATTCCTAAATAGTTTCAAAACTGACATAAATGAGTTTTCAAAACAAATATTATTTTATTAAATTATATAATAGTACTAAAAATATATTATTCAACAAAATGAATTATATAATGCTAAAAATTTCATTAATGATCCAATTTTGGTTCTCTTGGAAATTTTTAGTAACTAAATTAACCATATGGTGTAAAAATACAAGAAGTCATGGTAAGAGTTAAGTTATTTAACTAAGGGTTAAGGCTAAAAGATAAGGTTCATTTTGTGACCTAAACTTGTCTAAAACATATTGGTTGAGAGTATTTCAACCAAATATCATCTTATCCTAGAAATATATCACCTATTAAATATTATAATTTTAAAATCATATTATAATAAAATAATATTTCAAGTTTATCCTAAAGTTCCCCTCACCTCTCTTATAAAAGGGAATTTCCCCATATCTTTAATTCACACCTCCAAATCCCTTTGGCTCAGAAAACCCCAACCCAATTCTCCTCCAAAAATCTATAAATTCATCCTAGAGGAAAAAATTTGGTCATAAAACCAACTTAAGAAGTCATTTTGTTCAAATAAAAAGCAGACACCCAAAGAAGAGGTAATCATTTTATCCTTTCTTTAAATGTTCTTTTCTTCTTATACTTCCTCTTACTAAGTTGTTACCATACTAAAATAATAACTCCATTATCTACTATATTCTGAGATTTTGTTATGATTATGGGACAACCATATTCCTCTCTTTACCCATCCTATGAAAAACAATATCATCATGCGTACATACGTACGGCTTACCATCTCCACACAGTGTTGTAAACTGTTTTTCATCTATACTTTATTTTTATGGGTATAATGATGGATAAAAATGAATTAAATAACAAATATAACATGATATTATTTATTTAAAATTAATATTCCATCCAAATATATACCATTAAATCATTCAGGAAATGATATTGTCGCTCGTGCGTACGTACGACTTACCGTCCCCATGATAAGATGAGACCCATCTTCCTCATTCACCATCCAAGAATGATTATAAAGATATATATTATGAGTGGGTATGACACCTACCATCAGGAAAAGCCTGTACATGCATGAGAAAGCCTAGCTGAACAGTCATGTGAAGGTGGAGAGCTGATTTCATGATGAAGATTATGGGGTGGAGCAGTTCCGAGTAGTTAGTTTGGGTTGTATGTAATGTTTGAATCCTACAAGTAATGAATTCCTCTAAGGCCTATGGGTCATGTAATGCTTATGCCTATGGACCTTGTAAGGGTTCCACCTCATCCCTTGAAAGTTGGATTATCAAAATCAATAAAAAATTAAGGCCTTAGGTCCATTAGAGGTTAAAGGTAATATATATATATATAAATATATATATATATACACTTACATGTCATTCACTTTCTTTCATTCAATACAATAAGAAAACGGAAACAGCGTTCATGCGTATGTATAGCCTTCCGTCTCTATGAATGGTGTATTCCATTTAATATATCTATCTATTATATATATATTTATATTATTATATATAAATTATATTATACATTTTGGAAGTAAGTAAATCATGATCTAAGTAACATGATCAAGAATAACATGTCAACACACATATGATAAACAAAGCGATTATTACCTGAAATGTTTCATTAACTTGAAATTGTTAATAAACAAGTAATATAGATTCATAAAATAATCATATATGATATCATAAATATTATTATGATTCTAATATAAGTTAATAATGTGTTTAAAACCATAATACCATAGTTTCAGAAAAATATAGAGAGTATCAGACTTAAGGTAAGAGATTTCATCTCAATTTCATTTCATTGAGGCATATTATAATGTTATGAACCTAGTTCCTTTTATATAGTGTATATTATACCTTTTTACATGTTATCATTAATCTAATTATTTTCATGCTATTATATTATTTCCTTCATGGGAATTATTGATAGATCTATATTACTCATTCAATATGGTTATTTGATAAGGAATTCATTTGTTTTGGTTATTCAATTTGATAAATACATTAGACTAGTAATGAAGGGTGGAACCCGAACTTTATATAGCTCCTTGATGCATTGGCAGGTTCTCATGTGATGAATAAGTAGGAAAAATGGGTTTCTACCCTTACTTTTAACCCGTGTTATGAAAGGTCTTGATGGTAATAGGTTTTCATGTGCCTGAGGCATGACATCCTTAAATAAATAATTTGCCTCATTTAATTTCAATTATTATTTATCCATGATATTTTTCATCGATATATCTACAAAAGTTGTTCATTATAAGTTTATTGATTTATGGCATATGTTTCAGTTTCTTACTTGCCATATTATTTGTGTCTTATCTATTTTTGTAAATGGAAAGTGTTCTTGGATATTTACCTTTACATATATATGGATTATTGCTTCTGTTATACATACCCTTACTAAGTATTTGAGCTCACCCTCATTATGTTTCTCTCCCCATGTTATGAAGATGAGAACTTTGATTAATCTTTCAAGGATATAGTTTATTTCGGTTTTTGTGTAGCATGTTTTGTTTTATTTTCCCAATGTATAATGGGTATCATGTATGTAATCTGGATTTCAAAGACTGCTAAATTGTACAGTCCTTCAGTATTTGTTTCCCTATAATAATTTTAATTGAATTTAACAATGCACCCACTTTAGGTTATCTGAGGTTGGGGCATTACATATTTCTTCACCTGTTGTCAAAATTTCTTCCATTCGGGTTACTCTTTGTTTGGATGCTAGTTTTTATCTGTAGGTTGAGCATATGGATGTGAAGAATAATTTCCTTCATGGTGATTTATATGAAAATATTTATATGAAGTAACCAAAGGTTTTTGTTGAAATAGGTAAATAGAATCATGTTTACAAGTTAAAAAAAATATTTTGTATGGTTTGAAGGAAGCTCTGAGGTAGTGGTATAAGAAGTTTTAATCTATCATTTTTCATCATGGTTTTAGGAATATATCTTCTGATCATTTTTTTGTTGTTCAGAGATTTACTTTTGATGATTTTATTATATGATTTCTTTATGTTGATGATATGATAATTGTTGAACATGATGCCTCTAGAATTGACATATTGAAGAAGGATCATTGTCGGTCTTTTATGATGAAAGACTTGGGGACGACATGACAGATTCTTCGCATTTTAATTTATGGTGATAGAAAGGACAAGAAATTATGGTTATCTCTAGAGCGATATATTGAGAATTTTCTTAAAATATTTTTTATGGATTTAGAAAAATTGGTTATTACTCCTCTTGCTTTATATTTTTAGATAAGTACCGGTTTTTCACCTTCTACTAATGAATATAGAGAGGAGATGTGGCACATACTTTATTAATATATGAATTAATACACACACAAAAATATTTTATAAACGTATTTAAAACTAATCTTATTAATATATGAATAAATATACAGATAAAAAATATAACTAAATAGATATAAATAAATAAATAGAGATAAATATATATTAATATACGAATATATATATATATATTAATATAAACCTATAATAATATACGAATAAATATAACTATATATATAAAAATAAATAGATCTATAATTAAATGGAGAACAAAACAAAATGGGTGAGTGGTAAAGGTTTAAGCACGCAAGGGGGCAGGTCTTGAGTTCGATTCCAATTAGAGGCAGGGGTGTGTGGGTGGTTTCGGGTGGGAGCTTGCACTGTTAAAGGGTGTGGTTGGGGTGCTGGTGGGGATTCCAAGTGTCAAACATTTTTAAAATTGTGGACTTAGATTTAATCTTTTTTTTCATCAGCGCTAAACAAATTATGATGATAAGGAAGGGGTGCGCGAGCGGGTACAGGTGGGGGCTTGCGCTATTAAAGGGGGTGTTTTGGGGTGTCAGTGGTGCTTCCTAGGGCTAAATGATGTTAAAATTGGGGACTTCAATTTAATGTTTTTCTAATTTTTTTTTATTTTCATCAGCACTAAAAAAAATGATGATGAAAAAAGGTAACCCTTTTAATATCGTATTGATTATCAGTCCTTTTTTAGCATACATAAAAGACTATTTTTAAGGCTGATGAAACCCTATTTTTTGGTTGTAAGAACCCAATCATATTTAGTTTAGTGTCTAAAACCCTACAGATTTCTTGGCGAGAGAAATTAGGGTTTTTTCACCATTGTTTAGATGTGTATCAAATGAGGTCAATGAAAAAACCCTAATCCAGGAGTAGGGTTTCACCTTATATCCCAGTGGAATCCCCATATGTGCTCATCATCTTTTCGTTTCTTGCAGCACGTACAACCTCTTGAAATATGAAATCACCCTCTCTAATACGCTCACCTTCCTGGAGACACCGACATTCAATGTCGCCCTTTTTACCCCCTACTGACCCTCATAATTGTCTAACACAATGGGCCTCCGTAATGAGGTGTAGGATATGATAGTGAGAATGGACCTTGTCATTGCGTCTATGGTGGCGGCTTTGGGAGCAGCTGCGTCGAGTTCCAAGCACTATAGAAGGGTGGCATGAGGTGTGTTGAAGACGAGCCACTGGATGTGAGAGGGGGAGTTTATTTTGAAAATGATGGAGGAGGAGTGGTTTGTTGGCTATAGAAGCTTAGAATTGTGAGTGGAATAAAATTGGTACACAACATAAAGGAGATTTCAATATTTATATTTCATATATTTTCTGAACTACAATTACCAAAAAATTATAGGCAATTATAAAGGAATGAAACAACCAAATTAAATGGGCACATTAATGAAATAAAACAGCCACATTAAGCATACACATTAATAAAATAAAACATCCACATGAAACGAACATGTGGGGAGAAAAAATGAGGGGGGTGCATGTAGTTAATACACATTGCTTGAAAAAAAAAGCGGGGAAAATAAACACAGTTTGCTTGACGTATGGGTTTTGGTTTTTATTTCGAACACTCCCCTTCAAACCAAAACCAGCTTCATTCCGAGCATCATTTTGAGTTTTTTGAATGCATATGTCAATAATGCCTTTGTGACAATATCATCCACATGTTCCATCGTATGACAATATTCCAATTTTATCACTTTATTCTTCACATGATCTCTTAGAAAATGTAATCAGGTATCAATATGTTTGCTTCTTCAATGCTACACTGGATTTTTGGCAAGTTCAATTTCTGACTTGTTATCCACATATATCACTGTAGATCCATCCTTCAAATGCTTCATCTCCTTCAGCAAATTTCTCAACTAGATTCCTTCACAAATAGTGGTTGATGCCACAATGTACTCTACTTCACATGTGGATAAGTAGACCACACTTTTCTTCCTTTAATTCCATGTGAAATCATTCGATCCAAGAAAAAATACATACCTAGTGGTGCCTTTTATTCCATCTTGGTCGCCTCCCCAGTCACTGTCTGAGTATCCATACAAATTTTATTCTTCATTTTATGGATATAAAAGACCAAAATCCATTTTTCCTTTAACGTACATAGGGATACGTTTTTCTAGTAGCCAATTTGACTCTTTTGGTGCTTGTATGTACTTTCTTAGAATCCCAACACTGTAGCCAATATCTGGCCTTCTGATTGTGAGATACCTCAGGAATCCAATCAAACTCTTGAACAAAATAGACATTGGATTTAGTGGCCTAGAACCAACTACATTGTACTTTATTCATTAATAAATACCTTATAACATCTTGATTTTTCTTCTGCATGACAATGCATGTGATAATGTCTTATGGATAGCTGTTACACTAAAAGGTCATAGTGGATCCCTGCTATGATGAGAACCCGGATGTGCCGTAACACTTTTATTGAATATATGTTCTATGTTCGGATGATTTTATTTGAGGGACATGAATAATAAAGGCTATTAGGGGTGAGGAATCATAAAACTTTGAGGAACCTTCTTCTGATGTGCTCCCTTGGTAATATCCAAGAGGATATTATGAGAACGAGACCCGCTAGTAGGAAATCCACATTTCATAATGTCATTAGACGTTCCTATCTGTGGATGTGCGTATTGGTCCTTATACATTAATATTATTATTAATGGGTATTATCACTGGCGCACTTAGATGTATTGATAAAAACTGTAAAGACACTATTCACCGTGAGATAGGATATGTTGGGTGCATCACAAGTAATAATACATTAATAGATAATGCGAAAAAATATTTTTCCCTTTTGTTCCCTAATGGAAGTAAATATCTCAGTCCCTTTTATAGAATTGATATAGCCTAAATAAATCCTTGTCCATGGTAATGAATGGTCAAGTTCAATTCTAGGAAGTCAAATAAAGAAATATTGAGAACATGGGTTGATGGCACCAGCATGCAACCCGCTTGATTCGAGATATTGGGACAAAGTGATTACATTACATGGTAAGCATTCGTAGGAGGTGACACGTCATTTCAGCGTTAACTTCTTTCTTTATGGGTTCCTTGTCATATTTCTAGGTTCTAACCTTGGACTTTAGGAAGGCTCCGCCTAATGCCAGAGAGAAAGATCCCAAGAGGGTCACACACTAAGTGTTTCCAAGTATCTCAGTTAAATATTAATTTAACAAGTTTAATAATTATTATTCTTGATTGTGCTTTAATAATTATTCCAGGATGCCTGATCACATTTATTTTGACTCTATTTATTTGATAGAATATATTGTGGTAAAAATAATATATTTATTAGAGAGTAACGTAGTAATATTTATTTAAGAAATAAATAGTCATTATGTAAGGTCTAATAAATAAAGTGGAGGAAATAAAGAGAATGAAAAAACAAAAGTACAGGTCGTGTGTATTAATATACATGTCATTTAATTTTTCTAGGGATTTGTGAGAAATAATATTATTTATTTAATTAAATAATATTAGGTGTAATTAGTTGGGCGCATGTCAAGTAATAATAATAGTCAACTGTTATTATTAGACATGGGGTATTACTATGAATTAAATTAAATGAATAAATGTTTTCAGGTAATTAATTTATTTTATTATTCTATGTAATTAAAATCTCAATTATATAATTCTCATTTTCCTAGACATTTTTTTGGTTGTGCACAATGGATCTAGAGAAAGATATCAATCCAAGAGATAATTATTTTCTTCCAAGAATGCCCTCAAGATATGAGAGAGATCCTCCTCCACCGGATCAAGGAGAGCACTTTGCAAGTGGCTCTCAATGTGATCTAAGGCGGACATCAAAAGTGAAGTCTCTTCCACACTAGCACTTGAAGATCCCTTTGGCGATGTCCATAGATACGTAGAGCATGTGTGGATCACTGCTAGAGGAATCTTACACTTGGATTCTATGATGTGACGATAGATCACATAAGATCATGACTGGAAACATCAACAGATAGGGAATTCCATCAAGGTAATTCTTTTCTTTTAATTAAATTAATTATAACCAACATATAATGATCCTATCTACGGTTCTGGGACTCCCCTCTTTTCTTTTCTTTTTCTTTGTTCTATTCCAATGATCCGGCATTTTATTATCATGAATGATCTCGGATTGATCGTCATTAACAACAAAAATTAAAGTTGGGTACACCAACCAACGTGCTTTCACTGTGCCTGGATCCTATAGTCGAGTCAATTTTTCTTCCTTCTCCATATTTTTCAGTTTTAAGCTTATTTATATAGGTGTTTTTACATTATTTTAATTGGCCATCTTAAAATTTTCAATCAACTCATTAGCATACCTCTTCTAAGATGTATAGATATTTCCATATTGTTTCTTTACCTCTATGCCCAGAAATAAGGACATGATACCACCATAGGTCGTCTAGAAATCCTTGAACATGGCCTCCTTAAATTCATCAAACATCAATCAGTTGTTCCCTGTAAATAGAAAATCATCAATATATCGGCATGCAATAATTCTGTCACCACAAAAATTCCTCTTGATGTAAACTACATGCTCATATGGACATTGGGCGAATCCATTCTCTCAAAGATAGGTTTCAATGCATGCATTCCAAGCATGAGGAGCCTACTTCAACCCATAAAGATATTTCTTCAGTCAATACACTTTGTCTTCCTCTCCTTGCATAAAAAATCCTTCAGTCTGGTCAACATAAGCCTCTTCCTCTAGAATTCCATTCAAGAATGCAGACTTCACATCTAGTTGGTAGATCATCCAACTGTGATAAACATCAAGTGAGATAATCATACTCACAGTGTCAAGGCAAGAAATAGGATTAAATAATTCTTCATATTCCACCCCGTACTTCAATTTGTACCCCTTTTCTATGAGCCTTTCCTTTTAGAGATCAATTTCACCAATAGCATTTCTCTTGATCTTGTACACCAATTTGACACCAATGGTTTTATGACTATTAAGAAGTGTGGTCAGGTCCCATGTGTCATTTTTCTCTATGGAACAAATTTCTTCTTGCATAGCCATTCTCCAAAATTATTCCCTCATGGATTCCTGAAACGCCAAAGGCTCATGATCTGCATACAGGCAAAAATATTTACCTCTTCAGTTTTCTAATAAATGTCTCTTAAGCTTTTAATTTTTATGGGTGCCATGGGTGATGATGATCTCGCCAAATTTTGACTTGATAGTGTCCTTTTTGGATTGATGGAATGTCCTCCAGGACTCATGTGTTCTAACGATGTGCCTGAGGAAGGTGTTGCTGGTGTTTTCTCCTGATGATCATGCCTTTCTTTAGGATCTTCTATTTTGAATGGAATCTCTTTGTTTGATTCTTCATCATTCCATTTCAAAAATTCTTCCTAACTAAAGACCACATCTATACTCACCACTAATTTATTGGTTAGTGGATTGTAGAGCTTATAGGATTTAGACTCTTTACTATAGCCAATGAAGCTGCACTTTTTACCAAGATCATCAAGATTCCTTCTTCTCACATCTGGAACTTGAGCATAGGCAACACACCCAAAGATTCTTAGGTGCACTATGCTTGGTTTGTATCCACTCTATGCCTCTTATAGTGTTAACTTTCTGACACTCTTGGTTGGACACCGATTGAGCAGATAGAAAGTACATGCCACTTATTTTTCCCAGAAGTTCTTTAGTAGGCCTTTCTTCTTCAGCATTGTCCTCTTCATGTCGAGGATGGTGCAGTTATTCATTTCTACAATGACATTATGTTGTGGTGTATAGGCAGTAGTATATTGTTGCTTAATGCCTTGTTCCCTGAAAAAAATCTTGAAATGTGTTTGAAGTGTATTCTCTACCTCTTTCAGATCTGAGAACATTGATTCTATAACCACATTCAGCTTTAACATGATCTTTGAACATTTTAAAGATCACAAATACAAAATATTTTTCTTTGATGCAATACACCTAGATTTTTCTGCTAAAATCAATAATGAGGGTAATAAAATATCTATTACCTACATGTGAGGGTGTTTCAAGTGGTCTTCAAATATCAGTTTGAACCAACTAAAGTGGTTCATTTTCTATTCTAGACACTCCACTTGGGAAGGAGTTCTTTGTTGCTTTCTAAGTGTACACACCTCACACACATGATTTGGATCTTCAATCACCGGCAATCCATGCACCATGCCTGATGAGGATGGATGTTTAAGCCTAATAAAAAGTATATATTCAAAGCACATATGCCATCTCCGTGAGTCAATCTTCATGATTCCCAAGAGACATTCCTCGGTCATTGTGTTTATATGTAGTAGAAACATGTGATTCTTCTCCATTTGTACTTGAGAAACAAGTCTCATGTGAGCATCCCTTATAAAAAAATAATTCTCCATGTGTATAACATACCCCTTCTCAAGTATTTGGCTGAGACTAATGATATTTGTTTCATGTTTGGTAGATAATACACTTTAGAGATGTAATTTGGATTTCCATTATTCAGATAGATTTTGATTTTACCTTTTCCAATCATGGGTACCTTTGATGAGTCACCAAAGATCATGTCACCACGAAATTGTTTTGTGAGTTCCTCGAACAATTCCTTGTTACCAATCATGTGGTTTCTTGCACTCATGTTGAGATACCAAACATTGATGCATTCACATGCCTTTTCTTATGCGACAAGTGTGGTACCTTCTTCTTCATGATGAGATGTTTCATCATAGTTGGATCATTCATCATGATCTACTTTTCTCCAATAATCAGAGGCATAATGGCCAAATTTCTTGTAGTTGTGGCATTGAATGTTCTTTGCATTTCCACGACCACATATGAATTGACCTATTCCATTCCATCTTCCACAAAATCTGGTAGGATTTTGTTGCTTTTTTGATGTATTGGATAATATCCACGCACTCTTCCCCTTTTCCAATGGCTGCCTCATTGCATGTTTCCATTATTTTGTTCTTGTAGAGTCAACATGGACTCTAAGGCATGCTCTATTATTGAACCGACAATCTTTTGCCTCCATTTCTAATGCACTTACAATGAACCCATTAGTTATTCAATAGAAAATTTCTCCAAATCCTTTGATTCTTTGATTTCCAAAACCTCATGCTCAAACTTGGTTGTGAGAGATCAAATTTATTGTTCAATAAATCGAATGTCCTCCACTTTTTCACCATTTCTTTTAAAAATTTTAAAAATAACAATTAATCTTGAGAAATAATCAGAGATACTCTCACCTACTTTCATGTGAACTTCTTTAAACTCCACTCTTAATGTTTGAATATGTACCCTCTTCACTTGATAAACACCTTTGAATCTAGTGGAAATGGTATCCCAATATTTCTTTCTTGATGTTGCTTCATCAATCTTTTCGAACGTTGATTCATACAACCCTTGACAGAGGAGGAACAACACCTTGTTGTCTTTCTTTCTTTGATTTTTGAGGCCTGTCTTTTCTTCATCTGTGAATGTGGATTCTTCCTCTATAGAGGGTACAATATACCCATTGGTTACGATCTCTCATAATTATTGTGACCCAAATAACGCTTTCATTTTTATGCACCACCTTTTGTAGTTTTCCTTAGATAACTTCGGAACTTATGGATGGATTGCGACCATATTAAAAAAATTGGAGGATCTTGGTAACCTGGCTCTAATACCATTTTGCTGGCAATACAAGTCAAGAATTGTGAGAGGGATAAAATTGGTACACAACAGAAAAGAACTTTCAAGATTTGTATTTCACATATTTTTTGGACTACAATTTCCAACAATTTATATGCATTTACAAAGGAATGAAACACCCAAATTAAATATACACATTAATGAAATAAAATAACCACATTAAACATACACATTAATGAAATAAAATATCCACATTAAATAGACACATGGGGAGAAAAATGTGGGGGTGTGGGTAGTTAATAAACGCTACATGAAAAAAAGCACGGGGAAAATAAATGTGTGTTTCTCGACACGTGGGTTTTTGTTTTCATTCCCAACGTGGTCGAGGTTGTCCAGGGATACTGACTGCAGTGAGGAGGATGAATATTACTTTTAGTTTTGTTAGACCATTGGAGGGTGCTGGGAAAATTCGTCGAGGAACCACGACTTCATATCCATCTCTAGGATGACCTGCGGTATCATAAACACGATAGAATATAATCATCCTTTTATTATTTGAATGGAAAGTCACCAGATAATTACTTGAGGCACACTGCACATGCCCAACTCTATCTCTCTGATCTTACATGCCATGAACACACCAGTTTTCAACATATTAATGGGACATTTGTTGTTGAGAATAAACCTGCAATATTTGATAATCAAAATGATCAAGCATACCTTCATTCCTGCAGCTTGTAGAGAATCAAATGGGTTTGTAAAGCCCAAAACTAATCATTAAGAACCAAATGGATTAGCGTTCATCATTATCCACCTACTCACCCTCGCCTGTGCGCCCTTTCCTTTGCTAGGTTTCGAACCTAATACCTTCTCATCATGGGCATGTGACTCTATCACTCACCTATATTGTTTGGTCTTTCATTTTATGACATATCTACATATTTATATATATTTCTTTACATTTTTTATCCATATATATATTTAAATACCCATATAAAATTTTTTTTGTGTGTGTATTTATAAATATAGAAATAAATATTTATATATGTGTGTGCATCTATAAATATTATTATACATATTTATATCTATTTATATATATTATATATTAATATTTATATATAAATTTTATAATATATAGATAAACATATATATATTTTTCAATACACACCCAAATTATTTATATATATATATATATATAATCATTATATATACATTAATTGTATATGTATCTATATATAAATATTCATATATTTGTATTTTAATTAAAATGGGTATTATTTTTTATTTAGATATGGGTAATATATTGAGAAATATATTTTATATGTAAATATGTTTAATTTTTTTTTTATTAAATTAAATTTTTATGGGTGAAAATATAAAAAATATGTATACGTTTTTATATATTTGATTATAAATAACATCACATTATGAAAAAGAATAAAATTTTAAAACCATAATATGAATATGAATGTAATGTTTGAAAATAAATCCAATATCTACTAAAAAAAGTTAATAAGACCCCTTAAACGAGGCTAAAAATCCATAAAATGTTTAAAAAAATTAAGCTACCCTGAAAAAAAACTCAGTTTTGGAGGCCTTATGGTGTTGAAAAATGTGACAGAGGTTTACCTGTGTCACTAAGGGTGTAGAGATCATTGCAGACTTCAATTTGATATATGGTAGAGCTCAAAAGGACACCCGGATCAAAAGTTATGACCGTTTGAAGTTCATGTTAATTTTTCAACTTATTTTCAATTTTTATTAATTTTTTTTATTTTTTTATATTAAAATTGTTATTAAATGACTATTACTCGATAATAATTAGCAAATTATTAATTAAAAAATATTTTTAATTATTTAATAAGCCATTTTCACTAATTATCTTATATATTAAGTGTAAATTCATGTTTAGCTTTATCAAAAACATATTTAAATATATATATATATTGTATTTATATCAATATAAATATATTATTTTTAATGAAATATATATTTTTTAAGTATACTTTTATCAGTACTTGTAAAAAATTCTGATAAAGGGGGTATTTATCAATGCTTCTAAAAAAAGCATTGATAAAGGGAACTCCTTTAACAGTTCTTTTTTTAGCATTGTTAATGGGTGGTGCTACAAAAACCCGTTTTTGCGGTAGTGTGACAAATAAAATAAATTTAGATGAAAATAGCCACACCAGAACAAAAAAAAAATCCATGCTAGGGTTTTAACATCGGTTATTTGATAACTGAGATTAAAAATGTTTTGATGTCATTTACTTCAATAACCAATGTCAAACCCCTTCACCTTTTTATTTTTAATGTCATTTATTGAAATAATTCACGTTGAAAATATAACCTTAAAATAGAGTTTAAATTTTTTTGCATCACGCCCACATAATTTTATTTTCTCACCTATAAATTTATCATGTTGCATATGAAAATTATTATATTTTTAGGATTGTGACCACATCGTTTCCCTTCCTTGAAATCAATCGTGCCAGAAAATTAGAAATTAATATTAATTCATAATCATGCATTACAGCATGGTTAAATATTTATTCAATATTTATTACAATGATTAAGTACTATTAATGATTCAATATTTATATGTCTATTTATTTAATTATTTTTTACATCTATTGCAATTATTTTTACACTTATGTATTCCAATTATATTTTTAATATTAATTGTGTGATTATATAAATTTTATTTAAATTTAAAACATAAACTAGGTTTCTTAAATCTTCTGGATTTTGTTATTTAATATTATTACATTAAATTTGTAATGTCCCTCAATCCGAAAATCTCTCACGTGGCCGAATAAAGTTGGTTATGAGACCTTAATCATGCCTCAACATACACCAGATGGTGCCGACTATCAGTAAGGTGTAATAACACCACTACATATATGCCCTTTAACAGCATGAAAAATGTCTTTTAACAGCTCTAAAAAAGTGTTTTTAATCACAATGATGATAAGGGGAGGAGGTATCTTTTATCAGTGATAAAAAAGCACAAATAAAGTGGGTCCTTTATCCACACTGAAAATAGCATTGATAAAGGCCTAGCTAGCTACAATGTGGTGTTAATATAACATCGCACCCAACAAAAACCTGAAAAAACCTACAATTTCAAACAATTCTATATAAATTTAATGTGACACCAATAATACAAAAATTTTCATCCATGATCTATAGAAAAACAATGCTATATATTTTTCAAACAAAGTTTTATATAATTACATATATAATTATCCAACCAACAATTCAAAAAATAATGTTTCATCTTTTGATACTCGTGATTCCCTCTCAAAAATGTTCGCCAATGGTATCAGTTACCAAACAAATCTCAACCCAAGAAAAATATTCCACATATATAATAAAAAATATTATGCTATTAATATTATAATGAAATAAATTAAACATTAATATGGAATAATACAGTAATAAAATGTCAATATTTAATAAAAAAGACACATTTGGAGTTATACCGGTCACACCATGCGTTCTATTAAGGCAGCGATGATTTCTAAACATCATAAATGAGTTATAGATCATTGTCCTAAAAATATCAAAACAATTTGAATGTGTTTTCTTTTTTTTTTGAGTATGTCACTTATTTTTTTACTAAAATTAATTTCAATTTTAAATAATGATACATTTAGAGTTATACCGGCCACACTATGCATCATATTGAGGTGAAACTAATTCTTACATGTCACAAATGACTTATAGATAATTTCCCTAGAGTATCAAAAAAAATTGAATATGTTTGCTTGGTTTTCATTATTGAAGTTGTGATTTTTTACTAAAATGTCATTTCGAATTGGAAACATGCATTATGAGTCTTACTAGTCACATCGTGTGCTGTTTTGACGTGATACTACTTCATACATGTCACAAATGTCTTATGAATCACTGTACTAAATTATCAAGACAATCAGAGTGTTTTTCCTGGTTTTCAGTGAGTGACAAGTTTTGAACTAAAAATTCAATTTTAAACTGATAACAAACACTTTTAGTCATACCGGTCACACCATGCATCAAATAGAGGTGAGGTTGATTTCTACATTTCATAAATGACTCATGGATAATTTTCCGAAAATATCAAAATAATATGGATGTGTTTGTTTAGTTTTCAGTGTTTCACCTGTTGTTTTTATTTAAATTAATGTCAATTTTAAATAAAAAGATACCCTTTGAGTGATACCGACCACGCCATGCATTGTATTGATGTGTGTTTGATTCCTAAATGTCAAAAATGAATTACAGATCATTTTCCTAAAATATCAAAACAATCTGAATGTGTTTGGTTGGTTTTCAGTATGTCACTTGTTTTTACTTAAATTAATGTCAGTTTTAAATAAAAAAAGAGATATTTTGAGTTATACCGACCACATTGTGTGTCGTATTGAGGTTTAGCTAATTCCTACACACCAAAAATGCCTTATAGACTATTGTTTTAAAGTATCAAAACAATCTAAATGAATTTTTTTAATTTTCAGTATTCGAGTTGTGTTTTTTCACTAAAATGTCATTTCAATCTTGAAACACGTACTATGAGTCATACTGGTCACATTGTGAATAAATTTTATGTGATACTTCTTTATACACATCCCAAATGACTTATGAATCATTGTCTTAAATTATCAAGACAATCAGAGAGCATTTTCTTTTTTTCAGTGAGTGACACGTTTTGAACTAAAATGTCAATTTTAAACTGATAACGGACAATTTTAGTCATACTGATCACACCGTGCATCTAATTGAGGTGTTTTTTATTCATAAAGGCTACATATGACTCTTGGATTGTTTTCCTAAAGTATCAAAACAATATGAATGCATTTTCTCCTGTCACTTGTTTTTTTACTTAAATTAATGTTAATTTTAAATAAAGACACATTTACAGTTATACCAGCACACTGTACATCTTATTGAGGTGGGGTTAATTCTTACACATTATAAATGAATCACGGATCAATTTCCTAAATTATCAAAACAATATGAATTCATTTTCTCGGTTTTGAGTATGTCACTTTTTTTTCTTAAATTGATGCCAATTTTAAATAAAAAGAGACATTTTGAGTGATACCAGCCACACTGTGCATTGTATTGAGGTTTTCATGATTCTTAAACATCAAAAATTACTTATAGATTGTTTTTATAAAATATAAAAATATTCTGAAAGAATTTTTCGGTTTTCAATATGCCACTTGTTGTTTTTACTTAAATTAATGTCAATTTTAAATAAAAAGTAAAACTTTTAGGGATACCGGCCACACCATGCATCATATTGAGATACATCTGATTCATACACATAAAAATGACTTATAGATTATTTTACTAAAGTATCAACATAATAATAATGCATTTTCTCATTTTTCAGTAAGCTAGTGGTGTTTTTTTACTAAAATGCCATTTCAAACAAGAAACACGCATTATGAGTCATACCGATTTCATCATGCATCTATTTGACATGAGACTACTTAATTCACATAAAAAATAACATATTAATTATTTTCCTAAATTATCATGACAATCAGAGTGCATTTTCTTGGTTTTCAATGAGTGACACATTTTGAACTAAAATGTCAATTTTAAATCGATAATGGACAATTTTATTCATACCGGTCACACTATGCACCGGATTGAGGTTTGATTGATTCCTACAGGGTCAAAAATGACTCATGGGTCATTTTAAAAAAGTATCAAAATAATCTGAATGCATTTTCAAGGTTTTCAGTACGACACTTGTTCTTTTTACTTAAATTAATGTCCATTTTAAATAAAAATACATACTTAGTATCATACCAGTCACATTATGCATCATATTAAGGTGTATTTGACTCCTACACATTACAAATGAATCATGGATCATTTTCCAAAAATATCAAAATAATCTGAATGAATTTGGTCAGTTTACATTCTGTCACTTGTTATTTTTACATAAATTGATGACAATTTTAAATAAAAAGAGACACTTTGAGTGATACCTGCCACTCCGTGCATCGTATTGAGTTGTGTATGATTCCTACACATCACAAATGACTTATACATCATTTTAATAGAGTATTAAAACAATCCAATTATTTTTTCTCAATTTTTAGTACGTTACTTGTGGTTTTTTACTAAAATGTCATTTCAAACAAGAAGCACCCATTATGAGTCATATTGATTGTATCATGCATCTGTTGGATGTGAGATTGCTTCATACATGTCACAAATGAATTATGAATCACTATCATAAATTATAAATACAATCATAGTATGTTTTCTTGGTTTTCAATGAGTGACATGTTTTGAACTTAAATGTAAATTTTAAACTAATAATGGACTCTTTTAGTCATAACTGTCACACCATGCGTTTTCTTGGTTTTCATGCAACATGGGATTTTCTATTCCACCCAAAAGTAATATGTTCTCTTTTTTTGGATTATTACGGATAGTTGAAAGGAAAATATGACTTCCAAAAAGATCTATATAAAAAACTAAATAAGTATTAGATTAAAATGATCTATAAATTACCTTACAAATAGTAGATAAAATGGTGATAAAATTAATTATTTACATAAAAAGACACACTTTGTGTCATACTTTCCATATCATGCATTAACATTATTTCCATTTAATTTATTTATCAAAATAGGAACACTACATTGTTTAAATTTATCACCTTCCTTCAAGTTTCATCCACTACCTTCAAAGGAAAGTGATAAATGCTGACAATGCAGAGGTGATAAGTATTTGAGGCAGAATAAGTCTGTGGAAGACATTGTTTCATTGAGTAGTCAAATATTTAATTCAGATTATATTAATATAGTTGAGAACAAATAATATTATGGGAAAAACATAGTATATTAAAAAAATTACCTTCTCATTGATTTTTGAGTTGTAGCCTTGAAGTCTAATCTCTCACGAGCATGATCAGTTTCGAACAAACCCCACCGACTCGAACAAAGAAATCCACTTGTATAAGAAACAATTACGATGTGAGTAATAATAAAAATATGTAAATTAAACATAAATATGAAACAATCCACTACTTATATGGAAGTCACATCTTCATGCTATTTGTGTACTTTCTTCCATTTCGTATGATGCCCATTAATTTTTTAGCACATCTATATTGTCTTGTGAATATGAGTCTTTTAGACGATCATAGTAATACTAAAAAAATATAAATACAAAAAGGGTTAATAAATATTTTATATGAAATAGTAATTATATTTGAAAATACATCTTCCGGGAGGCTACTTTCTTCATGTAATATGATATCTCTCATAAATTTACAAACATAATAACCACAATCTTTTACATTCGTTTATTTCAGACAATGTTGAAACATTGAGTAGAATAAGTAATTTGTTTTGATATGTGTTTGGATAGTAAAGTATTATTATATATACCCAGATACTTTTCCAATCATAGTACTTGTTTTGGTCCTCATTATAGTGACCCTAGCCTTTTACACATATCATTACATGATTTTAAGTATAATAAAGCATCATATTACAAGATAAGGATCATAAAGTCTAGTGTCTTGTAAGATTAGGTACATAATAAAACATCATAAAAACAAATTTTATTTAATCTCCACAATGAGATCCTAACTTCAATTTTTCTCATACATCCTAATAGGATAATCAGAGGATAACATGAACAAAGGTATGAGCTAAAAATCTCAGTAAGGGAATAAAAATAATAATAAAGCTTTAACACGTGGATTAGAAGGCATGGCATAATGATATAAAAAAACATGGAACAAAATGAATCATAACATATAAACATGGGGTTATATAAACATGGAGTCATAGTAATGTGGAAGCAACATAAAACACGACTTTATCATGAATCAAGGTTTTTTTCACTAGGAGGATCAGAAGTCAAGGTTAGCCACCATGACGGCTGCACATGGTAACACGAGTCAAGGCTAACTGCCAAGACCGTTGCACATAACGTCTCATGAGACTAAACATTACCCAATAAATTTGATTTATGTATGGTCTCATCCATATTAAAATTTTTATGAATATTATTTCCACATATATAATCATATATAATTAATTATACATAAACATAAGGGTCACCCATATTAAGAATTTCGTATCATAATCATGTCATAAAGCACAACAAATGGGAGTATCATAAAAAAGTCCATGGAGGAAAGTAATTAGATCATGCATGGAAAATCATAGGTTATTATAGGCATATATCCTGAAAATTTATGTCAAATTGAAGTATTATCATGTAAAAATAGTACTTAAGAAACTTTAGAATTAAAACATTTTAGTGCGGTTAAAGGAAAATATCTAAGGTCATTTAAAACGTAAAAGGGAATAATATTTTATATAAAACATTAAGTAAAAAAATAAGTATTTTATAATTAAAATATTGGTTTTATAAAAATAATTATGGCTTAAAAATAGATTATATAGTGTTCTTGAAAATGGGTAATAATTTGGGAAGTTCCCTTAAAACAGGCTTGCTTATCGGAAAGAATTGAGGAAGGTAGCATTTAAAAAAATGTATATACCCAAAACAGAATGATGAATGGATATTGATTCCTGATTATGGATAATATAAAAAGTATTTATATTATGTGAATAAAAATAATTGATAAATTTATTTGGGTAAAAATAAAGAAAGAATAACCTAAAGGAATAATGGGGGTTCGGGTAGAATCCCTTACCTTAAGTACGATGGTGTCTTTAACTTGATCTAAATGTCATCGATAACAAAACTAAATCCATTAATTAATATGTATAGAACCTATTATACAATTAATTTTTTGATTATAACCTTATTAAGTTAATTCACTGCATTTTTGGTTGGTTAAGAGGTTCAATTTCATTTTTTTTTTGAACCGTTTGGTTCCTTGGTTTTCATGATTGGTTTACTTATATACACGTAAGGATAAAAATGTAAGGTGATAATGGTTGTACAAAATTTTAGTTATATGTAATTAGTGAATATCCATAATATTAAATGGTTATAAAATTCATTTGGTTATTTGTAGTGAAGATGAATCATTATATAAAACTTTAATGATAACCGTTTTGGTTCATTGGCAGTTTTTAATCACAACGAACACATTTTTCCTTATAAACTAATATCATGTGTAAAAAAGATTCAAAAACTTTAAATAAGATAAATTAAATATATTATAGTATTTTTCAACCATAATAATGGTTTCATGACCATATTTGAATATAGTAAAAGAATTTGAAAACTCGTCGTCCCTGAATGTGATGAATTAACACATCTCAGATGGAGTTTTCATTTCTAGTATAAAAGGAGGGGAAATGAGATATGATGATGAATTATTCAATTATAATAATAATTTTATATTAAATTTATGTTAATATAGTTATCATAACATTTTTATTAAATTGGGTGAGGAAATAAAAAGAAATAAAGGAACTTGAAAAAAAATAAAAGAAATGGAAAGAGGAATTTACCTCTTGAATATATCTTCCTTGAGAGCCTCTTTAGGGGAGAGGTTTTAGTATTTTTATGAGACCAAGAGATCCTGAATGTGAGAGAGAGGATTATGGATATATTTTACCTGAATTTGGACAATGCATAAGGATTGATAGTTTTGAGGAGAAGAGGTAAAGCGGGGTGGTATTTATAGTGGAGGAGACGAGGGGATTCCCAATATTCTAATCATTAGTTTAATATTTTTTCTCAAGACTATGAATAGTTTTAATTTTTATGAGAAAAAATAGTAAATATATCATGTGAGTTCTATCCAATGTCCATTTACATCATCCATGACTTAGGCATGATGCAGAAATTCGTTTATATAGCATTTATCGTAAAATATCATATTTTATTGTTCACAAAAAAATCAAGTATTTTAGAAAAATCATAAAAATTCACCCCAACCATTTTTATATGTGTATAATTTAAAAATGAACTCAATTTTATTAAAATAATTTTCTAAATGTGAGAAATTTAATTTTTAATTAAAATCATAATTTACATGAAAAATACAAATTTTAAAATTCAAACTACTTTTCTAACACTTTAAAAAATTAACATAGACCTCTTAAAATTATATTATAATAATAATTCATAAAAATAATTATTTATGAATAAATTTTATGAAAAAAAAATCTTTTAAATTATTAAATTAATCATAAAATTGTTATTAAATATACATGACATACAAAAATACCAACACTTAATTAATAATGTTTAAAATATTTACTTATACTATGATATATTTATATATTATTGTCACTAATAAGATGGATAAATTTTATTTATACTTTCATTGCTGTGTTTACTATTCAATTGATTGGTTTACTATTCATAAGGGTCACATTACTATTCCAAAGGTCAAGTTACTATTTCATCGGTATACGTTCCTTAACATCTAGAGATAAACTTTATTTTACTCATTATTCATTTATAAGGTTTGTATTATGTTCTATATGTAATATTATGGGATTATACTATAATACATAATTATAAGAATGGAATTCCATTTATAAAACATTATGTTGTTACATTATTTCCCCCTAATGAAATTTTTCCCTCAAAATTACATTTTACATTCTAAGATGTAAACAGGTGTAGATACTTTTCCATCATTTCTTCTTCCAATTCCCATGTTTCCTATTCATTCTTATGGTTCTTACATAGTACTTTGACAAGCTTAGTAGTCTATTTACGTAGAAATTTATCTCTACAATCGAAGATATTCACTGGATTCTCCTTGTAAGAAAGATCATTCACCAACTGTACCACCTCAAAAGATAGTACATGTGAAGGATCTAGTATGTAATTCCTCAAGAGGGATACCTGGAAGACATCATGTAATTTAGACATGGTGGGTGGAAGTGATAGTTGATAGGCCACATATCCAACATGATCAAGAATCTCAAAGGGGATTATGTACCTAGGACTTATCTTTCCATTCATCCCAAACCTCATGACATTCTTCCATAGAGATATGCGTAGGAATATCATGTCTCTGACTTTAAACTCAAGGTCTCGTCGACGATCATCTGCATAGCTCTTTTGTCAACTTTGGGCTTCCTTGATGTGCTGCTGAATGGTTTTCACTTTCTACACCATTTCTTTGAGAATTTTAGGTCTAAATAGCTTATGCTCACTGAATTCACCCTAGCACGCCAGTGTCCCCCCCCCCTTTTCCCATAAAGGGTTTCATATTGGTTCATTTTGATAATGGAGTGGAAACTATTATTGTAGGAGAATTCGAACAGTGGGAGATTTTGGTCCCATACTCCTTCGAAGTAAATAGAACATGATATCAACATGTCTTCCAGTGTCTTAATGGTTCATTCAGATTGACCATCAGTTTGAGGATTATAGGTCGTACTGATGTTCAGCTCAATGCTTAGAGCATTTTGGAGACTCTTCTATAATTTTGAGGTGAATCTTGGATCTCGATCGGATATAATATATATTGGTACTTCATGAAGCCTTATAACCTCTTTTATATATATCAATGGATGTTGATCCAATGATAAGTCCTATCTAATTGAGATAAAGTGAGTTGTCTTTGTAAGATGATCCATAATGACCCATATAGCATTTTTTCTTCTGGATGTCCTTGGAAGTCCAGTGACAAAGTCCATGGTAATGTTCTCCCACTTCCATGTTGGTATAGATTATGGTTGCATCATCCCTTTAGACTTTTTTCTTTTCATCCTTCACATTATTTCATATGAGGAACTTTTATGTATACTCATAAATCTCCTTCTTTATATTGTCCCACCAATAATTCTCTCAGAGATCTTGATACATATTTGTGTTCCCTAGGTTAATAGAGAAGGTTGAGCTATGTGCATCATTCAGAAGATCCTTCTTTATCTCTAGATCAGATGTTACACATAATTTTGACACAAATATTAAAAATTCATCCTTTTCAATCTTGAACTCATAGTATTTACCATTTTTGATAGCTTCCACCCTTTTCTAAATTTCTACATCATTTCTTTGAGTATATTTTATTTTATCCATGAGGGATGGTTAAAAAATAATTTGAGAAAGGATTTATGATGTTCCCCCATTAATGATTCCCATGTCCATCCTCTACAAATCTAATAATATTAGATCCTTTTGAATTATCATCATTGATAAAGAGGTAGGATAATTTATACTTAGAGTATCCACCATTTTATTTTCCTTACCGGGGTAATAGTGGATTGATCAGTCGTAATAATTGATGAGATCTAACCATCTTTGTTGGAACATATTAAGATCTCTCTATGTGAATATATATTTGAGACTCTTGTGATCCACATATATCTTACACTTCTCCACAAGGAGATAATAATGCTTTATTTTCATCACAAATATCACAGCCACCAACTCCTGATCAAGTGTAGGATTGTTTTAATCATAGATCTGTAGCTACCTTGAGGTGCAGGCTATCAAATTATCATTTTTCATCAGAAAACAACCTAAGACATTATTTGAAGCACCAGTGTACATCTCAAAGAGTTCTCCACTTGTTTGGAGTGTGAGTACCGGTGCAGTGATAAACCTAATTTTCAACTCCTTAAAATAGTCTTCACATTCTTGAGTCCAGATGAACGTCATTCCCTTCCATGTCATCTTGGTCATTGGGTTTGACAATCATGATAAGTTCTTCACAATTCTTCAACAATTCTTCTCTAGACCAAGAAAGTTGTGGACCTCCATTACAGATCTTGTCTTGGGTCACTCTTCAATTGCCTTTGTCTTGTAAGGGTCTACAGATATTCCTATTCTAGTGATAACATTCCCCAAGAATGATACATCTTATAGTAACCCTATCCTTTTACACATAAAATTACATGATTTTATTCAAAATTATACATTTAAAAACAATCCAAAGATCATGAAGTCTAGTGTATTTGAAGACTAGGTACATAAAACTAAAAACATAAAACATTTCTTTATTTAATCTTCATATTGAGCTCCAAACTTACATTGTACTCATACATCGGCATAACATAACCTGGGGATAACATGAATAAAGGGGTGAGCTAAAAATACCAGTAAGGGAATAAGCATAAGAATAAATCTTTAGAACATTGGTTAGAAAGCATGACAAAATGATATAAAAAGGCACATAACTTAACTAAACATATGGAACCATAACATGCATAACATGGGATCATATAAACATAGAATAATAGTAATTTGGAAGAAACGTAAAACATGAATTTAGCATGATTAAATGCTCATTGAACTTAGAGGATCACAAGTAAAGGTTAACCACCAAGACCTTTGCACATGGTAGCACAATTCAAGGCTAACCTTCAAGACCATTGCACATGGTAGCACAAGTCAAGTCTAACTTCCAAGACCGTTGAACATAACATCTCATGAGACTCAACTTTACCCAATGCATTGGAGAGATATCTGGGCACACCCATCATAACAAGTTCATGAATATGATTTCCACAAATAGAACCATACATAATCAATCATATATAAGCATAAGGGTTACCCATGGAAAAAATTAGGTATCATAATCATGTCATAAAGCATAACAAGTGGGTGTATCATAAAAGTGTCCATGAAGGAAAGGAATTAGATCTTTCATGGACAGTAATAATGTAGAATAGTCATATATCATGAAAAGTGATGTTAACATGAGGTAATAAAAAGTAAAAATAGTACTTAAGAAACTTTATAATTAACACATTTTAGTGCGGTTAAATTAAAATATCAAAGGTCATTTAAAACATAAAAGAGAATAATCTTTTATATAAAACCATAAGTGAACCAAGAAGGTTTTAATAATAAAGATTAATTTTATAAAAATAATTTTGTATTAAAAACAGATTATATAGTGCACTTGAAAATGGGTAAGAATTCGGGAAGTTCCCATAAAACGAGTTAGCATATCAAGAAGTATTGAGAAGGGAATCATTTAAAAAAATGTAAATCCCTGAAAGATAATGATGAATGGTTCTTTATAAATTATTTTGGAGCATGTAAAGAATATATAGAATATGTACATAAAATAAAAGATAACTTCTTTTGGGTAAAAGAAAGATAGAGAAACCCAAATGAATAATAGAGTTTTAGGTAGAATCCCTTACCTTAAGTCCAATGGTGTCATTCACAAGATGTTAATGCCATAGATATCAAAATTAAATTAATTTATTAATATTTCCATTACCTATAATTTATGAAATTGATTTATTATATCCTTATTAAGTTCATTGATGACCTTGTTTTATGGGTTAAGAGGTTCAATTTCATTGTTCGGGCCCATTTATTTCATGATCGGTTTACTTATATAAATGAACAGATAATCATGTAAACTGAATATAGATTTTAAAAATTTGAGTTATATTATTGAAAATCTAGAAGGTTACATGGTTGTAAATTTCATTTTCTTATTTGTAGTGAAGATGATTCATTGTATAAAACTTTAGTGATAACCTTTTGGGTTAATTGGCATTTTTTTATGACAATGAACACATTTTGTTTTATAAATCAAAACCATGTGTACAAAGAGATTATAGAACCATATATGAGACATAATAAATATATTATAGTTTTTTTCAACCATATTAATGAATTTATGACTAGAATTGAATATGGTAACGAAAATTGAAAATTGATCATCCTTGAATGTGGTAAATTAACACATCTCAAATAGTGTTTTTACTACTAGTATAAAAGAAGGATAAAGGAGAGATGATAATAACTTATTAAATTATCATAAAAATATTATAGTACATATAAGGTACTATAGTTTTCATAAAATTTTTATGAGGAGAGGTAAGTATAGAAAAGAAAACAAAGGAGCTTGAAAGGAAAGTAAAATAATCAAAAAGAGGAATTTACCTCTTGAATTAATCTTCCTTGATAGCCTCTTAAGGAGAGAGGATTTGGTCTTTTGACGAGACAAAGGGTTTATGGAAGTGGGGGAGGATTTTAGGGAAAAATTTGAGTAGAATTTAGGCAAGTAAGAAGGCTTGAGAGGAGTGAAGAGAATAGGGGAGTGTGGGTGGTTTTTATAGTGAAGGGGAGGAGGGTTTTCTTAATATTTTAATCATTAGTTTATTATTTCTCCATAAGACAATAAATAGTGATGAGTCCATGAAAAAAAAGTAGTAATATGTACTTTTTATTTTGAACCAATAGTTATTACTTCAGCAGAACATCGCCCATGTCTCGATAATTAATGTATTCATCTTATTTTGTAAATTATCGTATTTCACTATTAGTCAAAAATTCAAATATATCAAAAAATTCCCAAAAATTCACCCTATCCATTTTTTACATGTAGAATCCAAAAATGAAATCCATTTTTCAAAAATAATTTTTTAAATATGATTAATTTAATTTTTAATAAAAATTACAATTTACTTGAAAAATAAATATTTTAAAATTATAACTGATTTTATAATGCTTTTAAAAATTACATAATGTCTTATAAAATTATATTAAAACTATAAGACATAAAAATTTTAATTTATGAACACCTTTTAGGAAAACACATTTTCTTTTAAATTAATTAATTAATTGTATTTAATTATTTATGACTTACAAAAATACCAATACTTTTTACTATGGTCATATTATCACTTATAAGAGCCCAAATTTTATTTAGACATTCAAGGGTAAGGTTACTATTATTTTGGATGATTTACTATTCATAAGGGTCATATTACTATTCATAAGGGTAGGTTAATATTCACCCAAAATTAAGTTTGTTCTATTATACCCTAAAAATCACCCTGAACACAACCATGTATGTCATATTTTTAAACTCAAGATAGAGAAGTGGAAAAATTATGTATCATGGTAACATATTATTTAGTATCATGATATGTCATTATTTTACCTAATGTGATTATACTATAAGGAATAATTAAAAGAAAGGAATTTCATTGAATCATCCCCTTAGACTTTTGTCTTTAAACCATCACTTTTTGACATACCATGCACTTTGATATATATTCAGAAATCTCCTTCTTCATATTGTCCCACCAAAATTTATCTTAGAGATCTCAATACATATTTGTTCTATCTATGTGAATAGATAAGATTAAGCTATGTGTGTCATTAAAAAGATCATTATTTATCTCTATATTGGATGGTAAACATAATCATGACCCAAATATTACAACTCCTTCCTCATCAATCTTGAACATAGAGGATTTCCCATTTCTGATAGCATCCACCCTTTTCGTAATTTCCATATCTTTTCTTTGCGCATCCTTTATTTTCTCCAAGAGGGGTGGTTGATAAACCATTGGAGAAAGGATTGATGTTTTCCCTCCCTTAATTATTCCCATTTCTATCCTCTGCAAATCTAAGAAGAATGGATTCTTTTCAATTCTCATCATTGATAAAGATGCAGGATCCTTTCTACTTAGAGCACATTCCACCTTATTTGCCATACCGGGGTGGTAGTGGATTGATTATTAATAATCCTTAATGATCTCTAACCAACTTAGTTGGTGAATATTAAGCTCCTTATATTTGAATATATATTTGAGACTCTTGTGATTAGTATATATCTCACACTTCTCCCCGTAGAGATAATGTCGCCATATTTTTAATACAAAGATCATAGCCTCTAACTTCAAATCATGCATAAGATAGTTTTGCTCATTTATTTTCAGTTACCTTGAGGTGTAGGCTGTCACTTTATCATTTTTCATGAGCACATTACCTAATCCCTTATTTTAATCATCATTGTACACCATAAATATTTCTCCACTTGTTGGTAGTGTGAGTACTGGCGCAGTGATAAGCCTCTTTTTGAGATCCTTAATGATTTCCTTATATTCTTGAGTCTAGGAAAACTTAACCCTCTTCCATGTTATCTTATTCATTGGGTTGGAAAATCATGAAAAGTTGTCCACAAATCGTCGGTAATACCCAGCTAGACCAAGGAAGCTACGTATCTCTGTTACAGATGTTGTCCTAGGCCACTCTTCAATTTCCTTTGTCTTAGAAGGGTCTACAAATATCCCTTTGATGGTGATAAAATGCCCAAAAAATGATACCTCCTCCATCTAGAACTCACATTTATTGTACTTTGAATACAACTTATCCATTTAAAATGTATTTATCACATTATTCAAATTCTCCTCATGTTCCTCCTTTCTCTTGTAGTATATCAAAATATCATGGATAAATACTACCACAAATTATTCAAGTTAATCTCTAAAGACTCTATTCATTAAATCCATGAAAATTGATAAATCATTAGTGATTTTTAAGGGAATCACTATGAATTCATATCATCCATAACTTGTTCGAAAGGCAGCCTTGGGAATATCTTCCTTCCTCACCTTTAATTAGTCATATCTCAACTGAAGGCCCACCTTAGAGAAATAACCGGCCCCATGAAGCTGATCTAAAAATTAATCTATCCATGACAGGGGATACTTGTTCTTTATTGTGATTTTATTGAGCTCATGATAGTCAATTCATAGGTGCATTGATCCATCCTTCTTCTTGATGAAGAGGATTGGCGCCCTTCATGGTGAAGCACTTAGGCATATAAAACCCTTCTCCAGATTCTCCTATAATTTCTTCTTTAGTTCTTCCAGCTCTATGATGGACATTCTATAAGGGGTCTTTGATACTGGAAGAGATCTAGAAATAAATTCAATTGAAAACTCAACCACTTGATCAATTGGAAGACCAGACAACTCTTCAGGGAATACATTAGTGTAATCCCCCACGATGGGCATATCTTTGAGAAGTATCATCTCCTTCATCTCAATCATTTTAGCTAGAAATGTTTTCTCATAAGGTAGAAATATCCACACTTGAGACAATGATTCTAAAATAGATTCATCTTACTCCTTACACTTGTAAATAATTAGAGAATGCTTCGGGATGTGAAGAGTGATCTCCCTTTCCTGAAAGTTGATGTTGGATTTGTATAAAGATAGACAACCTATGCCCAAGAAAAAAATCAAACTCCACTAATGTAAGTATGAAAAGATTTTCTAGGAGGATCAAATCACAAACATTTACTAGGGAGAAGTTATAAACCTTGGATGTAATAATTTCCCCATTCTTTGTTCTCACAGATAACTTATCCTCCAAATTTTGAGTTGGTGTTTGAATAGTTCTACTAAACTTGAATGATATGAAAGAATGTGTAGAACCAGAATCAAATAGTATGTTCTCTATTATTGAATGAATAACTATCATACCTATCACCACATCATTGTCCGGATCCACCTTAGTAGTAGTGATAGCATAATCTCTTCCTTGTTTCCTTTGAGATTGTTGTTGATTTCCTCCGACAACCCTTGGCTTAGGGAAATTGTTCGCATAATGCCCATTTTCATTACAGTTGTAACACTGCACCACTGTATGAGCATTTATTTGAACCTTCCTTTCTTCTTCCACATTTTTGGGATTCTTCATATCCCTTCGATAGTTTTTAGCCAGATGTCCCTTTCTTCCACATTTGAAGAAATTCTGGGTTCCCTTTAGATAGTTCCCAAGATGTTTCTTCCCACTATTTTGACATGTGGGATGTTTTATCTTCTTTCCATAATGGGATTTATTTTCCGAACCACCCATATTAGACTTCATTATCTGCTTCTTTTCACCGGGCCCATGAGACCATTGTGAGTCTCAGATCTCTATTTCAACCTTGAGGGCGCAACGAACAATCTTCTCATAACTTTTAAAGTGTTTAATGACCAGTGAATTTTTTAGACTCGACTTTAGTCTACTAAATAAGAAATCCAATTTTCTTTCAGTGTTCATGACAAAGCCGGAGGCATTTCATTCAATCCTTGTGAAGTTTTCTTCATAAGCCCCGATGGACTCATCTTCCTTCTGCTTGAGTCTAAGGAACTCTCTTTCCATCTTGAGGCAGAGGTTTTGGGGAGAATATTTATTGAAAAACATTTTCTTGAATAACTCCCAATCCAAGAAATCAATTTCCCGATTGGATATTGTATTCTTGATCAGTTTCCACCACTGATTGTCTTCCCCATCAAAATGATTAACTTCCCGTACGAATTTCTCTTATTCTTAGAATTGGAGGATGGAGAATATCTTTTCAATGGAGTTAATCCACTATTCTGTGAGGAGGGGATTAGAATATCCACTAAACATGGGAGGAATTTTTTGCATGAAGGATTCAACGGAAACATTCTCTTTCCTTGGAGGAGGTCATTCCACACGATCCAAGTTATTACCTATAACTTGAGCCAGCTGAGAAAATATTTTCATTAAGTTTTGAGCACCCATTCCCATCATATTTAGAATATCATTAGAGAAATATTCACATTCCCTATCACATTGATTTTTGGAACATGTTCTCCTACTTCCTAAAATTAACTATTAAAAAGAACATAAAATTTTGGGGCTTTAATACTTATCTAATGAGAATAAAAAGAAAACTTCAAACATAAAAGGATAAACTCTTAATGGAAAAGTATATCCTAACTTGTGATTCCCTAGGTTCTAATTTAGGATATCCATGATCTATTTCCTAACATATATTTTTATGGGATTTATTTGTTTTCTTAATAATGTTTCTTACTAATCTCATGAATTTTACAAAGCATATCCCCTAGGAGTGTCAAAACAAGAGTGTGGCAAGACCCGTTGTCGTGCCCCAATTCCAGTTCGAGTCTAGCTCAAAACGGTGTTTTCAGGTTTTTCCCCTCAATAAAGTTGTTCCAGATCCACCTCTACCTATTTTTATCTATATAGGGATGTATTTTCTTGATAAACCACTTAATATATACTTACTAAAATATAGGGATGTTTTATTATACTTAGTATCATTATTAAGGTTCTTACTAAAGTGCCTTATTTCTAATATCCAAAAATAACTAGACCATGATATGATACCAATTATAGTGACCCTAGCCTTTTGAACATAACATTACATGATTTAATTCATAATTATATATCAAAATACAATCCAAGGATCATGAATTCTAGAGTCTTTGAAGATTAGGTACATAAAATTTAAAGCATAAAACATTTCTTTAATTAATCTTCATTTTGAGCTCCTAACTTACATTGTGCTCATACATAGGCATAGAATAACCTGGGGATAACATGAACAAATGGTTGATCTACAAATTCTAGTAAGGTAATAAGAATATGAATAAATATTTAGCACATTGGTTAGGAATCATGACATCATGATATAAAAAGGCACGTAACATAATTGAACATATCGAACCATAACATATATAATGTGGGATAATATAAACATGGAATCATAGTATTGTGGTAGTAACATAAAACATGAATTTATCACGAGTCAAGGCTTGTTTAACTTAGATGATCACAAGTAAAGGTTAACCTCCAAGACTGTTTCACATGGTAGCACAAGTCAAGGCTAACCGCCAACACCGTTGCACATAACTTCTCATGAGACTCAACTTTACCCAATGCATTGGAGCACTATCTGGGTGCACCCATCATAACATGTTCATGAATATTCTTTCCAAAAATATAATCATACATAATCAATCATTTATAAACATGAGAATTACTCATAGAAAGAATTGGGTATCATAATCATGTCATAAATCATAACAAATGGGCGTATCATAAAAGTGTCCATGAAGGAAAGGAATTATATCATTCATGGATATTCATAAGTTATAATAGGAATGTATCATGAAAAGTTATGTCAAATTGAGGTAATAACATATAAAAATAGTTGTTAAGAAACTTTATAATTAAAACATTTTAGTGCGGTTAAAGGAAAATATCAAAGGCCATTTAAAACATAAAAGGGAATAATATTCTATTTAAAACAAGAAGTGAACCAAGAAAGTTTTTATAATAAAAAGAGTGGTTTTATAAAAATAATGGTGTCTTAAAAACAAATTATATATTGTACTTGAAAATGGGTAAGAATTTGGGAAGTTCCCTTAAAAGGGGTTAGCTTATCGGGAAGTATTGAGGAGGGAATCATTTAAAAACATGTAAATCCTAGAAAGAGAATTATGAATGATTCTTGATACATGATTTTGGATAATTTAAATATAATATAGAATATGTACATAAAATAAAAAATAACTTCATTTGGGTAAAAACTAAAGATAGAGAAACTCGAAGGAATAATGGAGGTTTGGGTAGAATCCCTTACCTTAAGTCCGATGGTGCCCTCCACTTGATTGTAATGTAATGGATTGTTGAGAATGGTGTTTTATTTGTTATCAATAAGTTTTTAATGATAAATCAATATGTGAATAAAAGGTATTGATGAAGAAGTTGGCGAAGCCTTGGGGAATTGTGGTTGATTCAAAGCATTGAATGCTACACTTGATCAATTATCCAATAGGATATTATTCTGAAAATTGTTCAGCTGGTCCAAAGTTATAAAGACATGTATCAAATTGATACATTTTTACACGATCATTAAGAATACCATGTGATACTCAATTTAATGAGGAGAAATAAGATCCATCCAATGAATCCTAATTGGATGAAATTCGTGAATAAAATCAGACGATTGTTTGTGTTGATCCTTAAAGAAGAAGATATGTGTTAATGAAGAACACATAACTCACAAAAATAAATCCATGAATTATGCTTAAATGCATGTGGAATGAATAAATTATCCAAGAATCATCCATGATTGGATTAAATTGAAGATGAGTATTGTCTTTTGGGATTCATGGTCCAAAAAGAAATGAAGAAGAGAAGAGGAGAAGGAAAGGTACATGGGAATTTCTTTTGAATGTGGCCATGCATCTTATTTCATGTTAGAATTTATGATAAACATTTTGTATAGTCCTTTTCTAAAAATTAATCCAACCATGGAGTCTAGCCAAGGCCCTCTCCTCAAGAACATGCGAGACCCGAGGGTCAACCGCGCTCAGGGGAAGCCCTCGAGGCTAGCCCCTCACATGAGGAAAGGTGTGTGCAGGTTGTGTATATGGCCGCAAGTTCCGCACGGTGGTGAACTTGTGCAGCATGGGTGCTAGGAGAATTCTTGGAGGAAGCATAGTGGGTACTAAGAGTGCGCCCGTAGAACACGGTATGTAGTGGTACCATGGAGGTAGGATGAGAATTCTGAGTTGTGGTTGGGGTGGGTTGTATTATAAATGAGCGGTGTATTTGGCTCCATTTTGATGTGGGTGGAATTTTAAAGCATGGATGTAATCAGAACCATCCATCTGATCCCATGCCTGATCTAAGTTGCACGCTTCATCCTGCGTCCCACGTTCTAATCAAGTTCATCCATCTGATTGCACGGTTCAGGATTCCACCAATGTCATCTAATCTCACTACTGAGGTTGTCTTCAACCTTCGGGCACCCGAGATACAACCGTGAACCATCTCTCAATATGAATGGTGATCTCATCTTTCCAGGTCTCATATGAGTCCATTTCAATCCCACAAATATCGTCTGGACAAAATGAAAACAAGCACTCATTAAAATATACATGCATGCAACTAAAATGAGAACTCCACAATGGCTAAAGCAACTGAAGGTGTGAGTCCGCGTCATGGAGATCGAACCTTTGATAAAATAAGTTGCATGTGATCCATATAACTTTAATGTGATCTGATCACCGAGAATAAGAATAAGAATAAGTCAATAAGGAAGATCCCACGATATGCGGAAAATCTTTTCATGAGTTTGAAAATATTAAAACAAGGATCTTGGTGTATTCATATAAATTTTTGAAGCATATATCTCGAGGGTTTGAATAAGAATCAAGGTAGATCCCTTTCTTATAAATAGAGGACCCACGAGTAGAAGAAACATGATGTCGTCCACATTGAAGAGATATCTAATTTATCTGAAGAAACAGATCCATCGTGGAACATCCCTCTAGTTTGATAAGAAATAACTGCGAAGAACCTCCTGGCTCATGAAGGAGAAAGCCCGCGTAGCCCACTGCCTTTGTGAAGGAAGCATTTTCACCCTCTGTGCGAAGTATAATATCACGTACCACCCTGTTTCATGAAGAATAATCTCACATAGCTCACTGCCTACGTGAAGGGAAAGGCTGCATCCTCTATGTGCAGGAGGAAGGTAGTCTGCAAAAAACAAACCTGATTCACAAAAGAGAATTAGAACAGTGTACTCATATACTATTTCTTAAGAAAATAATATTTTGTACCTCATGTTCTTGAGAAGAAGAAGATCTAGTGTACCTTGGTATGAAGAAGAACAATGAATGAATCACATGCATTCGTGTACAAGAGGTAGTACATGTGTGAATGAGAATCCATGCATAATGAACATGCATACATGTGCATAAGTTGAAGACATTTTCATGCAAGGAAAAAAATTTGTGTGTGCATACGTGAAGAAGAAAGAAGAAGTGAATAGTTTTCATACGTTAAATCACTCAAAGAAGAGGCATATTGTGTGTGTGCAAAGTGAATATCATATATTCATCCATGATACACATGCACACATGATGTAGTAAAGTGCATACACATGCATACTTAAATAACTTGAATAAAATAAGATAAGGGTGTGTTCATAGTACCAAGAAGTGGTGAGATTGATTTACATGCATGTCCATGCACACATAAAGAATAAATCGTGTGTGCATATTGAGAAAAAGGATTATAAGTGAGTTGCACCAAGAAGAGTGCATGCCTGCATGCAATGCCATTTACACATAAAGAAGACTTGTGTGGCATGCATTACATGTATGAAGATTAAATCTTTGAGATATCGAAATACAAGAGGTATTGGATCCCATGAAGATTCTTGAAGAGATTCACAGGCAAGTGTGATTCAGAAAACCTGTGTGGAAAGATCAGAAGATCATCTACAGTGAATCAAGAAAAAACTTAAAGAAGGAAGTTGCTCGTGTGACTCGAGGGCTATAAGAACCCTGTGAGATTTAGGGAGGATAAGAAGTCTTCAATGGGACTCTGAAGTAGGCCAGTGGGACTCTAGTAACACTATGAGAAGAAGTATAAAGAACCTCATATGGGACTCAAGAGAGATACATTGATACTCTGTATCGACCATTGTAATTACTAACCGAATTATAATGGAGCATTTGTGTTGTGGTGAATAACAAACACAGAAAGGAGTAGGTCTTTGAACTGAACCTTGTAAATCCTTGTGTTCAGTGACTTTACATTTACAACATCATTTGAGGTCAGGTTGAGAGACACAATAATATTAGATCGAGGCTTTAACTGTCTATAGAAGATTAATTGAAAATAATCAATTAGTAAAAAAAATTAAAGGGATCATTGATTCACCCCCTCCCCTATCAGTGATTCACACTCATCTGGGCACTTCATGGATAACCAAATTACATTCATTAATTAATATTTATAGAGCCTCTTATTTATGAAATTGATTTAGTAGAGTCTTATTAAGTTCATTCATGACCTTATTTGATGGGTTAAGAGGTTAAATTTCATTGTTCTAGTCCGTTTGTTTCATGATAGATTTACTTATATACATGAATGGATAATCTTGTAAAATGAACATGGTTTTCAAGAATTTGAGTTATATTATTTAACATCCCGAAGGTTACATGGTTGTAAATATAATTTGGTTACTTGCAGTGAAGATGATTCATTATATAAAACATTAGTGATAACCTTTTGGGTTAATAGGTGGTTTTTTATCACAAAGAACACATTTTGTTTTCTAAATAAAAACCATGTGTAAAAAAGGTTATAGAACCTTAGATGAGACATAATACATGTATTATAGTCTGTTTCAACTATAATATGGTTTCATGACCATAATTAAAGATGGTAATGGAAATTGAAAACTCATTGTCCTTGAATGTTGTAAATTAACACATCTCGGATGGTGTTTTTACTACTAGTATAAGATAAGGGTAAATAAGAGACTATAATAAATTATTAAATTATCATAAAAATATTCTATTACATATAAGGTACTAGATTTTTCATAACATTTGGATGAGGAGAGGTAAGGATAGAAAATAAAACAAAGGAACTTGAAGCAAAGTAAAACAATTGAAAAGAGGAATTTACCTCTTGAATTAATCTTCCTTGAGAGACTATTAAGGGGAGAGTATTTGGTATTTAGGAGAGACCAAGGGAGAGTATGAAATTTTTATCTCCCTTCTCTCCTAGCTTCCCCCTTCAGCTCCTAGCTCTGACTAGGGTTTCCTCCTGAAACCCTTTGTCGTGGCTCGGTAGAGCACCTGAGCATCGCTTATGTTCTTTTCTTCCTTATTCCCCTCTTTTCTCCCCACCCTACCTTCTTCTAGACTTGTTAGTGAATCCTATTCATGGGATCTATCCCTTTTTATACTTAATGGCTTGTCTATGCCTGTTTTGCTTGCTCTTTGGTTTCTTCTTCGATAGTGGTCTCTATGTTCCCTCAGGTGCTTGTGCTTGGTACTATTTTTATTGTTTTTGTTCATATGTGGTTATAGGGCCCTGTCAATGGTTTTTCATGTTAGAGATTTTGGTCACTCGTCCTCTGCTATGATCTCTCATCCCTCTATGGGACTCTAGGTCAGAGCTAAAGCAGTGGAATCATTGAGGTTCTGGGATTTGAGGTGAGTCGGTCGACAGTTTTCAGGCACTTCCCCAAGTTTGTATGCCCCCTTTTTCAACCTCATCATTGTTTCTATATTCAGATCCCTCATCTAGTTTTTCTCTGCTCTTATCCCAAGGTTTGTTGTGCCTATACAAGGCGGAACAGGAGTGATGGTATCGATGGGGTTTTGGGATGTGCGGATCAGCAGATATCAGCATTTCTGGCGTAAGCCCTCGATGATGGATTTGATTTGTAATGGAATTGACAACATCATAGATTGTTTTCTCGACTATTGGTTTGTTCAGGGGTTCTTTCTCTTTAAAATTAATTAATTAATTGTAATTAATTATTTATGACTTACTAAAATACCAATACTTTTACTATGGTCATATTATCACTTATAAGATGCCTAAATTTTATTTATACATTCAAGGGTGAGGTTACAATTCTTTTGAATGATTTACTATTCATAAGGGTCATATTTTCTATTCCTAAGGGTAGGTTACTATTCACCAAAAATTAAGTTTGTTTTGTCAAACCCAAAAAATCACCCTGAACGCAACTGTGTATTTTAGATTTTCAAAATTCAAGATAGAGAAGTGGAAAAATTATATTTAATGGTCACATAGTATTTAGTATCATGATATGTCATTATGTTACCCAATGTGATTATACTATAAGTCATAATTATAATAAGGGAATTCCATCGATTAATCTTTGGGTCATTACATTTCCTTTATCCAGAACTCACATTTACTATAATTTTCATAATGTTTCTCCCTTCATAAAGTCATCAACATAGTATTCAAATGATCCTCATGTTCCTCCTTACTCTTGGAGTATATCAGAATATCATTGATAAAGACTACCACAAATTTGTTCAGGTAATATCTAAATAATATATTCATTAAATACATGAATATTTATGAAGAATTAGTGAGTTCTAAAGGAATTACTATGAACTCATAATTTCCATACCTTGTTTGAAATGTAGTTTTGGGAATATCTTTCTTCATCACCTTTAATTGGTTATTTCCTGACTGAAGGTCCACCTTTGAGAAATAACTGGCCCCACATAGATTATTGAACAAGTCATCTATCTGTGGAAGGGGATACTTTTTCTTTATCATGATTTTATTGACCTCATGATAATTAATGTAGAGGCACATTGATCCATCCTTATTCTTAATAAAGAGGACTGGTGCACCCCATGGGGAAGAACTCAAGCATATAAAACCCTTCTCTAGATTCTCATGTAACTGCTTCTTCAGGTCTTCATGCTCAATAGTGGTCATTCTATAAGGTTTATTTAATATAGGTAGGGATCCAGAAATAAGTTCAATTAAGAACTCAACCTATTAATTAGGAAGAAGAGCAAGAAATTCTTTGGGATATACATCAGTGTAGTCCCTTATAATGGGAATGTCTTCGAGCATGATTCTCTCTTTTGTCTCAATCATTTGAGCTAGAAATGCTTTCTCATAAGGCAGTAATACCCACACTTGAGACAATGATTCTAAACAAGATTCATCTTCCTCCTTACACGTGTAAATAATTTGAGGATGATTTGGGATGTGAAGAGTGATCTCCCTTTCCTGATAGTTGATGTTGGATTTGTATAATGAGATCCAATCTATGCTCAAGATAACATCAAACTCCATTAAAGGAAGTATGATAATAATTTCTTGGAGGTTCAGTCCAAAATATTAATTGAGGATGAGTTATATATGTTGGATTCAATAATTGACCCATTTACTTTTCTCACAGAGAACTCAAACTCCAAATTTTGAGGTAGTGTTTGAATAGTTCTACTAAACTTACATGATATGAAATAATGTGTAGCTCATGGATCAAATAGTATATTCCCTATTTTTAAATGAATAACTAGTATATCTATCACCACTTCATTGTCTGGGAGGTTGTTGTTGATTGCCTTTGACAATCTTTCTATTAGGGAAATTTTTCGCATAATTCCCATGTTTCCTTGAAGTTGAAACACCACACTACCAGTTGAGCGTTGATCTGAACCTTTATTTCTTCTTCTACATTATTTGGATTCTTCGTATCCCTTTGGAATTTTTTAGCTATATATCCTATTCTTCCACATTTGAAGAAATTTCTAGTTTCTTTTAGATAGCTCCTAGGATGCTTATTCCCACAATTTTGATACATGGGATGTCTGATCTTATTTCCATCATGGGATTTATTTTCCGAACCACCCATATTAGACACCATTTACTCTTTTCACTAGGATAATGAGACCATTGAGAGTATCTAATCTCCATTTCAACCTTCATGGAACAATGAACAATCTCCTCATAACTGTCGAAGTCCCAAATCACCAAAACTTTTCATATAATAGTCTTTAGTCTACTAAAGAAGCAATCCACCCTGCTTTCAGTGTTCATGAAAAAGTCGGAGGCATATCTTGTAAGCCTTATGAAGTTTTCTTCATACACCCAGATGGAATGATCTTCCTTCTACTTATGTCTGATAAACTCTCTTTCTATCTTGAGATGGAGGGTTTAGTGAAAATATTTATTGAAAAACATTTTCTTGAATTCCTCCCAATCCATGGAATCAATTTACTCCTAGGACTTTGTATTCTTTATCAGTTTCCACCACTGATCAGCTTCCCCATCAAAACGATACACCGCCAGTATGAATTTCTCTTATTCTGATCCCTAGAATATAGATAATATCTTTTCAATGGAGTTAATACATTCTTCGATGAGGAGTGGATCAGAAGATTCACTAAACATGGGAGGCCTTTGTTGTATGAAGGATTATATGACAACTTGATCTTCCCTTGGAGGAGTAGGGCATTCCACATTATTCAAGTTACACTACTAGAAATTCCTTCAATACCAACACCTATATCCCAACAATTTATAAAAACCATTGGGATAGGTTTCCTATACCAACGGTTTGTTGAAAATCATTAGTATAGTAATTGTTAGAGGGTTTTTCCCCAATGGTTTGGAAAACTGTTGGGATATCTCCAGGTAGAGACACCTTTACCAATAGTTATATATAACCGCTGGGATAGGATGTAGTTTTTCCAATAGTTTTTTAAAACTGTTTGGATAGAATGCCACAAATACAGCCCCCAATTTAGATCGGGGTTCTCCTAGATTTCACCCTAAACGAGAGATCCTATTATTCCAGTGTGAAAACCCTTCTTCCGAGAAACCGATTGTTTGTTCTTAAAAATCAAATTTGTAAGTTATAACTGATTTTTATGTTCTACCTCCATTTATTCCATTTTTCATTCTGATTTGTTTGAAGACAAGTTTGTTTATTGTTTTTTTTTTATTATCTGTAAAGTACATCTCCCCTATTCTTTTCCAACCCTTCTTCCCAAACTATGATCCATCCTTGATTCAAGTAAGTGTTTGTTCTTCCACCTCAAATAGATCCACATGTCCTGTTCTGTTTAGGTGGTCTATTGAGACCCTTTTGATGTGCAATGGGAGGGGTGTTGTGTAATGGGAGGGGGTTGACTATGGAGGGGTTGTGCAGTGGGAGGGGCTATAGGGGGGTTGTGTAGTGGGAGGGGTGCAGTGGGAATGGGGGGTTCTACAGTGGGAGGGGGTTGTGGGGGGTGAGTAGTGGGAGGGGGGTTGGCTGGGCTACAGGGGGGTTGTGTTGTGGGAGGGTGGGGGTTGTGCCGTGGGAGGGGGGTTGTAGGGGGGTTGTGTTGTGGGGGGGTTGTAGGGGGTGTGAAGTGGGAGTGGGGGTGTTTTGTAGTGGGAGGGGGTTGGTTGTAGATGATTTGTGCAGTGGGGGGCTATAGGGGGTGTATGTGCAGGGTGGGGGCTGCAAGGAGTGAGAGGGATGTGCAATGTGGCGGGTGGGGCTGTAGGGGGAGGTGAAGGAGGGGGACTGTAGGGGGGGCTACAGGGGGGAGGGGGGTTGGCTGTAGGGGGGGCTGTGTAGTGGGAGGGTTTGGATATGGGGGGATGTAGGGGGTGTACAGTGGGATTGGGGGGGACTGTGTAGTGGGAGGGGGTTGGTTGTGGGGGGCTATAGAGGGGGGATATGTAGGGTGGGGGTTGCAGGGGGTGAGGGGGCTGTGGGGGGTTGGGGTGGAGACTGTAGGGGGAGGTGGTGGGGAGGGGGTTGTATAGTGGGAGGGGGTTATGGGGAGGGGGGGTTGTGTAGTGGGAGGGGTGGTTATGGGGGGGTTATGCAGTGGGAGGTGGAAGCCGTAGGGGTGTGTGTAGTGGGATTGGGGGCTATACAGTGGGAGGGGTGTTGGCTTTGGGGGGGGGCTGTAGAGGGGTGGTTGTGCAGGGTGGGGGTTGTAGGGGGTGAGGGGGTTGTGCAGTGTGGAGGGTGGGGGGCTACAGGTGGGAGCTGGGGGAGGGGGGGCTTGGTGGTGTGCGGTCGGAGGGGGGCTCACACACCACTAGTGATTAACATCACCCATTCTCACATGGTCCTTTCCCAACACATACCCATGGAACCAAAGACAAACAAAAGTAAGGCATAACAACATACTACACCAGAACCAAGACAGCATACATGAATTTCTAGAACCTACCCCTACTAGATTATCTTAGCCCACTTTCAACATACCCTCAGAAAAACCCTCCAATCCAACAGCCAGAACCCTCACCCAAGGCCAAAAAACAAGTATCTCACACCTTCAAAACCTATTAGCACAACAACCCAGCCACAAGAATACCCCTAGAACAGAAACAACACCACCATCTAACCAAATAATGAAAAATAAAAACAAAAACCACAAAATAATACAACCAACAAGTAGAAACCCACTCACAATCATGTATCCCAACCACCATCAAAATAACAAACAGACTACTAGAACACAGGCCAACCCAGTATGCAACAGAATTAGTATCCATCACTAAGAAAAGAACCTAAAAGGTAACACATTCAAACCAACTCCTGATAGACCCTAATATTAGGGAGAACCCATCATATAAATTCCATAGATTCATTTCACAATTTCCTCGATGCTCACCCAAATAAAGACTCTATAGCCCGATATCCATGAGATTAGTAGAAACATAAATTGGTGGATTCCATGATCCATTAGAGATAATTTCCACAACTGAGGGAAACATGGATAACCATGAATCAT